>JAJTUV010001051.1:0-647125 GCA_021653895.1 Mastomys natalensis
AATTTGTTTTTTTCCCCCGGGGAAAATTTAAAAAACCCCCAACCAAAATTTGAGGTTCAATTGGATTTGGGGGCCCAGCTGCTTTTTTTGAAAATTAATGGAACCTATTTTTTTTCTTTGGACTGAAAAAATAGCCCAAAATTTTAATTTTTTAATATTGGTTTTACTTTGTTTCCCCCGGGATGGGAAAATTTTAATAAAATCATAAAAATTTTTTAAAAAAAAAAATAAAAACGAGGGGAAAGATAAAACAGTAGGCTGGAAAAATCAGCCTGAAAAGGTTGTTCCTGCCTACCTTAGCTACTTTAGATAGGGTTCTTTCAGAAAACACGGTTCCAACTAAACTTGTAATGAGGGATTTCAGCCAATTCCTATTACAGATCTTATTTTCAACTGTGGACACGGGGAGGGGTTTTGTTGCATCCTCAACAGAAGGAAGTCATTAGAAGGAGATGAATCATCATCCTTCAGCTCTCAAAGGACTTCTGGGACCATATTCACGGGGGGAGTTAAGGTGGGGGGGGTCGCATAGAGAGTGAGGTCATGAAGTCTGTTACACAAAGGCTGAAAAAATTATTTATTAGGAACACCTACTGGAAGGTAACAAAGTCCCCAAGTTGAGGGACTTATTAGAATGGACAGAGCCACTAGTACTAAGATCCACTCCAGGGTGCCTACAAATAACTTGTAGTTGGTTATAATACAAAATGCACACTTTGAGTAGAGAATTAAGATGCTAAATGAAGGATGTGTTGCGTAAAGCTGTATGTAATGGATAGAACATGTATGAAAAGCCATCATTGTGCTTAGGATCCCCAAACGCTACACAACATAACATAAAAACTTCAGTCCTTTGTATTGCCTTCTGTTGGAGCTACTAAACTCTATGTATGTGTTCCCACCCCTGTTGGCAGTAAAGAATCTCCTATCTCTCTTCCAGTTCCTTCTACTAGGATACAGGAACCTGGTGCCTGTCTAGGAGTGTCCTATGCATATATTTTTTTACTCCTAAAGCTGGAAGCTCACAGGCAAAGCTTATTATTCCAATAGTGCCTTGTATCAAACCTTGTAACCTGAGTAGATCATGTTCTCTATTCCAAATACTATTTTTTTCCTTTTTTGTAGAGTTTCCCTTTGAGTATTAGACAAGTTCCCCCAAGGCTGCTGTAAAATGTCTAACTGCATACAATAGTACATTATAGGTATCCTTATAATTTTAACCTCGGAGTTTACTAGTGAGATCACTCAAGCTTAAAAAAAAGAACCCATAATGCACTAATGGTTACATACTCAATATGTACCAAAAACACAAAAGAAACTGTTTCCACAAAAAAATCCAATGGTGAAATCAAAGTCGCAAACATTCCTATGTATTTTCTATTAAGCATAGAAATGGAAAATATTGAAAACCAGAATGTAAACTCCTACTATAAACTCCTAATACATAAAAGGACTTTGTATTTAAGAAGAGATGGCTTTCTCATTTGAAGAAAATATCCAATAGCAGCACAAATGAAAGAACAAGTTCCTCCTCTTATTTGACAGGCTTCACTTCCTTTTTTATTCCCCACTGGTATTTTTCTATTTATTTATTTAAATCAAATCGTAAATTTTACTTATTCACACAGGGGTTATAAACACTTCCTTATTGTGTACACTTATCATTCAAATCTTATCCCATTCCATTAAAAAAAGAAGTTGTACTAGTTGTTGGACTCATGCATCCATATATCCAAACACCTGACAAGACCAACTCGAGGAGACCATCATGTAGGAAAGGCATGAGACAGCTCATGGTAGCAGAAGCTCATCATGGCCAACAAGAAAGCAAGAATACAGACTAGAACTAGGAGCTGACTAAGAATTGGAGTGTGCTTCAAAGGCCAACCCTTAGAAGAGATAATTCCACCAACCTACTTCCTAAAGTCTCCAAAGCCTTCAGAATAGTACAAGTTGGAAATGTACATTCATGGCATTGTTTCCTTAAAGATATGCTTTCAATATGTTGAGCAAATTACTCAATGGTAAAAACAACAGATGTGGCCATGTAGAGAAGAAAAGTCTTCTATGTGGAGATTCATCTCATAAATCATGGTGCTTAAAGAAGAAAACAGTCCACTAAGAAAACAGAGAAAAGTAAGATACCTCAATGTTCTGATTCTTGCAGATTATAATGTCAACCAATAACATGCATGACTTCATTTAAAATCATTTAATCGTTTTTTTTTTAAAAAAATGATTAAAATGTGTCCAGAATAATTGCTGAACTACAAATAATCACATGTTCTGCCAACAATTCAATCTATCTGATAGAGTTAAGTGATTATTTATTTTAAGAACATGTGTTCAGTTACTCATTCAAAAAGTTTTGTCTTAAGAACATTTTTAATGTAACAATTAACTTGGGAAGAGCAATGTAGTGGAGTGAAATCTTTATCTTAGGCACAAGAATGAACACCCAAATGTTGTCCAAATATGTCTGCCTCTCTATTCATTTTTCATCCCAGTCCTACGAAGGGACAACCACATGATTTTCTCTAAAAGTAAAACAACATCGATTTTCCCCAGTAACCTCCTCAATACCTCAATATTTGTCTTCTTTCTCTGAATAATTGGAATCACTAAAGCACCATTGGTATTGTTATTGGCTTACAAACTGCTCTAAGCTCTGCGCTCTTCATTTTACACACTATACTCTTTCGGTAGAAACTGATTTTTACTTTTGCATCCTAAATTTTACGAAATATTGCTTATGTCCCAAAAGTCTATGGACTGAGAAATTTTTAAAGAATGATTGAAGATATCATATATTTAAGAACGTTTCAAATATCTGCTTTGAGAATTGAATTTCTGAAATGATATAGATATGTCAAATTGCAGTGCTCTGATCTACATATAAAAAAAGTTAGTCATGATTCTGCAACCTCAATAACTATGATGCCTGATATTGAAATTGCCAAGAGGATTTAAAAACATATCTGCAGGGTAGTCATTAACCTCTTTAGATCTTAGTTTTCCTCCTCTGAAAATGGAAAGGTTGAATGATTCGATCTCTTTAAATCCCACAATCCCAAACACTTTGACCTAAGTTTCCTCAGAGTAGGACGGAGGGCCTCGTGAGCACCAGTGGGCAGGTAAAAAGGGAAGATTGGAAAGGTCACCGAGACGAAATTCACAATTTGGGCACTAAACAACGGAGCCTGGTAAGCAGTACTGAAACTGGTAAATGTTCTGAGTTTATCTTCCAGATTAGGAGACAGAGTCAATCAAAAGGATTAATTTTTGTAAGTTTGAAGACCCCTAAAAAGAGGCAGGAAATTCAACCCCCAGATCCTGAGACCCCCTGTTGCCCTGTGATGGTATCTGCCTCAGAAGAGGTGCCAACTCCGACCTTTTGCAGCTGAGTCTTCCCTGAATGCTTCTCTCCTACACAAGGACCTTTGAATTTCAGGAGAGAAGGAACCTCTGGCCTTAAACAGTCCATCTCAGGAGGCAAGCCAACAGATTTCTGCAGCATACACAAACTTCTCACACAAAGAGTAAGCCCTTGCTTGTGTGCATGGTGAAGGCAAACCTGGATTGAAATTTTTACAAAAAAGTAAATAGGGTCTTACTTTTTTCTTAATCCTCCTGATCCCTTTCAACTCATCATATGGAGGTAAAGAATGGGGAATTTATGAGGCTTACTCAGTAAAGCAATAGAAATGCAAATAACCCATCAATCCATCCAGATACACCGGCGAAGTGTGGATGACCTCTAATGCCTAAGAAGACCTTTCCCAAAACCAAGGTCATCCAGAGTTTCACAAGAGTGATTCGTACAGACTATCAGCTTCCTTCTCTGTGTTTACCCTGCCAAATAGAGGCTACGATCATCTTCACCAAGCATTTGTTCCTTTGTGTTTTTAAAGAAGACATTTTGAACACCTCAATAAAAATTTGTGTATAGGAGAGACCTTGTTTTCTAATCCTTTAATGTATTACCCAATTTCCATTCTTTTAAAAAACAATTAGAACTAATGCATTATGAGATTTTTCAAGGTGTTTTTTCTTTTATATTCTGTTCTATTGGGTATAATGATCAACAGTTATTAAATTTTAGTGTTGTACAAGTCCTGAAACATCTTAAGCTATAGTTTTTAAATTTTCAAGCAGAGAGACTGAAGTTCATAGAAGGTAAATGACATCCATTGCTATTAGTAACAATAGACTTGGGTCTCCCTTTTTTTTTTTCATCAGAAAAGACCTACATAACTACATTAGCAGATTAAAAGGTGTCAGAGGAAAAAACCATGTGAACACAAGATAATCGTTGGAGATCTGCCTCATAATTCATACCTAAGATAGCACCCCCCAAACATATTTTCTCCCTAAAGTATCTTCACTTTAAGTGAATAGATAATCTAATTATAGGAATTTAGGCATAGTATGAAGAGATGTCTTTGTGGTAAATGATGTCTTAAGATTCTCCAAAGTACTTCATAGCAAGTCACTAAGTAAGAGGAAAGGTTTTTCTGGCAAATAGAAAAGGATGTACAAAATTCCACAGGTCAAAGAGATGCATTGTGTTTGAAGAAAAAAGTACAATTTTTTCAGAACACTGGGAATAGTAATACAAATAGCCTATGAGTAATGACTGCATTAATGTATCATTAAAGAAAGAAACATATGTGCAATTGTGATTGACTCTGTTAATATTGCTACATGAAGACCTAGAGTGTTAGGTGCACAAATTCTGGTATGCTTACACACACAGTTGAGTGTTTGAGCAACCAGACAACATAGCTCAACACATTTCAACTGACGCCTCATGTAGGAAACCTTTCTTAGCTCAACTTATAAATACCAACACCATGAAAGTTTCCTTCCCAATTTTTGGATTGAGCTAAGGTCACTTTGTCCTCTTGAGTGAGTCCTTGATTAGTTAGATCAGTTCTCTCAGACTACAGAGAACCAGACAGACCATCTACACCTGAGCCTCACTAACCACTTTGTAGGCCAATATGCTCCTCTTTGCCCGACAAATCTCTTCACCTCTCTCCTCCAAATAGCTGTAGAGACGAATTAGCCAAAATAAGAACCAGGAGGCCTATCTTTGTTTCTTGAAGGTGTCTCAAACTTTTATTCATAATTAGATGGAAAGCCCCTCACTTGAAGAATAATCCCCTTCCCAGTCCTCTGAAAGGAGAATAATAGACTCTGCCTCTCCCCTTGAATAGTGAGCAAGTCCATCTCCACAGGAGTGGACATACTCCCATCATGGTACCTCTGTATTGTCTTCTTTCTCATCTGCTTGTTAGTCAGGAAAACATAGGAAGTCTTGCACATACACAGTGAAGTAAAAGAAGGGTTTTGATTTCAGACAGATTTCTTTCCTGTTGTCATACCCCATGGGCTTATTAACAAACAATGAATGTATCAAGCATGTACACTTCACTCTTTGTACTAAGCAGGAAGCAGAGTCTAGTAGTCAGCTGTCCCTTTAAAATCTCTTTATTGTTGCCCTCAGAGATCCATGCCCAGCCATTTTAAAGCAATCTTGATTTCAGAAGATACTGACCCTGGAATTAGCATCCCCTTTTAACACTTCTGCTTCTGCCCTCTCATTTGCTTCTGATACTTCCTGACTTTGATGTGTCTTCAGGATTCCAATTCTGGTATCCATGTCATTCTGCTTCTGCTGTTCTCTGTCCTGACAACCTATAATTGAACTTGGCTTAACCCTCCAACTTTCTGCTGCCTCCCAGAATTCTATTCTTTTTCCCTGGTACTGGACCTCAGAATATCTGTAGTTTATATCTTAATGTTACAGATCTGGATATTAATCTTCAGGATTAGAACACAAGAACTTCTCTAGAAGTTCTCAAATTGCAGCATTCTCTATTGTTTATGACAATTTATTGTTGACACAAAAAGATTCATTACAGAAATACAATTACTTTTCTCATAGGATGTTCTATTAAACATTCACAAGTTTTCTATTATAAAATATATATTAATAAATATATGAATTTTTATGATACAATGCTATAAACCTCAATAATACAAAAATAATCCATAAATAATATTAACATTTCATGAATGATACCATCTTAAATAATTTTTATATTAAAAGAAAAGACTAGAGACACAGCACATCAGTTAAGAGTACTAGCTGCTCTTCCAGCAGCCATGGGTTTGACTCCCAGGATCCATAAGACAGCTCACAGTCATCTTTGACTTCAGTTCCAAAAAATCCTACAGTCTCTTCTGGCCTCTAGGAGTACCAGGCACACAAAGGGTTCACAGACAACATACATGCATACAAAATAGCATCTTCATGAAATAATTTTTTAAAAACAAAATAAAGTAATAAAATTGAAAGCAATACTATGCAATATTTTAAAAAATTATTACTCTTCAAATTCAATTTTAAATCTACAAAGCATTAATTTGACTAATCAATAGCTTTGATCATTCTTGCATGCCAAAATGTCATTTTTACACGGACTTAAGAATATACCTGTAGTGCATTGAACCTGAGTGTTAGGGGAAAATTACTTCCTAAACACTAATTCTTTTGATAATAAAATATTTCATCTGCCTTCTGGTTTTGATTTTGCTGTTTAAATAGATGTTACTTTTTTGCTTATTTAGAATTCTGACTACATTTTGACTTCTTGTTTAGATATTAGATTCTCTCCCCCTTTTTCTATATTTCTGTGTAAAATGCTTACAAAGAATTCTAGACTCTGGAAAATATTCAAACCTTGGTAAAGTCCAGTGAACATTACTCTTTTAGAACTCAAGTCTCCTAGCAAAGTTAACAAGACTGCAGGAAATTCTATCTTGCAATTTCCCATGTAAAGTTAGTTTCCTTTTTGGATTCATCTTCTCATGGGACACTATGATAGGATTTGAATAAAACACACTACATGCAAAAGTTTGTTAATATTTTTTCTTCCCAATTACTAGTAGTTTTCCTTCAGAATGAAGCTCAGTGCCAGCCGTCTGCACAGTTACAAATACATTCGTAGTGTGGCAACAATGACAAACAGGACTTACTAGATCCAGCCATTTCTCTCCTCCTTGCTCCAACACTGGTTTTGGAGAGATGTTGAGTTTAACCTTTGATTTCCTATGCTGTGTTTCCCTCTCCTGTTTTTTTTTATTTAAAATACATGAAAAAAAATCCATGAATGCCTTCTTTACAGTAGTACCTTAATTAATAAACTCTAATTCCCAGAGAAAATAGAATGATATTTCCCTGAACTCTCAATTTTTTCTCAAGATTTGGGGTTCAGAAAACAGAACTTCTATAGAAATGTTAGAAATTAGTATATGCTAATAATGAATTACAGTCCGTTCATGAATCAATGCATGTAAGAGATGATGAAAAAAATGAAATAATACTGCTTTCTTTCTCAATAAATTATGTAAACAAATACATAGAAAAAAATATATATATACATATGTTATATAGATAGACATGTGTATATATACATATGTATATACATATACATGTGTGTATAAACATATATGTGTGTGTGCATGTATATAAATACGTGATCACACTTTGAGAAAAACTGGATATGAAAATAGAGATTTTCCAAACATTTTTCATGCATTAAAATACACAATGTGTTCATGTTTATGATACACATTGGGGAAACTCACATACAAGCACAAAGTTACTCTGTCTTCTGTTATCCCAAGCACTAACCAGCTTCTCCAGGGCTAAGAAAATCAAAACTTCATCCTACCTATAAGCTATCTCTAGCATATAACATGGGTGTTTCCCATGGGAAGCATGGAGGGACTGACAAATTCCAGGAAAGACACAGGTACTAAAAATTCAGAACCAAAACTAGGGTCCATGAGAAAGTGCCCCACAGCATTTGGGGGAAGGGTAAGCAGAGTTCAGAGAGTAATTCTGACATAATCTGCATTCACATATTCATGTCGTGGATTGCAGAGTTTGTATGTTTATCCATGTTGTTGCTGATGGTGTAGGTTTCTATAAATTCATTATATTGTTGACACAAATTATGATGTTGATAAAGCATAGCTTCATGTTCATAGCTTGAAGATGGTAGTCATATTTGGCTACCAAAGGGGTACATGAGAAAGAAAAGCCACCCAGGATGCTGGAGGTGCAGAGGAGATGTCTGCAGGCGAATCAGTGAAATGTAGGAGCTGAGCCCTGATTATTCCCTATTGCCATCAGGTTCTTACTCTGAAGCATATTGAAGTCCAAGCTGATATTACTCTATTCCCAAGGAGCCTGAAGCTCAGAGAACAGCTTCTTTGAAGCAATCATAGACTTCTGCCTGAGCAAGAGCCTCCTTAATCTACTCTTCAGGTCTGCTCTTTGGCAGGCTCTGTGTAGGTCATCTCAGATGCTGAGGGGTACTTGGTGGGATTAATGTCACAGGGGCTCACACAGCTACTCAAGGTATAACCCACTAACAGGAAATTCCAACTACTTGGCACCCTTTATGCTCATTTTTTAAAAGTCATTAGGAATAAGCAGGTATTGCATAAAGTAGTGAATCTTGGCTCTAGCTATGCATTAGAATTCTGGCGAGTTTTAACACTGATTCTTGAGCCCATAGCTCACTATTCCTTTGACACTCAGATTTAATTAGACTGAAGTGGGACAAGATCATCCTGGTTTTTTAGAACAGTCTAAGTTATTCTGTTCTATAGCCAGGTTTTAAAATGAGTCACATTAAACCATGGTGCCTTTCTGAAGAGCCACTTGTTTTTCCTGTTCCATAGTTAGTTTCATACATAACATGAGAACTATGCTTTTTATATGTTTCACACCAATATATATGATACAAATATCAACACCTAATAATATATAATCAGTTAAAATTCTGAGTTGACAATTTTAAAACAAAGTGGTTATTTAAATTGGTTTGAAAACTTTGCAAAAGAAGAAAAAGGAAACCTCTCTTCCCACATTGTGGAAAATAAACTGTGAACATTTTTTTCCCATATCAGTATTTGAGGGAAAGGAAGCCTGAGGATCAACCACATAGACAGTTCAAATATGCGGCACTTTCTAACATAATTGGCCATGGAAAGTTATATCCCTGGTGACATCCCAAAGCATGACCAGTGGGTGTCCAAGAAAAAGTGTCAAATCTGAGTCTGTTGATACAATGCCAGTCATCTTTATTTCTCCAATTAAGAGATGCTTGCCCTATGGGTAGCAGATCTCCTGAAGTTTTGATTCTATGTAGAACACCAGGAACGATTTAACAACTTCAAAGGATGCATGCAATCTTGAGCTTAAACAGACATTATCACATACAAATTCAAGCACGTACAGCTGACACAAGTTTGACTATTTATGGAAGAAAACACAAAAAGGAAAATTGATATAATTGTCACTTGTCTGTCTTCATCTGTATGAGAGAAAAGACTTGGACTTATTGAGCATGTGAACATAATAATACTAGAAAATTTATGGGATACAGAAAGGCTTTAGAAACAGAATGTCAAAAGTTCTGGAATGACACCACAGGCTTACAGAATAAAGGACTTGCTTAAATTCAGACTAGAGTTTAACCAATAGTAGTAGTATTATTTCTGACTTAGCATATTTATTGAAAACTAAAGTTATATTGATATATTTAACAAGGACACTGGGTCACATAAATGACTTTTAACAGAATACCCATATCCATATGACTTTTTAAAGTTAGGGTCAATTCACACATTTTAGATGATAGAATGGCCAGTAGAAATTGGAGAAGAATACGGGAGGAACAAAACTTTAAAATATAGAATTCTCTGGAGGAAATCACAAACAGATTTTTAAGAATGTAAGGTTAGAAAGAGTCAGCAGGCAGCTGAGAGCTTAGGATGGGTAGAGTCTACTTAGGAGAACACTGGAAAGATGCCCAAGACTGGGCATTGCTAAAGCATCAAGAACAATGTGCAAATTGTAAACTTTCAGTCTCAATTATGGGTTTATTAAACAGTCAATGTCTGAACATTAGTGCGAACAATATTCTTGTTCAGACAGAAATAATTGAACCATTTTATGTTATAAGGAATAAGTCTCAGTAATCCAGCTTTAGAGTTTGTGATATGCTGTAAAGTTACTGGTGTCCTTTTCCAATACATAGAAGAATTATAATGAAAGGAAAAAAATCCAAGATATTTGAACTTGCTGATGCAATTTTCTCAACTGCAGGAAAAGTATCAAGAGTCAACTGAGAGCTGGAATACAACATACATCAGACCTGTTCCTAAGCCTTAAAAGAACATTCAAATTTGGGGTCCTAAAATACTAATTTAATAAAATTATAGCTGAAAATCCTTCCATTTTACATCACCTATCAGAGTCATGTCCTCCAAATCCAATCCACAAATTTTAACCCCAGCTCTACAGCATACCACTAGCTGTGCCCTCCTCCCTCTCTTCCACCACTTCCAGTAGATAACACAGACCCTCCCATCAAAATTTCTATCCTGCAATCAGTTCATTATTCCAGCCCTCAAATCCAGCAGGCATTCCTTGGGAGCCCACAAGCCACTCTAGCCAGGGAAGCAAGTAAGGTAACTTTGCCTCTCCTCCAGATCCAAACCCATGATCACACCCTCAGCTCTGTAGAAAACCATCTATTCAATGGCCTCTTCTCATACTCTGCCCCCATTCTAGGATACTAAAGAGATTCTGGTGGAACACTGTAGTGGCAATTATTAAAACCGCCAAATTTGTCATGGTAAATCTTCTACCCAAAGGAGACCAGTAAAGGAAAACACAACTCAATAATTATGGGTATAAATTGCAAGCCTAGATTGGGTATTGAGTGCTGATATTTAGGAATAGGAATGGGCTATGAGGAGGTGGTATTGGTGTTCACAGGCAAGAAAAGCAGGGTGTTCTGTTGTGGATAGACTCAGCCTTGTATTTTGATCACTACACTACTCTAATCCCGGCTATGAGATCCCTTATAACTTGCGGTTTATCCAGGCCATGTGGTTGTCCTTCCGGCTCCAGCTCCTCCATAGTTGACTTCCTCCTGCTTCTGCTGCTCCCTTTGCTTCTTCTCCCCTGTCTCTCTGTCGACTGCCTCTTATATCGAATTCCTCTCACTCTCTCCTCCCTTAAGCCTTTTTCTCTGCCTCCCCTTCTACTGCTCAATCACTGGCTCTAGCCTTTATTTTACAAGTCTAAATTGGACAGAAGGTTCACAAGACATCATGGTGTACAGATTCAATCATCATCTGCAGCCCCTCCCAGGAAAGTGAAACTAGGATCAAAATACAAGGCTGGGGCTATCCACAGGGAACTAGGATCAAAATACAAGGCTGAGTCTATCCACAACAGAACACCCTGCTTTTCTTGCCTGTGAACACCAACACCACCTCCTCATAGCCCATTCCTATTCCTAAATATCAGCACTCAATACTTCAACACACACTTTACCTGAAACTATCAGTGAGTGCACCTGGCAGGATCCAAGAAGAATTTCGTACCAGGTAACACACAACCACCACACTCTCCTAAGAACTAAAAAGAGAACAGAAATCAAGGAAGAAAATATAATCCAACAAAGACAAAACTAGAATTACACCTGGAATTACAATATTCACAATCCTGATGTCTAGACACCCATGTAAAAGCGCAATCAATAAAATATGGGATGATATATATCCAATTAAGTCCAGCAATCCTACCACATTAATCCCTGAAAATTACAAAATAGCAGAAGCACAAGGGAAGAAACCTTAATAAAGGTTTACCAACATGACAGAGGTCCTTAAGGGTGGAAGATTTCAAAAAATGGAAAGATCTCCAATGCTCAGAGATCAGTGGGATCAACATAGTAAAAATGGACATCTTACCAAAAGCAATCTACAGATTCGATGCAATTCCCATCAAAATTCAACTCAAATCTTTATAGAACTTGAAAGAGCAATTCTCTACTTCATATGGAAAAGCAAAACCACAGGATAGCTAAAACAATCCTGTACAATAAAAGAAGTTATGGAGCCACCATTCCTGACCTCAAGCTGTACTACAGAACAATAGTAATTAAAACTGCATGGTATTGGCATGAAAACAAACAGGTTGATCAATGGAATAGAAATAAAAACACAGAAATACACACACACACACACACACACACACACACAAAGCCACTTGAGATTTGATAAAGAAGGCAAAAAGAAAGCACCATCAACAAGTGGTGCTAACTGGATGTCTGTGTGTAGAAGAATGCAACTAGAAACATATTTACAAGGCTGAACAAAACTCAAGTCCAAGTGGATCAAATATCTCAACATTAAACTAGATTCATTAAATCCAATAGAAGAGAAAATAGTGAACTGCCTTGAAAACATTGACATAAGAGACAACTTCCTGAACACCAATACCTCAGGCACTAAAGTCAACAATTAATAAATATGAAATTTATGAAACTGAAAAGCTTCTGTAAGGTAAAAGACACCATCAATAGGACAAAATGGCAACCAACAGAATGGAAAAAATCCTCACCAACCCTGCATCTGACAAAGGGCTAATATCCAAAATACATAAAGAATTCAAGAAAATAAACACCAACAAACCAAGCAATTAAATTTTTAAAATAGATACAGAATTAAAAGAGAAATATGGAGATGAAAAATTTAAGAATTTGGCAAGAAATACAGAGGCAAGATTCACCAATAAAATACAAGGGATGTAAGAGAAAATCCAACATTGAAAATACAACAGAAAAAATGAATATATCAGTCAAAGATATTAAATCTAAAAACATCCCTAACACAAAATATCCAGGAAATATGGTACAGTATGAAAAGACCAAATATAAGAACAAAATAGAGAAAGGGAAAGAATTCCAGTTCAAAATCCCAGAAAATATTTTCAACACGATCACAGAAGAAATTTTTCTTAACCTAATGATGAGCTGCCTATCAAGGTACAAGAAGCATAAAGAACACTAAATAGATGGGACTGGAAAATAAAGTCCCCTTGCCACATAATAATCAAAACACTAAACATACAGAAAAAGAAAAGATATTAAAAACTTCAAAGGAAAAAGACCAAGTAGTATATAAAGGTAGACCTATTAGAATTAAACTTGATTTCTCAGTGAAGACACTAGAAGCTGAAAAGCCTGGACAGATGTGCCACAGTCTAAGAGACTTCAGATACCAGCCCCTACTACTATACTCAGAAAAACTTTCAATTACCATAAATGGAGAAAATAAAATATTCTATGATAAAGTCAAATTTAAACAATATCTATCTATCATTTCTGGTTTCCATCTGTGCCCAGGAGCTGATCCTGTGCCACAGTTCTTTGCATCCCAATCTCTCCTGGAGAAACTTGTGCCCCAGGAGTACTGACACACCTACGCTCACAGGTGAGACCATCACTATCGCCCCAATATCTGGCCCAAGTGGGACCTGCCTGGGGCTCAGTGGATGCAAGAATCGCAGTGCAGCCTGGGACACAAACGTTCTGGTTTCCATCTGCACCCAGTAGCTGACCATCCACTACAGTCCTTCACACACCAATTTCTCTCAGAGAAAGCTTGACCCCGAGGAGTGTGACCCCAGGCTCACAGTAGGAACAAGCTCTAGTCAGAGACAACAAGGAACACTAACACCAGAGATGTTAAGCAACAGAAACCAATGCTACTTGGCATCATCAGAACCCAGTTCTCCCACCATAGCAAGCACAGATACCCAAACACACCTGAAAAGCAAGATTCTGATATAAAATCACATCTCATGATGATGATGGAGAACTTTAAGAAGGACATAAATAACTCCCTTAAAGAAATACAGAAGAACACAGGTAAACAGGTAGAAGTCCTTAAAGAGGAAACACATACGTCCCTTAAAGAATTACATGAAAATACAATCAAACAGGTGAAGGAATTGAACAAAACCATCATAATCTAAAATTGAAAATAGAAACAAA
This sequence comes from Mastomys natalensis, assembly GCA_021653895.1. Lineage (NCBI taxonomy): Eukaryota > Metazoa > Chordata > Mammalia > Rodentia > Muridae > Mastomys > Mastomys natalensis. The sequence continues at coordinate 13,935 of JAJTUV010001051.1, forward strand.
GAGACAGAAGAGATAGCCCTCGCTTGGTCGTTTTGGCTGTGGAAGATACCAGGCTGGTCTGCCCCCATAAAGACATCTTATCCTGAACCTTCCTAGAGCAGCTGAGGAACCACTGCACTCAGAGCAGCAGGATTTCAGGATCCCAAAGGAAGCCTGAGTCCCAGGAGCTCTTCTACCCAAGAGCTCAGGATTACAGGATCACAGAAACATCTAGACACTGAGGAGTTCTGACACAAACAAGATAACTGGAAAGACAGTCTCCAGTCAGAGACAGTGAGTGCAGGTAGCACTAGAGTTAACCAGATGGTGAAAGGCAAGTGCAAGAATATAAGCAACAGAAACAAAAGTTTTCTGGCATCATCAGAACCCAGTTCTCCGACAATAGCAAGTCCTAGACATCTCATCACATCTGAAAAGCAGGATGCAAATTTAAAATAACTTCTCATGAGGATGATATAGGACTTTAAGAAGGACATAAACAAATCCTTTAAAGAAATACAGGAGAACACAGGTAAACAGGTAGAAGCCCTTAAAGAGAAAACACAAAATTCCCTTAAAGAATTACAAGAAAACACAAAGAAACAAGTAAAGTAATTAAACAAAATCATCCAGGATCTAAAAATGGAAGTATAAAAAAATAAAGAAAACTCAAAGGGAGACTACCCTGGAGATAGAAAAGCTAGGAAAGAGATCAGGAGTCATAGATGCAAGCAACACCAACAGAATACAAGAGATGGAAGAGAGAATCTCATGTGCACAAGATACCATGGAAACCATTAACACAACTGTCAAAGAAAATGCAATATGCAAAAGATCCTAACCCAAAACATCCAGGAAATCCAGGACACAATGAGAAGACCAAACCTAAGGATAATGGGTATAGATGAGAGTGAAGATTCCCAACTTAAAGGGCCAGTAAATATCTAACAAAATTATAGAGGAAAACTTCCCTAACCTAAAGAACAAGATGCCGATGAACATACAAGAAGCATACAGAACTCCAAATAGACTATACCAGAAAAGAAATTTCTCCCATCACTTAATAATCAAAACATCAAATGAATAAAACAAGGAAAAATACTAAAAGCAGTAAGGGAAAAAGGTCAAGTAGCATATAAAAGCAGACCTATAAGAATTAACCAGACTTCTCACTAGAGACTATAAAAGCCAGAAAATCCTGGAGTGATATCATACAGTCCCTAAGAGAACACAATTGCCAGACCAGACTACTATATCCAGCAAAACTCTAAATCACTATAGATCAAGAAACCAAGATATTTCATGACAAAACCAAGTTTACACAATAACTTCCCACAAATCCAGCCCTACAAAGGATAATAGATGGAAAATTCCAACACAAAGAGCGAAACTACAACATAGAAAAAGCAAGAAACTAATCTTCCAATAAACCCATAAGAAGATAGCTACACAAACATAATTACACCTCTAGTAACTAAAATAACAGAAAGAAACAATCACTATTCTTTAGTATCTCTTAATATCAATGGACTCAATTCCCCCAATAAAAAGACTTAGACTAACAGACTGGATACATAAATAGGACCCAGAATTTTGCTGCATACAGGAAATGCACCTCAGTGGCAAAGACAGATACTACTTCAGAGTAATGGGCTGGAAAACAATTTTCCAAGCAAATGGTCCCAAGAAACAAGCTGGAGTACCCATTCTAATTTCAAGTAAAATAGACTTTCAACCAAAAGTTATCAAAAAAGATAAGGAAGGATGTAGGCAGCCGTGTTTACAGTTGCAAAGTCATATGACTAGCACCTGACAAGGCAGGCAGCTGGCTTCCAGAGTGGCCAGCTCAGAAACTGGTAAACAAGTCCTTTGAGCATGCGTCGGCCTCGTGCCCCTCCTGAGCGGGCTCATGATAATGAGGTATTGGCAGCTTAACCTATCCTGAGAGGACACATCACCCAGCGCGCCTAGGGCAGCTAGATAAGCAGCTCGCTTCTGCTGCTGCGCCCTTTTTGGCCTTCGCCTTTTGGCCCTTCGCTTCTCTTCCCTTCCCTTCCTTCCCTGCCCTTCCCTTGCCTTCCCTTCCCGGGCCTTCCCGGTCCGGTCCCCGGCCATACACCCCTATCCTAGTCCCTCGTCCAGTTCCCCGTCCCTAAGTCAAGAGCCGTTCCTGGAATAAAGCTGACTGAGAAGGATCCGACCGTGTCGCGTCTTACTTGCTGGCCAAGGCGGACGCGACAGAAGGACACTTCATATACATCAAAGGAAAAATCTACCAAGATGAACTCTCAATTCTGAACATCTATGCTCGAAATGCAAGGGCACCCACATTCATAAAAGAAACTTTACTAAAACTGAAAGCACACATTGTACCTCACATAATAATAGTGGGGGATTTCAATACTCCACTCTCAGCAATGGACAGATCATGGAAACAAACTAAACAGAGAAACGGTGGAATTAACAGAAGTTATGAACCAAATGGATTTAACAGATATCTATAGAACATTTCATCCTAAAACAAAAGAATATACCTTTTTCTCAGCACCTCATGGTACCTTCTCCAAAATAGACCATATAATTGGTCACAAAACAGGCCTCAACAGATACAAAAAGATTGAAATAATCCCTTGGATCACCATAGATGAGGAAAAAGGCTGGTCTTTAATAATGACAAAAACAATGGAAAGGCCACATACACGTGGAAAGTGAACAATGCTGTACTCAATAATGACTTGGTCAAGGAAGAAATAAAGAAAGAAATGAAAGACTTTTTATAATTTAATAAAAATGAGGACACATCATACCAAAATATGTGGGACTCCATGAAAGCAGTGCTAAGAGGAAAACTCATAGCTCTAAGTGTCTGCAAAAAGAAACTGGAGAGAGCATACACTAGCAACTAGATAACACACCTGAAAACTATAGAATAAAATAGCAAATAAACCCAAGAGGAGTAGACTGGAGGAAATAATCAAACTCAGGGCTAAGATCAAACAAGTAGAAACAACAACAACAAAAAAAAAAAAAAAAAAAAACAAAGTATCAACAAAACCAGGAGCTGGTTCTTTGAGAAAATCAACAAGATAGATAAACCCTTAGCCAGATTAACCAGAGGGCACAGAGACAGTATCCAAATTAATAAAATTAAAACTGAAAAGGGAGATATAACAACAGAAACCGAGGAAATTCAAAAAATCATCAGATCCTACTACAAAAGGTTATACTCAACAGAACTGGAAAATCTGGATGAAATGGACAATTTTCTAGACAGATACCAGGTACCAAAGTTAAATCAGGAACAGATAAACATCTAAACAGTCCAATAACCCCTAAAGAAATAGCAGTAGTCATTAAAAGTCTCCCCACCAAAAAAAAAAAAAAAAAAAGCCCAGGAACAGATGGTTTTAGTGCAGAATTCTATCCTAACTTCAAGGAAGACCTAATACCAATTCTCTTCAAACTATTCCACTAAATAGAAGCAGAAGGAACACTATCCAATTCGTTCTATGAAGCCACAATCAGGCAATACCTAAACCTCACAAAGACTCAACAAAGAAAGAGAACTTCAGACCAAATCTCCCTTATGAATATTTATGCAAAAATACTCAATAAAGTTCTCACAAACCGAACCCGAGAACACATCAAAACAATCATCCATCATGCTCAAGTAGGCTTTATCCCAGGAATGCAGGGATGGTTCAATATATGAAAATCCATTAACATAATCCACTATATAAACAAACTCAAAGAAAAAAAACACATGACCATCTTACTAGATGCTGAAAAAGCATCTGACAAAATTCAGCATCCCTTCATGGTAAAAGTCTTGGAAAGATCAGAAATTCAAGACCCATACCTAAATATAGTAAAAGCAATATACAGAAAACCAGTAGCTAACATCAAACTAAATGGAGAGAAACTTGAAGCAATCCCACTAAAATCAGGGACTAGACAAGGCTACCCACTCTCTCCCTACCTATTCAACATAGTACTGGAAGTCCTAGCTACAGCAATTAAACAACAAAATGAAGTCAGAAGGACACAATAGGAAAGGAAGAAGTCAAAATATCACTATTTGCAGATGATATGAAAGTATACTTAAGTGACCACAAAAACTTCCATCAGAGAACTCCTAAACCTGATAAACAACTTCAGCAAAGTGGCTGGTTATAAAATCAATTCAAACAAATAAGTAGCCTTCCTCTACTCAAAAGATAAACAGGCTGAAAAAGAAATTAGGAAAATGACACCCTTCACAATAGTAACAAATAGTATAAAATACTTTTGTGTAAATTTAACCAAGCAAGTGAAAGATCTGTATGATAAGAACTTCAAGTCTCTGAAGAAAGAAATCAAAGAAGATCTCAGAAGATGGAAAGATCTCCCATGCTCATGGATTGGCAGGATTAATATAGTAAAAATGGGTCTTGCCGAAAGCAATCTACAGATTCAATGCAATGCCATTAAAATCCCAACTCAATTCTTCAGAGAGTGAGAAAGAGAAATTCTCAAATTCATTTGGAATAACAAAAAACCCAGGATAGCAAAAACTATTCTCAACAACAAAAGAACTTCTTAGGGAATCACCATCCCTGACCTCAAGCTGAACTACAGAGCAATAGTGATAAAAACTGCATGGTATTGGTACAGAGACAGGCAGGAAGATCCATAGAATAGAATTGAAGACCCAGAAATGAACCCACACACCTATGGTCACTTGACCTTTGACAAAGGAGCTAAAACTGTCCAGTGGAAAAAGGACAGCATTTTCAACAAATGGTGCTGATTTAGTTGGAGGACAACATGTAGGAGAATGCAAATCAATCCATTCTTATCTCCTTGTACAAAGCTGAAGTCCAAGTGGATAAAGAACCTCCACATAAAACCAGACACACTGAAACTAATAGAAGAGAAGGTGGAGAAAAACCTCGAATACCTAGGAACAGGGGAAAAGTTCCTGAATAGAGCACCAATGGCTTATGCTCTAAGATCAAGAATTGACAAATGGGACCTCATAAAATTGCAACATTTCTATAAGGCAAAGAACACTGTCAATATGACAAAATGGAAACCAATCCCACATCCAATAGAGGGCTAATATCCAATATATACAAAGAACTCAAGAAATTAGACTCCAGACAACCAAATAACCCTATTAAACAATGGGCTACAGAGCTAAACAAAAGAATTCTCAACTGAGGAAACTCAAATGGCAGAGAAGCAGCTTAAGAAATGTTCAGCATCCTTAGTCATCAGGGAAATGCAAACCAAAGCAACCCTGACATTCCACCTCACACCAGTCAGAATGGCTAAGATCAAAAACTCCAGGTGACAGTAGATGCTGATGAGGATGTGGAGAAAGAGGAGCACTCCTCCATTGTTGGTGGGATTGCAAGATGGTGATTTGGAAATCAGTCTGGCAGTTCCTCAGAAAATTGGACATAGCATTACCTGAGGACCCAGCTATACCACTCTTGGGCATATACCCAGAAGATGTTCCAATATATAACAAGAACATGTGCTCCACTATGTTCATAGCAGCCTTATTTATAATAGTCAGACGCTGGAAAGAACCCAGATGTCCTTCAACAGAGGAATAGATACAAAACCGTGTGGTACACTTACACAATGCAATATTACTCAGCTATTAAAAACAATGAATTCGATTAATTCTTATGTAAATGGATGGAACTAGAAAATGTCATCCTGTGTGAAGCAACCCAAACACAAAAGAACACACAGGGTATGCACTCACTGATAATTGGATATTAGGCCATAAGCTCTCAATACCCAAGATTCAACTAACAGACCACATGAAGCTCATAAAGAAGGAAGACCTAGTGTGTGTGCTTTGGTCCTTCTTAGAAGGAGTAACAAAATTCTCAAGGGAGCAAATATAGAGACAAGTGTGGGACAGAAACTGAAGGAGAATCCATCTAGAGAACATTCCACCTGGGTATCCATTTATGTGAAGTCACCAAAGGTAAACACTGATGTGGATGTCAGGAAGCACATGCTGACAGGAGCCTGATATAGTTGTCTCCTTAGAGGTCTGCCAGAGTCTGACATATTCAGAGGTGGATGCTCACAGCTAACCATTGAATTGATCAAGGGGTTCCCAGTGGAGGAGTTAGAGAGAAGACTGAAGGAGTTGAAAGGGTTTTTGGCCCTATGAGGAGAGCAACAATATCAACCAACCAAAGCTCCCAGGTTCTAAACCACCAGCCTGGGAGCACATAGGAAGGAACCCATGGCTCCTGCTGTATATGAAGGGGAGAATGGCCTTGTTGGGCATAGGTGGGAGAGGAGATCCTTGGTCCCAGGACAGCTGGATGCCGAGTATGGGGGAATTCAAGGGTGGGGAGGTGGGAGTGGGGAGTTGGGTGGGACACATCCTCATAGAGGCAGAAGGAGGAGGAATGGGATGGGGTTCCTGGGTGAGAGGGAAATGGGGCAAGGGCATGGCATCTGGAGTATAGATAGAATATCCAATAAAATAATAAATAATAATAAATAAATAAATAAATAAATCCAAGAAAAGAAGAGATAGAAGAGAGAATCTCTATTGCTGGCATAACAGCTTTAATTACATTAATTTGGTAGCACCACTGCTTCTGCAAGTGCTTTGACACAAGAAGTTAAGATAGCTACTTTTGTTAATCATTTAGCAAAACTTGATACTAATGCATTGAATATACAAGAGGATTTAGATAGGCATTTGGAAGAACAGATTGATGTTCTTTATCCTATTCAAATTATAGAAAGGAGGTTCGGATTTTAAGGGTAAGGAGCCATCTCGAATGTCATGCCAAACACCATTTGATTCATGTTAGTTCTAAAGTTTACAGTGTTACTCACTATAATTAGGAGCAAATTTAAAGACTCTTACAGTGTATTTAGCATAATTCTAACACCTCTCTGGCTGTTTTAACTTTGCACAGTGAGCTTATGAATTTCAAGTATTCTACTCTGCTGAGTGTTGATTCAGTAGATGCTGCTGATAAAATTACTCATGGCCTGAGGTCAGTATTTCTATTTTGGTCAAGCTTCAAGAATGGCATATATAGCTTGATCATGCTAGCCCTTTTTGTCCTGGGAATACATTGATTCCTTCCCATCGTATTAAAGCTTGTCTTTAACACCATCAAAATGTTGGCAACCAAAGTACATGGTTTGAACCTGAAAATGCACCCTCAAACAGAGTTATTAATTTAACAGGCTGGCAAGCCAAGGACCAGTAAGATTCTGCACAGAGCCTTACCATCCTAAAACATAAATGTATTGCTTTGGATAATGCATATTCTACAACGGGTAAGGAAGGCATTCTTGTCAGGATAATCTAAGACAAGCCCAGTCTTGTTAATGGAATAAAAAAGAGGGAGATGTGGAGGGTCTTTGGGGCTGCTCAATAAGAATCTGACATGGGGCAAGGACAAGGAAATGGGTTGCTTGACAGATATATAACATTGACCAAGCACAAGGAAGCAGACGTCAGGCAGGAATCTAATATTAGGCTAGAACAAAGAAGTAATTTCAAGTAGGAATTTAAATCTTAGGCCAGAACAAAGAAGGAATTTCAGGAAGAAATCTAAATATTAGCCTAAACATTAGAACAAAGAAATAATTTCAGGCCGGAATCTAAATTTTAGGCTAGAATAAGAAAGTAGACTTCAGACAAGAAAATGACTTTGGGCTAGGACAGGGAAGTTGGCTCTGATATTTTGGTCATCCTGATAAGTCCTTAGAAAAAAGTTATCATGGAAGTGTTCACAGAATTTTGTTTATTGCTTGCTTGTTCCTTGACTATTTGCATTTATTGTATTGGTAGTCCCTCAACCTAGAACTGACCTGAATACTTGCATGTAATTCAAATGATAAAAGGAAGAAGGAGGTAGGGGATGTGGTAGGGGGTTCTAGGGAGGGAAAAGGGGAAAAGGGGGAAAGGGGATGACATCTGAAATGTAAATAAATAAAATATTCAATAAAAAATATTTTTAAAGGTTTAAAAAAAAGGAGAGAGAGAATCTTAGGTACAGAAGACACCATAGAAAACATTGACAAAACAATCAAAGAAAATGCAAAATGCAAAAAAGTCCTAACCCAAAACATCCAGGAAATCCAGGACACAATGAGAAGACCAAACCTAAGAATAATAGGTATAGAAAAGATCAAAGATTCCCAACTCGAAGGGCCAATAAACATCTTCAACAAAATTATAGAAGAAAACTTTCCTAACCTAAAGAAAGAGATAACCATAAACATACAAGAAGCCTAAAGAACCCCAAATAGATTGGACCAGAAAAGAAATGCCTCCTGTCACACAATAATCAAAATACCAAATGCACAAAACAAAAAAAGAATATTAAAAGCAGTAAGGGAAAAAGGTCAAGTAGCATATAAAGGCAGACCTATCAGAATTAGACCAAACTTCTCACCAGATTCTGTAAAAGCCAGATCCTGGGCAGATGTCACATAGACCATAACATAACACAAATGCCAGCCCAGGCTACTATACCCAGAAAAACCAAGATACTCCATGAGAAAAACAAATTTGCACAATATCTTTCCACAAATCCAGCCCTACAAAGGATAATAGATGGAAAACGACAACACAAGGAGGTAAACTACACCTGAGGAAAAGTAAGAAAGTAATCTTCTTTCAACAAACCCAAAAGAAGATAGCCACACAAACATAATTACACCCCTAACAACAAAATTAAAAGGAAGCAAGAATCATTGGCCCTTAATATCTCTTAACATCAATGGACTCAACTCCCCAATAAAAAGACATAGACTAACAGACTGGATACTTGTTTAAGACCCAGAATTTGTTGCATACCAGAAATGCGCCTCAGTGACAAAGACAGATAGTACCTCAGAGTAAAGGGCTGGGAAAAAAATTTTCCAATCAAATGGTCCCAGAAACAAGCTGAAGTAGCTTTCTAATATTCAATAAAATCGACGTTCAACCAAAAATTATCAAAAAAGATGAAGAAGGACACTTTATACTCATCAAAAGAAAAATCTCCCAAGATGAACTCTCAATTCTGAACATCTATGCCCCAAATGCAAGAGCACCCACATTTGTAAAAGAAACATTATTAAAGCTCAAAGCACACATTGCACCACACACAATAATAGTGGGAGACTTCGACACCCCATTCTCAGCAATGGACAGATCATGGAAACAGACACTAAGCAGAGACACAGTGAAACTAAGAAAAGTTATGAACCAAATGGACTTAACAAATATCTACAGAACATTTCACCCTAAAACTAAAGAATATACCTTCTTCTCATCACCTCATGGTACCTTCTCCAAAATTGACCATATAATCACACACAAAACAAGCCTCAACCATTGAAATAATCCCATACATACTATCAGATCACCATGGCTAGTCTTCAATAACAACAAAAACAATAGAAGGAGAAGAACGGAAAAGCTTAATCAGAATATATTATATGAGAGAGAAAGCTATTTTCAATAAAAGGAAAAATAAAAATCAATCTAAGATAATACAATACAAAATCATACCAATTTGATACTAAATATGATAAGGAATAAAGTTAAAAACCATGAGATTCTGTTTTCTGTAGTTAAGCCATTATATTCTACAGAAAATAATAGGAGACACTGTAATTCACAACATTAAATAGTTAAAATCTGAACTGAGGTATTTCAGGCAGGACACATTGGCTTAGTGCGATGGTCCCAAGAGGAAAAATATACATGGTGTGTGTTCAGGATCAAGTCTGTGGTGTACTGAGAGACACAACATTGGCAAGCACTGCCAGAATTGCTTTGGATTCATTGCATTTGATTTGAATTAAGTTTTGGTCATTGATTAGTCATGATCATCAAGAGACTATCAATTTTCTCAAGTTTAGGTCAGTGAGCTGGCTCAGAGAGTAAGGATATGTGTGTCAATATCTGAAGCCCTATGGTGAAAGCAGAGAACTGACTCTCATGAAGGTCTTCCTCTTACTACCACACACGCGCCATGGCACATGCATTCTTACACATATATAATAAATAAACAAACAAAAATAAATGTAAAAATAAATGTTACAAAACAATTGGTTTTAAAAGGGAGAAGAGGAGGAGGAGAAGGAAGAGGAAGGGAAGAAGGAGGAGGAGGGAAGAGGGAAAGGAAAACAGAGAAGAAGGGAGAAGGAAGAAGAGGCAGAGAACGAGAAGGAGGAGAAGGAAAAAAGAGGAGGAGGAGGAGGAGCAGAAGGCAGAGAAAGAGAAGGAGGAGGAGAAAAAGGGGAGCAGGAGGAGGAAGAAGAAGAGGAGAAGGAGGAAGAGGAGGAGGAGGTACTATTTCAAAACTACCTAAACCTCCTTGGTTCTACTGTTGGGAAGGGAGTCAGAAGTGAAGAGAAAGAAAAAGAAAATTCAAATAAAATTGGTCTCTAAAGATGGAGGCTTATGGACTTATGTCCTTGAGTCAGGTACATGGAAGGTATCCTGGGGTTGCAGTAAAGTCAATGGAGATCCACCCCTGAATAACTAACTTTAGCAGCCTGTTTCCTAGCAGAGTTTTGCCCTTTAGGTGATACTGATACACATTTTGGCAGCAAATAAATGATAATAACATATTTCACATTCACAAGAAAAAATGAGGATCTAATCAGAAATCCAAGGTCACAATAAATTAGAGAATTCTGTTAAAGCAAAACCTCTACTCTTTGCATTACCATCCTGTCCTTAATTCATATAGCATGATGATTAGCAAAATCCATAGCAAGACCGTAGACTAAATTAAGTCCATGTTATAAATCTCCTGTCACGTTGTTTCTTCTCACTCATTTTACTTGAGAAATTATGCTAGAGACAAGTACATGAGAGACTGAAAATTCACTGGTGCCACATTTCTAAATGACATTGTTTTAAAAGGTGTCCTTTAATTTTATTTTGTCTGTCATTAATTTTTATGGTAACTCTCTTTTAAGGGGTAAAAGTTTTCAATATTCCATCTTTGGGCCTTATGATATCACTCGTCAATATAATGCTGTCACTTCTTGGAAATAATAAAATCTGTCTAATTCATGCACTGCATCATGCACTGAGCTCAATTTTGAATCATGCACTGAGCTCAATAAAAGCATTTTGCACATAATCAGCAATAAATGTGTTCTTTAAAACAACCACCGTTAATGAGCATCTGCGTTCATGTGCATTCTCCAAGAAGCAGAAGCCAAAATGAGAGAACTTATTTAAGAGAAATGCCTCATAAAAAAGAAAGACATGGTTGGAAAGGCTGAAAGTATTCAGACCACAGTCCACGTGTATGGTTTAAAAAATTTAAAAAGAACAAAGTTTGAATGACAGTGTCCTAGAACACAGGGAATTACTAGGAAGGATCAATAATCATGTCAGGATGTCCTTGAGTCAAAATGACCACACTCAGGAGACCTCATCATCTCAGACTTAGTGTTCTTGTTGCATCACACAGATGTCCTGGTAGGTTTTAGAGAAAAGATGCTGAAGGTTTGGGGCTCTCATATGCCCTGTGGCTTGAGGTCTTCATGTGGAATTATTATGTTCTAGTCTCAAGAAAGTTCATATATCAGAGTCCTAACCACCATGGTCATTTATCAAGAGGTGTGGTATAGAGGTAGGTACCTTTCTTTTTTTCTTTTCTTTTTTTTATTGGATATTTTATTTATTTCCATTTCAGATGTCATCTCCTTTCCTCATTCCCCACCCCAGAAACCCCTATCCCATACTTTTTGCTTTTATATTCATTTGAATTACATGCAAGTATTAAGGTCAGTTCTAGATTGAGGAACTAGCAATACAATAGATGCAAATAGTCAAGAGGCAAGCATGACAATAAACACAAATAGTCAAAGAACAAGAAAGGCAATAAACAAAGTTCCATGATCACTCCCATGATCACTATTTCTAAGGGCTTATCAGGATGACCAAAATACCTGAGCCTACTTCCCTCTCCTAGCCCAAAGTCATTTTCATGTCTGAAACCTACTTTTTTGTTCTACCCTAAGATTTAGATTCCGGCTTGAAATTATTTCTTTGTTCTAGCCTAATGTCAGGTTCCTGCCTGAAGCCCACTTCCTTGTCCTTGGCCAAAGTCAGATTCTTGCCAAGCAGCCCCAAAAGCTCTCCGCCTCTCCCCCTTTTTTATTTTGTAAACAAGACTGAGCCTGTCTTAGGTAATTCTGACAAGAATGCCTTGCTTACCCATCGTGGAATATGCAGTATCAAAAGCAATGAATCTTACCCTTTTTTTGCCAACCTGTTAAATTAATAACTCTGTCTGGGGGTCCATTTTCAGGTTCAAGTCATGTACTTTGGCTGACAACATGTAGATGTTGTTAAAAAACAAGCTTTAACATGATGGGCAGGAATAAAAGTATTCCCCGGACAAAAAGGGCTAGCATGATCAAGCTATATATGCCATTCTTGAAGCTTGACCAAAATAAAAACACTGACCTCAGGCCATAGGTAATTTTATCAGCAGTATCTGCCGAATCAGTCCTCAGCAGAGCAGCATTCTTTAAATTCATAAGCTCACTATGCAAAGTTAAAACATCCAGAGAAGTGTTAGAATTGGCTCAGTGATTAAGAACACTGACTGTTCTTCCAGAGGTCCTGAGTTGAATTCCCAGCAACCACATGGTATAGCTTACAACCATGTGTAATAGGATCCAATGCCCTCTTCTGGAGTGTCTGAGGACAGTGACAGTGTACCCACATACATAAGGTAGGTACCTTTCTAAATAAGGTCTCGGGAGCTGGATAGATGACTCAGCTGTTTAAAGCATATCTGGTTAAGTGAAGAGAAGCAGACGAACCTAAGACTTTCTTAGAGGCCCAGATGGAAAGCAAAAGGGAACTTCAGACCTGTCTTCTTGTCCAGGAGTGGACTTATCAAAGCCAGTCCAGGCCTGGATCTAGTAACTCACAGGAGTGAAGATTACAGTTTCTGGAGACCCCATTCTTTCTTCTGAGCTATGGTTATCAGGACTTAGACAGCTGTGACTGAGATATCCTGTGTTCTCTTTGTCAACATTTTCTGATTTAGCTCTCTACCGATCTTGGTTGTTTCTCCCTGCAAATATTATATGTGATGCTAAACTTATTAATAAAGTTGTCTGGTACAAGTCAGCAGCTTATACACCCTCTGGTCCCAACTATTGCTTTTGTCTTCCTTATTTCTTGTTTTTCTTTCTTTTTTTTTTTTTTTCATCCTCAGTCCTCCTAATCAATGCCTTGCCATTCAGAACCCTTATCCCTGTAGATTTAGATCATTTAAGAACCCGAGAACCCTGGTTTGATTACCAGCATACAAATAACTACATGATTGTCTGTAACTCTAGTTCCAGGGAACCTAATGCCTTCTAGCTGCAATGGGCACCAGGAACACATGGTGCACAAACATACATGTAGACGAAGCACCCATACAAATGCAATTAAATTAAATTAAGTAAAATAGAAATCCCTTTTCCCTTCCACCATAGTGAAAAAGGAAACTGCTTTTGAATAGCATGGAAGAATGAGACCAGATATGTGCCTTGGTATAAAACTTCTTATTTTCTGGGATTATGGGGAAACTCTTCTATTATTTACTTATAAATCACCCAGTTTGTGATATTTTATTATAAGCAAGACAAACAAACTAATGCAGCCTCTGAAGGTCTATAGATGTGAGAGGCTTTGGTTCCAATACTTTATGGACAAGTGTTATTCTGTATTGCAAGATTCTTGTAAGATCATGTAATGATCACATATGCCTGTGATGAAATTCATATTGAAGATCACTAACTTTCTCAATGTGAAATCAAATATAATAATATAGAAGTAGTATCCAGTTCCAGGTCTTATAGAGCTAAAGCTGAATGAATGAATGAATGAATGAATGATGTACTTATTGAGTTAACTAACATAAATATGTGTATAAGGGAGTCCCTTAAGTGCATACAAAGTTTATAAAATAGAAACATTTAGAGATTTAAAAGCAGGTTCACAGAGAAGTGAAGTATAAAATTGCTCAGTGAATAGGTAATCCAATCTATTTTCTTAAAAACTGAAGTTTCCTGTCTGATTTATATGTAGACTAGAGTTTAATGCTTTCATGTAGTTTTGGTTTTTTTCTGTGTCTATGCAGTCATACTTTATGAAGGAAAATGAAAGTTTACCACACCAGAAGCTCAACTTTGTTCAGTTTTAGTCCTATGCATAAAACTGAATAATTAGAATTATACGCAGAGTCACCTGTGTACTTCAATAGAGAAAGAGTTCCTGATAATTTGACCTATATTTGTTCAGCTCCACAGAAACCATTTCATTCCATTATCCACACACAATTTACATAAAATAGAGGAGAAAAAAATAAAAATGAAAAATTCAAAGCAGCACAACCAGAATGAGACAATGGAGATGGGACTCAGCACTGAGGAGAGGAGTGGAGGGGAAACCAGAGACACCTGCTTGGATGAGCATGTGTGAAATCTATTCATCTGTAATGGAGAATCACACTTTCAAAACAGGCAAGTCAACAATTCAGGTCATCTCTGCTACTTTGCCAAGTCTTGTTTGCTTAGAAATAACCTAACTGCAAAAGAAAAGTTAGTGATGACAAGAATACTGTCTCCCACAGTGCGCACAAATCGTCCATCAATTTAGGCGCTACCTAGTCTACCAACAGAGAATACAAAACAAAGATATAATGCAGATGTCCCGGGCCCATTTGACCCATGAAGAAAGTAACCATGCCTGATGCTGCGGGAAGTACTGAGATCACTGAAGAAATGACAGGAAATACTGCTCCAATTATACAGTTCCTTGCATTAATTGTTCACTTCCTTATGTCTTAGAACTTGGCCATCCAATGAGTACATTGCAAACCGTGTCTCAGGAAGGTAAACCAGGGAAGCACCTCCCCTGCCATATTTGATTATCTCATAAATACTGATTACATAACATCAATTATGTTTTTAAAAAGTGGTTCTCTGAACATTTTTTTTTCCATTGAGTTTACTGTTCTGAAGCCTGAGTGAGTTCTGGGCCTCTTGCTGAAAGATGAAATGGTGCTTGCAGTAGAACTGAAAGAACAGGTACACTTGACCTTGAGAATGTTTGCTTGGAGTATGTGTTCCACTTGAAAGAAAATGGTCCTGGATCTGGGTATCACTGAGCTGAGAAATAGGCTCACAGTGACTTTGGAGGCAAGCTGATTTAACTCTGACACTTCCCTGTTTGCAAAGCCAAAGCTGTTGCACAAATCACATGATCTGTAAAGGGGAAGGAGGAAAACTGCTTCATCCAGTTTTTCTGCCTCAGGGCAGAATCAGATACACCTCAGCTTTCATTGTAAGCCAATGTGATGTGAACAAACGAAGACATCGGCAATGCAGGACATGTACATTCTCAAAGAGTGACAGCTTGAAGCAGACACTTCAAGCCATTTACCAAAAAAGCATAGAGAACTGAAATGTTTCGTACGACTTGGTTCAAAATGGAATTCCTAGTCGTATTTCTGGGATGGTCTGGTTAGAAAATTTGGCAATTGAGGGCACACAAAAACTGTTGTAGTGATAACAATTATTGTCTTTCTATGTCCATAAGCACCCATTTCAAAGCAGTGTGGTGAAAGCTACCTACACAGACAAGATTGGATTAAGTAATTCCTAAACACCAATAAAGCAGTAACTAAAGTCAAAACTCAGGCCATCCATAGGGAAATTGGCTGATGATAAGTATCATGGATTGCTTTTTCCATTGTCAATCCTCCTAGAGACTGATCGTCTCTGTTTCAGTTTTCATTTCAAGTAGAGACAGCAAGATGCAAGGATGTTCTGTTTTGTGTTTAAATACATTTTGCTTTGTGTTTATATTAGGATATGTTTTGTTTTATACTATTAAAAGAATCTTAGTAGTTATTACAACAATAAGACAAAATAGTGGTTGAAGGTGAATGCTAAGAAAGCAGTAAACCTGAGGATATTTACCAAACTAGCATGAATCTTAAATGAAACTCTACAACCAATGGGTTTAGAAAATATTTCATGAAAGTAGCATTACAACCAGAAGAGCCGAAGGAAATAAGTAGTCCCAGTCCATTTATTTTCCTGATTTCATGTACCTACTCAGTCTTCTGAAGATACTTAGGAAGTTATTATTTGCTCCTATTTCAACAATCAAGACTGTATTCAGTGCTGAGTTACAGGATACTTTTTAAATTATATCCAGTTTATAAGAAAGGTGTAATGAAATTTGTGGGTGGGGGAAATGTAAGAATCTACTTTGGTAACAGAGAAAAAAATACAGAAGGAAAAATATGCAAAGTGGGAAGGTGCAGAAATCTTGTAAAATGGCACCAACCTTAGTTAAGAATGCTCCAAGAGAGATGGAGAGACTAATGGTGGGATGGTGATAGATGCAAGTCATGAAGAGTGTAGCAAGTCTGAAACTAAGTCTAGAACCTGAAGCGGTTTGAAGATGGGGTTTCACTTCTGTTTGAAGCATTCTGCATGTAGAGAATTGCTGCAGGAGTTAGTCAGCAAGAGGATGCTGTGTGTGACAAGAGTAGCATTCTATTCTTGAACTGGTTAAGTATGCCCGATGTCACCATTATGGAAAAAGAGATGGTGGTGGCAAGAAAAACCTGTACCAGCAAATAGCTCTGGGACAGTAAAACAATAAAAGGGAACCATGGAGCAAAGACATGAGAACTGAAGGTGGTGCCACCTAAACTTTCCCTGAGTCACACAGAGGATAAAGCTCTGAAGATGAAAACATTAAGATGAGAATAAGAATGAAAGTAAAGAAACTTGGAAAACATGGCTTGTGGGTTTAAGTGATTTTCCACCTCTCATCCCATAGACATTGAAAATACAAGTTAAAAATGCAGGCCTACTGACAGGTGTACTACGTATGACCGAGGGCCAAAATAGGAAGAGGAAAACCGTTATTTCTCAGAACCTATAGAGAGGTGAAGACAGACTGAAAATTCAAAGAAGTAAAGGGGTGGGGGGAAAGCTTCACAGGGGATATCTAAAATACCTACAAAGGAGATGGAGCTAGGGAAAGCCCTGAGCAGAGTCTATGCTTCTGACATGTAAAAAGGATTCAGAGAGAGACACAGGAGCTCGCAATGAATTCTTTACCAGGATACTTCCAAATTTCGTACCCCAAATAACAAGCTGTCCCACTGAGCTTACAGTCTCCAACCTTAATCTGTCTCACATGTGCCTGTTCCTCTGCTACAAATTTTAAAAGTAAAATTACACCCACTTACTAAATTTGTAAATAAAGAAAACCATGAGTCTTTCTTGCTTGCTTTCTGTAAGCCTACTAAGTAAGCAGTGTTTGGAGAAAATCTGTGTTGAGTCCTTAAAGAACAGGTGGCCTTGGAAAATTACATTTGGCCTTCACACTGCTTCTATCATGTCAAACGCTTTCGTAGGACAATATATACCATTGTTTTCATGTCCTAAATTGTCACATCCTGTTGCTCTGCACAAGCATTTAAGTGCCAAGTTACGCCCTAGAGAGGGATGTTTTCCAATGGTGGGTCAGTCAGTTCCTTAATAAGAATCTTAGTTCCAGGTGAAAGAACAGGTCTAAGGTGCAGGCTTCCAGAGGGTTGCTGGGAAGAAAAAAAAAAAAGCCTGAAAAGTGGAAGAGATGTGGGTTTCAAAGTTCTGCCATGTGATTTTATAAGCGAGCGTAATATATGTTCTTTCTATAGAAATAGAAAAGCAACTCACTTTAGGCAAATTATGTTTCCTATACTTAAAAAAAAAAATCACCAAACATTTAACTGAGAAATTACACCCAGAAATAAAAGTTTCACTAACATAAAAAATATAACTTTATAGAATTTCTTCAATGAATTTCATGCTTCGAGTAATCAAATGAGGAAACAAATTGATCAATCAAACCCCTTGGAATGGTTATTGTAATCTATCCACTATTTTCCTCAAACAAATGAACCTTCTGGGCTGATATTAGTTCAACTCAATTTCATAGCCACACATGCATACCATGGTTTGGGAAAAAAGACATGGTCACTGGAAAGTGGAGCATCTGCCTCTCTCTCTCTCTCTCTCTCTCTCTCTCTCTCTCTTCTCTTGCCCTCTCCCTCTTTCTCTCCCTGTCTTCTCCAGTATTTTCTTGCCATGAACTTTAAATTCTTCATTCAAACTGAAATAATAATTTGCCCACCCTCTATGAATATTATACTTTAGTTTTCCATCTTCATCTTTAAAAAAAAAAAATAAACTCCTTTATATAACAAGAGATGTTTACCAGCTAAATAGCCAAAGATCTTTTAATCTTCTTTGGAGGGCCTGTTTCCTTTCCCTGTAATGATTTTTGTTGTTTTCCTCCAGGCTAGTACTGGTTTCTCCACATACCTTGAAAAATGCAGTAGTTAAAGCCAGACATATTCAAAGTAAATTTTCAATCAGTGTGAGAGGGCCACATTATATACTTTTGAAATTTTCCTCAGGATTATGGCGGAAACAAGCCATTGGCCTGTAGGTGATTCTGTCCTGCCACAGTTAGAAACAAATAAGAGCAGAAAATAGTCCAAAGGCAGACTAATCTACGAAGCACAGCAAGATAAAACTCATGGATTCCCAAGAGTGGGTAGTTATAGTTTTTTTCTTCCTTGAGACATGTGTCAAAGACCACTTGTACCGCACAAAAATCTAGAGGGCTTTCCCCCTTTATTTAAAAAAAAAAAAAAAAAAAAAAAAAAAAAAAGATTATAATGGGCACAAGACTGGACTACAATTCCCAGTTCTCCTGAATGTGTATGTAGCCACTTGAGTTCCATCATTCCATAGCAATGAGAGAAGAGGAGGTGCCTGCTATTTGTGGATCTGAGCTTTCATTCATATACTGTTTGCTGAATGCAGATGGAAATAAGGCCCCATACCAGTAGATATTTCTCCATGAGGAAACATAGCAATAAAAATGATAGTACTCATGTTTGCCTCAACTGGAGGGTGTTGCTGGCAGCTGGGAGGACAGCTCAGTAATTCTGAACAACATTCCACAATGCAAAGCTAAAAAGAAGACTATCTCAATCACACTGAGGTTGAGAGAGTCTACTGAAGGGGAGGGATGTCAGAATAAGGTCTGAATGACTAAGAGCAGAGCATGCCTGCCTGCTAAGTACTGCTCATGACTATCCCTAGAGCCAGAAAGACATTTCTACTGTTGTTGAACCTAAGAAATGTCAACTTTGTGTACCACCACAAACCATCCCACCATAACAAGGAGGGAAAATAACATGCAATTTTCAATGTACAAATTAACTTGAGCATGTGCACATGGAGAACTCTCCGTCAGTCCTTTTCTTGAGCATTTCCTTATAATGCCTTGTAGAAGCATCTTAAAATCCTTGCTCTTGTCTCTGTACATTCATTTCTGCAGAGAGCTCCTACTGGATACTTGCAGTTATGTTTGGGCACGTTGTTCACAGTGAGTCATAACCTACACAGGGACAGGATCTGTACAGGTCTTTGGAAATCTGTGTGTGTGTGTGTGTGTGTGTCTGTGTGTGTGTGTGTGTGTGTGTGTGTGTGTGTGTGTGTGTGTGTGTGTGTGTCTGTGTGTCTGTGTGTCTGTGTGTGTGTGTCTGTGTGTGTATGTGCGCGTGCGTATGTATGTATGTACCTTGGTATTATGCTTGGTACAGAATTGAGTATATGTCAAAGGAGCTGGCTGATTTGAAGACCTGCATTTGAATCCCAAGCACCCATATTAAAAATCAGGTGTGGTGGTGTGCATCTATAATCCCAGCACTGGTGAGGTAGAGATAAGTTGGCTTCCAGAACTCGCTAACCAGACAGTGTAGCCAAATTATAAGATTCATGTTTTGTGAGAGCCTATGTCTCAAAAAATAAAGTGGACTGCTATTGAATAAGCACCTGATGTTAACTTCTGACTAACATATGTAAATGCACAAATGCACATACATACACAAAGTAAATATATTAGAGAAATAAGCGAATTAAAGCAAAGAAAATCTGAATAATGGAAAATAAACTATAAATTCAGTCTTCAAATAACTGCTGCTATTTCCAGCACATCAGCTAATGGTCAAATGTTCACGTTTTAAACCCTCATCAAGCTACGGTTAAATGAGTCAATCCAGAAGTTTGTTTTAAATTTATTTTATCTTCACCAAATTATAATACATAGGATCTAAATTCTTGTTTTTGTTTTCTGTTGTTTTTATTCATGTTTTAAGACCACAGCTCAGTACTTAGGTGAGTCTAACCTAGGATGCACTAGATAGCTCAGGCTGGCTACAAAGTCCTGATCCTCTTGCCTCAGTTTCCCAAGTGCTTAGATTACAGGCACACACCATTGTATCCATCCACCTTTACTCCCTTTGAAAACACAACCATTCAATGGATCATGTGGTCTCTGCAATTGGAAATACTGATTGTCCCTTTCTGAAGATAAGTATGAATTCTTTAAAATGAAATTGTAACTCTAAACAAACCATAATTTTACTTCTTCCTGTTTTAAATTAGGACCAGGTATTTTTAAAAAGTTAGGGTTCATAGTATGTGTCTTTTTGTATTTTTAAAGTGGGATTTTTCACATGTAATTTTAATAGGAAAAAAAGCAACACATAGAAGTGACTTTCTGAAGACCTTTAAATGGCAGTTAAGAGGCATACGTATGAGTGGTGACTGATGGCAGGTGCGATGCGCAACTAACTGTGGGACAAATCAAACACGGGAACAGTACTGTGCACACAAGAGACCTGGGTGGACGGAGGGGTGTGTTTAGACAATGATTTCTGGAGAACGGTGTGCCTGTAGTTAGTTAGCTCATTCCTGGGCAGGATATGTTATCAGCCTGTTTTAGATTAGGAAAAAGTAATTTCATTGTTTCTTTCTGACATGGAGTCCTAACTTCATTTAACCGGTGGGTTGTGGACTTTCTCTAAACACATGTTCTAATCCACAAAGAGATTGCAAAATGCACAAGGTTATTGGAGGCACTCAACTAGGCAGGGGATAGCTGAAAGATCTTGGGGTGGAGGGGCTCAGACTAAAACAGAAACTAAGATATGAGCTCTGTGGCTTGTTGTTTAAGGCTTTCTGCAGCCAGAAGTCCAGCCTACTTCTGCTGAAAGAGCTTCAAAATGTTTCGGCACCATTGGATACCTTTGGACAGTGTCTCCTAACTAGACCACACACACCACACTGGGCTGCTATAAATCAAGATACTCTTTAAATACCCTTCCTATTGACAACCTACATGTTCCTCAAATGGAAATGAAAATCCAATCTCTTTGTGCCAATGTAGCTCTCCCTCTGCACAGAAGGACAGCCTCTCTTGCTTTGCCCCATGTCTTACATTGTCATCCAAGGGATTGTTCCCTCAAATAGCACAATTAACATGCTACTTTGTTACAATTTTTTTTCACAGTGTTATCTTTTTCAGTCCCTGTATTTTGTAAGATGTAACCAATCAATGTCCACAAGTGATTCCATTCATCTGTAGTAAATACATATGTAGTGAACACACGCTAAACAATTTTGAAACTATAAAAATTATAACACTGACAATGAGATTATGTCAGAAGTGTTTTCCTTAGGCAGGTGCAGTTTGACAGTACTACTACTTAGGGGGGAAAAAAAGCCCAATTCATAAATTAATTCAAACCCAACCAGAGAATCCAAGTAGTACTACTATTTCTACAGCATGATTATATCCCTTCAGTTGATGGACTACTTTTATTGATGTAAATTACACGTCAAAAGGCCACATAGTAAACTCAAGTCGATAATTTGGTGTGGCTTCCTTTGTGTTTGTTTAACCAAGTTGGCATACTGCCCACTAGAGCAACCAGGATACTGTGGAGCCTTAAGACTTTTTAGTTCATCTGAGGCAGCACTAACCTGAGTCACCTGTGTTCCCAGAGCTGTACACCTGCCCTTGAAAAAAAACTGGAGTGGCTCCTCTCTAGAGCACCACAGATCCTAAGCAAAAGTCACTTCTAAGGGCAAAAGTATTCTTATACTTTACAGAAGTTGAAAAACTGTGGCCCTTATAAGCAAAAGAAGACTTTTCAAATAATATTGAAATTTAAAAGAGAAAATGCATCAATTTCTCATACTAGTGACCCACACTTAACTCTGACTTTCATGTCAGACTACCGAGTGAGATGGTATTGACTTTTTCATATCCTCAGAAGAAATCTTCGTAATAAGTTGTCGAGGAGAACACAGCATGATATAAGCACATCATTTAGTATTTATATTTTCCAATTTCTGCACAGATCAAATATTATAAACCCAAGATTTATAATCAAGAACTAATATAAAGAAATATATCCCTGTGTATAGTACTGAATAAGTATCTCCATTCTAAAATGAAAATAACTCATAGTGGAATACATGCATTTTAAAATATATTTGCTTAGTTTAGGGGCTTTCCATAGTTGAGATATTTTTTAAAACATAAGTTTACCCCCTTTTATTATTCTGATGATCAGAGTTTACCTCTTTATGAATCTGGGAGCCCTTGCTGAATTGTGACTATACAAACTTAAATCACATAATCCTCTTTCAAGAACACAGAAATGTCGAGGGTAGGAAAATATTATATTAATAACACAGCAGTCTGCTGTGCCTTGCCCCACACCCTCAATGAGGAATCTAGTGAACGTGAGGCTACAAACTGCATCAGAACACTACTGGCATCTTCTAAAGGAAGGGAAATCAAGGATTAGTACGTGTCCGGCTATTGCTCAATTATATCATAGGAGAAAGCAAATTTGCATGTTTCCAAAGTAAACTTCTAGAGCCACTGTTGCCCGCCCCCTTCTGTCAGGAACACAGAGTGAAGAGGGCAGCCAGTACTGTTGCCAGCAGGAAGCTGGGAGAAAGCCAGATTAACCCATTCAGGAGCATAAAAAGAGCCCAAAGCCAACGGTGTGATCAAGACCAGGTGAGGTAGGAGGAACACAGGTAGCTGCATGGTCCTCTCTTTAGTCTTTCCTTGCATTTACATAAACTATATCGAATCCCAGCTACAAAATATACATATTAATTTATAAAATATTAGGTTATTTCCAAGCCTGAAAAATACAAGTGTAGACTGGGTTTTGTGAAACAACAAGGTTACAATTTATGTTCTGCAAATCTGAGCAGAAGCAGAGATGGTGCCTCCTGCTCTAATGCCTGTGAGTTTTAAAAACACTCATGAAGAGACAGGGAAAAAAAGGCAAAACAAATTCCATGTCCCAGGCATCTCACACCAAACCTACAAACTGGGGAGGTGTAACAGAGCCCCCTTCATCATAGTTTCCTTCTAAATATTCTCCTGTCTTCTCCTAAAGAGACACATGAATTTCAAAGTCCCATTTACAATAGGGTGTGTTTGTTCCAAAAGACAAATTCTCTCAAACTTTTGCTCTGTCAGTCCTTTTTAACATCTAATAAATTCTTATGAATACTTCTCATCAGAAAAAATAATCTCCATTGGGTACATACACCAACCTCTCAAGTGTATATAGTGATTGGAACGTCCTAAAAACTCCAGAGAAGATGACCATGAAGCCAGGTCAAGAACTGGGGACCTCCTGGGTGATGGGGATAGAAGATGAAACCTATGGCCAAGCTACTCATTGTCAATAGAATTCTCCTTAAATGACTCTCTTCTTTGGAGCACATTAATTTCTCTGCCTTTCCCACTTTCCTTCTGTAACTGTCTCAGCTCTTCATGAAGGCTCAGTCTTTGCGAAGATCAAACACCAGGATACTGAATTCCCCAGAGGACACCTACGCCACCCTTTTCATCTTCCATAGACGGTCACTGTGCAACTAAAAGTTCACTTTAAAAAACAAAGTTCTTTCCATAACTGGGTCCAGAAGAAGGACTTGAAAATGCATTTTCCACTTTATAAAGTGTGTCTTAATGAAACACAATAAACTCAACAGCAATGTGATTACTGTACTTATAAAAACAGTTGGTTTTCAGCACTATACCCTAAAAAAAAAAAAAAGAAAGAAAGTATGCTTGGAAAAATGGATTCTGTTTCAATAGTTAAAGGACATAATTATTTTTCTGCCGCATAACAATTTTTAAATGTTAATGAGTTAAGATGCAGTACCAAACAGCTCCTGTGCAATAATAAAGTGCAACATTTGGTTGCTTGGTTCCTCCTTTTTTGTTGTTGATTTGTTGGTTTGGGTTTTTTTTTATTACTGTGGACAAATAATACCCAAGGACCTTCAAAAATCACTGGTCTCAGAAAGCTAGTTTGACAGCTGCCTGGGAAAATGTATTTTGTAAGTTGTATCTAAATATAAGGAGAGTGAGTTTTCCCAAAATCAGCCCACAGCATTTTGGACGGTTGTTGTGGCACTCTCCTGTGTAGAACTAACATCTCTGGGTTCTATATACTACAGAGGCTCAAACCTGCCCCCTGTATTTACAGCAAACAGAACTTCACTATACATTAGTAAAGCCCTTTCAGAGGCAAACTTACTAAAGAGCTAGTGTGTATTTGTTGTACTAGTTAGGCAAGGTCTATGTGTGACATCAACATTTTTCCCCTAAAGGATATCTTTCACTTAAAAGTTCCAGAAGTAGTTTTGTATGCTCGTGATAATACATTTACCTATACATAATTTAATCCATCTGGTTCCATATAGAAAGTATTTAAGATTAATTCAAACTGTAAAGCTCCATTAACTGCCAATTTCAGCGAAGGATGAAACCAAAAAAAGGCAGTCAGAGCTAAAGGAAAGGCTCAGCAGCTAAGACTGCACACTGCTATTGCAGAGAACCTGTGTTCAGTTCCCAGAGCACCCATCAGAAGGCGCTAGTAACTCCAGCGCCCGGGAATCTGACACCCTCTTCCGGCTCCTATGGTCACCTACACACACATGAAGACACACATATACACAAAAGTAAGATTAAAATTATATCCCCAGAGGGACTGGGCATGATGCTAAGTAGCGGAGCACTCATCGAGGACGTGCCTTCCATTCAATTCTCAGCACTAAAAAACAAAAACGGCATTCAAGATATAAATTCGATACAATTTCAGAATGGCAGTCTACTGTGCTAAGAACGTTACAAATGGCCCTACTCTCTGGCTTAGTTCCTTCTAAGGTTTAACTGTAAGGACCAGAAAAATCTATTGTAATAGACAACGGAAAACAGCTTAAGTTCTAGCATGAAAGAAAGTTCTACCTACCAACTAAAAATCTTTTTTTTTTTTGTTTTTGTTTTTTTTTTCGAGACAGGGTTTCTCTGTGTAGCCTGGGCTGTCCTGGAACTCACTCTGTAGACCAGGCTGGCCTCGAACTCAGAAATCCGCCTGCCTCTGCCTCACCAGTGCTGGGATTAAAGGCATGCGCCACCACCGCCCGGCCAAAATCTTTTCTTTTGACATCACTTTGGTAAAAAAACGATCTCTAAAAACTCTGCTTGCAAATCAGAGTACAAAATTATGTTTGCTATAATCCCAACTGCTTATCTGTTTATTTCTAGTCTTATCTGAAGTAACCGAGACCAAGTTCTAAGCTGTGTAACAATAAAATTGAATGCATTTATGGACATGTT
Organism: Mastomys natalensis; assembly: GCA_021653895.1. NCBI lineage: Eukaryota > Metazoa > Chordata > Mammalia > Rodentia > Muridae > Mastomys > Mastomys natalensis. Next base: position 39,499 of record JAJTUV010001051.1, read on the forward strand.
TGCAAATAACTTTGTGTCTCTTTTTTTACCTCCACTGAAATCGATCAGCCCCCTTACATACCCACTCAGTAAACGTTTTAAAAGAAAATCAATAAGTGAGTGGATGCACATAACTGTAAACACCCGATGTCTATACATAAAGGGGAAGTGCCTGACTCACATCAGGGAACAGTAAATTTTTTTTTTTTTTATTTTTATTTTCAGCAAATCAAAAAACTTTAAAAAGCATTCAAACAGAATAAAATGAAAATAAACAAACAAGCAAAATACCAAGGGTCAGATATACTTATACAAGAATTCTATAGAGCCTTCAAACAAGCAACACTTTTTGAGTTATGTTTAAAAAAATTCAGAACCACAATAAGCTCCTTCACAAAGCAAATAATATTGAAATAGTGAAATCAAGTGTAAACCCAACAAAAATATATAAATTATAGTCTAGTATCCCTCATGAATATACATACAAAAATTCTCAATGAAGTAGTTGCAAACTGAATACAAGAGATATAAAAAAATAATATTCCATGAATAACTGAACAACTGTTTTTTTTTTAGAAGACCGTACTCCATATACAGGCTGCATGTTTTGGGATAGCCCCCACTCCAGATGTTTGAGACCTACATGAAAACCAAGCTGCACATTTACAGCATATGTGCAGGGAGGCCTAGGTTCAGCCCATGGAGGTAGATCTGTGTAGACTAGGTATGCTCCACGGTTGGTGATTCAGTCTCTGAGAGCTCCAAGGGTTCAGGTTCGTTTACTCTGTTGATCTTCCTGTGCAGTTCCTATCTCCTTAGGGCCCACAATCCTTCCACCTATTCTTCTTTAAGAGTTCTCAAGCTCCATCCACTGTTTGGCTCTGGATGTCTGTATCTGTCTGAGTCAGCTGTTGGTTAGAGCCTCTCAGAGGACAGCTTGCCGGTCTGTTCTCAGGCTGGAGGTTTAGCTCCTGGGAGCTCTGGTTGAATCTTTTGATACTCGTTCTAAAAAGGACAAAAACACCCTCACTTTGGTCTTCCTCCTTCTTCTTGAGTTTCATGAGGTTTCTGCGTTGCATCTTAGGTATTGTGTGTTTTGGGGCTAATATCCGCTTATCAGTGAGTGCATACCATGTGTGTTCTTTTGTGATTGGGTCATCTCACTCAGGATGATATTTTCTAGCTCCATCCATTTGTCTAAGAATTTCATGAGCTCATTATTTTTAATGGCTGAGTAGTACTCCATTGTGTAAATGTACCACATTTTCTGTATCCATTCTTCTGTTGAAGGACATCTGGGTTCTTTCCAGCTTCTGGCTATTATGAATAAGGCCGCTATAAACATAGTGGAGCATGTGGCCCTGTTGCATGTTGAAATATCTTCTGGGTATATACCCAGGAGGGGTATAGCTGGGTCCTCAGGTAACACCATGTTCAATTTTCTGAGGTATCGCCAGACTGCTTTCCATAGTGGTTGTACCAGCTTGCAATCCCACCAACAATGGAGGAGTGGAACAGTAAATTCTTAAGACTCTACAATATCAACTAACCGTATCCCCTCCCAGACTAAACCACCAACCAAAGAGTACACATGGAGGGACCCATGGCTCCAGCTACAATATGTAGCCGAGGACGGCCTTGTCGGGCATCAATGGGAGGAGAGGCCCTTGGTTCTGTGGAGGCTCGATGCCCCATGGTAGGGGGATGCTAGGGCAGTGAGGCAGGAGTGGATGGGTGGGTGGGGAAGCACCCTCATAGAGGCAGGGGAAGAGGGGATGGAACAGGGGATTTGTAGAGTGGAAACCGGGAAAGGGAACAACATTTGGAATGGAAATAAATAAAATAACCAATTGTTAAAAAAAAAAAAAAAACAAACTCTCTTCCCAGTGAAACTATGCATATCCTGGTGGTTTTGAAAGGACTCTCAGAACTTCAGTCTGGAAAGGCAGAATCGTTTAATAAGATTTCTTGTTCATGAACTGCTGCAGCTCAGTTCAACCAGTTTTCAATCCTCTACAAGCTGTGAAGGGCCTGAAGTTCTGACAGCCTGTTCTCAGGACTCTGCGATCAACAGCTGAATATGTATGGGTGTGGGAAGACAGGACAGGAAGCCCTTTCATAAGCACGCCAGCACTTCAGGACCTCCTTTGTCAGTCCTTGCTTTAACTGCACTCCGTTCCCTCGTCTGGCCTTCATAAAGCAGAGGCCAGCTGGGTTCCGTTCTTCTCCAGTAACCCTATAACTGTTTTCAGAGAGTTACAGTTCACCCATTAGCTCCCAACCCGGTGCCCTATAAGTTACTTGAACCTTGCAGATCCTGCTGTGCTTTGCCCACGGACACCATACATGCCAGGCCACGGTCCTCTCCTGTTGGAAGCCTTTCCGGTTCAAGAAAATAGAATTCACTGCTGTGTATGAGTGGCTTTAAAGGACGTCACTTCTTGAATACTGTCTTTCAGATGGGAAAAGGAAATCAGCCTATCAAATTTGTTTTGGCGTTCTCTGTTGAAGGGAGTGACTAAAAACCTTTCAGGTCCCTTGCGGAATAGAGGACTTACAGAGGATTCCTAGTGTATTGAGACTGAACTATTTCATTAAATGATGGCTTCATGACCCTGAGCAAGGCTTGGTCACAAACTCAAAGCTGTGTCCTCGCTTCCAGATGTTCTCAGTTGGAATGTATCATCCATTGGAAGGAACTAGCTCTCTGAATGCTTCCATTCACTTCGCAGAGTTGTTGAGGGGGTTCCCTGATCTCATGGAGATGAGTCTGATGGCAGCCTTCTATTTATATCTTCAAGTATGCCTAGTTTGTATGGCTTCTGCATTATGGAAAGAAGAGGTGACAGTTTCAAGGTCAGAGGTGACTCTACAATATGACTATAAAGCTATAAGTCCAGCGATAAAAATAAGAACAAATCTCTCTTAACTACTTAATAATTTTATGGTACTGAAACACTTATTCATAAGGCAATCTATTTCTTCCTTCTTTAGTAGTCTATGCTTTGTTTGGTGTTTTTACTATCAGTTCTAGTTCCTGGAAGGACGTGCTGTTCAAAAAGTAGCTAATAGGAATCAGTTCCACCAAATACACACACACACACATACACACACAAGATTTCCAAACAAAAATACTGTGGCTTTCACACTGACTCTAGAAGAGGTCATTGAAAAACAACAACAACAACAACAACAAAAAAAACCTTTCAGCCATGATTACCAGCAAAAGCTTACTCTCGAAACTACAACAAAGAATTTTAAAGTCCTAAATACTGTATTAGTTTGATGATGATTAAAATAAATATTCCTTAGCAACACAGTAATCTGTGTGATTATCTCGTTAGTTAAATATGTATTTATAACCAATTGCCACAAATTCCACCAGATAAATTGCTATTACCCTAGGTGACTCTTACAGCACTTAATATCATTTTTTAAATTAGAAAGAAATAGTTATCTACAAACAATTAAGTATGGACTCCACTTTCTAAATATTGAATCCATCTTTCAAATTAGATATTTAAACTCTCTTTATTCTATGTCATAAAATATTAATTATAACCCATACAAAGTACATTTAATTATGGCTAATTATGAAATGAAATGAGCAAATTGCCTACATAAAAATTTCACACATTTTTCTACCATGGACAATATAACATGAGCCTGCAAATTTAAAGTTGTCAAATAAAGCATTCTGTCTGTGAAAGACCACATGCAAAGAAAGCCTAGAAAGTTCTCTCCAGAGCTAGCAGCAACCGACAGTATGTAAAGCCAGACAGTACTAGCCAGAGTCAACTACCCCAAAGCTCTTAGTCTCCTGTCTTGAGTGGAGCCATTCCAGACTTGGCAACACAGTCCCTCGGGATCTCTGCAGTCACTTATTCGCTAAACATGGTTTCTTGAAACAGATGAATGATCTATATTTTTAATCAATGTTCTAACATCTTCTTTAAAATTGGCATTGAATAGACATTCCTCTAATCCCATTGAGATAAAAAATAAATTTTTTTTAACTCTTTTTCTTTTTGTCAATTACAATCCCGAGTAGAACAGATGATAAGAGCATTTCATGGGTTGAAAGTCGTATCTCCTCTACCAACATCTCACCTCCTCTGACATTACTTGCAGTTAGATAAACATGGGAGAAGGGTCAAACCTGTTGCACAGTTCCCAGTCAAAGCCACACTGATGGTCTGTGCTTCTAACAAGTAATTCTGCTATCAGTGGAAACTTGAAGATTCTGAGGTGGTTGAAGAATATTCTTACCAAGGAAGCTTTATATTTCCATAAATATTAATTGAGCCAATGCTGTTCAATGCTTTCTTTGAGCAAATGCTTTCAACTTACGAAAGAGAAACACTGTGTTTCATTACCTTGATTTCTTGCTTTTTTCCAATTCTTTTACATTTTTCATTCCAAATAAGACATAAAAAGCCACCTTACTTCATTTTGTATCTGTCACTGGGAAATTGACAGAGCCTCAAACAAAGCATCTCCAGCCAAACCTTTCTTTGTTGGCTTTGCTAGTGACTAGTTAACACGTCCTACTAGTACCAAAACATAGACAGTAATGTTGTGTCAAGTATTACAACAACTTTACCCTGTCTTTCCTGTGCATCAGTGTGATTAAAGAAACCAGCTTCATGTTATCATTTCCCTTTAGAAAGACCAAATGTGATGACAGGAGGACCGGAGCCATTACATGGGCCCCTTCAATTATTGGAGGTCAGGCCTCTATCCCCACCTTCGCAAGAATAGAATCGCAAGGCCCTTCTATACTTAGAGAAGGGAGGAGATGTCAGGAGCAGCCCTACATATACACCAAAGGCCTAAAATCAGCAATAGGCCTGACATACATGCATGCTAACACAAAGTCTTGAGTCTCTGTGGAAAAACACTGGAACAGAAGGCTATAAGCTATTGTAAACAGGCAGCTTCTGTGGAAATTTACCAGCCCGAGTAATCATAGTCTTATAAATAGGCAGCCTCAGTGGACAGTACCAACTTAGATAAGGACAAGTGAATCATAGGCAGAGTCATAGTGACCTGTCCCCTGAACCTACACCAAGCTGATACCCTGTTCTGAAAGGTATCTTACTCCCCTGACACCTATGCTCGGTGCCATTCCCTTCCCCACATCCTGCCTTTTTGTGTTTATAACCTCTGTGTAAATAAGTAAATTATGATGTGATTTAAATAACTAAATAAATAAAAAAAAAAAAGAAAGACCAAATGAACACTAAGTCCAGGGCAAGGAAGAGAAGAGGGAGCATACTGCACACTCCAGCCAACATGCTCTTAGTCACATTTCTGCTCTACCTCTATCTAACTCATGTTGCTTCCAAAGGAAAAGAAATAAGTTCCTAACTTTCCGAAGCATAGGAAAAACTCCTAGAAGGGTCCTAAGAACGTAAAGATGAGAAAGATCAGCTCCCACTGTGATCAGATGACATGGGCAAGCAGAGGCACAGACAAGCATCTGAGAACTCAACAGTTTGTATCAGGACAACTAGTAGCGGCTGTAAGAACAGTCACAGCAAAAAGATGGAAGTTCTACAGAAGTCATTTCAACATTTGAAATTCAAGACTCTAAACAGAAAAAGCATCATCAGCAAACGAACTATTCTTCACTGAGTCACAAACTCACCTGCTTTCCACTCGACCTAATGGTGGAACAATTCATACTCATAAGTCATAATCATAACATAACATCCTACTGGGTGGAGTTGGGGCAAGAAATTGTAAGTAGGTTGGCATGAGAAAAGAAAATCCCTGCTAGTGACCTTTCTGACTGTCACTCCATATCAGCATGCAAACCAAATCTGTGCTTCCACGTGCATAATACAGCACACAGAGAACTTTCTACAAAGGACAGGATTGAGCCTTTTAGACCCATTCCTTCACTTAACAAGTCATTATAATGTCATCATTACTTTCCTCTTAAAATTCCTGTCTCATCTACATATTTTTCCACAAACACCTTCTTAGTAGAAACACTGGCATGTAATATAACTTATCATGGTCAAGGTCACCAACTGTGACTCTTACAGTAGTCTTTTCTCATAGTAATACCCCTGAACTAAAAAAAAAAGTCAGTGTCATAGTTTGGATGTAGAATAGCTCCCAACAACTCATCTGCTCCCAATTTGGCACCATTGGGAGGCAATAGAATTTTTAAGAGGTGTGACCAAGCCTTGGGCTCATAATGTATTTGTCCCTAAACAGACTGTAGCCTCTCCTCTTAGTTTCTCATGTGCAAGCCATTCACTCTGTCACCATGACTTCTCCCTACCATGACATCCCAAGTCCTGCAAACAATAGGGCCAACAACCATAGACTGAAACTTCAAATACCATGAGCTAAAATACAACTTTTTCTTATAAACATATTACCTCAGGTTTTTGTTATAGTAATAAAAAGTTAATAAGGTTAACAAAAGATGTTGAATTCTGTTGTAGCCTTAGTGATTTTTTTTTTGTATTGAGACTTGTGTCAACCTGTTCAAAGCATATAGAATAACTGCCTGTCTAAAATCTGCATACAAAATACATTTTTAACAGGCTTGAAGTGTCTTGTCCATCACTTCATCAATATTATAGCCTTAGAGAGCCTGAGAATCTTCTAAGACAATGAAGACAATGTGTAGAAAAATAACATAGACAATTCAACTCTAAATAGCTCAGTTCCAAACAAAACCAAACCTCACATGACAATTCCCGCTATCCCGCATAATTACTAAAAACAAACAACAAACAAACAAACAAAAAAAACTGCTCACTGTCTTAATTTCAAACTTGATCCAAAGCCAAGAAGGCATTGGTGTCCAAGGAGTTAATTAGGGTAATCGCCAAGGTGCATCCTACAACTGCTTTTCCAGGGTGGGTTTTATGCAGAAAAAACCACAATCATACACACCCATTATTCATGAAAATGCCTTTTGTCTATTCAATTTGAAATGTTCCCATTTTGAAACTACATGGATCTGACTAATTACATACTTGGGCTTGTTAGATATGTAGGACAAAGAGATTGTTTATGTTCTAGAGGAATTCATTTAGTACATTTTAAAGTAATCTTACACTCTAAAAATTTTATTTTGGTAAATGACTCTAAGGCCACGGGAGTAATGGTATTTTTTGTCCTATGATTTTCTTTCTTATTCTTTTTTATTCTATCACTGTAAAATTCAAGCAGAGAAGCCAGAAAAGAGGTCATCATATAGATGCCTGTGATCAGAGTCAAGGCAAAAACTGACCCAAATTTTGTTTTCAGTATTTTATTTCATTTATTTAATTATTTTGTCCATAGGTGGGTGTATGCCATAATGTGCATAGAAGGCAGAAGGAGTCAGTGGGAGGGAGTCAGTTCTCGCCTCCTGGCAGCTGGGTTCCAAGAACTGAACTCATCTTCATACTTGGCAGTCAGTACCTTTACCCATTGAGCCGTCTCCTGACCTATTTTAGGTATTTTAGAAAAAAAAAAATAACAATAAGAAAAAACAACATATGAGTTCAATGAATTTCAATATAAATCCCACCATCCTATCTTATGTGTTTATGAACAAGAAAGCACCTGTAAAGTTACACACACATACACACACATAGTACCACAAACAAACACACACACACACCAACACATACACATGCATACATACACCCACACTATCAATCACACATAACACCACACAAACACACACACCTAAACATACCCATAGACTACACACACACACCATGTACACACACACTGCACACACACACACCTACATATACCCATACACCACACACATATACACACACTATACACATCTCACACATACACACACCACACATACAACTACACATACCTATGCATACACCACACATATAACACACACATAACCACACATAAACACACACCTACACATACCCATATACCACACACACAGACACGCACACACCTACACATATCCATATACCACATACACACACATACTTAAACACCACACACACACAACTTACACATTCCCATACACCAAACATAACACCACACACACACACACCTACACATATCCATATACCACATACACATACCCAAACACCACATGCATACCTATACATATTTATGTACCATACACAGAGACACATGCCTATATATCACACACACACACACACACACACACCTCTACACATACCCATACTCATACACCACACACACCTGCACACACACAGAGTTTGATCCCAGAAGCTAAGGAAGCATTGGAAAATGATGTCACTTCTTTTTCCTTGAAAGAAAAGAAAGAAGACAGGAAAATAAGAAATGGGAAGGGAAGAGGTGAGACAAAGAGATGAGAACAGAATAATGGTTGTTCTCTAACACTGCAGCAATTTTACTTAAAGCAAAAAATGTTTTCTGACCAATGTGGTAGAGAGAGAGAGAGAGAGAGAGAGAGAGAGAAAGAGAGAGAGAGAGAGAATTAACCTTATAGGCATGTGCATGTGTTTCTCTATGCTTCCTATATATTTGGCATATAAAAGTGTCCCTACTCCAAACTCCTGGATCTCAAGTTTCAGTGTTTCCACTTAACATATTATCTAACCATGAAGCTATTGAACCTCTGTATGGAAAGAATCATGACTTAAACTTTGCCTTTTACTTCATTAAGTAAAGCAGTTGGTCTCTGTTGACAAATTCCAGATATCCCACCATTACTCCTGACCATCAACCCTAGCAGCATGTATACACAATGCAGTTCTGTTATGCCGTGAAAAAGAACGAGATATTTTTCAGGAAAACAAATGGACCTGGAGATCATGATGTGAAGAGAAATAAGCCAGATTCAGATCATGCTGCATGTTTTGTCTCACATGCAAAAGTATAGATTACGTATGTGTGATATGAAAGTATGAAGGGATGCATTCCAGGAGACAAAGGAACCTTGGGGGTGGAGAAAGAAATGGAGGGTGATGGGAAGTGGATTTGATTAAAGCAAATGCTATACATCTCTGAAAATGCCTCAGTGTCACACGGGTTTTTTGTATAATGAATATACACTAATAAGAGGAAAAAAAATGAAAGCTAGGCCTAAGGTCCCTCCACAAAAACCTACTAAACCTATAATGTAACTTAATGCATAATGACTTTTAATTTTAAATCCAGCGAGTAGATAATTCACATGGTAGTATGGGAAGAAATGGGGCAGTAGGGATTGTGCCACTTTCCAACAAATAAAAATGCCCCCTGCAAAATCCAAAATAAACAAAACTCCATACTTCTGGTGCTCTTCATGTGTCCCCTGACTTCCTCTACCAAGGTCCTCCTTTCTTCCGATTTTTACTAATCCACTATTAAGCCACTAGCCCCACAACTCTCTACAGTCAGTCCCCTGTTTCCAGGTGTTCTCACTTGCAATATCACTCCCTTTCCCTTAAAAAAAAAAAAAACACTTATACTCTGCAGTACACTTCAACTAACCACATTTTAGGGAGGATGCAATATAACTCACATCACTTTTCATGTTTAAGAATTTTTTTATCCTCTTGCAAGTTCCCTGAATTACATCCAGGAGTTCTAGCTTTTCATGGCTTTTAGTTTAGGTTGTATACAAACTTCATTCTGGTTTATCAGCAGTGCTTTTAAGTATCTTGAGTGAGGTTCAACATTTTTAGCAGTTGCTCAAGGTGTATACACAGCTTTGTCTACTGGTGTTGTCTATTAAGTAACAGGAAAAATGTTAGCTCCCTTTAGCTTCCTTTGCTCACTCTGTCATAATACAAGCCTTTATACATCCTCCAGCTCAGACACTGAGAACCATCAATCTATTGTAGAGAAATGAAGAGGTGAAAGACACATATTAACATGCCTTCTGTTGTTCTTTCTCCCTGATGTGCCAAAATTCTTTCTGCTTTATTTCCATTCTGTTTGGAAAAGGCTTAGCCATTATTTCTGGATACTTTTACTGGCTCCATGCTCCTCATTTTCTGTCACCAAAGAATAGCTCATTTGCTATTATTCCTAGAGCATTTTTGGTAGAATAAAATATATATATATATATGCAACCCCATAGGAAGAAAAACAATATCAACCAACCAGACTCCACCCCCACCCAGAGCTCCCAGGAACTAAACCACCAACCAAAGAATACACATGGAGAAACCCATAGCTTCAGTTGTATATGTGGCAGAGGATGGCCTTGTCGGGCATCAATGGGAGTAGAGGCTCTTAGTCCTGAGAACGGACCAGTGTAGGGGAATGCTATGGTGGGAAGGTAGGAGTGGGTTGGTGGATGAGGGAACACCTTCACAGAAGCATGGGGAGGGGGATGGAATAGGGGGATTCCAGTGGGTCCAGGAAAAGGGATAACATTTGAGATGTAAATAAAGAATATATCCAATAAAAATATTGGTTATTGATCATTTTTCCATTTTTCCTTCAGTTCTTGAAAAAAAAAGATCCTTTCCATCTGGCAAAGGTAGCTTCTGATTACAAATATCCTGGCATTCAAATTTTTCTCCCCTTAGAAAAAGTCCCATTTTTCTCATTGTTTTTTTTTTTTTTCTTTAATCTCCACGTTCACTACTTGTTACAGAAATATGGGGTTCTTCAAAGTCAATATTCTGATATCTTGCTCAAACCTTAAGATCTGTCCCTGAGACTTGGGGCAAGGTGAAATAATTTAAGAATGGAATGCCTTGTGGACTTTATTATGCAATATAAATTCCTTTTGATCTGATCCAGGGATCCTCTATTTTCAACTAGCATTTGGAAAACAATATCTATCTAATTTAATGTTATGTAGAGGGGAAAGTCAAATTTCAGACACTACATTCTTCTTCTATAGTGATGGAGTTATTTGTTTCCTCTCTTAATTCTATCAATTCTGGATTCAATAAGAAGCCACATTGTAGTCCAAGTAGAAGGAACAGGCAGGTGGCCTCTAGGAAATTATGGGAAAACATCATGAGCTCTATGTTCTGACTTTTTAAAAGTGCTTTCTTTCCATTAACTTGGAGAAGTTTGATCTCCAAAAAGTATCAAGATTTCTTTGGGTTATTCTGTTCAGAGTTCAGTCACCTTCATGAGTTCTTGGGTGTACTGACTTTTTTAAAATGGAGAGATTCTGCCGCTGTTTTTTATTTGTTTGTTTGTTTGTTTGTTTGTTTGTTTTTCCCTAATTCTTTTTTCTTATCCTTGTATTCAGAATCTATAGTTTTTTTGGGTTGGGTTGGGTTGGGTTTCCGTTTCGGTTTTGGTTTCAGTTTTGATTTGTTTGGGTTTGCTTTGAGTGTTTGGGGTTAGAGTTGGTTGGTTTGATTGGCTTGGATTTGGTTTGTTTGCTTATTTGTTTGATTGATTATTTATTGGAGACATGGTCTCACTATGTAGCTCTAATTGGCCTGGAACTTGCTGTGTGCACCATGCTAGTTTCAAACTCACAGAGACCTGCCTGCATCTGTGTCTCAATATCTGGAATTCAAAGTGCTGGAATTCAAAGTTATGTGCCACCATACCAGTCCACCATTTCCTTAAAAGAAAATGATTTAAGAATTAGATAGACAAAGGGCACTGCTCAGCCTAAATTAGTGGTTTTCTTTGTATATGCCAAATATTTTTAAGATTGCAACTTCTCCAAAACTTAAAATCTCTATAAAGAAAATTATTAATTAAATTAAAAACAAAACTTTTACATTAACAAAGTTGTTCCTGAAAGGATGGAAACCAATGGTGGAAGGGGATGTCTCAGCGGGCCCATGCCCAGGCATCTCTTCTCCCTGAGGGACCAGCCACAGGACAGTACAGCATAGAATAGAGTTTATTCAGGGCATGGAGAGGGGAGCCAGGAGGGTAGTGGAGGCAGAGAGAAAGAGAGAGACAGAGAGAGACAGAGAGAGAGAGAGAGAGAGAGAGAGAGAGAGAGAGAGAGAGATTGGGGAGAGGCCATGACCATGTAGAGAGAGAGGGAAGGGAAGGGGGAGGGGCAGAGAGAACCTGCAGGCAAGAGCTCAAGGGAGCAAGAGGGGAGGAGGGGCAAGCAGCCCCCTTTTATAGTGAGCAGGCCTACCTGTCTGTTGCCAGGTAACTGTGGGGAGGAGCATACCTGGCTATTGCCAGATAGCTATGAAGGTGGAGTTTAGACAGAATACTAACAGTTCCCCCTATCCTTAGACAAATTACCATTAGGAAATAAATAGTTTAAGATAATTTAGGGAATGGAGAGCTAGCTCTGAAGTTAAGAGCACTTTCTGCTCTTCCAGACAACCCTCATTAAGTTCCCATCATCCATTTGAGTTGACAGACAGCTGACTGTAAATCAAGTTTGAAGATATTAGCACCTCCTTCTGGCCTCCACAGACACTGCACTCACATGCATGTACCCACATACAGATACACATAATTTTTATTTATTTAATTATTTCTTTTAGTTTTGAGCTTATAATATATATTAATATAATTTGACCCTTCCTTTTCTTCCCTAAAAACCCTCCCATATATCTCTTCTGATTCCTCTTTGTATTAATAGCCTTTTTTATTGTTAATTATTGTTACATACATGCAACTTTTGAAAAATAATATAGGTCTTTTTTAAAGAAAGAAAAATTGTTATTTAGATTAAAGAAAAAATTGACAAAAAGTTAATGATGTGAAAAAGAGAAAATTTTGAAAATAGAAGTGTTCTATTTGATTTTGGTTTGGAGTTTTTTATTTTGTTCTGTTTTGTTTTGTTTTGTTTTTCAATCTTAAACTTGGTTTCTGGGTGTGCTGACTCTCAGGGTTTCTATTATCCACCTATAATTTCTCCAGTCACCTGAGTTTTATTACAATAGAAAGGCACATAAGGAAATTATATGAAAGACAACATAAACTCACTTGTCCAGCATGACTGCAAAATGTCTCATAATTCTAAACCATTGGCCAAGATGTATGGGCAGGATTTTACTAGGGAGAAAAAAAAAAACTTTTTTACTAGGAAATATTTTTAAGGAGATGGTGTAGTACTTTTCTTCATCACTTGAAAAAATACCAGACAAAAACAATTTAAACAGTGAAAGGTTTCTTTGACTAACAGTTTGAGGTTCTAGTCTGTAGTAGCTTGGAAGTCATGGCTGCAGGAACTTGAGGCTGCTCACATAATGTCCAAATCAGGAAGCAGAGATGAGAAGACCCTTGCTTTCCAGTTTTGTCTTTGTATTTAGACCAAAACCACAGTCATAGAATGGTACTATCTACATTCAAGGTAGGTTTTCTGCCTTCAGCTAAATGTCTCTATCAATACCTTCTCAGATATTGATATCCTATTCACAATAGCTAAGAAGTGGAACCATCCTAAATGTCCTCCAGCAGATGAATAGGTAATGAAAATGTGAAACATATGCACAGTAGAACGCTGTTCAGCTGTAAAGAAAATAAAATCATGAAAATTACAGGCAATTGGATGTCAACTGTTCCCTCTCACTTGAGACTCCTGGCTCTATATCTTCTGATGTGCATGTACAACACAGAACATGGCAGAAACCAGGAAAATATAAAGGGTCCACCAAAGAGGAGGCTTGAGAGGGGAATAGAGGGTACAAGTAATATGAAGCAGCAATGGTTGGTCAAGATAGTCCAAGTGACTCCTAAAATAATATAGACTATGGCCAGTCCCACTGGTTACTTCTCAGAGGTTGAGAGTAAGCCCCTATTGCTGAAGACACTGCATGCTTAGGACACAGGTCTCAGATTATCTGAGCTGGATTTAACATTAAATCCTTCTTTCTGTGGTCTAGCTTCCATGATACCAGAAAATACAATGCAAGCTGCCAAGAGAGGAAGCAGTTAATTAATAGTTCAACGCTCCTGTGACACCTATGAACTATAATAATGTTCTCAATAACAAGCTATTCATAGAGGTACAGTAAGCAGAACTTAGATCTTGGTGGTAGCCAACAGCTGTCTAATCAGATCTAACACTCACTGATCAGGAGAGAAACCATGCCTGGGCCTGGAAATCTAGTCAACTTTCTAGAAACAGTGATACCATGAATCTTAGAAGAGAATCTCCTATTGCCACTTTTCTAGACCAGCACAATTTTCTACACAATTTTCTACATTCATAATCTCATCTCTATATCTACACATAAGAGTAGGTATAAGGTGCCATACTTCTTAAAGGAGCTTCTCTTTATAGCAAATGGAGATCATTACAGAAAACCACAAATGGATACAGTGTAGCAATCAACTGATTGTGGAGAACCCAGCCCTAGGAAATACATCTACATCACAATTCCTGAATCTATGACTGACTCATAGGACATTATGGAAGAGGAAGCAACAAGATTGTAAAAGCCAGAATATCAAGTCATCTTCTCTAAAACAGTTTCTCATAGAAATGCCTGCATAAACAAAATCTTAAAAATGTTCATTTCAATAGACATGCTTATATGGAAAGGGAAAAAATTCTCATGGGGTTCCCATTTTTAGATAAGTAACTGTAGGAAACTAATGACAGAAAGGGAGACAGCCTATTGTCCAATACAAAATGGTCAGCTCTGAAGTCACATATATTTGTGCATATATGTATGTAACAATAATAATTGAGGAAGAAGAGAGACTATCAACTTGAGAGTGAGTGGAGGGACTAGAAAGAGTAGGGGGAGAGGACTAAAAAGAGAATGGAAGGAGGGAAGAAATGAGGGAAAGTGATGCCATTATATTTTAATTAAAATGTACAAAATAAAAATTTGATTTTATTAATTATTATTGTGTATGTATCCATTCTGTGGATGCATACATTCCATAGTGTATGTGTGGAGAGAGAGGTCAGTAGACTTTCTCAAATGGAGGGTTGTCTCTTTACACCCTTGGCTATAAGGATAAATTTCAGGTTGCCATCCAGAGTTGTACGACACATGCTTTTGCTTGCTGGACCATCTTGATGGCCCTAGAATATAAAATTAAAAACATTAAAATATGTCATCTAAAGCAAAAGAATAGACAAACACATGTGAAACATTGGCAACAGAGGGAAATAACTTTCCATTTAAAAGTGTAAACATCTAATGTTTAAAAATGAAAAATTTGCCAGTCATTGGTAGTTCCAATACTTGAGAGGCAGAGGCAAGTGGATCTAAAAAAGTCTGAGACCAGTTTGTTCTACAAGGTATGTTCCAGGACAACCAAGGCTACACAGAGAATTCTTGACTTGAAATAAACAATCAAAACAAAAACAAAAGCACAGCAAAAAAAAACTAACAACCAAACTCAAAACACCAAAACAAAAAACAAAACAAAACTTCAACAAACTAGACAAAACAAAGGAAAAAATCTACTTGACAAATTCCACAAAACATTAACATGGGTAGAAGAATTCCAAATGAGGTTCAGGTAAGACACCTTAAGTTACGTGGAGTCATTGTAAAACTCGCCTGGATTCTCATAATACAGTGAAAATCAAAACCACAACCCGAATATCACAATCCTTTAAAGTCAATTGTCATTAGCTGAACTCAGAGATTTAATAACACTGAGGAAGTAATGGTAATTTGGGGGTTACATGTTCCCTCCCTGACAGACGCAGACACCCACAGACATTATGTGGTAATGAGAGACTCTAAATTGGAGGTCTCCATTATATTCTTCCTGTCAGAGCTAAGAGAATCCCACAGAAGAGGAAGTGGAAAGATTGTGGGAGCCAGAAGGAATGGTGGACACTCAGAGAACAAGGCCTCCTCAATCATCATATGAACACACAGAGACTGAAGCAACAAGCAGAGCAGCAAACCTACATAAGTCTACACCAGGTCCTCTGAGTATATATTATAGCTATTAGCCTAGTATTTTAATGGGACTCTTGACTGAGACCAAGTGGTCTCTGACTCTTGTTCTGCTCTGGGACTCTTTTCCTCCTGTTAGACTGCTGTTTTTCAACTTCGATATGATAGTTTTGCTTCATCTTATATGTTGTCGTGTTAGTTGCTATCTCTTGGAAGCCTGTTCTTTTCTAATGAGAGATAGAAAGGGAGTAGATCCGGAGGGGGGGAGGAGTGAGGAGGAACTGGGACAAGTACAGGGAGGGGAAACTATAATCAGGATATATTATATGAAAGCGGAATAATAGATTCTTTATTTCAATAAAAGAAAAAATACAGTTTAAAAAAAAAAGTTCCTTCCCTGTTTTTGAGATAGGCTAAGGTGATTGGAGAGAATTCTCAGCAAAGCATGTGATAAAAAAAAAATAATAATAATAATAGCAGGGGAAAAAAAGTAACCAAGGAGCTCAGAAGAGAAAAAGCTGACAACTTGTTCAGTATGAGGAATGCATTCCAAGATGTTCATTGACAGCAATGTTTACTTTTCAACGTGTTTACATTTAAAAGGGATGGAATGTATTTATTTAGAAGAATATGCTCCCCACTTTTTACACCCTCCTCTCTTCTTCAAGACTCCTTTTTGGTACTTTTATTTTGCTTGGTCAGAACTTCTCCAACTTCAAAACTCTTCCTTCATCCTTTCATGGGGGGAGGAGAGAGAGAGAGAAGGAGGGGAAGCAGGAAGAGGAGGAGGGAAAGAAGGACAGAGGGAGGGAGGGAGGGAAGGAGGGAGGGAGGGAAGGAGGGAGGGAGGGAAGGAGGGAGAGAGGGAAGGAGGGAGAGAGGGAAGGAGGGAGAGAGGGAGGGGCAGAAGCAAAGACAAACACAAAGACTCATACAGGCATTTTTGCAAACTGAGCCCAGGAGCCTTGCATGAAACTCAAACAACCTATCAAGGTGTTTTGCTAACCAAAACCCTGTTTACTCCAGAGAGAGGTTATGCTGATTGTTCAGAGCATAAATGACTTCAGTCAATTCTATTCCCTCCCCCCTTCTTTTCCGTTGCAAATGCATAACTATGCAGTATCACAGAGGGATTTTTGCCATTCTCTTCCCATACTTCCTGATAACACCAATCAGACATACAGCCATTGCTTAACTAGGTTGTCTTCTCTTCCATTTATGTTTGACTATAAATAGCTCCCTAGGATTTAGCGATGACTGAACAGTTAGGAATTGGTGCCTTTTACCACTTGTTAGCAGCAAAAACCAAGAGCAGTAAAATGTGATGATCAAATCAGATGAGTACTCATCCACAAACCCATTACGTACACACACTAATAATAATAATTAATAGTTTTTAAAAATTATTTTCTCATTAATAAAAAGAGAATCATTATATACACTAGTTGGGCTATTTGGTGGGTTTGATGTTGCCAACATTGTACAGTATTTAAATCAACTAAAGTTTATCTATTAAGAAGCAGGAAGTTCTTCACAGCCAAATTTTCCAATATACCTGGCATACGTGCATCCTAAAATAACTGACATTCATGGAGGAAGAATGTCATCTACTCATGAAGAAAGCACCAAGAGATGAAAGAGAGGGTGGCTATCTGGGCTAGATGAGATAACTACCTTTCTCATTGTTTTTGCTCAGGAATGTTAACCTTGCTTGAGTCTGGAGCAGTGTAAAGAGATAAAAGCAAACACTGGGAGGTGGTGAAGATGCACACTATGCTCACCAATAAGATTTCACTTCAGGTACACCATCAACAAAAAGGCAAATTTCCCCTTGTACACTCCATCTCTTTGACATCAGTTTAAAAACAAGTTTAAAAGTTTTCATGAATATTTAAGTGCTCTAGATTCACTAAAGCAAAGTCAGGCTTTGAAGACCCCATCTGGATGGCAGTTTGATTCTGGAGTTTCATTTCCCATGAATATGTAGATCACAAATGGGCTTCTTTAATTACCACCTGTATCGCTTTTTTAATTATTTCATAAAAATCATCATGTTTAAAATGACACCAGGCTAATACTTCTATTTAAGTGCATAAACCTGCTACATCCACCTAACTGCCCCACCTAATATTCCAAATTAACTTTTTAAAATGCACATTTATGCATCTCATATTATTTTCATGAAACATTTTATCAAAAGGAAGACAACACCAAGGGCACCCAGCGGAGTGGCAGTGACGGATCGTGGGTATTAGAGAGGCATAGAGAAAATCTCTTTCATTGCAAACACTCAGAATGACATCCAAATCAAGATAAATATCAGATGGTTCTGAATTTTTTAAAGAAGGTCTGAAATCCATTAAATGAACAGAAATGTTTTCTTGCAGTAGATAAAACAAGAGAGCAAGAGGAAAAGGCATGTATAGAGAATAACACAGATGAAGAATGCTCTAATAATATGGGCTAGATATTCTTGGACTAATATTCTTGAGCATAATTAGTACTTTTGCCTACTTAATATAAACATGGACTAAGAGATCTCTTCAACAACATGGCCAAACAATTCTCAATGATTCTGGCTCATCATGTTGCTTAGAGACTTGTTCACAATGAGTAGCATAAAAGAATGATGTGCTTGCTGTAGATGTTCTTTGCACTTGGCTCACATTATTAATATCTGATTAGAATTTAATCAGGCCAATCCAAGCCTGACAATGTTCTTTAGACATCCTCAAGTAATTTATACAAAACACCAGAAATTGATTTTACACTATATATTTTATTTATATATATATTTATAAATTATATATTTATATTTATTTATAAATAGATACTATATATATAATTTGTAGTCACATATTTTGAATGCTTTAATTACATGTATTCATTTATTTTATATGAGTGTTTTGCCTACATGTATGTATGTATGTATGTATGCACCACATGCATGAATGGTACCTGAGGAAGTCAGAAGTGGGCATCCCTGGATCTGGAGTTATAGATAGCTGTGAACCGTCATATGGATGCTGGGAATTTAATGCTATTCCTCTGCAAGAATAACATATACTCTTAACCACTGAGCCATTTCTCCAGCTCCCATCGTTGTGTACTTTAATATTTTATAAAATACTGAAGTATTCCATTAAGAACTGCCAAAATTCTAAGTGGAAAATTTCCTGGGTGTTTGCCAGAGGATATACAGCTATTCCCTTTAACCAAATAATCAAAGAGAATGCTAGCTAGCACCCTCTCCTCTCCTAGCACCATCACAAATCCCTGGTTTTCAAGGTAATCATCATTCAGATTCCAAGTCCCATATATTTGTCATTTTCTTAGTTTTTGAACTCCATATAAATGGAGCTCACACCATCGTCTGTGTCTGACTTCTTTCATGCAATGTTATATTCATGATAATTACTCACTCTGCTTCCTGCAGCTGTAGGTCATCCACCCTTACTACTATGTACTGTTAATGTGGCATAATTCATGCACCCATTGGTGGTCTTATTCATTGTGTCATTATGGGAACTGTTGTCATGAACACTCTATACTTGGATTTAATAAACAACTCTGCACTTACACGTTGGCCATATGTCTAACACCAGAACTCTGTGTATCAGACATTCTGCTTTTCTAAATACCAATTCAGAGTTGTCTAAAGTTTTCGGTCCTCTTCACATTCTTGCCCCCAGTGCATCAGTTCTAAAAATTCTATAACCTAGTAATATATGTGATGTGTATTGGTTTGTTTTCTAATTTAAGCATTCTGTTGGGTGTGATATCATTTGTCCTTGCACTTTAATCTGATTTTCCTAAAAGTTGAGTGGTAAGGTTAGTGAGCTAGACAGCCCTTTATGTGACATACTTGACAGAAAAACTACTGCCATTTTTTTTTATCACACGTTTAGTGTTTTACAGGAGTTTGGTAAGGACTTTATATTTTGGCCTTTATTGGGTAAAAATTTACTTTCCTTCTATGGTTACCCTTATAATAGATTGCAGACATGAGGATTTTAAGTTTACATCTAAACATGATGTACAAGTATACAAATATATATATGTGTATACATATATATAATACATATACATGTACATGTACATATACATCATATACATATACACATACACATACACATACACATACACATACACATACACATACACATACACATATACATATATATATGAACTTATACTTATTTTCCCAAGGAAGCAAAAGAAATACAGCATAGATGTTTTGAGAAGACTAAAATAAGTTTTTTCAGGAGCTATGTAGGTCATTCAACCTTAACATCTGTTGTTGATTTTGTTTGTTTGTTTGTTTGTTTTTCTCATATCTAGAATGGTAGTGTGTGTTTGCTTTCTACAAAACCTTTTATGGCCTTTACACAGAATAACAAGTTAAAAAGAAATGGAGGAAGTCATTAACTTATAATGTTAAAACTCATGAAAGTAGTCAAAGCCTGACTATTTAAGCTTATGCATTTTTTGAGGTGCGTCTCACTGTATACCCCTGGTTGCACTAGAAGTCTCTCTGTGGATGAGGCTGGCCTCGAACTGACAGATATCTGCCTAACTCTGCCTCCTACATGCTGAGATGTGTCATATCAGCCAAATATTAAAAAATGTGCCATCATGCCTGATTTATACATCTTTTAATATATCATTTAATATAATTCTCCTTTGGAAACTCTACACTAGCATAAATTTTGTTTACATCGATTACAGAAAACAATTACCCCAACAAAGGATGATGTATGCCATTATACAAAACAAACAAGAATGAGCCCAGTAAAAAAAAAAAAAAAATCTGAACAAATTACCTGGTAGTCACATTCTGTCAGTACAAATTGTGTCTCATGGGCACTGATTAATCACACCACCAGCAACTTCAAAATACTGAGGAAAACATGGTATCTGGCTTTTTTTTTTTTATTGGAACTTTTATTTACATTTCAGGTGTTTTTTCCCTTACCCCCTTTCCCCCCTCCCTCCCAGGAACTGCCTATCCCTTCCCCCCTCCTCCTGCCTCTATGATGGTGTACCCACACCCACCCTCCCCAGAACCTCACCTCCCCACCCTCGAATACCACCCCCCACGATGTCCAGCCTTCATGGGACCAAGAATCTCTTCTCCCACTTATATATAGCTCCCTTGCATATATAGCTGGAGCCATGGGTCCCTCCCTAAGCACTCCCAGGGGCTCTGGTTGGTTGGTATTGTTGCTCTCCTCATGGGGTCCCGTACCCTTTCTACTCCTTCAGTCTTCACTCTATCTTCTCTGTTGAGAATCCCATGATCAGTTTAATGGTTAGCTGTGAGCATCCGCCTCTGAATATGTCAGACTCTTGCAGACCTCTAAGGAGACAGTTATGTTAGGCTCCTGTCAGCATGCACCTCCTGACACCCATATCATCATCTACCTTTAGTGACTGCACATGGGATGGATACCCAGGTGGAATGGTCTGCAGACGGCCCCTCCTTCAGTTTCTGTCCTGCACTTTACATCCATATTTGCTCCCTTGAGTATTTGTTACTTCTTCTAAGAGGGACTGTAGCCCCCCCACACTTGGCCTTCATTCTTCATGAGCTTTATGTGGTCTGTGAGTTGAATCTTGGGTGTTTCAAGCTTCTGGGCTAAAGTCCAATAATGGCTCAGCGATTAAGAGCACTGACTGCTCTTCTAAAGGTCCTGAGTTCAATTCCCAGCAACCACATGGTGGCTCACAACATCTGTAATGGTATCTGGCTTTTATATAACTGAATGGAAAATGGCCTGATGAGAAAAAAGTAAGTCTGACATTTGTATCTCCATGAGTTTCCATCTCAAGAATTTACTTCATAGATAAGTATTTAGCTAAGGCTTTTATTGCCATGATAAAACATGTGGTCAAATTGAACTTGGGGAAGAAAAGGTATCTTTCTTATACAAGACCACTTGCTCAAAGGTAGCACCACTCACAATGGGCTGGGCCCTCCCATATCTATCAGTAATTAAGAAAATCTTCCCATAGACCAGTCTGATAGTGACAATTCTTCAAGTGAAATTCCTTCTTCCTACAAGTTTTGGAGTCATCTCTCCAACTCCAGATTAAATAC
Source organism: Mastomys natalensis (assembly GCA_021653895.1). NCBI lineage: Eukaryota > Metazoa > Chordata > Mammalia > Rodentia > Muridae > Mastomys > Mastomys natalensis. The sequence continues at coordinate 61,309 of JAJTUV010001051.1, forward strand.
TTTGATCCACAAAATTTGTAGGGTCCTGTCAGTTCTAGAAGGCATGGTCTTCAAGAGGTAATTAGTCCACAAGGGCAGAATTCTCATGAATGGGATTATGCCCTAGGGCTCAGAGAACCTCCTTATCCCTTCTACCAGATGAGAAAGAACATCCTCAAAAAATAGCTGTGGATAAACCAGAAGACAGGCCAGCACTAGACAAAAAAACTACCAGTACTCTCACCTACAATTTTAGAAATAATAAATTTTTGTTCTCTATGCCATGCTACTATAGAAGGGTAAATGAATGATACACATAGAAAATACATAAGACAAAAGTATGCTTTGTAATTTATTAATTTATTGCAAAGATACTAAAGGGGAAAAAAGGGTAATCTATGGCTGACAGGATGGATAAGCAGATAAAAGTACCAATGGGTTCCGCCTTTGAAACTAACATGGTAGAAAGATGTGCACTGACCTCCACATGTGTGCTATGGCATGGTGTGTGTGTCTGTGTGTGTATGCTCACATATAAAAATATATGAAATGTTTTTTATTTGGACACTACAAAGTTCAATAAGATATGGAAAGGGAGAGATGTCATTTGTAACTAACAAGGATCTCTATTTTAGTATTTCCTAATAGGACATATTTATTCCTTCCTTCGGAAAAAAAGTTTGAATGAATTTAATTAAAGAAAGCATGGCCCAGTGAGATGGCGCCACAGGAACTCCACAAACCTGATGACTCTGAGTTCAGTTACTGCAACCCATAATGGTGGAAGTCAACAACCGATTCCTGCAATTGGCCTCTAGCCTTCAGAAACATGTTGTGGTACATACACGTCTACAAGCACACATAAAATAAATAGATAGATAGATAGATAGATAGATAGATAGATAGATAGATAGATAGATAGATAGGTAGGTAGTAGGTAGGTAGGTAGGTAGGTAGATTAGATAGATAGATAGATAGATAGATAGATAGATAGATAGATAGATAGATAGATAGATAGATAGATAGATAGATAGATAGATAGATAAATGTAAATATGCCATTTTGAAAATTCAGCTGAAAGACTTTTTGAAATATCTATCACTTTATCCATTATGCATATTTCAAAAAATTGATAACTGACAATCATCAGGTGTGCTAGCTCATGATTTTAACTCCAGTACTTGAACTCAGGAGGCAGAGGCATGCAGTGCTCCATGTACAAGGAAAGCCTTGTCTATGTACCAAGTTCCAGGACAACCGGGGATACATAGTGACACACTGTCTTGAAAGCAAATAAAATCAAAAACAAAACAAAATACAATGATTAAAAAAGGGAATCTTTAAACTTTGAAATTAATTTTCTTAGAAGTAATGATAAAATAATAATGATGAATACTTAATAATATATTTAATATGTAAGGAAAATATTAAGGCTTTCCTATGACTAAAGCTAGTAATTGTTCTCATTATAAAAGGTTTATAGTAACTGCTTTAGACTATCTCTCTAGTTCATTCACAGCATGTGCATTTAAACAAAGTACAGGATGGAAATAATTTGCATGAAAGAACTAATAATAATATATAAAAGCATTCTTTCAAAATTCAGGTTCTTCTTACTTTAAGATCACCATGATCAGCAGTGATCCCCCGCGTACCAATGACTCAGCAGAAGATAATCATTCATGCACACAGCTGACAAAGTTCCAAGTAAACCAGGATTGTTCTTGCAGTAAATTCTAGCCAGTTGCTGCAGAAAACTGAAATGTTTTCCTTCTCTCCCGAAGGGTTTACCACCAAGTTCTACCACTCCACATTAAATAAAAATATAGGTTCCCAAGCAGAATAATACCATAATCAAAAATCAAGATAGTAAACTAGAAATATGTAAGATATTAGAGACGATCCTGGTTTGTTTGCTAAAGCCTTTAGTACTTAAAGAAAATAGTTGGAGGGAAACTATGGAAGCACTTGGGCTGCCTTTACCATACAACAAGTACTAGGATAGCCTTCTCAGTAAGAGAAGGCGGCTTCCAATAACGATGCACCCAAACTTCTCTAGAGTTAGTGTGGCATGTTTGGAATAATGGCTCATATGGTATGGGAACCTTCCTGTAATGGTTTTTAACAAATGGATCCAGAGATCCCTCAGCCATTAAGAGAGATTACTGTCCTTGCAGAGGACTCAACTTCAGTTCCAGCACCCAAATCAGGTGACCCACAAGGGTCTATGACTCTTGCTCCAGGGGCTCCAAAGCCTCTGGCTTCCATAGGCACCTGTACAAAGATATAAATACATAAACAGGGCATACACATACATAAAAGTAATCTAAATCTTGAAAAGAAAAACACACTTGTCTGCCTTTTTCATCAGAAGGAGCTGGCTGAACGGCTGGAGCTAGTTCTTAGCTGTTCCCTTTGTGTTGAAACTAGAGAAGGCAGAAAAGAGACTGAGTCTTGATTCTGAGGAGAAGAGGATTATCCTAGAAGTCCCTATATTCTGAGAGACAGACGGACATTTCTGTGTTAAGCTATTCTTGTGTTTTTCTGCCACTATCCATTGAGCATAAAGCTTAGAACATCTTTCCCATTACATTGTCTCTCTCTCTCTCTCTCTCTCTCTCTCTCTCTCTCTCTCTCTCTCTCTCTCTCTCCAGGGCACAAGCTGGACTCAAACTCTGAAAAGACTGCCGCCTCGGACTCCCGAGCGCGGCGATGACAACGGTACGTCACCGCTGGCCGGCTGCATTAGTTCTCTTAAACTTATATGTTAAAACATAAATTCCCCTATACCACTCCTGGGTATATATCCAGAAGATGCTCTAACACATAACAAGGACATATGCTCCACTATTTTCATAGCAGCTTTATTTATAATAGCCAGGAACTGGAAAGAACCCAGATGCCCTTCAACAGAGGAATGGATACAAAAAATGTGGTACATTTATACAATGGAATATTACTCAGCTATTAAAAACAATGAATTTGATAAATTCTTATATAAATGGATGGAACTAGAAAATATCATCCTGAGTGAAGTAACCCAATCACAAAAGAACATACATGGTATTCACTCACTGATTATTGGATTTTAGCCCAGAAGCCTGAAATACTCAAGATTCAATTCACAGACCACGTAAAGCTCATGAAGAATGACTACCAAGTAGGGTAGGCTTCAGTCCTTCTTAGAAGGAGTAACAAAATACTCAAGGGTGCAAATATGGAGACACAGTGCAGGACAGAAACTGAAGGAGGGACCGTCTACAGACCATTCCACCTGGATATCCATCCTATGTGCAGTCACCAAAGGTAGAGGTTGATGTGGATGTCAGGATGTACATGCTGACAGGAGCCTGATATAGCTGTCTCCTTAGAGGTCTGCAAGAGTCTGACATACTCAGAGGCAGATGCTCACAGCTAACCATTAAACTGAGCATGGGGTTCCCAATGGAAAAGATAGAGTGAAGGCTGAAGGAGTTGAGAGGATTTGGGACACCATGAGGAAAGCAACAATCCCAACCAACCAGAGCCCCCAGGGTCTAAACCACCAGCCTGGGAGCGCTTAGGGAGGGACCCATGGCTCCAGCTATATATGCAAGGGAGCTATATATAAGTGGGAGAAGAGATCCTTGGTCCCATGAAGGCTGGACGTCGTGGGGGGGGGATACTCGAGGGTGGGGAGGTGAGGTACGCGGGAGGGTGGGTGGGGGTACACCAACGTGGAGGCAGGAGGAGGGGGGAAGGTATAGTGAGTTCCTGGGAGGGAGGGGGGAAATGAGATAAGGAGAGAACATCTGAAATGTAAAAAAAAAAAAATTTCCAATGGAAAAAAAAAAAGAAAAAAAGAAAAAGCAGACCTCCATCAAAAAAAAAAATAAAAATAAAAATAAATTTCCACAATGATCATGATTGGAAACAGGACCTTTCAAAATGTAAGTAAAGTTGGGAGAGGCTATAAGGGTAAATCATAACATCACAGGACTTTTGTTCCTATCAAAACAGGGTGAACTGCTTAGTTCTCTCCTCTCTCTCTCTCTCTCTCTCTCTCTCCTCTCTCTCTCTCTCTCTTTTTCTCTCTCTCTCACTCTCTCCCTCTCTCCATACATCATGGGGAAAGCCTTGAAACATGATCATCTACAAACCAAAGAAGCCTTACCAAAAACTTGGGATTTTCAGCCTCCAGAAGAACTATGACAACACAAATATCTTGCAACTCAGGTAGCAAATTCATGGCCTGTTCATGGCCCCACCCAACAAATAGAGCATAGATAGCATAAAATATGATATCAGGGCTTTGCATGGCTTATTATAGAAGTTATTACTATTTAGATATCACTAAATAGATATGGGATACAAAATGCAGACAAAATTCAAACAGAATGAATAAGTGAACAGAGGATTAGCATTTATAATATTTAAATTATAACTTCTTTAAAAATATGTATTGACTAGATCTAATTTTAAAATATTCACATGTTCTCTTATTTAGTCCTCACATTGATACTGGGAGATATTTTTACAGCCATTTTGCAGATTATAAATTGAAATTCAAAACTAGCTTCCCAGAGTATATAGTTAACAACTAGTCAAGCCAGAATCTGTCTTAGAAGAGACTCCAAAATCTTCTAATACCCCATATGAGACCTTATATAAAGCACTGGAAATATGCAAGCCATAACAGAGACATATCAGGGAGACACTTTTATTTATTTTAGAATGTGAAATGAAATTATGATATAATTTTATCCAAATAAAAGAAGTTGCTATTCCAAATCTTAAAGTGGGTCATCAAATTTAGGTAGTATTTTTGTTTAATTCTGCTTTATTTTTCTTACATGGATTAAACCAAAACTATAAGCTAAAACTTACTGCTCTGTGCTGCTCATGTTTGTAATTACATTGTACTGGCTTTAGAAACCCATTTTGGCCAGGCTGTGGGTAAAGGAAGAATGATCTTTGAGTTCCAAACCAGAAAGAAGGAAAGAAAGAAGGAAGGAAGAGAGAGAGGGAGGGAGGGAGGGAGGGAGGGAGGGAGGGAGGGAGGGAGGGAGGGAGGGAGGAGGGAAGGAAGGAGGGATGGACTTATCTTTCCTCTGACTTTCATTATTCTTAAAGTAAATAGTTTTCCAAGTCTAAAAACAGTAAGCAAATAAATACCAAATTATCTTAAAATAATCTCAAACCCTAGGGTCCTAAAAGTACTGAGAGTGTTTTATTACTTTTTAAAAGTATAATAAATCTTAAATAACTATTTTCATTAATTTCACATGTACCTTATATGAAACAAATATTTTTTTACATAATTCACATGAAAATACATGACTTTGATTATTATGAAGCAAACAATAAGCACTCAAACAATGTTTCTGATACCTTCCACTCCTGCTTTTCCAAGAAACAGGTATGAGACCAAAATCTCTATTATATATTCTACTAATTTATTTTTTAAAATAAACCATACTATAAAAGATTAATGAAATTTAAATCAGAAAAATGTAGATGTCAAAGTAAAGTAAGAAGACAGAAAAAAGCAGCATATTTCTTTTAACCAATTAAAACAGATAATAATTTAGCAAGTTTGCTTTTATTTTACTTTTTTTTGCCAAAACATACTTCAAAAAATAATTTGCTCACTTTAGAATATTCAAAGAGCATAGAGCAAGTTAAATAAAATACGAAAGTTCATGTTTCATGCCTTTCCTTTGGCATACATCACACCATGCAGACTCACCTGCCATGTCAGGATGCCACCTAACATTCTGAAGATGAAGACACATACACTTGTGTAACTAGAACTTTGCTTTGGTCTGGAGAGATGGCTCGGTGGTTAATAGCTCCAACTGCTTTTCTCGCGGACTTGAGTTGGGTTCCTAGCACCCACATGGAAATTCACAACCATCTGTTACCCAGTTCCAGGAGACCCAATGCCCTATTCTGGCTTCAGTGGATACTGCAAGGACATGGTACACAGACACATGCAGTCAAAACACACACATACATCAAATAGAAATAAATGTTTAATAAAAAGGTAGACTATCTCACATTTAATAATTGAAAATAAATAAAGTTCCTACCAAAGAACAGCAGAGGCCAGATTGCCTGGTGAGAACATCAATAATTCTTTTTCCTCCACAAAGAAACAATAACCTATGGAGAGTGTCTTTGCGAAAATCAGCAGCCTCACAAACACAACTGATATGTAAGCCAAAAGTCTTTCAAGCCATTAGAGAAGGCAGAACAAATTCAGCACTACTCCACAAATAGATAGTCAGTAACACATAGTCTAAGCTCCATAGAAAATCCTCATTCACACATCATGGCTTATCTAGTTACCTCTGAAAAGATATCAGTTCCCAGGGCACGTGCTGAAACCAGTCAGTGGCAAACTGTTGCCTAAGCTCTGAGACAGCTAGGTAACCAGTAAGGTACCAGAGGGAGGAGGGGATAGTCCATGGAAGGGAAAATATAATATCAAGTTGTATAGGGATAAAAGGAAACATAATTAAATGGGATACAGGATGAAAGGATGGGTTAGAGAAGGGACTATGGGGAGGGATATTGATCGCTGATGAGCTTTATAAAAAGCCATGTGGAAAACTGCAATTGCAGAAGCTTTCTAAAATCTGTACACATATAAGAGGAGTTTAAATGGAGTTACCATATAATGGGAGGACAATACCTCAACTAGACATCATATGCTCCTAAATAAAAACCCTTATACCAAGAGTAGGTTGAATACCTTTGAGTTGTTGGCCAAAAAAATTCTTATAAACCATCGCTTCCCAAAGATCTCAGGCTACTGTCAGGGTTACTAATTACCCTCCACAATTTGACAGTAAGACCATCGTGCTAAAGATACAACAGACTTATGGCATAAGAACACGGAGAAATCTAGCTGCCACTCAAGTGGAAATTCTGCTCCTACTGGCTAGTATTTATAGTGCTGAAAGATGCTCTACTTGCTTAACATACATCAATCTCACCTAGCTACAAATCCTGCAAACTGGTGCAACAGTGACATAAATATTTCCTCCATTATCCTCTCTTACTCCCCTCTCCCTCCTGCCATGGCCCTTCATTTTCCATCAAATACCTTGCCTACATTCATACCATGGAGACATAGCATTTAATTGGCATTGCTTGAATGATCATGGGTAAGTATTATTTACCTGAAGATCAATTTACCCTGACTATGCCACTGAAAAATATGACTTACCCTCCCTCAATACACCTTGTGTATTAATTCTGCCTTTATTCATTGTGCAGCTTGGTCATACTAATTGTCTCAGTGACTTCATGTGTAACATAGGAATAACTGAATCCCTACTTATAGAATTGTCCAATGAACACTGCTGGATGCAATAATCACTTTGTGGCATGCTGAGTTCTTTCCTGTCTCCTTCCCATAGTATCCATTGATCTGCTTGGAGTTTTCCCCCCACTTACTTCCATCTTTCACTTCCACTTTCTCCAGTTTTCAATCTAAGCTGTCAAATTCTGTTTCACAAGTCTGCACCTTAGACAGCCACATCTGATTCGGAAGTCTGTTAAATGCTGTCTGAAATGATTTGTAAGCTGTGGCCTGACTGTCCACTATGGCAGTACATTGTGACAGTGCATGGGGAAAGCTATCTCTGAGAACTATAGGGAGACACTAGAGAAGAGATACTAGAGAAGGAGATCGCAATATAATGAGCACAAAGGAGTAGCCATACTGACTACATCTTTCAGACTTGCCTACTTGGAGTTAATGCTTCAAATACACTATTTCATATAAGTCCTGCAACAAGATCTGTTTGGAGTCTGGTATTAGAACTCCAATTTTGGATATCAGGAATCGTAAGATATTATATGGGATATCCTAATCCTGCTGCAACTAATCCCCTGTAACTTGGTGTCATAACCCAAATTTATTGTTTTATGGTGCTAAAGGTCAGAAGACCAAAATTGGTCCCACTGGACTACAGGCAACATTTTGGGAGGGATCTGATTAATGCAACCCTTGGCTCTTTCTATTGCTAGGGCTACCCATGTTACTTGACTAGGACCTTCTTTCTCCATCTTCAAAGTCAAGAACAGCAGGTTAAATTTTCCTCACAGTGCCAATCCTCTGACTATTTCACTGTTTCCCTGAACAACTTATAAAGATCTTCGGACCCACTGGAAACCTCAAATATTCTTCATGTTTTAAGACCAGATCATTTCTTATCCTATAACTACTCCTTTACCATGTAAGACAACATGTACAGAAATTAATAAATACTGGTCCATGGACATCTTTTGGCAGCCATGAGTCTGCTGGTAACAGTTCCTTAAAACATCTTATCTTGTTACTTTTCTTAAGGTGTGCTATGGAGCTAGGGGGATGACTCAGCAGTTCAAACACTAGCTTCTCTTCTAGATGACTGAGTTCATCTCCCAGCACCCATACGGTGGCTCACAACTCTCTGTAATTCCAGTTCCAGGGAATCTGATACACTACTTCTGAAAGTGCCAGGTATATATGTAGTGCACAGACATATATACAAGCAAAACACCCACACACTTTCAATTTGTTTTCAGTTAGCTAGATTTTTATTACTGTGGCAACATGCCTGAAAGAAACAAATTATAGGCAAATAACTTCCAGTGTTTCAGTCCATTGTTACTCAGCGTCATTATCTAGGGGCTTAAGGTGAGGAAATATATCATGGCAGGAAAGTATGGTGGAAGAAGCAGAGAGAAGGGGCTGACGAGAACACATCCCCTCCCAGGGCAGCCCCCAGTAATCTACTTCCTTCAACTAGGAAGTAAGGCCTAGGTTCCACTGCATCCCAATAGTATCATCAAATGATGAATCTATTGAACTTGTTGATGAGGTTAAAAGAACTCATGATTCAATCATGCCTCCACAACAAATCAGTGGGCAATGAAACCATCAACATATAATATGCCTGTCAAGAGACATTTCAGATTCAAAGTTCTTTCTCTCCCCTCCTCCCTCTTCCCTCTCCCTCTCCCTCTCCCTCTCCCTCTCCCTCTCCCTCTCCTCTCCCTCCCCTCTCCCTCTCCCTCTCCCTCTCCCCCTCCCCCTCCCCCTCCCCCTCCCCCTCCCCCTCTACTTTTCTCCCTCCCTCCCTCCTTCTCTCTCCTCTCTTTACTTCCCTTCTTCTCTCCCCTCTTCCCCCACTCTATACTATCTAGATATAATACTTCACAATAAATATCACACACTGGAATACATCAAACTGTGTCTGGTTCTATCAAGATATAATATACAAACTTACTCAAAATTCTCTAGATTGGAGGTGCTCAAACTTCCTAATACTGTGACCCTTTAATACAGTTCCTCAGGTTGTAGTGACCCCCAATCATAAAAGTATTTTCATTGCTTCCTTCATAACTGTTCTATTGCTGTTGTCATGAGTCATAACGGAAACATCTTCTTTTCCGATGGTCTTAGGTGACCCCTATGAAAGGATTGTTTGACCTGAAAAGAAGTTGCAACCCACAGGTTGAGAGCCACTGCTCTAGCTGACAGTATAATTGATCTTCCGGTAGTCCCATCTCAGTCTGACGACTCAGAGTCCAGGAGACATGAACCTGCCTCACATCTGAGCAGTAGCCCAGAACCTCAGAAAGTAAATCCATTCAGTCTGAGCCTTCTGTAACCAAGTTCATTCAACTGGTACTCCGACTTAAAGATAATTCTCATGACAGCTGCCCTGCAGGAAGTACCAGATAATTTATAGAAAAAAATTATCTACCTATACATGTTCTCCCTCAACAATTAATATAAAGTGCTGCATGAGACTGGTCACCTAAGAATTCATTAAATGGGAAAAAAGTCTTCTTGAAACAATCAAATTAGATTTTATATGTCTTTAGCTCCTTTGTTTGGAAAACTTTAAATACTCATAATTTATTTTATTTTCAAGTGTTACACTAACTTCACAGTGTGTTTAATGTGTTAAAGGAAAGTATTATTATCAAATCTTATTCAAGCACTGTTAAGATTTTATTACTTTGAGACAGAGTCCCGCTCTAGAGTCCAGAATGACCTCAAACTTGCCTTCCTATCATCTCAGATGCCATGACCTGGGATTACAAGCATGCACTACCATGTCGGGTTTGCAAATGTTTTCCAAAAAGGCTTTCAAAATCCCCATTATATAACACAGGTGAAAGGTCACAAAACATTGGCTGTGAACTTCATGATTTCCAGTTCTTATATATAATCCAGATGAAAACCAAAATCTTAAAATTTACCAACACAGATGAAGAATAAAAATGATACACATTTTAAGATTTTTATTATCTTCTACTTATGAGGCTTTGTGATCCTCCTTCAGGACACTGTCCCCAGACCTTTGTCGAATGTGTCTTGCCTGCAATCATCTAGCATCTCTGCCTCTCCAAGCTTCTGCAGAGTATATTCTTTTTTTGTTGTTGTTAATTCTTTTAGCCATATTTTTTGTATTGGATATTTTATGTATTTACATTTCAAATGTTATCCCTTTTCTCATTTTCCCCTCTGGAACTCCCCTCTCCCATGCCCCATTCCCCTGCTTCTATGAGGATGCTCCCCCTCTCACCCCCACCTTCCACCTCACCTCCCTGTCATTCCCCTACACTGGACCAAACCTTCACAGGACCAAGGGCCTCTCCTCTTATTGATGCCAAACAATGCCGTCCTCTGCTATATAGGCACTGGAGCCATGGGTCTCTCCATGTGTACTCTTTGGTTGGTGGTTTAATTTCTGGGAGATCTGGGGTTCTGGTGGTTGATATTGTTGTTCTTCCTATGGGGTTGCAAATCTCTTCACTCCCAGGAACCAACAGGAATGAGATTAGCTAAAATGCTCAACAAAGGGGAAGGAGAACCTGTAGAGAACATATCTAGAGGCTAGGCAAGGCCCCCAGTTGGGGATGGAGACACCATCATCTCCAATTTTTTAATTGTTTTTATTGGATATATTATTTACATTTCAGATGTTATCCCTACCCACTTCCCCCCCATACCCAGGAATCCCCCTATCCCACCCCCCCTCCACCTACTTCTATGAGGATGTGCCCCCCCCACCACCCACCTCCCACCCTCTAATTTCCCCACACTCTGCATCCAGCCTTCATGGGACCAAGGATCTCCTCTCCCACCTATGCCCAACAAGGCCATCCTCCCCTATATATACAGCTGGATCTATGGGTCCCTCCCTAAGTGCTCTCAGGCTGGTGGTTTAGACCCTGGGAGCTCTGGTTGGTTGGTATTGTTGCTATTTTCATGAGACTGCAAACCCTTTCAACTCCTTCAGCCTTCTCTCTAACTCCTCCATTGGGAACCCCTTGATCAGTTCAATGGTTAGCTGTGAGCATCTGCCTTTGTATATGTCAGGCTCTGGAAGACCTCTAAGGACATAGCTATATCAGGCTCCTGTCAGCATGCACTTCCTGACATCCACATCAGTGTCTACCTTTGGTGACTGCACATGGGATGGATACCCAGGTGGAACAGTCTCCAGACCAACCCTCCTTCAGTTTCTGTCTCACACTTTGTCTCCATATTTGCACCCTTGAGTATTTTGTTACTCCTTCTAAGAAGACTGAAGCACCCACACTTGGTCTTCCTTCTTCATGAGCTTTCTGTGGTCTGTGAGTTGGACCTTGGGTATTTCAAGCTTCTGGGCTAATATCCAATTATCAGTGAGTGTACACCATGTGTGTTCTTTTGTGATTGGGTTACTTCACTCAGGATGATATTTTCTAGTTCCATCCATTTGCCTAAGAATTTCATGAATTCATTGTTTTTAATAGCTGAGTAATATTCCATTGTGTAAATGTAATTCATTATCATGAGTGTACCCATGTTCTCTTGTATTGGTTACTTCACTCAGGATTATATTTTAAGTTCCATCCATTGCTAAGAATTTCTGATTCATATGTTTTTAATAGCTGAGTAATATTCCTGTGTAAATGTACCACATTTTCTGAATCCATCCTCTGTTAAGTACATCTGGCTTTACCACTCCTGGCATTATAAAAAGGCTGCTATGAACTGGGGCTATCTTGTTATATTGAGCACTTCTGGGTATATGCCCAGAGTGGTAATAGCTGGTCCTCAGTAATGCTAGTCCAATTTCTGAGGAACCGCCAGACTGATTTCAGAGTGTTGCCCGTCTTGCAATCCCCAACATGAGAGTGTTCCTCTTTCTCCACATCCTTGCCAGCATCTACTATCACCTGAGTTTTTGATCTTAGCCATTCTGGCCGGTGTAAGATGGAATCTCAAGGTTGTTTTGATTTGCATTTCCCTGATGACTAAGGATGCTGAACAATTCTTAGGTATTTCTTAGCCATTTGAGTTTCCTCAGTTGAGAATTCTTTGTTTAGCTCTATACCCCATTTTTAATAGGGCTATTTGGTTGTCTGGAGTCTAATTTCTTGAGTTCTTTGTATATATTGGATATTAGCCCTCTATCAGATGTGGAATTGGTAAAGATCTTTTCCCAATCTGTTGGTTTTGTCCTATTGACAGTGTCCTTTGCCTTACAGAAACTTTGCAATTTTATAAAGTCCCATTTGTCAATTCTTGATCTTAGAGCATAAACTATTGGTGTTCTGTTCAGGAAGTTTTCCCCTGTCCAGTGAGTAAAGGACAGCATTTTCAACAAATGGTGCTAGTTCAACTGGAGGACAACGTGTAGAAGAATGCAAATCGATCCATTCTTATTCCTTGTACAAAACTCAAGTCCATTAGCCCAGAAGCTTGAAACACCCAAGATTCAACTCACAGACCACATAAAACTCATGAAGAATGAAGACCAAGTGGGGGGGGGCTACAGTCCCTCTTAGAAGAAGTAACAAAATACTCAAGGGAGCAAATATGGATGCAAAGTGCAGGACAGAAACTGAAGGAGGGGCCTTCTGCAGACCATTCCACCTGGGTATCCATCCCATGTGCAGTCACCAAAGGTAGATGATGACGTGGGTGTCAGGAGGTGCATGCTGACAGGAGCCTAACATAACTGTCTCCTTAGAGGTCTGCAAGAGTCTGACATATTCAGAGGCGGATGCTCACAGCTAACCATTAAACTGATCATGGGGTTCCCAACAGAAGATAGAGTGAAGACTGAAGGAGTAGAAAGGGTTCGGGACCCCATGAGGAGAGCAACAATACCAACCAACCAGAGCCCCCAGGGTCTAAACCACCAGCCTGGGAGCGCTTAGGGAGGGACCCATGGCTCCAGCTATATATGCAAGGGAGCTATATATAAGTGGGAGACGAGATCCTTGGTCCCATGAAGGCTGGACGTCGTGGGGGGGGATATTCGAGGGTGGGGAGGTGAGGTTCTGGGGAGGGTGGGTGTGGGTACACCATCATAGAGGCAGGAGGAGGGGGAAGGGATAGGGAGTTCCTGGGAGGGAGAGGGGAAAGGGGGTAAGGGGAAAACACCTGAAATGTAAATAAAAGTTCCAATAAAAACAAAAAACAAAAAACAAACAAACAAACAAAAAAAAAAACTCAAGTCCAAGTGGATAAAGACCTCCACATAAAACCAGATACACTGAAACTAATAGAAGAGAAGATGGAGAAGAACCTTGAATACTTGGGCACAGGGGAAAAGTTCATCTCCAAATTCTTAACTCAGAAGGGCTAAAGGAAATACGGGGACAAATTGTGGAACAGAGACTAAAGGAAAAGCCATCCAGAGACTACCCCAGCTGGGGATCTATCCCATAAACAGACACCAAACCCAGACACTACTGTGGATGCAAAGAAATGCTTGCTGACAGAAGCCTGTGTCTCCTGAGAGACTCTGCCAGAGCCTGACAAATACAGAGGCAGATGCTTGCAACCAATCATTAGACTTAGCACGGGGTCCCCAATGGAGGAGTTAGAGAACAGACTGAAAGTGCAGCATATATTCTACACTGAACTGTTAAATCACTCTTTCTTGTGTCTTCTACCATAAAGGTGCACTGATCTGAAACTTAGTAGCAGTATGGTAAGAATGAGTCAATACAGTGAGTTTCACCTACAGTACAATTATACTATTGTAATTCATTAATCATGAACTTTTCAAATCTTTGGTCAGGACAATAATGGTTATTGAGAAAAAATTTTGTCACATTAGCATGTAATACAGAGTTGTCATAACTATAATGCTTGTATTCCACTCTTGTAAGGACAATTGAATGTAGAGATGTTCAAAATATACAGAAGTATTTCATTTTCTTTTATTATAAGGATCCTTAGAAAAACATAAGGTACCCATATCATGAACTAGATCACTTACATCCTTTTACTAACCAACAGCACACGGCTTCACTCCCAACTGCTACAGTCACTTGTCCAACACTGGAAACCTATATTATTGAACATATAAGTTTTCTAATTTCATTTTATTCTTAACTATCCTTTAGGTGGAAGTTTAAGTAATAGTCTCAATTGTTACTTGGTTAAATTCTTATTTTTCCTTATGCAATAAATACATGATAATTCATACAGATAATTCATACCCCCCAAGTTACCACTTTTGACCGTAATTTTTAGGCAAGACAATAACAAAGAACAAGCAGACAGTATGAGTTGTCTGCTTTTTGCCAAAATTCAGAACTTTTTTTTTACTACATTATCATAAATTTGCCTGTGTTCATGAAAAACTCATTAAAAACAATTTCAACTGGGGTATTGTCAAACAATTTTAATCCCAGCACTTAGGAAGCAGAAGCAGGTGGATATCGGTGATGTTAAGGCCAGCTGGTCTACAGAGTTAGTTCTAAGACAGCCAGGACTGTGACTGTATTTGAAAATAGAAAAACTCTAAGAAGAAAAGAAAGGAAAGAAAGAAAGAGAAAGAAAGAAAGAAAGAAAGAAAGAAAAAAGAAAGAAAGAAAGAAAGAAAGAAAGAAAGAATTTCACACAATATCATGTAAACACAGTAAATTGCAAGGGCTGTTTAAAAGACAGTATAAAGTTCTTTTAAACAAAATTCAAACTCCAGCTTTTGGAAAATATCATAGGAAAACGAGCTGCACTATCATTAAAATGATAAAAATAATCTCATTTGTATATGACTAAGGACTATTTTTATTAAGTCCTAGGGAAAAAAAATTAAAAATTGGTAATTATTGAAAGTAAATGATAGGTAAATAGGATTATAACTTAATAAATCTCTATTTTATATATATTTCACAATTTTTCATAATCAGTTGTTTAATCAAAATGAAATAGACTACAATAATAACTAGAGCCTTTTAAAACAAAAGGCTCAGGAGAAAGATGCCTACCAATGTGGTTCATCAATTCTAACCTGAAGCAGTAGCTAACTTTTATCTTCTTGGATTACAGAACACTTAGCTTGGCAAAAGAACTGATGAATGACATGAGGAAATAGAAGTCAGTCTAGGAGAGTAAATCAATGAAACATTTGAGGTAGGAAATTCTAACCAATAAAACTATATTATCAGAATCCTGATAAAATATTGTCAAAACTCATCATTGCCCAACTTCAATTATGATAGAGCTAAATTAGATAAGTATATTCTATGATAAAAATAAAGAAGGTGGTAAAAGCAAGAACAGGTCACGTTTAGAATCAAGCTGAAATAGTAGAGCATGAAATGTGAGCCAGCGAGGAAGCCATGTTCTGCATGGGCACAGCCACTGATAACAGTGAACAAACATAAACGGATAGCTACCCACTAAGCATTGGATCTTTTTTTTTTTTATTGAAATTTTATTTACATTTCATTGTTTTCTCCTTACCCCCTTTTCCCCCCTCCCTCCCAGGAACTCCCTATACCTTCCCCCCTCCTCTTGCCTCTATGATGGTGTACTCCCTACCCACCCTCCCCCGTACCTCACCTCCCCACCTCGAATACCACCCCCCACGATGTCCAGCCTTCATGGACCAAGGATCTCTTCTCCACTTATAAATAGCTCCCTTGCATATATAGCTTGAGCCATGGGTCCCTCCCTAAGCGCTCCCAGGCTGGTGGTTTAGACCCTGGGGGCTCTGGTTGGTTGATATTGTTGCTTTCCTCATGGTGTCACGAATCCTCTCAACTCCTTCAGTCTTCACTCTATCTTCTCTGTTGGAACCCCATGCTCAGTTTAATGGTTAGCTGTGAGCATCTGCCTCTCACATCATTTCAACATCTGCAGCATCTTTCCTGCCTTCTTCCCCTACAAGCAAGCAGAAATCCATCATCAAACTGAGAACATCAGGGTACTCTGAAGACAGGAGTGTATGGAAGGGCACAGACTCAAGAACCAGAAATAGTTACTACCTGTATGACTTCTCCTCGTCTGGGAGGCAGAATAAGAGCAACTTTAACTTATTGTTACAGTTTAATAAAATGATAATGCGTGGCTAATCATTTTCAGCCAGTTAGACAGTCACAAAACTTCATAAGAAAATAGCTGATTTGAACTATGAGAAACTTAAATCGTTTCTTTTCCTCCTGTAGGTGGTGTGTGTGTGTTTGTGTGTGTGTGTGGTTTGTTTCAGGGCCCGACTATGTAACCCAGATTGGTCTCAAATTGGGTTACAGAGGCCTCCTGTCTCAGCCTATTGAGTAGCTAGGACTATAGGTCCCCATCACCAGCCCACTTTTAACTTTCCACAGTCATAAACCCAAAGCAATATTTCCATGACAAACAAAAGCTAGGATGTGGTAGCGCTTTACTGTCACGATTCCTTATACTTCAAATAAGAATGTTATTTTAGTTTAAGAAAATGAAGCTTGAGATTCGATCCAGCTCCAGAGTGAATATCATCAAGTAAACACCAAATGCTGATGAGGGTATGGGGGAAATCCAATTTCTACATCCTTCTGATGAAATGCAAATTAGTCCCACCAGTATGTAAATCAATATAGAGTTTCTCAAAAAATTATAAATAGAATTGCCATAACTCTACCAGTTCTGGTACATGCCCAAAAAACTACAAGTCAGCACTACACAGATACTTACACAACCACATTTATCACAGCAAGATTAACAATAGCCAAACTACAGAATCAGCCTAGGTGTCCATCAACTGAAGAATGGATAAAGAAAATGTAGTTTCAGATCCAAAGAAATTAAACAAGAAGGAAGCCCCAAGTGAAGATATTGAATCACACTTAGAAGAGGGAACAAAATAGTCATAGGAGGCAGAGGAAGGGAGGGAAGTGGGTGGGAGAGGGGATGCAAAGGGGAATTGGGAGCAGGTATGGGAAGAGACAGGAAAGAGACCCAGAGAACCAGGAGAATGAATGAAAATCTGCAGAAGTCAAGGTGGGGGGTGGGAAGAATCTTTAGGAAGTCCCAAAGACTTGAGATGGGGAGGTTTCCAGGAGTCAATGCGGGTGACCTTAGCCAATATGCCTAACAGTGGGGACATGGAACCTAAAAAAGCCACCTCCTGCCACCAGGTAGGACACCCGATGGAAAAATAAGGACACCAACCCATCCACAAAACCTTCGACCTAAAATTTGTCCTGTCTAAAAGAAATTCAGGGACAAAGATGGAGCAAAAACCCAAGGAATGCTCAACCAATAACCAGCACAACTTGAAACCCATCCCATGGGAAAGTACCAATCCCTGACACTATTAGTTGTACTCTGTTATGCTTGCAGACAGAAGGTTAGCATAACTGTCCTCTGAGAGGTTCTCAACAACGGACTGAAAAAGACACAGATACCCACAGCCAAACACTGGACTGAGGTCGGGACTCTTATGGATGACTTGAGGAAAAGACTGAAGACCCTGAAAGGGCTAAGAACCCCACAAGGAACCAACAGAATCAACTATCCCAGACCTCTGGGAGCTCTCAGAGACTGAGCCACCAACCAAAGAACATACAAGGCCCCAGAAACATATGCAACAGATGTGCAGCTCAGTCTTCAAGTGGGTGCCCCAACAACTGGAGCTGAGGCTCTCAGTAAAGCTGTAGCCTGACTGTGTATACATTCCTAACAGGACTGCCTTGTCTTGGTTCAGTGGGAAAGGATGGTCCTAATCTAGCAGAGAATGGATGCACTAGGGTGGGGGGTGGATATCCAGAGGGAGCCTCACCCTCAGATGGGGGAGAATATCATTGAGGGGTGACTGGGAGGGGCAGTGCTTGGGATGTAAATAAATAAATAAATGTGTACACTATAGAAAGTAGAAAGAAAATGTAGTACATTTGCACAAAGGAGTTTTGTTCAGTCATAAAGCAGAATGAAATTGTGTCATTTTCTAGAAAATAGGCTCAACTGGCATCATCATATTGAACAAAAAAAGTCAAACTCAAATAAATACATATTTCCTCTCCTTTGTGAACCCTACGTATTATATAGATACATGTAAATGTACATACATGACATGATAGCAAAGGAGAGGTGGGAGAGGGAGTAAGGGGAGAGTATAGGAGTGAACAAGATCAAAGTACTTGGTAGACTTGAAAAAAAAATGCCTTTACAAAACCTATCACTATGTACAGTGAATATTTTCAATAAAAATAAAAAGATGAAAAGAAAATTACAAAATGATTGTCACACAAAGCATATATCTTTGGGCTATGTTATGTGCTATCTGTCATGGTTTTAAATTCTGAATGTTTTCCATGCCTAAAAAAAAAGTCACCATACTTCTAAGTCAGAAAAATAATAATAAATTATATTTATTTGCCTCATATTCCCAGGTGCTCACTGAGTGATTTGGTATAATAGTGTATAAATAATTACTGTTTTAAGTAGAGAATTAGATTCAATAGATTCAAAACATATGTCCTTCACATGAGAATTGCATGTTAAAAAAATAGTATATGAGTAACCCTTAGTCAGCTGTGACAAACCTAATGCAAATCTTTATTTTTTAAAAGTTCCCAGAGTTATTCATGGTGTAGGAGTTACTGGCCTCCATAACTTCTGTAATTTTTTTTTACAGAATTTTTTGTAATTTCTATTACCTCCTCCATTCCAGAGGCCATAGAAACATACGTGCTACAACCCACTTCCCTCATAGACCTCCTTTATGCTGGTATGTAGGATGCTTGGGTTCTGTTAATGAATATCCCCGATTATATTTTTGAAGGTCCAATACACTTGGTTAAGTTCTTCCTATTGGGTTCTCCTACTGATTGATTCTTTGAATCACAGGTAAGATCATTTGTCCAATTGCAAAATTAAGCGTGGATCAAGATTGCTTTGAGACTCCAGAAAACCAAAAGCATCGCTCAATAAAACAGTGCTGTGACCATATATTTGTGCTTCTTTTTCTTCTCACCATCTTTTTGTTTGCTGTGGATGAAAAAGACACTGGCAAGGAAACTGTGGCTCTGCACATGACTGTATAATGAGATAAACATTTCTACTCATAGTAGAGTATATATGGTAAGACATATAGATAAATATCATCCTGGTCTGAGACTTGGTTAAGTTCTTCCTATTGGGTTCTCCCATAGATCTTTGACTAATCTTTATCTCACTGACATCTACAAAGTCCCCTTTGGCATGAACAACGACATAATCACAGAGTCCAGAAATTTAAAAATAGGAATTCTTTTAGGGCACCATAACTCAGCTTATTTACTGCAGTGCCCAACTGGGAGGCATGTATATACACACTTCTCTAAATCCACCCTGCATGGTTCCTACCTCATATTTCTAGAAAAGACAAACATTTGGACTGATGTAAAGCACATACGAACTTTCTTGAATGAATCTTACACTGCCTAGATTGCTGCTCAAGGCCTCTTTTCATTTATTTTATATTTTGGACCATATTACAAAGAGGTTGATTCAACATATAAGGGAAAATTTTGTATGACACTTCTGTGCCTTCAAGCAACTAAGCAAACCAGCCTTCAGGATATGGGTACCTGCAGTTTCATCTACAGTACAAAGCCACACAATTATAAGTGCATATATGTTATATTTCAGAAGAATGGACATTCTATCCTGTTTTCCCAAAATTAAACTGGAAAAGTTGATCAGTTATCATTCATTTATTTTGGTATATGCACTTGGCTTCTAATTTTCTTCATCAACATAGCCTGCATCAATATAGACCAACTGAATCCTTCTAAGCCCCACTTTACTTTCTTGTCATACTTCTGCATTCTATGGTACCACACAATAATGACTAGAAAATTCATGTTATAAATTAAAATTATTTCTTTTTTTATTAATTAATTTATTTAATTATTTAAATCACACCATAATTTACTTATTCACACAGGGGTTATAAACACAAAATTATTTCTTAATGTAAAAGATTGTCAACATCATGCTAATACTCGTCTTTAGCCCCCTCACTTCTTTTTGCTGTTTTTGAAAAGAATGATTTTTGAGTCAAAATGTCTTTATTAAAAACTGCATCTGGTCTATGAAACAGCTGCCAATTTCTACATTGCTGTAAATCCAAGAACTAAATTTGAAATCTTCTCAAAATTCAAAGTATAGAATGGGATATTGCCAAGTGGTTCCCTAAATAATAACCCTGGATAATTTCCCAAGCTCATTAATTGCCATAGGCTTTTCTTTCTGCTTTACCCAAGTTCATTCAAGCCTACCCCATGTATACTCAAAGATTTCACTCTAATATTAGTCTGACATTATGAAAAGTCAGGCAGCTTCTTTTAAAAGCCAGGTTGAAAAGATAGACCATAGTGATATTACCTCATAAGTTCAAACAGCCCTAGGGAAAAAAAATTGTCTGCTTGATTTCTTAACTATAGCATTGGTTCTAAATCATCCACCATTAAGAAAGCAGCCTTGATGTGGAGAGTCTGGACTGCCCTGCTGACCCTCCACATCTGTGTGTCTGTCCTGTTTTCCTGTCTTACTTCTTCCCGCATCCTCCTTCCTCTTCTTCTCAGTGACTAACAGTTCTTTCCCCATTCTCCTTTTCCTCTCTTACTTGCACAATCTCTTTTTTTTTTTTTTATGTATTTAAAATGAAGTTCTATTTTTTTTATTGGAAATTTTTTTTTACATTTCGATATTCTCCCCTTACCCCATTTCCCCCCCCTCCCTCCCAGGAACTCACTATCCCTTCCCCCATCCTCCTGCCTCCACATTGGTGTTACCCCACCCACCCTCCCCTGTACCTCACCTCCCCACCCTCGAATATCCCCCCCATGTCTAGCCTTCATGGGACCAAGGATCTCTTCCCCCACTTATAATATAGCTCCCTTGCATATATAGCTGGAGCCATGGGTCCCTCCCTAAGCGCTCCCAGGCTGGTGGTTTAGACCCTCGGGCTCTGGTTGGTTGGGATTGTTGCTTTCCTCATGGTGTCCCAAATCCTCTCAACTCCTTCAGCCTTCACTCTATCTTCTCCATTGGGAACCCCATGATCAGTTTAATGGTTAGCTGTGAGTCTTCTGCCTCTGAGTATGTCAGACTCTTGCAGACTTCTAAGGAGACAGCTATATCAGGCTCCTGTCAGCATGCACATCCTGACATCCACATCAACCTCTAACTTTGGTGACTGCACATAGGATGGATATCTAGGTGGAATGGTCTGTCTCTCCTTCAGTTTCTGTCCTGCACTGTGTCTCCATATTTGCACCCTTGAGTATTTTGTTACTCCTTCTAAGAAGGACTGAAGCCCCCCCCCTACTTGGTAGTCATTCTTCATGAGCTTTATGTGGTCTGTGAGTTGAATCTTGGGTATTTCAGGCTTCTGGGCTAAAATCCAATAATCAGTGAGTGAATACCATGTATGTTCTTTTGTGATTGGGTTACTTCACTCAGGATGATATTTTCTAGTTCCATCCATTTATATAAGAATTTATCAAATTCATTGTTTTTAATAGCTGAGTAATATTCCATTGTATAAATGTACCACATTTTTTGTATCCATTCCTCTGTTGAAGTGCATCTGGGTTCTTTCTAGTTTCTGGCTATTATAAATAAAGCTGCTATGAACATAGTGGAGCATATGTCCTTGTTATGTGTTAGAGCATCTTCTGGATATATACCCAGGAGTGGTATAGCTGGGTCCTCAGGTAGTGATATGCCCAATTTTCTGAGGAACCGCCAGACTGTTTTCCATAGTGGTTGCACCATCTTGCAATCCCACCAACAATGGAGGAGTTTTTTTATTTTAGGCCATTCTGACTAGTGTGAAGTGGAATCTCAGGGTTGTTTTGATTTGCATTTCCCTGATGACCAAGGATGCTGAACATTTCTTTAGGTGCTTCTCGGCCATTCGCATTTCCTCAGTTGAGAATTCTTTGTTTAGCTCCTTACTCCATTTTTTAATAGGGTTATTTGGTTGCCTAGAGTCTAATTTCTTGAGTTTTTGTATATATGGATATTAGTCCTCTATCGGATGTGGGATTGGTAAAGATCTTTTCCCAATCTGTTGGTTGCCGTTTTGTCCTATTGACAGTGTCCTTTGCCTTACAGAAACTTTGCAATTTTATGAGGTCCCATTTGTCAATTCTTGATCTTAGAGCATAGGCCATTGGTGTTCTATTCAGAACTTTTCCCCTGTGCCTAGGTATTCGAGGATCTTCCCCACTTTCTCTTCTATTAGTTTCAGTGTGTCTGGTTTTATGTGAAGGTCCTTTATCCACTTGGACTTGAGCTTTGTACAAGGAGATAGGAAAGGATCGATTTGCATTCTTCTGCATGTTGTCCTCTAGTTGAACCAGCACCATTTGTTGAAAATGCTGTCCTTGTTCCACTGGATGGTTTTAGCTCCTTTGTCAAAGATTAAATGACCATAGTTGTGTGGGTTCATTTCTGGGTCTTCAACTCTATTCCACTGATCTTCCTGCCTTCTCTGTACCAATACCAGGCCGTTTTTATCACTATTGCTCTGTAGTACAGCTTGAGGTCAGGGATGGCGATTCCTCCAGAAGTTCTTTTATTATTGAGGATGGTTTTCGCTATCCTGGGTTTTTTGTTGTTCCAAATAAATTTCAGAATTTCTCTTTCAAGTTCTGTAAAGAATTGAGTTGGTATTTTAATGGGGATTGCCTTGAATCTGTACATTGCTTTTGGCAAGATGGCCATTTTTACTATATTGATCCTGCCAATCCATGAGCATGGGAGATCTTTCCATTTCCTGAGATCTTCTTCAATTTCTTTCTTCAGAGACTTGAAGTTCTTGTCATACAGATCTTTCACTTGCTTGGTTAGATTCACCCCGAGGTATTTTATATTATTTGTGACTATTGTGAAGGGTGTCATTTCCCTAATTTCTTTTTCAGCCTGTTTATCTTTCATGTAGAGGAAGGCTACTGATTTGTTCGAGTTGATTTTTAACCTGCCACCTTGCTGAAGTTGTTTATCAGGTTTAGGAGTTCTCTGGTGGAGTTTTTGGGGTCACTTAAGTATACTATCATATCATCTGCAAATAGTGATATTTTGACTTCTTCCTTTCCTATTTGTATTCCTTTGACTTCTTTTTGTTGTCTAATTGCTCTGGCTAGGACTTCCAGTACTATATTGACTAGGTAGAGAGAGAGTGGGCAGCCTTGTCTAGTCCCTGATCTTAGTGGGAATGCTTCAAGTTTCTCTCCATTTAGTTTGATGTTGGCTATTGGTTTGCTGTATATTGCTTTTACTATGTTTAGGTATGGGCCTTGAATTCCTGATCTTTCCAAGACTTTTACCATGAAGGGATGTTGGATTTTGTCAAATGCTTTCTCAGCATCTAATGAGATGATCATGTGGTTTTTTTCTTTGAATTTGTTTATATAGTGGATTACATTGATGGATTTCTGAATATTGAACCATCCCTGCATTCCTGGGATAAAGCCCACTTGATCATGATGAATGATTGTTTTGATGTGTTCTTGGATTCGATTTGCTAGAATTTTATTGAGTATTTTTGCATCGATATTCATAAGAGAGATTGGTCTGAAGTTCTCTTTCTTTGTTGGGTCTTTGTGGGGTTTAGGTATGAGTGTGATTGTAGCTTCATAGAACGAATTGGGTAGTGTTCCTTCCGTTTCTATTTTGTGGAATAGTTTGAAGAGAATTGGTATTAGGTCTTCCTTGAAGGTCTGATAGAATTCTCCACTAAAACCATCTGGTCCTGGGATTTTTTTGGTGGGGAGACTCTTAATGACTGCTGCTATTTCTTTAGGGGTTATGGGACTGTTTAGATGGTTTATTTGCTCCTCATTTAACTTTGGTACCTGGATCTGTCTAGAAAATTGTCCATTTCATCCAGATTTTCCAGTTTTGTTGAGTATAGGCCTTTGTAGTAGGATCTGATGATTTTTTGAATTTCCTCAATTTCTGTTGTTATGTCTCCCTTTTCAGATCTGATTTTATTAATTTGGGTACTGTCTCTGTGCCCTCTGGTTAATCTGGCTAAGGTTTATCGATCTTGTTGATTTTCTCAAAGAACCAACTCCTGGTTTTGTTGATATTTTGTATAGTTCTTTCTGTTTCTACTTGGTTGATTTCAGCCCTGAGTTTGATTATTTCCTGACACCTACTCCTCTTGGGTGTATTTGCTTCTTTTTGTTCTAGAGCTTTCAGGTGTGCTGTCAAGTTGTTAATGTGTGCCCTCTCCAATTTCTTTTTGTAGGCACTTAGACTATGAATTTTCCTCTTAGCACTGCTTTCATGGAGTCCCACAAGTTCTGGTATGATGTTTCCTCATTTTCATTAAATTCTAGAAAGTCTTTAATTTCTTTCTTTATTTCTTCCTTGACAAAGTCATCATTGAGTAGAGCATTGTTCAGTTTCCACATGGATGTGGGTTTTCCCTTGGTTCTGTCATTATTAAAGACCAGCCTTAGTCCGTGGTGATCTGATAGGATGCAGGGGATTATTTCAATCTTTTTGTATCTGTTGAGGACTGTTTTGTGACCAATTCTATGGTCTATTTTGGAGAAGGTACCATGAGGTGCTGAGAAAAAGGTATATTCTTTTACTTTAGGATGAAATGTTCTATAGATATCTATTAAATCCATTTGGTTCATAACTTCTGTTAATTTCAGTGTGTCTTTGTTTAGTTTCTATTTCCACGATCTGTCCATTGGAGAGAGCGGGTGTTAAAATCCCCCACTATTATTGTGTGAGGTGCAATGTGTGCTTTGAGCTTTAGTAAAGTTTCTTTTATGTATCGTAGGTGCCCTTTCATTTGGAGCGTATATGTTCAGAATTGAGAGTTCATCTTGGTAGATTTTTCCTTTGATGAGTTATGTAGTGTCCTTCCTTATCTTTTTTGATTACTTTTGGTTGAAAGTCGATTTTATTTGATATTAGAATGGCTACTCCAGCTTGTTTCTTGGGACCATTTGCTTGGAAAATTGTTTTCCAGCCTTTTACTCTGAGGTAATGTCTGTCTTTGTCACTGAGGTGCGTTTCTTGTATGCAACAAAATTCTGGGTCTTGTTTATGTATCCAGTCTGATAGTCTACATCTTTTTATTGGAGAATTGAGTCCATTGATGTTAAGGGATATTAAGGAAAAATGATTGTTGCTTCCTGTTATTTTTGTTATTAGAGGTGGAATTATGTTTGTGTAGCTACCTTTTTTTGGGAGGTTGTTGGACGATTACTTCCATGTTTCTTCTAGGTTGTAGTTTCCTTCCTTGTGTTGGCGTTTTCCTCAATTATCCTTTGAAGTGCTGCGTTTGTGGGAAGATATTGTGCAAATTTGGTTTTGTCATGGAATATCTTGGTTTCTCCATCTATAGTGATTGAGAGTTTTGCTGGTTATAGCAGTCTGGGCTGGCATTTGTGTTCCCTTAGGGTCTGTATGATATCAGACCAGGATCTTCTGACTTTTATAGTTTCTGGTGAAAAGTCTGGTGTAATTCTTATAGGTCTGCCTTTATATGTTACTTGACCTTTTTCCCTTACTGCTTTTAGTATTTTTTCTTTGTTTTGTGCATTTGGTGTTTTGATTATTATGTGACGGGAGGTATTTCTTTTCTGGTCTAGTCTGTTTGGTGTTCTGTAGGCTTCTTGTATGTTTATGGGTGTTTCATACTTTAGGTTGGGGAAATTTTCTTCTATAATTTTGTTGAAGATATTACTGGCCCTTTAGATTGGGAATCTTCACTCTCATCTATACCTATTATCCTTAGGTTTGGTCTTCTCATTGCATCTTGGATTTCTTGAATGTTCTGTGTTAGGAGCTTTTTGCATTTTGCATTTTCTTTGACTGTTGTGTCGAGGTTTTCCATGGTATCTTCGTGCATGAGATTCTCTCTTCTATCTCTTGTATTCTGTTGGTGATGCTTGCATCTATGACTCCTGATCTCTTTCCTATGTTTTCTATCTCCAGAGTAGTCTCCCTTTGAGATTTCTTTATTGTTTCTATTTCCAATTTTAGTCCTGGATGGTTTTTTCAATTCCTTCACCTGTTTTGTTGTGTTTTCTTGAAATTCTTTAAAGGATTTTTGTGTTTCCTCTTTAAGGGCTTCTACCTGTTTACCCGTGTTCTCTTTCAATTCTTTAAAGGATTTTTGTGTTTCCTCTTTGAGGGCTTCTACCTGTTTACCTGTGTTCTTCTGTATTACTTTAAGGGAATTACTTATGTCCTTCTTAAAATCCTCCATCATCATCCTGAGAAGTGATTTTAATTCTGAGTCCTGTTTTTCCTGTGTGATGGAGTATCCAGGGCTTGCTATGGTGGGAGAACTGGGTTCTGATGATGTCAGGTAACTTTGGTTTCTGTTGCTTGTGTTCTTTCGCTTGCCTTTCGCCATCTGGTTGACTCTAGTGTTGCCTGTGCTCACTGTGTCTGACTGGAGTCTGTCTTTCCAGTTATCTTGCTTGTGTCAGATCTCCTCGGATTCCAGATGTCTCTGTGTTCCTGTGATCCTAAGCTCCTTCTGCTCTGGATGCAATAGGTCTTCTAGGATGTCTCAGGATTTGATGTTTCCACAGGCGCAGACCAGCTAAGTGTCCTCTGCACTGGATGCAGTATGTCCTCTAGGTTGTCTCAGGATCAGGTGTTTCCACCAGAGCAGACCAGCTAAGGGACCTGTGCTCTGTGTGCAGTGGGTCCCTCTAGGATGTCTCAGGATCCTGTGTTTCCACAGGAGCAGGCCAGCAATGGGCCCGCCCCAGGCCAAAGGACCAGGGTCCGGGCGCAAGGGAAGTTATAGTCCGGAGGGGCAGCCTTTGGGTGCCTGCTAGTTCCTTGAGCCCCTCCTGGCTCCCGGTTTAACTCTGGGGTTTGGGCTAGTGGACAAGGTGACTTACCCTCTGCTCTGTGTGCAGTGGGTCCCTCTAGGATGTCTCAGGATCCTGTGTTTCCACAGGAGCAGGCCAGCAATGGGCCCGCCCCAGGCCAAAGGACCAGGGTCCGGGCGCACGGGAAGTTATACTCCGGAGGGGCTGGCTTTGGGTGCCTGCTAGTTCCTTAAGCCCCACCTGGCTCCCAGTTGTAACTCTGGGGTTTGGGCTAGTGGCAAAGTGACTTACCCTCTGCTCTGTGTGCCTGGTCCGTCTAGGATATCTCAGGATCCTGTGTTTCCACAGGAGCAGTCCAGCAATGGGCCCGCCCCAGGCCCTTGCACAATCTCTTCCTGCTGATCTACTTTGTTTAGTAATTGGTAAAAGAATGAATAACGATATTGAGAATCTTCATTTGCCCCAGAGTGAACTAAGGTCTAAATCCAAAGTTTGTTGAGCCTCACTTAGTGTATGAATTGAGCTCCAGTCAAAGTCTGATTCTAAAAACTCACCATCTATCGCTGCACGTTTTTATTTCCTGTTTATACATCCTACATTGAGAGGTGCTTTCTGTATGGATATGCCTAAGTAAATTTTAAAAACTCATGAAATTGAATGGAAGAGACGATGAATGCCTCTTAACATACTATGAATACGAAAAAATACTCTACTACTTATGCATGTATTTAATAATTTAGAAAAATCCTGACCTAATTTTGACAATGAGCATGATAATAGGTCTGGACTTTTCAAAAATGTTCATTCTGTGAAAGATCAAAAATAGTAAGAGAATTATTCTCAATCAGAGGTTATAGGCCAAATATGGCCACTGCATTCTTTTGCACATACCACAGCTCAGTATGGTTTTCATATTGTAAAATTCTTGAGGGGTGCGGGGGAAAAAATGGGGGGTGGGGGGGCAGCGCAGCAGCCCCGGACCGGGACCTGCGAGGTGGAGGCTGCCTGGAGGCTTCCAGGCAGGCTTTCTCACATACCGGTGAAAGGTCTGGAGTTCCAGGAGGCTGGAGGCTTTGGCGATGGTAGGCCCCAATGATTCGAGGAAGTCCTTGGTTCCAAAAGGATTTATTGTCATGGTGGATGGTGGATGGATCTGGATATACACCCCCAAACTCAGGGCAGACCTGGGTAAAGTAGGGAGGGAGAAAGGGGGAGGTTCTGGGAGGAATGCTTATTTGGCTCCACCCTCTGACCTTCATTAGTATGTAAATCTCTAGGGCCTGAGGCCTGTAGTTACACCCTCTACCTGTGCACTTTGGAGGGGTTGTAATGGCCTACGTGACTGAACAATGTAGGTCCATGGAGATTAGACTGCTTTTCAGGACCCTGAGTTCTGGGGGCGTGGCCGAACTCCTGCCATTTCTCCCTTGGAGTCTCGGGGTTCTAGGCCCATGCCTAGCCAAGAACCTGGATACCCTTATGCAGTCCCACAGCGGGGGACGGGGGGGGACCAAAAGAAGAATTATATTTTCTGAACCATGAATTTTATATGAAATTCAAATTTCAGAGTCCATAAATAAAGTTTTATTGGCACACAGACATGCTCATTCATTTAACATATTTTCTGTGGTTTCTTTTTGCTCCATAGCAAGCTAGTATTTACAACAGGCACCATATGTGGCGCACAAAGACTGAAATATTTACTTACTTATCTGAGCTTTACAGAGAAGTTTGCCCACCCCTTCTCAGTTTAAAGGGACTACAGACACATGACTTGATCCTTAATTGACTCAAGAATGATTGGGGAAAGGATAGCATTTGAACTCCTGAGAGACATTCAGTATGGACTGTATATTAGTTCACTACCATTATAACAATGTTAAATTTCCCTGATCTGTGCTTACATAGAGGAATTTCCTAGCCCCTGGTAAAAACATGTTGAAATATTAGAGATATAGAGACAAGCATTTCCAAATGCTTTAGAACAAAATTATTATTTGAACATTTATGAGTATACATGGAGGAGAAAATAAAAAATGGCAAAATACTAACCTCTGGGACCTCTAAGGACCTATAAAGGTATTAAGTTTCCCAGTGTGCTGTTTTTAAACTTCTTTTTGAAGTTAGTATTTTCTTTTTAAAATAAAAAGTTGGGTGGTAAAAATCATTCTCAAACATCAAAAGGTATAACATACTTTTAAAGATGATTTTCATTTGTTTGTAGGAAATCATAATAAATATTAATTGTTTCCCAAAGTGCATGTCCATCCACCTGGTTCCTTTTAACTGTCTCCCCTGAGTTCAATCCATTCCATCCTGCATTGATGCTGCAGTAAGTCCATTTGCTGTTTCCTCTCCTCAATGAGTAGTTTTTGTCAACAATCCTGTACAGGAAATCATCTACCTTCTCTAACATTTAAATAAAATACGGAAGCCTATGACAACCTATATTCATCTCCAGTGCTTTGTATCAAACATAAGTGTTTTCCTATTGCTGGACTATTTCTACACATTATTTATGTCTATTGACAAAATTTTTAAAGATTTACTTTTATTTATTCATGTGTGATTGAGATAGATAGATAGAGAGAGAGAGAGAGAGAGAGATTGATGAAATTTTTAAAGATTTACTTTTATTTATTCATGTGTGATTGAGATATAGATAGATGATAGATAGATAGATAGATAGATAGATAGATAGATAGATAGATATTTTTAAAGATTTACTTTTATTTATTCATGTGTGATATATATATATACACATGTGAGATATATATAATGAGAGTGTTGGATTGCCTGCAGCTGGATTTACAAACATTTTTAACCTCCTTTGTGGAAGATGAGACTCAAACTCAGGTTCTCTGGAAGGGCAGCAAGTGCTTTTAAACACTGATCCATCTATATTCCTATGCGGTTTATTGACTAAACAGACCTAAAGACTGGAAATCTACACAATAAAGCACCTAACCCCACTATTTTCCACCTCTGATATCCACTGGCCACGAGCTCCACAACCATAAATCTCTGATCTTTTTTTTTTTTTTAAGCAGGGTCTTTCTGTGTAGTCCAGGCTGTTTTGGAACTTTCAGTAGCTAGGCTACCTCAAACTCAAATCCTCTTGCCTCTGTCTGCTACAGATGTTACTAGGGATTAAAATTTCCAGATATTTGATAATAAAAATTATAGAGAAATAAGTTACAAACTTTGAGGAAAAGTTAGTTGTGCACAAATGGAAATATACAATAAATTTTAATAAAAATGGCCAATTAATAAATCAACTGTAATACTTGCATTAAATTGGTTTTATTAAAAAAAATGAATGTTTTTCTAAGACTATAGTTATTTGGAATAAAGCCACTAAAATTTTCTTTCTTAGTTTGCTTTTTTGTTTACAGTAGCTGACTCATGTAACAATCACTCAAAAATAAATTCACCATTTCATAAAATTACTCCCTATATTTCAACACTATCTATTTTATTATTGTGATAAAGAAAGAGGATGTTATAGGTGTGAGTGAGTGTAACATGCACAATATTTCAGAGTAACTAATATCAATGGTTTCCGGGGATTTCAAAGCAGATTTCAGATTTTGTAGCAAAGTACCTTTACCCTCTGAGCCATCTCACTGGCCAATAACATTTTTTATACTTTATTTATAAAAACTGCTGTATTAGGCCTTGTATTGTAGAACTTTCCTTACAATATAACAAGGAAGAATTTCACTTAGTAGATATGAGACCACATATTTTAATCAATTCTTGAAGTAGGTCTATTTTCTATCCCTCAATAAACACCTTGACTAAAAGAAAGGGTTTATTTCTTCTCAACAATACCATGCCATATTCCATCACTAAAGAAAGTAAGGCAGGAACCCAGAGACAGGAACCTAGAGGCAAAACTGAAGGCCAATGCTGTTAACTGACTTGCTTTCCATGGCTTGCTCACTTGGCTTTTTTTTATATAACTCAGTCTACTTGTTTGGTGACCATTCTGGAATTTTGGTTTCTTTACAAAAAAACAAACAAACAAAAAAACCAGAAATGTTATAAGACTATGTTTTCGTTTTAATCCAAGATATGAAGATAATGGAGCCGCTTTGGACTGTGCAAAGCAGCTGACTATGATTCATCTCGTGCTCTAGTAGAGGCATGGTTTTGCTAGCTGAAGATAATTTCTATGATTGTGTGATGTCTGGAATTCTGGGAACTTTTCATAGCATATACAAATGCTAGGGCACTGAGAGGCAGAGTGGGTGGTTGTTGATCATTTAGGGAGGTTGGTTGTGGTTTATGAGTAACAGTGATAAAAGAAGAAAGAAATAAGATTCAGAGATCTCTACCTTTCTCTCTTTTTTGTCTTTCTTTCTCTCCTATCTAGTGATAGGGGGTTAGTGAAGAGAAGAAGCCATAAAGTAGCCAAGACCAGCTACATACTTGCACAGGGGTGGCATCACCTAACCATGAATTAAGAAAATGCTCCACAGACTTGTCTGTAGGCCAATCTGATGGAGATATTTTCTCAACTGGTTTCTTTCTCTTCCCAGATGACTCTAGCTTGTGTCAAATTGACAAAAAACTAACTTACACAAGGAAGAAACTAACTTTTAAGTTTGGACCAAAATAGTACAGTGTTTCCAATGTTTTCATTTTATCATATAAAGCTCCAACAATTTAGTTTTCTGTTAGAAAGCAACTATGCTAGTGTACTTACACTCACAAACACACACACATACACACACATTTCCTTATTTTATATATGTGATTGTATTATACATGTATTCTTATATAAATTAGAAATCTAAGTGGAACTGATTTTATATCCTGTAAATATCAATATTTCTCCCACAATATGACCACATAATTGATTTGTGGTTCAAATAAACATTCCTTTCTTTGCTTTTCTCCACTTTAAAAAAAAAATGTGAAACGTGCTCAAGAATACTTTTAAATGAAAGAATTTACATAATATTCACTTAATCAACAAATATCTGCATTCTTCAACTCTATCAATATGAACCAATGTGTCTTCTATATTGAGAACTCTGAGCCTTTTCATAAATATTAAAATTGTCTATAGCTTTTTGGCATAATTCATTTCTCATTTCTCATCTCAACAAATCTAATTTTTATTTGTCAATTGTCCATTTTCTTGACCTTTATGGTTTCATATTGGATACTGGAATACCTTAGTCCCCAGGCTTGCCATTCTGCTTATTTTTGTAGTTTTGATCCCATAACTTTTGTTTGTCCTTGAAATTATGCCTAACTTTGAACAGTTTTAATAATCTTATAAGATGTTGAAAGCTGTGAGTGAATCTGTGATTGGTTGTCCCACCTACAGCCAAACATGGGAACTGACTTTGTAATTATAATAATGCATCAGAAAAATCCCAAGCTAAAATCAATCAGGTTATTCACCGTTTTTCTCCTTTTAAAGATGAATTTTGAGAATGTGCCTTGCTTAGTGACATACCTATGCTTATAATTGTCCCAGGTCCTTGGGGGACAGGACGCCCTGCTGAGCAACAATAGCTGTGCACTGATGTTCCACCATGACTGCATTAGAATCAATTGTGTATACAATATGTTTAATTTTTTTCTTCACTAGCTACCTGGCCATTTTAAGCTTTTCTAATTTACCTAGCTCTTTAACTTTCCATATTCTCTCATTTTATGATCTCCAGGGACAAGGTTAATATATTTTTAAATTATTATATCCAATTAAATAAAAGAAGGAATACATTCATTTATTTTTTAATGGTGCACAAAGCTTGCTTTCCTCTTGGGCTAACCAGTGAATTTTCCATTCTGCTCTCTCTGATGGAGACGGAGGGGGAGTGGATCTAGGGGAAGAGGGGAGAGGGGATGTGGGAGAAGCTGGGAGGAGTGGAAGGAAGGAGAAAGCATGGTCAGGATATATTGTATAAGAGAAGAATCTATTTTTAATAAAAAAAAATCAAAAAATTAGTGTATCCAATTAAATAAAAGAAGGAATGCATTCCTTTTTTTTTCATAGTGCACAGATCTTGTTTTCTTCCCCTTGCGCTAATCAATGAACACTCTAACCTTCTTATAGCCAGTGAAGTAGTGGCAGAAGTTAGAACAGTTGACCTATGTGTAGTCCAATGGATACTTGAGAAATCAAAGTCAAAGGTCGGCAAAAGGAAAGGTACAAAATAGGGACATTTCTTGTCAGTAATATGTGAGCTAAAATATTAATAGTAATTTTCATAAAAATATGAGAAACAGATTCCTTATAACTGAAATAAAAATCTAACGGTTGTACTACTTACTATCTCCCAGTTTAGGGGGACAAATTTTTGATAAGTTGGATATAACAAGCTTCTTTAATGTATTCTACAGTCTTCAAAGTGAGGGCCAGTCTAACTCTTTCAAGCCACTTTCAAACATCTCCTCAGGTGATCTCCAATCTATGGATGTGATGAGTTACACAAACCGTTCACCAGCCCCAAGATTCATCATACTTGGTTCATTTCCGAGGACTGAAGGCCTGAGTCATTAAAAATTATATGCCCCATTTAAGCAGGTTTTCTGCATACTTTACTCAGGGAGAAATGTAGACTGCATCTTGGCCCATATAAAATGATGCTTTTTGTGATTTATCAGCATTTAAACCGGGATAGAACCAGATGCCTCTCAGCTTCACAAATTAACAGCACCTAAATGTTGAAAACAACAAACCTTAGTGATAAGGACATCCTGGAAAACTGCCTCGCTGGCATCCCAAGGTGCTTATTCTTGGGGTGAAGAGAACTTCAAACTCTTTTTTTACCAACCTGTGTATTTTTGACTTGCATATAGAAACCAAATAACTCTCCCTTAGGGTAAATCAATAGGGTAATCCAAAATAAAAATTGGTACTCAAGTCTACTGCTTTTTTAAAGTGTTTGTGTGGAGGGTTTTTTTTTTTTTTTTTAATTAAAATATGTGGTTTATATATGTTTTAGGTAACTGTTTATTTGAAAACAAAAGCCTATTGGCTAAGACTATTTATTCAAAAGGAGAAACTTACACCAATAATATCCCAGAAAGTAAAATGGGACCGAGAAATGCAGCTAACATTTGAAGATCGCTCTGACTTTAGTAGCTATAGACAGCGCCTGGATCGTCAGGCCAGGGCTCCATCACCAACCATGCTGCTTCCTATCCGTTCCCTGTCACTCTGTTTTGGAAGCTCCTATTTTTATTTCTTCATCACCACGTTCACACCGTCATGTTTTCTTTTATATGGGTTTCAAAATAATTACTGTTAAATTGTTCTTACTTAAGCTGTGATTATATCACATACCCTTTCAGGGTTGGCATTTCTATTTCACCTGATCAGGTATTCAGTGCTACTTAATTCTTAACCTGGGGCATGTACAAAATGGAAACGTGGAAGGTTACAGCTCTCTGCTCAGTATTTCCCCCTCTACCCCACCCACCCCTACCCCCATTCTACCCTCAATTCAAAACAGCTGCTAAGGCTGCTTGTCTAGCAGCTGATCCAGTGAAGTCTGGTAGTGCACTTGGACTTAGTAATATCAAACCTTTTTCATACTTCTAATCCCAGCACTCAGGAAGCAGAGGAACGGGATCAAGAGTTCAAGGCCAATCTAGGCTTCAAAATAAATAAATAATAATTTACTACAAGAGACGGTGGGTGTTTACGTTCAGGTCTTACAAAAAAATCAGGGTAAAAGAAAAACATAACAAGACGTCTGTGAAAATTTTCTTCTGGGTAGGGGTGGCACATGCTTTGATCCCAGCACTCAGGAAACAGACGCAGGCAGATCTCTGTGAGTTTGAGGTCAGTCTGAACTACAGAGCTGTCCTGAGTTTCAGGACAGCCAGGGCTGCTATACAAAGAAACCTGATCTCAAAACAAAAATGTGTCTCCCAGAAAAATTCATGAAGAAAAACAATATTGCACAATCAATCGGTCAATCAATAAATAAATTCTACGGCACCGGGTAACAGTGACACTGCAAGTCTCCTTCTAATGTGGAGGGACTCAAGGGACTGATACATGTGCTAGTTTTGTTAGATTGTTGTCTGTGAACGTTGTCCCAACAATAGCATGCTCTTACACTTAGCAATGAACATATCTATCCTTATGAAATGCTCCCATCTTGGAAAGCTGCTATATCATCCAGTAACATAGAACTCAGTCTCCCTACCCACACCCCACACCCACACCCACACTTCTACCTCCACCCACACTCCACCCCCTAACTCAACTGCCTGAAGTTATGAAGTTATTGCTCAGAGCGAGCCACTGCTTTTTCTGTCTAGACCAATCAGGAAAGCACAGAAATACAAGATCATTTCTCTGATTTGCCAGCCCACTGTCCTAGATCCTTTCTGTTGCTGTGATAAAACACTGACCAAAAGCACCCTGGAAGGAAGGGTTTTACTTGGTTTACAGATTCCACAGTCTATTACTGAGGAAAGCCAGTGCAGGAACCTAGAGGCAGGAACTGAAGCAGACAGCCTGATGGGATGCTGCTTACTGTCTTACTTACTGGTCAGCTACCCTACTCATAAATCCCTCAGCAATTATTAATTTAAAAATGACCTTACAGGCCAATCTTATGGAGGCAATTCCTGAAATTGTGGTTCCTTCTTCCAGGGTGTATCAAGTTAACAACTGATGCTATGACAATAATAACAGCCAGATAAAAGTTTAGCAATGCTCCATTATTGAAAAATTTTATAGTCTGCCCCTACCAAAAGGATACTTTCTCAACTATGTTTGTTGTGGCTTTATTCATAATATCTAGAAACTGGAAACAACTTAGATGTCCTTCAAAGGAAAAATGGGGGGGGAACTGTGGTAAATTTACACAATGGAATATTACTCAACTATTAAATAAGTGACATAGTGAAATTTGAAGACAAATAGATGGAACTAGAAAAAAATCAATCTGCATGAGGTAACCCAGACCCAGAAAAACAAATATGGTAGTATGCACTTATAAGTGGATATTAGCCATTAAGTAAACTATAAGCAAGCTACAATCCATGGACACAGAGAGGTTAAGTAAAGAGATGGGGATGCATATATCTCCCTGGGAATAAGAAATAGAATAGATTTTATGGGTGGACTTAGAGAGATTGAGTGCAGGAGAGAAAGGGCTCAGGTGTTGGGGAAAGATGGGATGGAAGGAGAGAGTGGAGAGAAAGATGGTTGAAATTGGGAGGCATTTGAGCAGCATTGTGGAAACCTAGTACAGTGGAACCTTCCTGGAATCTATGAGGGTGACCCTAGTGACAATTACTAGTAATAGGAATAAAGGGTCTCAATTGGTCATCTCTTGTAGGCAGGCAAGACTTCCAGTGGTGGGATTGGGTTGAATTTGGTTGAGTTGTTGGCCAATGTCCCATGAAGATCTCCAAACAACCAAGGCTGATGCTAGGATAGAGGATTGCTCTCTGCAAACTTACATCAGGGACCCATTGATAAGGACAGCATCCAGTCAGCTAATTGAAATATGGAAAGGTCAAGCTGGTACCTGCATGGAGCCTTCGCCACATTCTAGACTCTCATGAGAATGTACTCTAAGGCTGCAAAAATAACATTATGGACACCAATCAAGCCACGAAACCTTTGACCAACAGTCAGCCCTGCGTATATGAGATGTGCTGTTGCAAAGGTGGCACAGAATTTGTGGTATGGTCAACCAATTTAACAGAAGCCCACTCTATGAGAGGAAGCCTATGCCTAACACTGTTTGGATGTTTAGAATCCAGAGAGTAGACAACACAGAGACCTATGGTACATCCAAACACTAGTCTTTAAAATAATCAATAAAATAATTGCTAATGATATTCTGCTATACTCGTAGATCAGTGCCTTGTTCAGTCATCATCAGAGAGGCTTTCTCTTGCAGTAGCTGGAAGTAGATGCTGAGACCCACAGTTAGACATTATGTGGAAAGAGAGTCTAAATCAGAGGTCTCTATCAGGTCCCTCCCTTTGGAGCTTGGGGAATCCTGCAAAAGTGGTGGAAAGACTGTAGGAATCAGAAGGGACTGAAGACACCAAAAGAACACAGCCCACTGAATCAATTCAGCAGAGCACATATGGTCTCACAGAGACTGAGTGTCAAGTATGGGTCCTCCACAGGTCTGCATCACGTCCCTGTATATATGTTCGGACTCTTACCTTGGTGTTTTTTGGGACTCCTGACAGAGAGAGCTGGTGTGTCTCTGGCTCTTTTGCCTACTCTTGGGACTTTTCTTGTTGGGTTGTCTTGTCTAGCTTCAGTGTGAGGTCTTTTGCCTTGTCTTATTGTATTTTGTTTTATTATGTTTTGTTGTTGTCTCTTGGAGGCTGCTCTTTTTTTTTTTTTTTTTAGAGGGAGATTAATGGAGAGTGGGTTGGGGAGAGGGAAGGAGGTTGGTCTAAGAGGAATGGAGGAAGGCGAAACTGTGGTTGGGATGTATTGTATGAAAGAAGAATCTATTTTCAACTAAAAAAATAAAGAAATATTTATAGTCACATCTCACTATACAATATGATATTTTCTTTACCCAAATAATGTATTTTTAAATAAAATACTTGTCTAAAGGATTTACTTCTTGGTACTTAATAGAGAAGGCAGATTACCAAAGTGGAGACGTGGACGCTTGGAGATAGCTCAGAAGTTAAAGTCATATACTACTCTTGTAGAGGATCAGAGTTCAGTGCCTAACCACACTCACTCCAGCTCACACAGAGACATACATACACAAGTTAAAACTAAGATAAATCTGAAAAACAAAAACCATGTAAAAAAATCTAGTGACTTGTCTGATGCTTCTCTAGCTCCTCAGTTCACAGAAAAGCGTGGTAATCTCAAGAGCTTACTATAAGACGGTAATAATAAATCAGGGTAAGGAACACAGAGGTAATGAACGCATTCAAAAAGGTGGGGAGATAAGCCAATTAGCAAAGTAAAAATGCCTGTCATACAAACTTGATGACCTCAGTTTGAATCCTCAGCACACAGGTTAAAAATAAATAAAATAGTGCCCCTGGGAAAGAGGTATGGGAGGGCTGGAAGAAGTAAAGAAAATGGAAGAACATGGTGTAATTGTATTCCAATTCTTTAAAGTTAATTTAAAAATAGCCACGCATGGTAGCATGCACCTGTAACAGAAAGAACATGATCTGCAAAGCTCAATGACCCAGTTCAGTGAAAGACCCTGTCATAAAAAATAAAGAGCACTAAAGGAAGATACCCAGTATTCATCTCTGGCTTACATACACAGAACACAGGTACACAAAACACACAGACACATGCAGACATATACACTACACATATATGCATATGCACCCAAAAGTATGATATATGCATACATATGGAAATATGCAAATAGTTTCTAGGGTTTCCCATAATATGAACCTGCTGTTCCATTACTTGTTGCATATTCTATCAGCTACTGGTAGACACAAAGATGGAGAAAACATAGTTAATTACTATGTACTGAATTCCTTCCAAATGACACACATTCAACTTCATTAAAAGCATTTAACTTCAATTTGGTTGTGCATATAAGTTTTATTCCTTCTTTTTCTGCTGAGGAGAGAGTTGACCACAACAGCTACTGAACATCATCATCATCACAGCCTCCATTCCTTTTGTTTGAGAAGGGGTCTCACTGTGTATCACTGGCTGTACTAAAACACACGACATAGACCAGGATGACCTTAAACTCATAGAGATCCACCTGCCTCTGCCTCCCAAGAGTTGAGATTTTATATTTTAGACAATATTCCTAAGGGGAATTCAACAGATAAGGGAGCTATTTGTAAGACACTGTCTTGAAGCAGCTGAGCAAATCAGCCTTCAGCGTATCTATTTTTCTGAAAACCACTTAACAAATGTGTCTTAAGCTAAGAACAACAACAAACATGATTTGAATGTATAAGCTGTCCCATCAGCTAAAGATGCCTTTCCCTTAACTCATTTCCCACAATCATAACACATCATCTCTCTTGGTACTCATCATCCAAGTTCATGTTGACAACAGCTCCACAGTTTCCATCAAAATCTTTCAATATCAATTTCCATACTTATTACGTGCAGAAAATTGTACTTCACTTATTTGTGTCTAAACTTCCTTCTTTAAGCTTAAAAAAAAAAAAAAAGCTTGCACAGCAGAGAATTAACATTTGTTGAGCACCTACTATGTGCCAGGAATTATTTAAATCCCATTCACATATGTTAGTTGATTTGCATTTAAGTCTGCTTCCAATTACACACAACTTTCCTAATTTGACAGGCATCAATCATTCTGCATTTTGGCCTGCATATTGGCAGACAGATGAGAGGACATATTTATAGACTGTCCTCAGATGGCAGCACTTGCGTTCTCTTCATTCAGACCAGGTGCCCTTTCCTGGACAATCTCTAGCTATTCCTCTGAATCCAAAATCCCACACATTGTTCTATTGACTCCACTGTTTCGTAATAATGCCAAGAAACGGCTGGCATTTTGTGAAGCAGGTTGCTTCCCTGTGGTAGAATCTACTTTTGGAAATCCCTCAAGTAACTCCTCAGTTCACGGAAGTGAGACGATTAATACTACATGTGTTCAGTACATTTCAAGTGTTAATTAAACCTCTTGTTACACATCCTAATGGCAGAATAACAAATGCTTCCGTAGCAGTGCATCCCTCGGTTTCCTTTCTTAATGAAGTGTCCACCTTCTGAGACACTCATTCTTTGTGCCTTTCCTGAACAACACAGCAAATGGCAGTTTTATCCCAAAAAGATCTGGAAGCCCCAGACAGAGTAATTATCATTAAGCAAAAACTTTTGCTTAATGAAGCTAGGAGAACTCCCACAGATTGAAAATTGGCCATTGTCTATTCCTTTAATGTAACAACGTAGTAAATCTGGATTAAAAGGTTCTGGCTAAAAACCTTTTGGGCTACAGGTGTAGCTCTCAGTTGGCAAAATGTTTGCCTAACATGCAGGAAGCCTGAATCCAGTCTCTACTGCCACAAAGGCCAGACATGGTTGCACATGTCTACCATCCCGGTGCTTGGGAGATGAAGACAGTAGCATCATGCTCAACTGCATATCAAGGTAAAAGCCAACCTGAGCTCCAGGATGTCCTGCGTCATAAAAGATCTAAAGTGTCACGTCTTCCAAATTTCTCTCTTGCTATTTCTCCACCTCGTATAATATATGATAGTTACCAAAATTACCTTTAAAAAATCCTTGAGCATATGATTTTAACAAACTATGTAAAGAATTCATAGAGTGACCTTAATAACCTTATGGAGAAGACGACCCTAAAACACTCCATTTTCTATTCTATAGAAGCTAACGGGCTAGAGAAATTTGATAACTAATATATAAATTTATACTCCAGCTTCAGAGCTTTATTGCTGCAATGAAAATGGGTACTGGTCCATAGAGCCAAACCAAAAAGAACTCCAAATGAAGCTAATGAAAATTACAAGGCAGATGAAGAAGAAATCAAGCAAAAGTCCTAAAAATAAATCAAATACTCTAAAAACCATTCATGAATGCCAACGCCTGTGAAAAGGATCACCATAAGCCTTATAGACCAATTGTGTTATATGAGGCTTTCACTATAAAATTCAGAATCAAATAATTCTTGACGCTTTAAAAGAATTAGAGTTGATCTAGCCAAAACACTGCCACATTTATACAGTGAAGGCTATCAATACACCTCCAGGCTTCTACATGAACTTGTCAAGCAATGGGAACCTTACTAACTACTAAAGCAACCTAAGTCAGAGGATGAGGGATGGTGGTGTCATGCAGAAGGCAGAGGCAAACAAATCTCTGGGACTTAAGGGCTAATCTGGCCTACATAGCAAACTCCAGGCAAACCAAGGCTACATAGTGAGACTCTATCTGAAAATACAGGGGGAAAAAGAACAAATCTAAACCTAAGTCAGCTCCAAAAAGTGCAAACCATTAGAAAACTCTTTTAAACTCACTAAAGTGGTGTCTCCTACCCTGATGTTTCTACATGCATCCTCTAGGAAGAGGGTACAACTCAAAAGTTTTCTAAAAGTATATGCATATTATCCTTGAAAGTTTCTAAGACATATCTGTATCTAGTGGGTCAAAGCATTCACCACATTTACAACTGCCTAGGATTCATAAATATCAACAATGTCTATTCTTGGGGATAATATAGAAAAACTAAAGTTTATTCTACCTAAGACATACTTGAAGACAAACATCGTGAAGTTGAGTCCTGTTCCTTCAGGCTAACCTAATAAACTTCTTCTCCTTTTTCATTCTAAGTCCAGTTATGCTAACTAGATGTATGAGTGTAACCCAGCCATCCACTGGAGCATGGGCAACCTACTGGGAGCCACACCCCAACTGTGACTTTCTCTTCCCCCAGCAGCCCTCAATCCCAATTCTCAGTTGGGGCTGGAGCCTCGGGAGCCCTCTCTCATCTATGATGGAACAGTAATTAGCCTGATCATGTGTAGGCATCCCCAGCTGTGCTGAGCTCATGAAGGCACCAATACTGTGAGGTCCATAAGACATTGTTTGAGAGCACTTTCCCTGGATATGTAGCTCTTAGAAGTTTCTTATTCCATCTTTTGAATGGTTCCCTATGTCTCTTTTTTTTTTTTTTCAGTTTTTCTTATTATAAATTACATCTGTTTGTTTGTTTGTTTGTTTATTATGCATGTGTGGACATGGCACTTGTGTGGGGATCGGAGTATCATTTATGGAAATCTGCTTTTTCCTTCTACCATGTAAGTTTCAGGGGGAAATTCAAGTCATCAAGCTGGCCAGCAATCACCTTTACCTTCTGAGCCATCTTGGTGGTCCCTCCCTAGGTATCTACAACACAAATACAGCAAGCTTATCATTCTTAGATGTTCTGCTAAGGGTGTTCTGCTGTCAATGAAGCTTGGGCACTCAAATCTTTCTGTTATTTGGGATTATTGGTTCTGTGGCCAGGCTTTACTCTTCACATGACATTCTAAGTACCCAAAAAAGGGGACAAATGCTCACTCAACAGAATTCTTTATTTCCTTGTCTGTATGTACAACTAGACTCTGGAGTAAATGGAACAAGAAAGGATTCATGCTTGAGGAAACTCTGACTGAATTCCAGCAGGTTTTTTCCATACCACACTCCTTGAGCTGTCCAAATGTGTGGGAAACAAAACAGTGCCCTTGATCCAGGAGAGCTTGACAAGTTCTTAGAGGGCCATTTGTGCACTAGCCATGTAATCCAACAAGCCCACTCCTATAATGTGTGTTATAGAAGAATCCATAATACACAAAACACATGCACAAATATTTTGAAACCCTTTTTATTCATAATCACTGTAAACAAAGCTCCTATGTGTTGGGGGGGTTGTTTGTTCGTTTTGGGTTTTTTGGGGTTTTTTTTTTTTACCATGTAATGAGTTAAACAGTGAAAAACTCAAACAATACTATTGGGCTACTTAAAAAATGACTCTACAGCTGTCTCTCTGAGTCTGGATTTCCAGGATCACTTCCAGTCCTAAAGCTATGAATGTTCAAGGCCTTACCCCTAACGCTAGAGTATTCACATATAACGACTACACCTTTTCCATATGCTTTAAACCATCTCTAGATCTCTCAGAATGCATAATATATAAGTGCTATATAAATTGTTGCATGATGCTTTGTTTAAGGAATAGTGAAAAGAAAGAAAAGTCTGTATACATTCAATACAGATGCATTCAGACCAGACCTCAATGCATAGTACACAACAACAACAACAGTCACTTTTCTTTAGTATATGGAGATCAAGCTGCAGCCTTTTATGCGCTAGACACATGCTCAGCCACTGAACTACATCCCCAGCTCTTTTTAAATTAAGATTATTATTTTTTTGGACAGAGTCTCACTAACTTGTCTAGGTTGGCCTTGAACTTGTAATTCTTTTACTGCAGCTTCCTGAGTAACTAGGATTATAAGCAAGCACAATCATGTCCTGTGACTAATAGATGCAGAACCTATGGATACTGAGAGCTTTGTTGAAAATGCAAAACTTGGACAAACTACAAATACAGTGATTCTGGTGAAAGAACCCAGTCCTCAAAGGTAACAGATTGTGTATGATTCTGCGTATAGGACTTTCTAGAAACAGAAATAAACTGTCACAATACAAATGACTAGTTGCTAGAGTTATAAAGAGGAACAAAAGAATGTGTTTCCAGCTGAAGGAGTCTCTCTGATATCTGGAATATAATGGTTGTTACAATTACCTAGTTAATATTATTACGGAGAAGTTGGGAGAGGTGTTTTCTTTGTTTGTGTTCTAGAGTTCATAGCACAACACATTTGAGTATGTCCATGCCACTACCCCCATGTATAGCTAGAGGACAATTTACAAGAAGTGCTTTCCATAACTGTGTTCCCTGGAACAAATTCAGGTCATTATGCTTGATGGCAAATGTCCTTACCCACTGAGTCAACTTGCCAGTTCCTTCTTTTTAGCTTCATGTTGATTCAAACTTTTCTCAGAGAAAAAACAAACAGTACTTATCCTGAATATCTAAACTCTTCTCAAAAAGGAGTCCACAAAGCTATTACTTTTCAATCTGTATAACTATAATTGAACCTGCTCCTTCTTATCCTTGACTTTTACAATTCTTTCTCTCCATAAATATGGGCATTTTGTTTTGGGTTTTGGGTGGTTTCTTGATCATTTTTGTTTTTTAGTTTGCTAGGGGTTTTGTTTTATTTGCACAAGGTCTGAGCTATGTAGTCCTGGTTGGCCTGAAACTCATTCTATAGACTAGACTAGCTTTAGATTTACAGAGATACACCTACCTCTATGCTGTCTCTGCATGTACCTCCGAAGTGCTGGAATAAAAGACATGTGTCACCATGCCCCACCAACACAAGGAACTTTGTAGAGTACTCTTAACCAATGTAGACAAACTGCTAGAGTTGTTGTTATTTTGGGGTTTTTTTGGTTTGTTTGTTTGGGGTTTTGGTTGTTGTTTTGTTTTTGTTTTTTTAATGTTGGATTCAAGTGTAATTTGATCCAACTTGATATATTTTAAGAATAAGAAGTAGTTCCATGTC
Source organism: Mastomys natalensis (assembly GCA_021653895.1). Lineage (NCBI taxonomy): Eukaryota > Metazoa > Chordata > Mammalia > Rodentia > Muridae > Mastomys > Mastomys natalensis. The sequence continues at coordinate 105,415 of JAJTUV010001051.1, forward strand.
ATGGGTCTTGCTCTATGGCCTAAAATCAGTTGATAATGGCATTGCTTCTAATGACCAGAGATTGAGTACTAGGGTTGTCTCACTAACACTGCAGGCTCAGCTTCAGATGCACAGATTATAGTCACAATATATAGCCTCAGTGCCGAGCTGTCCACAAGACTTTCTGGGCTCCTGCCCCAGAGATGGCACTGTCATGCTCAGATTTCAGTTTCTGAGTGATTTCACAAAACCTGCAAAATTGCAAATGACTCACAAGTCCGGCATGGGGAAATGTAAACCCAATGAATCGGGAGAGAGCATATATCTCATGCAAAAAGAAGCATTTTTATCAGTACATAAGCATGCAATTCCACTGAGCAAAAGTTACAATTAACAAAAAAGAAGAAAGGAGAGTCAACATGGATGTTTGTGCAAGCAACTGTTCAGTCCAGGGAGGCTTTGCCAGCTGTCTGGCTCTGAGAAATCCAGAGCCATGGCTGGCTCATTGCAGAGCTGGGAAGCTAGTCAGAACCCAAGCTCATTGCCATAGGAACACGAACTTCTGCATTTTCCTTTTCCTCATAAAACTGTACATGAGAACTGCTAATAACTTTCACATTTCTTGGCTTTATAAGAGAAAAATCTTAAGATGTGCATAGCTTGGCAATGTTCCCCAAGCTTAAAGTATGATGGGGTTTTCAGAATGTTCTTGCAGGATAGATCATTCTTATTCATTAAAAAGAAGAAAGAAAACGGCTGATATGGCGGGGCGAGTAACATAGATTTTCATCTTCAGTGGGAAAAAAAAAGTCTAAATGAATGATTTTTCAAAAAAAGAAAGAAGGAAAGAAGGAAGGAGAGAATGAAAGTGAGAGAGAGAAGAAGAAGAAAGAAAGAAAGAAAGAAAGAAAGAAAGAAAGAAGAAAGAAAGAAAGAAAAAGAAAAGGAAAGAAAGAAAAAAGGAAAGAAAGAAAAGAAAGTTCTACAGCCACTTCTATTTGCCCTTCGAAATGTCTAATCATGCCACTAACGTGGTCCACCTTTGTTTTATCACTTCTAGGTCGTTTGTTTTTATGAAGTTGGTCAAGGACATTGTTTTTTATGCAACAAATATATGTTAACACATGCCTTGTATCATGCCAGAATTTACAGTAGGCATTAAAGATGAAAGTAGAGTTCTCATCAAGGAACTGTGTCTGTTCAGGGAGACAGCCATCCTAACATACCATGATAGGAACACAGCCAGAAAAGCACCAGTCACAGACAGATCCAAGGATCAATTAGCCCCATAGGGAAGTGCAGGCTGTTGGGGAGGAAGAAAAGTTTCCCTAGGTTCTATACTGACCTAACAAGAGAAGACCAGCTGGGAAGTCAGAGATAGGACATTTTACCACAGATAAGAATGTACTATGATCAGTTTAAACCAAGAGACTTAGACATAGCCAAGAACCTGGTGAATACACACAGAGAAGACAATAGACTCTAGTGGGATGGCTCTGCATGAGCTAACACAATCGTCAATCTATGTTAATGTAGGCAAAACAACACAATCAAACCTATTTCTTACAAGTTCTCAGCAACTGCTATGAAAGTATTTTTCAGTGGTATTTGAAATGAAGGTGATCACGGTTATGAAAACATATTTTTGCCGGGCAGTGGTGGCGCACGACTTTAATCCCAGCACTTGGGAGGCAGAGGCGGGCAGATTTCTTAGTTCGAGGCCAGCCTGGTCTACAGAGTGAGTTCCAGGACAGCCTGAGCTACACAGAGAAACCTTGTCTCGAAAAACCAAAAAAAAAAAAAGAAAAGAAAAATATTTTTTAATTTGTTGAGGCATATCATACATAAACAATAAATTAATAGCAGTTATGCTATTACTTATCAAAAATTTAAGTATATTTATGGTTCTGTTGTTGTTGCTGCTGCTGAGACAGAGAGGGTCTCTCTATGTAGACTTATCTATCCTGGAATTCACTGTGTAATCCAGGCTGGCCTCAAACTCACAGAGATCCACCTGTCTCTGCCTCCCGAGTGCTAGTATTAAAGATGTGCACCCCTACATCTGGCCCTACTTATAGTCTTTAACTTTTGCATGTTCCTCTTTTCTCCCATTGAATGTGATCATCTTTTACAAAGTGACAAATTGTTGGTTAAGATGCTTTCTGTGTTGTTTTTCTACATTTGGGATTTCTTTTTAATTTTTAGTTAGTTAGAGCTTTTCTTAGCCTGTCACTTTAAATGAATTGGTACAAATGCTTTTGTCGCCAGCAGCCAATAAATTAGGGAAGTACAAAAGAATTCTGATAAAGCTACCTACAAATCTCAAACATGGATGTGTCCAAACTACGGGGATGGGTAGATGGCTGCCATTTGAGGACAGTAGATAAAATAAATACCTTTTAAATAATAAATGCCACATAAAATTAAAAATAGTAAAACCAGTGTCTGAATCATTCCTCTAAATTATAAGTTAGTAAGTGAACATAGATTTGTCTCATACTGCTAAGCAGCATATAGGAAGAGAGAAAGCCAATATGACAATTCTCACTAATGGCAGCAGGTTTATAATAAAAGGCCTAACTATGGTCAGGCTCCTTCCTAAGAAATGCTTCATCCTGGAGCTTCAGGGAAGCTTCAACTATTTGATACCAAAGAAGTAGGGGAAAGCTGTGAGTCTGTGATTCAATTACCTAATTATTATTAAACTTGCTAGAAAGAATTAGTCCCACTCTCCCTTATAATGATGGGGCTAAAATGGCAGACGATAGAAGCAATTCCAGGATTTTCATTATGTTCTGTGCTGAACAATAGCTGGCATGTCTTTGCTCATAAATTAATACATTGCTTATAAATGCCCCCTCTCCTGCAGGGATGAATGCTACCTTAATTTAAGCAAATGCTCCATTGAAGTGAGAGGAATTTGCCAAGTTAGAGGTTTTTTTTAAAGGAATGTTTATTAGATTACTCTTATTTAGTCTTGAACAGTGTGCAATTGTTTTTAATATTAACAATATCTAGATGAAATTGCATGCACCTATACATTGCAATGTCTGAAAGTTTGTTTTATTTTTTAAGTGTTTAGCTCCTTGGGTTCTCAAATAACTGCAGAGTGGTAGATAATGTATTCATGTCAGGGCTACTTTGATGATTCGTCTAAGGCAATGCTGAAACTGAAGGATGCTTTTCTAGTTGGCAGCCGTTTAATAAATTCTGCTTTTGTGCAGGGTTCACACAGGGAATGCAGCTGTTCAGTCAGGGCCTTGGCCCACCAAAGAGAATTAGCAGAGCACATTGATCACCCTTTCCTCTCTATGCTCATCCTGGAAAGATGTTCAGACTTCAACTTTGCCACGGTGCTAGACCACACAATGGCATGCTTATAGACTGATAGTTTTTTTAAGAAGTGCCAATTTCACCATTAGTAACACAAACCACTTTGGCAGAAAACAAATCATGATAACACTAATAAATAGGCTTTTTAAAGTACCTATCAGTTTGTTCAATTTGGTGAACATAATAAGTAAAATATTAACTATTTGTTCCTAGTGTAATAACGGAGACTTGTCAAACAAGCTGAACAATACTTCTGTTTTAAATTAGCCACGTGGCTCAGTTCCCCACGGTACAGGACATACATTTTATGTTAGTTGCAATCCATTTGTGGTAAATTAACATCTATGGCTAGTCTACTTCTTTGTATCTTAAATTAGAAAATAATATGCAGGCTGAAAAAATATAACCAAGTAACTCTGTTTTCCTCACTTAAATTCTTCATTTTTATCTAGACCAATTGGACAAATAACAGTGTTCTGTTTGGTTTGGTCTGTTTTACTTCTGGCATTCTTGTTCTTGAAAATTCAGCACAGGTTTTTCTTCTGACTTAGACACATTTACTTTGGGTTCTCATAATTCTTTGTGCATGACTCTATCCAATCCCCTTACTAGGTTTCTTTATGCACTTCTATTTTCCCCCCACTCTCTGTGCCTTCCTTGAGGACGAGAACAAGCAAGTCTTTCTTGACTTTACATCCCCAGAGCCTAGGACTGTGCCTGGGACATAGTATTTGCTCAATAAATATTTGGTAAGTGAATAAAATAACCAACTCAATGGGAGATAAAGTTCAACGTAATGTGAATTAATATTAACAACTTGTCCTTTGCTTTTGTCTTAATTCTTTTTCTCCACCTCTCTCATTGCCCTCTCCTGCTCTTTTCTGTCCTCTTGCCTCCCAAAATCCTATGTGTGGTTAACTGCTACCTAGAGCTGGTAAGGAAAAGCATAATCGAGACCTAGTACACAGTGTGCAGAATAGTGTATCCTCAATCAACAATTCCTAGTTGTTTTAACTATATTCTCTTTATTTTGTTTACATACACAAGCACATGCCATGGCTTGTATGGAGAGATCAAAAGAGCAATTTGCAGGAGTTGGTTCTCCCCTGATCACCATGAGGATCCTGGAGATGGAACTCGGGTCATCAGGCTTGGCAGCAGGCACCCTTTACCTGACAATGCATCTCATTGGCCCAATAAGTGGTTTGGGAATGAAGAAAGTGAGGAAGTCACAGGAAGAGAAAGGTATTGTAACAGTTTTTAGGAAGTGAGAAAACTCTTTGAAGATGCCGTGCTGCCAGGTTTATCTTTTTCCCTGTGCCCTTGGTCCTCTGTGTTCACAAGGCTACTATGACTACTCATTTGGGAGATGGATGTAAGATAATGAGTATTCAAGTATTCCTAGTAACATCACCAAAGATGTTCATGAAAGCCAGGTATGGTAAAGCAAGTCCAAGGCCAACTTAGTCTGCAAACCCAGACTTATCTAAAAAAGAATGAAGGAAGTATGCTTGAACATTATGTGTGTCTCACATCTTCCCTTGAATTATCAGTTCTTATAATTTTCTAAAGATAAACATTAGTTTAAATGGCAGGTTCACATTAAAAAGACTCAACCTTGGTGCTTCAGATTGCAGCCCATTTCTTGGATGAATTAAATAAGCACAGGTCTTCTCTCCCTGACCCTCAGTGTGTAAAGGAATCGTCTCTACCCAGTGAGTCTCAAAGCCTCAGAGGATAGGAAGACAAGCCCACACCTTTCCACTCTCTTCAGAAGGAGATAAACTAAACAGCATGTAGAATCTGCATTATGGGTCCAGTTGAAATCAATCCATGTCTGAATATTTGTTAAAGTCAATCAATATCTGCATTTGTTTCCTACATGTTTCCTACAATATTTGCATGGAAAAATCAAGTTAATCAATGCACAAAACTAGTCTGACTTCAGAGAGACCTTCGGTGTAATTAGGAAAGTGGGAAGGCTAGAATGTTGGGTCCTTATAGATGCTAATTCCTCTCCTGTGCAAAACCAAATAATCAGAAAAAGGCAAAATGTTTGCTACAGAATACACATGAAACCTTCTGTGTCATATGGTTGTCTAGGCTAACCTGGATATTAATACAGTTCTTTAGTTTAGTTTTTACATGCACTTTTTAAATCAAGTTTTGCTACTGCGTTACCATTGTTTTATGAAAAGGTTTATTATTTAAAAAGTATGTAATTATAATAAAATTCATAAATAACTCACAAGACTGCAGACAATCCTCAAAATCATCTACCCCACCTCTGTTCTGCAGTCTGTGCCTGCTGCTTCTGGGTGCACATGGTAAAAGCTAAGCGTAGAAGGCAAAACGTATGGTAAACATTCAGTGGATTATCCACTCTATTCTGTCAACTCTGCCATGTGTCAATGTGATATCAAAAAAGACGGATTTTGAACAAAAAACAAAACTACTATCTCTTATTGGTATTGCTTGATAGACAAGATTTTTACTTTTCTCAACCTCAGATCCTTATTCAAGGGAAAATAAGATTTGCCTTTAATGGTTGTTTTAAAGAAAAAAACTCAAGTTAATCTTGGGAGGTAGTCATTAATTACTTTTTTCTTTTCTTTCTTTCTTTTTTTAAATAAAAGGACCCTTAACTGTGTAAAAAAAAAAAAAAAATGTGAAAACCAGGTGCTTTATCCAGCATCGACTGCTGTCTGTAAAATCAAGCCAAGTTGACAAACAACTACAGCAATGAAACTCACGATAGAACTTCAAGAGTCTTAAAAGACAACTCGGTGTCCTACCAGCTTCAATTTCCAAAAGAAGTCACAACAAACCATGAGAATACAGGCCCCATGAGAGCTGCGTCTTAATTTCATTCATCACGTCTAGACAATGCCTATCATATCACAGGAGGGCCCAAAATCTAAGAAACAAGGAATAAAAATCTTCTGATTGTCCCAAAGGATGAGGAGGCTTTATTTTTAAAAATAGAAAAATGTAGAGTATTGGCACATGAGGGCTCAGAGGGTAATGGTACTTGCTTTCAAGCCTTGGTTCGATAACCAAAAGCCTTTCGGTGGAAGAGAGAACTGGCTTCCACGGTCGGCTTTCTATCTTGTGTATATACATCATAGCACAAGTACAAATAAATACATGCCAAAAAACATTGAAGAAAGCTCAGCAGCCCGTATTCACTGGGTAGCTACTATTGTCTAGTGCTTCTCCGACCTTGGGTTTAATCCTCACAGACACAGGTTAATTGCAAGGCCTCTATCCTAAGCAAGGTCGCGGCCACGAGGGGAGGAGTGAGTTCCCTAATAGAATAAACCGGCTGCTGTGACTGAACTCCCAACTGAGACTTAACTCACAATTCCATAACTATTTACTCTACCGTATCCTTTCAGACTTCCAAAATAGAAAAGAGTCTGGCAGGCCCAAATGCAGAGGTAGAGAGTGAGAACGGAGGAGTCGATGACAGCCTCCCCAAGACGGAACAGGAAAGTCTTAGAAATCAACGAGTCTAGAAAAGTCTTTCTGAAATGCAATAGTGAGCCAGGTTCGGGCTATGTAGCAGCTCCGGGCCTGCCTTGGCTCTGCAATGAGACTCCTCTGAAAAGGCAAGAAAAAATGGGAAAAGATGTAAGAGTGAACAGGCATGCAATACTGAAATTCTATTTGGTCTTTTTAGCATATTATTTTAACTACAATGTATCTAATGGCACTGTACCAAGCAGCAAAAAACATTTGCCAGTTGGAATTTTCAGAAGACCTAGAATATGCGTTTTTCATGGTCCTAGTTCATTTCAGTTGCTGCTACGTAACTCAATGCTTGCAATTTGGGGAGCACACCTGCTGGTTCAGTAAGTGAATGGCTGTGTATGATAAGAAACTCGGTTAGAGGCGCCCTCTGGTGCACGCTCTGGTGGCCTCCAGCGAGCCTTGTGGCATTGGGAGAAATGCTGAGTAAGCTCATGGCTGTAGCACCGGGCGGGAGAGCAAAGTTTCACCTGAACAAGTTAGAGAAAGTCACACTGAGCCCCAGGGAGGAAAAAAAGCTAAATGGAACTAAATTAAAGTTTATTAGATTGATCAGACCGCATGCTAATCAGTGATCTGCTGCTCAAGTCACACTGTCTACACTGATTGAAATCGTCACGGCTGACACCTGCAAATGAGTTTTAGGCACTCGATGTATACACATAGAACATATCTGGGCAGGTCCAAATCAAATCAAGCTATGTCAAGCTAATGTCTAAGTCATATTAATAGAAAGTAACAGAGATCTTAATGTGCTAACTGCAAGTCATTTTGAAACATCCACTCTGGTGGGGAACAAAAAAGAAAATCTTGCATACAAAGAAGTCACACCAAAAGTTGGTTTGATGATTATCACCAGGTCAAGACTTCAGGGAGAACAGAACCAAGGAAAGTTAAGCGGAATCAAAGAACGTAGAGAATGGAAAATTAAGACAGCACACCTAATTGGACATATCTAATCAAAGACCAACATTCATTTTTAACTTAAAGGCAGCTCTTGGGGCTGGGGAGATGGCTTAGTCAATAGCTACTTGCTATGCAGACCTGAGGACCTGAGTTCAATCCCCTGAACTCACTTGAAAATGAGGTATGGCAGTGCACACTTGTAATCCCAGCACTAAGGAGGCAGAGACAAGCTGACCCCTGCAGCTTGCTGCCCACCCAATCTAGCAGAACCACTAAGCCCCAATGAGAGAGACTCTGTCTCAAAAAATAATACAGGGAATGGCCAGAGCGAACCATGCCAGAAACATAGATGAATATGCTTGTATCTTTCCCGTGTCAGAATTTATTAAGTAACAATAAATTTACAATGTTGAGCAGTTTCTTTAACAGAAATTTTCATATAATCCCTTCTACCATAATCTGGCCAAGGTGAGTAAGATTTTTTTATATCAATCTTAATTATTAATATAAATGATCATATCACACATAATACAGTACACTGTAAATGGATCTAATTATCTATATGCATACATGTGGTTTACAGAAATAATATGAGCAAAGAGCTGCAGCAGAGTTTTAAAGGTTTCAGAAGTGAGCTGAGAAAGTCTATATTGATATAGCAAACCAATAATCCAGTGCTGGGAGGGAGCTTCTGCTTGATTCCTGGGTCAGGGCTTAAGAGCAAAGTTGTTCCAGCTGTGAGGTGAAAAACTGAACAATCCAGAGCAGAAAACAGCAGACCAGGACCAGATGGGCAAACAGCTGGATGGGCAGGCAGTCAAGTTGGCTACATCTATAGCAGAAGACCTAGCATAGATGAAGCTCCAAGAAAAGTTGGGAGTCCTCTGTCGGTCTTTAAAGAACACACACGCATCTGACGACAGGTTGGCATGGGTCTCTTGCCTTTGCACTGTCAGACCTGTTAGATGGCCATCACTTTATGAGATCCAAGTGAGGAGGTTGCAGCCTTTCCTCAGTCTGGTAGGTCTAGGTTTTGGACTTGTTTTCCCTGACATGATGTTAGTATACCCATGTGTCCCTACAGTCTCAGTTCACCCTGATAAATTTAAGGCGTGGCTCTCTTTCTACTCACAGGAATAAATCACTGATCAGTGTATCCTGGATGGTGGTGTCTGAGAAATGGTGTGCTACCCTCTGTGTGTCTACCCTGAGGCAGGAGCCCTTCCCTTTCTTCAAAATCAAGTCAAAAGCTGATTGTGAACTGGAGAAATGGCTCATCCAGTAAGAGGACTGTGTTGCTCTTCCAGAGGACCTGGGTTCAATTCCCAGTATCCATGTGACAGCTGTGATGTTACCTATCAGGAATTCCTGTTCCAGAGGATTCCAACTTCAGAGGGCAATGCATGAATTAGGTACATACACACATGCATGCAGGTAAAACACCCATGCATGTAAAATAAATACATAAATGAGTCTTGGGTTTTACTGGAATTGTTGGTGGTGGTAGTGGTGGTGGTGGTTGGTTGGTTGGTTTCTTTAGCTTGTTTGGTTGTTTGGTTGTTTGGTTGTTTGGGTTTTGGTGTTTCAAGATGTTTCTCTGTATAGCCTTGTCTGTCCTGGAGCTCAATCTGTAGACCATGCTGGTCTCAAACTCAGAGATCCACCTGCTTCTATCCTCCAAATGCTGGGATCAAAGGTGTGTGTCACCACTTTTCTCTGTGTGTGTGTGTGTGTGTGTGTGTGTGTGTGTGTGTGTGTTGTATTTTAAGTTGATAGTAAGATGGAATCTCCTAGTGTACTGGCTGGTTTTGTGTCAACTTGACACAAGCTGGAGTTATCAGAAAGGAGCCTCCCTTGAAGAAATGCCTCCATGAGATCCAGCTGTAAGGTATTTTCTCAGTGATAAATGGGGGAGGGCCCATTGTGGGTGATGCCATCCCGGGCTGGTAGTCTTGGGTTCTATAAGAAACCAAGCTGAGCAAGCCAGGGGAAGCAAGCCAGTAAGTAACATCCCTACATGGCCTCTGCATCAGATCCTGCTTTCTGGCTGCCTGAGTTCCAGTCCTGACTTCCTTTGGTGATGAACAGAAACGTAGAAGTCTAAGTTGAATAAACCCTTTCCTCCCCAACTTGCTTTGTGGTCATAATGTTTCATGCAGGAATAGAAACCCTAAGACAACTAGGTATGCCATAGCCTCAAAAAACCCCATGGTCCTATACAATATGGAGTGACTTAGACTAGGCACAGTCTGATGTCAGCAAGAGCAATTGAGGGAAATATTTGACACCCACTTGTGGCTTACAGACACATGTGCAAGTACACAGGGAGAAACCATTCTGACAGCTCCAGGGTTACACTCAGAACTATGAAGAGTGATTCCTTAGCCTCTATCCCTATTGCTTTGTGATAAGCTTTGCACCATCTTCCCTGGCAGATATGCACCAATGCCCAGCCAGCCAGGGTCTGTGAGAGCTTCTTTAGTTGCCCAGTTGTCTCATTTCCAGCATCTCATGTCTCTCTGTGAAACATCTTCCTGTCCACTAGCTTGCTTCTTGCCCTACGTCAGACTGTACCCTTGATCTTATGGATCTATTCCGTGTATTTTCTTGCAGACTTGTCATTTTCACTGAAATCACCATCACATCAACTGAACTTATTTTTTTTTTTTTAACCCTCAACTCCAAATATAACTTGTGTTCTTCAGCGGTGCACCTGATCAGACTGCCATGACTTTACAGGTGTGCTAACCAGTCTGAGGCACTATAGGAAAAGAAGGTAAGAAAGATGTCCCTATGCAGGAATACCACAAACTCCCTCTGCTCTTATGGAACTCTAGAGTTTTAATAAACAAACATTCCTCAACTTGGCTGTTTGTCTGTGGTTGACTTAGGGAAACTGTCTTTTGACACTTCTTATCCAGATCCATAGCATGTTTTGAAGGGAGATGGTTTTGTCTATAGTCCTGAAAGACTATATGTCTTCTGCTTTCAGAAGATGGACTCTGGTGAACATGTTTAATTATTTCCCAGTTGTTTTATTTCATCATCTTTATTATTTTGCATTATGTCTTTTTCTTTCTACAGTGCATTAATTTTCATTTTATATTTTTGTCACTAAATACATATTATCTACCCTTCCTTTTAAGCTATTTAACACACAGAGGTAAAATTTTAATCATCCTTAGTATAGGATAATGTAATATATAGGGTTGGGGTTTTTTTCTCCCTTTAAAGAAAAACTGTAAAGCTGGGTATGGTGATGCATGTCTTAATCCCAATACTTGAGACCAGAGACAGAATGATCTATGTGAGTTTGAGGCCAACCTAGTTTATATAGTGAGCTTCAGAATAGTCGGGATAATGTAGAGAGACCATGACTTAATAGAAGGAGGAAGAAGAGGGGGAGGAGGAAAAGAATGAGGATGAGGAGAATAAGAAGGAGGAAAAAGAGGAGGAGAAAGAGAATAGAAAGAAAAAAGAGAAGAAAAGAAAACTCTAAAGTTTGTATGCTGACTCTTTTTCAGAATAACTACCCTAGGAGCTACGGAAACAGCTTCATTGGTAGAGTTTTGCCTACCATGCATGGGGCCTGGATTGGATCTCTAGAACCACATAAGCCAGGCATGATAGTGCATGTCCATATTCCCAGCCCTCTTGAGGAAGAAACAAGGGGATCAGAAGTCCAAAGACATCCTCAGCTAATAGAGAGTTTGGTGCCAACCTGAGTGCATGACACACTGTCTTAAAACAGGGGAAAGTAATAACCACTTTATGAAAAAATAAAAATGGTAAACTCCAGGAGCACCTGAAGACTTTAATGGACTGTCTCTTAGCACAATTTTAAGACTGTGGCTCTGAACTGAAGGCGGTGACTTTTCCTTTAGAGGATATGTGTCAATGGTATCACTGGAAAAGTGCTACTGAGTTCCAGTGGAGGAGTGGAAGGCCGGTGCTAGAACAGGCCCCTATAACAAAGAACCATGCAACAGGAATATCAAGTTTCAAGAAAGCTTTCCTTAAGAAAGCCAACAGATGCTGTGGACGCAACTCAGCAATAGAGAGCTTGCCTGGTGTGCAAGGCCATGGTTTCTATTGCCAGAACTGCAAAATAATAAAATAATAATAATAATAATAATAATAATAAAATAAAACAAAAAGAGAAAAAAATGACAACAAAGATTCCCCCTAGGGACTGTCAAAACAAGAAGAGATTAACTCTTGGTCCAAATAAGTAAATATAGAAGGACTGTTGCCAGAACATATGGCCAAGATTGATACAAGTTTCAGAACTAAATTGATATAGCTTGAGGACATTTCAGAAAAAAGATAAATTTACAAATATAAACATAGGCACAAAATTAAATATTTTAGAATTTAGAAGTCAATAATGTTTAAGATCTAATAAATATAGCTGCTCTCGCCACATCCAGATTAAAAAAAAGAAAGTCATGACATTTTAGCAATTAACTAAGAGACAGCTTGCAAAGATATTTGATCTAATTGTTTTGTTTGTTTATTTGTCCATTCACAAAATAATTTCACAATAGTTTCTATATAAAGTAAAAACTTAAGTCAATATGTTCTCGAGTGTAATGGGTTTAAATTGGTTTATAGACATCCTCAGCTTTAGTAGTTTTGAAGGTAACTTCAGCTTCCCAGTTGAAGTTAATGCCACTGCATTAGTTAACCTTCTCATTACTATGACTAACTGTCTGATGGAGGAAACCTAAGGGGGAAACTTTTGTTCTGGTTACAGTTTCAGAGGTTTCAGTCCATGTAGTGGAGAGTATATGGCTGGGCAGAGCTGGAGAGACCTCACGGCAGGCAGAAAGCAAAGCACAGAAAGTATCTGGCAAGATACAGTCTCAAAGGGCATTCCCCAATGACCTACTAACTCCAATCGGCCCTGCCTTCCACAGTTCTACCATCTCCCAGTAGCCTATTCAGATTCTGAAGCCATCAAATAAATTATCGGGTCAGAGCCCTTCCTATCTACCTGTCTTTAGAAATGCCCTCACAAACACACAGAGCTGTATTTTCCTAATTTCCTAGGAGGTTCTCAATCCAGTCATGTTGGAAATCATCACACTTAGGTAACATCTTAATTATTGTTTAATTACATGTAGGGAGCTTTGCATCATTTTGAGTATAAGCAGTAAACTTACAGTTTATTCAAGTTTTTGTAGGTAGTAACTAACATTACATACTCTGAAATGACAGTACTCTGTAACCAGTTCTCCTAGTTCATTACTTTGTTTTATATTATCATCAACTTTGGTAAGCCATGTCAAAGCACTAATGACACAATAAGATGTTTTGTAATGCACGCGTATGATTCATTTGTTTCTCAGATTATGAAAATTTGAGAGCCTGTTTCTGGTTCTATTCATAATTTATCCCTTCTTAAGGAGTTATAGCTTTGCTGTGACTGAAAAATGTTGTTTTATGTTTTTCTTAAGACTGGTATATATTAATTTTATCATTTGAGTTATCACTTATTCTTCACGTCTACTCTTTTGTAATTTAGATAGTCTACTGTTTTGGTTTTTTTCATTTTTGGATTTTTTGTTATGTTTTTGTTTTTCTGGTTTTGGTTTTTAAGACAAGATTTCTCTGTGTAGACTTGGGTGTCCTAGAACTCACTCTGTAGATGCAGGCAACCATGAACTTATAGAAATCTGCCTGCCTCTGCCTCTATCTACTAAGTCCTGGATTGAAAACATGCTCCACCACACCTAACTAGCTATTCTTGTAATAAATAAAGAAATGGTATAATAAAGTGCCCTTTACTTATGTATTAATTGTGAAGTACATAACCCCTCACTTGTTTGATTGAGTTGTCTAAAGTACCATTTCATTATATACTTCTCAACTTCAGAACATATTTTTTTCCTCTTAACAAAAATATGAACACTCTATTGGAGCCTTTCTCTGGGTCTTAGAAAAGAGCCTGTGCATTTGAGTAACTCTGAAGTTTATGTAGTGTTCATTTCATTGAGCTATCCCACTAAATGGAGTCATTGTCACATATTGGGGAAGAAACTAGGGAAATGAGTAATCAACTATCGTCATTGCCAAAGGCCCTACATGCCAAAATCCAACCAAGAGTCAGATTAAATGACACTATTAATCAGTTGGAATCGTGGTCATAGAACAGGGCCAAGGATTAAAGAATAGAATAAGAAAGGTAAATACAAGCTAGACAAGGAAAAGCCCATGAGGCCTCAACCCTACACAAAGAATTACAGGCAACTGGGGAAAGCTAGGAATCGGAGAGAAGGTCTTCCAACCAACCAATTAGTTGTCTGGTGGTAAAAGGTCAGCCTGGAAAATATACATACTAGTAACATTATACAGACTGAACAGGTTCTACTTAGGAATATATATACATATATATGCATATATATATATCAATGTATATATGTGTATATATCCATATATGTGTATACATATACATACACATACATATACGCATCCAATAACAATTAGTTTAAAAAAGGAGAAGAAGAGGCCATGAAGGGTCTTTGGGAGGGTTTGGAAGGAAAAACAGAAGAGAGAAATGTAATTAAATTACAATCACAAGAAAATGTGAAGAGTAGTGAGTTCTGTTAATTCATCTGAGCAACTATTATTCCTTTTTTTAATTGGATATTTTATTTACATTTCAGATGTTATTCCCTTTCCCCATTTCCCCCTCACCCAGAAACTGCCTATCCCACCCCCCTCCTTCTACATCTATGAGGATGTGCCCCCACCTACCCACCCATTCCCACCTACCCACCCTCGAATTCCCCTACACTGGGGCATCCAGCCTTCACAGGACCAAGGATCTCCTCTCCCACCTATATCCAACAAAGCCATCCTCCCCTACATATACAGCTGGAGCCATGGGTCCCTCCCTAAGTACTCTCAGGCTGGTGGTTTAGACCCTGGGAGCTCTGGTTGGTTGGTATTGTTGCTCTCCCAATGGGGCCACAAACCCCTTCAGCTCCTTCAGTCTTCTCTCTCACTCTCCATTGGGAACCCCATGGGCAGTTTAATGGTTAGCTGTGAGCATCTGCCTTGTATATGTCAGACTCTGGCAGACCTCTAAGGAGACAGCTATGTCAGGCTCCTGTCAGCATGCACTTCCTGAATCCACATCAGCGTCTACCTTTGGTGACTGCACATGGGATGGATACCCAGGTGGAACAGTCTCCAGACAACCCCTCCTTCAGTTTCTGTCCCACACTTTGTCTCCATACTCGCTCCCTTGAGAATTTTGTTGCTCCTTTTAAGAAGGACAGAAGCACCCACACTTGGTCTTCCTTCTTCATGAGCTTCATGAGGTCTGTGAATTGAATCTTGGGTATTTCAAGCTTCTGGACTAATATCCAATTATCAGTGAGTGCACAATATGTGTGTTCTTTTATGATTGGGTTACCTCAATCAGGATGATATTTTTTTAGTTCCATCCATTTACCTAAGAATTTCTCCAATTCATTTTTTTAATAGCTGAGTAATACTCCATTGTGTAAATGTACCACATTTTTTTTTATCCATTCCTCTGTTGAAGGACATCTGGGTTCTTTCCAGCTTCTGGCTATTATAAATAAGGCTGATAGGAACATAGTGAAGCATATGTCCTTGTTATATGTTGGAGCATCTTCTGGGTATATGCCCAGGAGTGGTATAGCTGGGTCCTCAGGTAATGCTATGCCAATTTTCTGAGGAACCGCAACTATTATTCTTTAGAATTTCTATTCTATGCCATTTATTTTGGGACTGCTTGTTTTCACAACAAATAAAATAAAATAATAATAATAATATGATTGTTACTTGGTCATTTAAAAAAATCACTACCTCAAGAAACTTGGAAGGGCAGAACTGGGAAAGGGGATAATATTTGAAATGTAAATAAAGAAAATATCCAATGAAGAAGAAGGAGAGGGAGGAGGAGAGAAGGAGGAGGAGGAGAAGGAGGAGGAGGAGGAGGAGGAGGAGGAGGAGGAGGAGGAGAGGAGGAGGAGGAGGAGGAGGAGGAGAAGGAGAAGAGAAGAGAAGGAGAAGGAGAAGGAGAAGGAGAAGGAAAGGAGAAGAGAAGGAGAAGGAAGAGAAGAAGAGGAGAAGAGAAGAGAGGAGAAGGAGAAGAGAGGAGAAGGAGAAGGAGAAGGAGAAGGAGAAGGAGAAGGAGAAGGAGAAGGGGAAGAGAAGAGAAGAGAGAAGAACAGAAGAAGAAGAATAAGAGAAGCAGCATGGGTATGCTCCTGGGCCTTGCTTGTCTCTCAAGTGGATCAGTACAGTCCAGAGCACTGCCCATAATTACCTCTGTCTTCCCATGACTATCAGACATTCTGTGCAGTGTATAAAGTCTGTCTGCTCCTGAAACTCACTGCATGTGCCTGGCTCTGTGCAGCTGGATTCAGTGTCAGTGTAAGCTCCACATCAGAGGCACATTACCTTCATGAAGCCTCTTTTAAAAATTGAGAGTACCATAAATGTTATCAGAGGCTCAGATAGTCACACTAGGATTCCCAGAATGAACAGAGACTTCCTGTTTAGGAGGAAGAGGAGGAGAGGAAGAGGAGATGGAGGAGGAGGCCATGGCAGCAGCATGTCTAACTACAATATTACTTGTGACTACTGTGCAGTCTTAGTTCAGCAAAGCGTACTTTTCCTCTAATACATTCACATATCATAATCATTTTGAAAGCTTCAACACATGTCTTCTAATGGTGTCACTCTATATAATGAGATATGCAAATTAGAATATTATAGAGTCTTAATTTCATTATATCATTCAGAATTGTAAATGTTCAGCTAGTTAAGGCTCAGATAGGGCAATCAGTAAAAGAAAAAAAGAGAAGAAATATCCTTTTAGCTGTTTGACCAAAAATGAAATACACTCACATTGCTAATGGGAAAATTAACATGCTCCTCAGATGTGTATTGTAACAGTGGGTTGACATGGATGGCCTCCAGAGTTAAATCATCACTTCCTAATAAATGCTTTATGAACCCTGACTTCAGCATTTTGGGGTCCCAAGGCACTATTTCAAATATTGTGTTAAAGCTTACAATAAACTCCCAAAGAAATAAAAAATGTACAAGTTGAAACTAATGTGGCTTGTCTGGTAAAGAATATGACAGAGCATATTCTCTGTCATGGAGAAAATGTCTTTCATCTCATATACTCCCCATGTCAGTAAATAATTTTTATAATGTTACCTCCCAAACTCCAAATCCTGACATGATTTGGCAAGACATGAGACTGGAATCTGGAAACCTTTTCAGTCTGAAAGTAGGTGGCTTCATCCATGTGTTTCCAAGTAAACTATATCAAGTGGCTATATGCATGCAGCCCCAGGAAGATACAAATCCATTTCATCTCCTGTGCTGCCATGTTTTATTCTATACTGCAAGATCAGAGCCTCAAGAATGACAAACTATTGAAATAAATAACATTCCTTCATCCTTTAAAAATTAACTTATCCTCCCAACGGTCACCCCAACTCCCTTCTTCCATTTACACACACATTCTTTTTTTAATTCTTCTCTCATACATTACAGTACAGTCTGTACACTACATATAGTCAATACAGTACTGACTGCAGTTCCCTCCCTCCAATCATTCTAACCCTCCCCCTAACCCTCCCCCTCCCCCCCTCTCTCTCCCCTTTTATTTCCATTCCAAAAAAAAAAAAAAAGGAAGATAGGAAGGGAAGGAGGAGGAGGGAAGGAGGGGAGAGGAAGAAGGAAAGAAAAAAAGAGGAGAGGAGAAGGGAAGGAAAGGAGAGGAGAAAGGGAGAGGAGAAGGGGAGGGAGGGAAGGGAGGGGAGGGGAAGGGAAGGGGAAGGGAAGGGAAGGGAGAGGGAAGGGAAGGGAAGGGAAGGGAAGGGAAGGGAAGGGAAGGGAAGGGAAGGAGGAAGGGAAGGGAAGGAGGGAGGAAGGGAAGGGAAGGAAGGGAAAAACAGGCCTCCCAGGGATATCAACTGGAACAGGTATAACAAGTCTAAGCACAAACCCTCAAATCAAGGCTGGATAAGGCAACCCAGTAGGAGGGAAAGGGTCCCAAGAGCAGGCAAAAGAGTCAGAGACAATCATCACAAGTACTGTTAGGAGTTCCACAAGAATGTCAAGCTACACAATCTCAATGTATATGCAGAGGACCTAGCTCAGACCCATACAGAGTCCATGATTGTCACTTCTGCCTTTGTGGTCCTCCATGAGCCCTGCTTCATTGATTCTGTGGGCTGCATCCTTGTGGTTACACAGCCATTCTTACTTCATTTAAAATCAATACTTCTCACACCCTAGCATCATTGTGACATCACAGCCCCATCATGACCACCAGTCATCTGTGTGACTCTCCTCATTTCCAAGGGAACACTATGCTAGAACCATACACTTTCAAGTTGTCTTTATCTGGCTGACTTATTTTAGTTTCTTGAACACTCTACTCAGACTGCACAAACTTTTAATCATATCAGAAAGAAGACAATTTTTAAGCAGAAAAATCATAACATTCTCTAAGACAATCCAGTTCTATCATTTGATCCTGGAAAGGTATGTTTTACTCACTTGCCTGAGAAGCAACAACACTGGGACTTCTCTGTAACGCTACATTGAATAACTTCATAATGATCTCAACAGCTTTCCAGATGAGGCATGAAAATGTCATCCCATATTTCTGCCAGTATCATTATTTTCACAGGTACCATCTCTTGTCATTTCTTCTTTTATTTTTTAATTCATTGTTGATCTAAGAAGCCCACAAGTTATAATGATTTTTCACTCTAAATGTCTCTCACATTCTAGTCCTTTCTCCCTTGGTTTCTATCACCACCAATACACTGGCTACCTCATGCCATACTTGTTACTTCATGGGCTTCATGAAATACTTCCTTTTAATATAGTCAATATCTCAATGGGAGACAACTCACCTAACCCTCCAGAGACTTGAGACGCCGGGAGTCAGAAGGCCTGACAGGGGCGGGGGGGACATCCTCTTGGAGATGAGGGAGGAGGAATGGGATGAGGAACTGTGGGAGGGGAACTGAGAGGGAGGCAAAAGCTAGACTGTAAAAAGGTAAAAGTAATAATTATATATATTGCTTCTAATCCAACATTATAAGTGCATCAATTTTTTATTTCACTTTTCTAAAAGTTTTTTTGGGGGATACAGCAAACTTTTGTTGATGGTATTTAAGAGAATAGGGAGGGCTCCCTAGTCCCCTCCTGCTATTATGGGGGTCTGGGATGGAAATTGTGAGGGAGATGCTCAGTGTTGGGGCTGAATTGGGACAGGGAGTTCTCAGCAACTGAGGGCCTCTCTCTTGCTCTCGGTGTCCTTGCTGGGGTAGGTGGTCCAGGGTTTCTTACTCCTTGGAGGCCATGTAGGCCATGAGGTCCACGACCCTGTTTCTGTAGCCATATTCATTGCCATACCAGGAAATGAGCTTTACAAAGTTGTCACTGAGAGCAATGCCAGCCCCAGCATCAAAGGTGGAAGTGTGGGAGTTGCTGTTGAAGACTGTCCCAAGAGACAACCTGGTTCTCAGTGTAGCCCAGGATGCCTGTCAGTGGGCCCTCAGATGCCTGCTTCACTACTTTCTTGATGTCATCATACTTGACAGGTTTCTCCAGGCGGCATGTCAGACCCACAATGGATACATTGGAGGTAAGAACACGGAAGGCCATGTCAGTGAGCTTCCTGTTCAGTTCTGGGATGACCTTGCCCACAGCCTTGGCAGCACCAGTGGATGCAGGATGATGTTCTGGGCAGCCCAATGGTGATCATGCCACAGCTTTCCAGGGGGGCCATCCACAGTCTTCTGAGTGGCAGTGATGGCATGGACCATGGTCATGAGCCCTTACACATGTCAAACTTGTCATGGATGACCTTGGCCAGGGAGGCTAAGTAGTTGGTTGTGCAAGATGCATTGCTGACAATCTTGAACGAGTTGTCATATTTTTCCTGGTTCAGACCCATCACAAACATGGGGTCATCAGCAGAAGGAGCAGAGATGATGACCCTTTTGGCCTCACCCTTCAAGTGGGTCCCAGGCTTCTCCATGGTGGTGAAGATACGAGTAGACTCCACAACATACTAAACACCAGTATCACCTCATTTGATGTTAGCAAAATCTCGCTCCTGAAAGATGGTGATGTGCTTCCCATTGATGACAAGCTTCCCATTCTCAGCCTTGACTGTGCCGTTGAATTTGCCATGGGTGGAATCATACTGGAACATGTAGACATGTAGTTGAGGTCAATGAAGGGGCCATTGATGGCAACAATCTCCACTTTGCCAAGTGCAGAGCAGAAGGCACCCTGGTAACCAGGTCCCAATAGTGCCAAATCCATTCACACCAATCATCTTATCTACGGACGAGGCTGCCACTGCACAAGAAGATGCGGCTTTCTCTGGAACAGGGAGGAACAGAGAGCCTGAAATTTTTGATGGATATCCAATAACTAAAAAGAAAAAGGTTCAAACTTCACAGTCTGGAAAACTTTCATGAAACTCCACCTCGTGTTAGCATTTCTTCATCCTCTCAGTCCTGCCTTGACTGGCATGGCAGATTCTACTGGAGGTCAGAGTGCATGAAGAGTGCACTCAAGTTCAGAAAGTGTCTCAAAGCCAGAATCATGATCAACGGTGTTAAATGAGAATAGAAGCTGAATAGAGATGGGTCAGAAAAATCTAAGTCAAAAAGGTAATATCTCAACAGTTCATAGGCAATCCCCTAATAACAGAAAGAAAGGATAAAGATAAATATTTTTTCCTTGTTATCTCTTAAATGTGCACCTGCTCAGCACATCAACCAACATGCACCTTACTCAGACTGCAATTTCATAGGAAATGCAAAATGGCAAGTGCATAAGTGGTAACAAATGCTTAAGCCTTTTTGTCTTTGCCTATAATGTGTTTTGGAGAAAGAGTAAGAGGAAGGTGGGAGGGGATGCAGATAGATACAGTAGACTTGGGCTCTAATCTTGCCTCCAATGTGTGACAATTAGATAATTTAAACTCTTGAAATATCTTTTCTGATTTGTAAACAAGGATTATAACATTAGCTTTTGTGCATTTATACATACATATTAACAGTACCAAATACTGAACATAGAGCATCCTACATGCACAGCTCCACTGCTAGGCTGCATCCCCAGCCATCTAGTGCAGGTTATATTTCTGCTTCATTAGCTGTTCCAACTTCATAACTTCTCAGTTGCAGTTCTATTGTATTGCTGTGCTACCATTTAGGGTTTTTATTTTCTCTACCTTCCCAATTCTGAAGTCCAGTACAACCACCAAATATATATTTTATTGACAATTAAAATTTTAAACATAAAATGTCCAAGATGAAAAGATGAATGGTTATCAAATGTAAGCCTTTCATTTGAGTTCATTGTCAGAAATGACACATTTGGTAGATAATAAGTGAGATTCAATCCCACCTTCCTGATTTAACCTTGTCACGTGAAAGCTTTGCATTGCAGTTAAACAATGTCTGTCCTGGCATGAACTGAAGTAGGTAATGGAGGAGGGAGACATTTTAGCTAAACAGCCAGAGAAATGAACAACACTTAGATATATAGATAGATAGATAGATAGATAGATAGATAGATAGATAGATAGATAGATAGATATAGATATAGATATATTCCCTTCTTAAATGCCAATTTCATCATTCTTTTCTATATTATTATACCTTTCTCTAAATCCTAAGAGTCAGGAGCACAGATTAGGCTAAGTGAAAATGGATCATATTAGAAGGTTACATGATGCACTGTTATTGTTCCATTTATATAATTTTTAAATGATACAGACATAAAGTGAGTTATGCCCCCAAAGGTTAGAAAAAGAGGTAGAGGATAAAAAAAAAAGAAAAAAGAAAAATAGGTAGATAGGAGCTTGCTAAAGTGTATTGATAACTTTGAAGTGATGTGACAGCCTGGGCTAGATGGATTTTTGTACTGTTGTAGAAAAATAACTGATCCTGAATGGAAATATAATAAAAGTGTTTGTAAAAATATAATACAATGGCATGGAAGATTAGCATGGCTTTTGAACACCTATTTAAAGTTCAAAGAAAACCTGTCCTTCTCCACACCTAATCCTGAACCCCCCCCATTCCCCTTCCATCCCCCTCCCTCAGTTTCCTCCTCTATCTGCCTCTTATGATTGTTTTATTCCTCCTTCTAAGTGATATTCAAGCTTCCTCACTTGGGCCTTCCTTCTCGTTTAACTTCTTTGAATCTCTATCATGGTGCCTGTATTTTGTGGCTATTATCCACTTTGGGACTGGGTTACCTCACTCAGGATGATATTCTCAAGTTCTATCCATTCACCTGCAAAATTCATGATGTCTTTGTTTTTAATGGCTGAATAGAATTCCATTGTGCAAATATACCACGTTTTTATCCATTCTTCAGTTGAGGGACATCTAGGTTGTTTCCAGATTCTACTATTATCGAATAAAGTTACAATGAACATAGTTGAGCAAGTGTCTTTGTGGGATGGTAGAGCATATTTTGGGTATATACTCAGGAGTGATATAGCTGGGTCTTGAGGTAGAACTACTCCCAGTTGTCTGAGAAACTGCCAAATTGATTTCCAAATTGGTTGTACCAGTTTGCACTATGGCCAGCAATGAAAAAGTATTCCCCTTGCTCCACATCCTTGCCAGCATGTGCTATCTCTTGAGTTCTTTTTCCTAGCCATTCTGGTGGATGTAAGACAAAACCTCAGAATTGTTTTGATCTGCTTTTCCCTGATGAGTAAGGACTTTGAACTTTTCTTTAAGTGCTTCTTGGCCATTCGAGATTCTTCTGTTGAAAATTCTCTGTTTAGCTCTGTACCCAATTTTATTATTATTATTTATTTATTTATTTAAATCAAATCATAATTTTTACTTATTTACACAGGGGTTATAAACACAAAAAGGCAGGATGTGGGGAAGGGGATGACACCAGGGTATAGGTGTTCAGGGGGAGTACAGATATCTTTCAGAACAGGGTATCGGCTGGGTGAAGGTTCAGGGGACAGGTCACTATGATTCTGCCTACGATTCACTTGTCCTTATCTAAGTTGGTACTATCTGCTGAGGCTACCTATTTACAAGGTCTATGACTACTCAGGCTGGTAAATTTCCAAAAGCTGCCTGTTTACAATAGCTCATAGCCATCTGTTTCAGTGTTTTTCCACAGAGACCCAAAACTTTGTGTTAGCATGTATGTATGTCAGGCCTATTGCTGATTTTAGGCCTATGGCTGATTGTAGGCCTTTGGTGTATAAGCAGAGCTGCCCCTGACATCTCCTCCCATCTCTAAGAATAGAAGGGCCGTTTTTTAAAACTGGGTTATTTGGGTTGTTTTGTCTAACTTCTAGAATTCTTTGTGTATTTTGGATATTAGCCCTCTGTCATATATAGGATTGATGAAGATCCTTTCCCAGTCTCTAGGCTGCCAATTTGCCTATTCACAGTGTCCTTTGCCTTACAGATGCTTTGCAGTTTTGTGAGGTCCCATTTATCCTTGTTGATCTTAAAGTCTGAGCCATTGGTGTTCTGTTCAGGAAATTGCCTCTGTACCAATGTGTTCAAGGATACTTCCCACTTTCTCTTCTGTGACATTTAGTGTATCCTGTTTTATGTTGATGTCTTTGACATCTACATAGACTTGAGTTTTGGATATTAGCCCTCTGAGTTTGTGCAGGATGATAAATATTGATCTATTTTCACTCTTCTACATGTAGACATCCAGTTAGTCCATCAGCATTTGTTGGAGATGCTTTCATGTTTCCATTATATGGTTTTGATTTCTTTATCAAAAATCAAGTGTTCCATAGGTGTCCAGGTTTATTTCTGGGTCTTTAATTTGATTCCATTGATCAATGTGTCTGTTTCTGTACCAATATCATTTTTATCACTATTGCTTTGTAGTAAAGCTTGAGGTCAGGGAATGGTGATTCCTTCTGAAGTTCTTTTATGTTTAGGATTATTTTGGCTATCCTGGGTTTTTGTTTTTCCATATGAAGTTGAGAATTGCTCTTTCAACATCTCTAAAAAAATTGTATTGGAATTTTGATAGTGATTGCTTTGAATCTGTAGATTGCTTTTGGTAAGATGACCATTTTCACTATATTAATCTACTTATCCATGAGCATGAAAGATCCTTCCATCTTCTGATAACTCTTTCAATTTATTTCTCCAAGGGCTTGAAGCTCTTGTAACTCTTGTCATACAGATCTTTCACTTGCTTGGTTAGAGCTATACCAAGATATTTTGTATTATTCATGGCTATTGTAAAGGGTGTTGTTTCCCTAGTTTCTTTCTTACCCCACTTATCATTTGTATAAAGGCTAGATGACCATGAAAATGAATGGAAATCTGCAGCTGATGGTGGTGAGGAGGTGGGGGGCATCTGTAGAATGTGACAAAGACCTAGGATAAGGGAGGCACCCATAAATCAATTAGCATGACCATAGCTGTGACTCACTACATTGGGTATATGGAACCTGAAGAGGCCACTTCGTGTAGCCAGGCAGGAACCTCAGTGAAGCGAAAGAAACACCAACCCACAAAACTTTCAACCCAAAATTTATCCTGTCTTCAAGAAATTTAGGTGTGGGGGATGGAGCAGAGACTGAGGGAATTGCCAGCCAATAACCAGCACAACTTGAGACCCATCCCATGAGCAAACACCAATCCCTGACACTATTAATGATACTCTGTTATGCTTGCAGAAAGGAGTCTAGCATGGCTGACCTCTGAAAGGCTCAACCCAGCAGCTGACTCAGACAGATATAACCACAGACAAATAGTGGGTATAGTTTGGGGATTCTTAGGGAATCCAATCCAACCACAGGGCTCCCAGCTTCCATCCATTGTTGGGTGTAAATATCTGCATCTGACTCTTTCAGCTCTTTGTTGGGCCTTTCAGAGGACAGCCATGTTAGGCTCCTGTAAGCACACCATAGCATCAGTAATAGTGTCAGGACCCTGGGCTTCCCCTTGAGCTGGATCCCAATTTGGGGAGGTTATGGAACTCCTTTCTCTTATGCTCTTCTCTAATTTTGTCTCTGCAGTTCCTTAAGACAGGAACGATTCTAGGTCAGAGCTTTTTTTTTTTTTTTTTTTGGTTTTTCGAGACAGGGTTTCTCTGTGTAGCCCTGGCTGTCCTCAAACTCACTCTGTAGACCAGGCTGGCCTCGAACTCAGAAATCCACCTGCCTCTGCCTCCCAAGTGCTGGGATTAAAGGGGTGTGTCACCACCGACCGGCAGGTCAGAGCATTTGACTGTGGGATGGAGACTCCATCCATTACTTGATGCCCTGTCTTTCTTGTAGAGGTGGACTCTACAACTTCCCCCTTCCCACTGAGAGCTCTTCACCCAAAGTTTCTCCCTTTGAGTCCTGAGAGTCTTGCATCTCCCAGGTCTCTGGTACATTCTAGAGGGTCTGCCCACCTCCAACCTCCCAAGGTTGCCTGTTTCCATTTTTTTCTTCTGGCTCTTAGGGCTTCAGTCCTGGCTCCCCCTCCCACTTGGGCCCTTTGGTTTGTTAACTTTCTTGAGTCTTGTGAGTTATGTCGTGAGTATTCTGTACATTTTTGGCTAATATCCACTTATTAGTGAGTATATACCATGCATGTCATTTTGGGTCTGAGTTACCTCGTTCAAGATGATGTTTTCTAGTTCCATCCATTTGCCTATAAAATTCATAATGCCCTCGTTCTTAATAGCTGAGTATTACTCCATTGTATAAATGAATCACATTTTCTGTATCCACTCTTCCATTTTGGGATATCTGGGTTGTTTTCAGCTTCTGGCTATCACAAATAAGGCCACTATGACTATAGTGGAACACGTGCCTCTGTGGCAATGAGTTCGAGGCTCTTTCCCACTTTCTCTTCTATTAGATTCAGTGTATCTGGTATTATGTTGAGGTCCTTGATCCACTTGTACTTTAGCTTTATGCAAGTTGACAAATCTGTATCTATTTTCATTTTTTTACATACAGACCGCCAGTTAAACAACCACCATTTATTGAAGATGCTTTCTCTTTTCCATTGTATATTTTTGGCTTCTTTGTCAAAGATCAAGTGTCTGTACATGTATAGGTTCATTTCTGGGTCTTCAACTCTATTCCATTGATCCACCTGCCTGTCTCTGTATTGATACCATGTAATTTTTATCACTATTGCTCTGTAGTATAGCTTGAGATCAGGGACGGTGAGTCCCCCAGTTCTTTTATTGTTAAGATTCTTTTTAAGAGTTTATTGTTAAGTTCTTTTTTTGTTTTTTCAGATGAATTTGAGAATTGCTCTTTCCATGTCTTTGAAGAATTGTGTTGAGGGTTGTGTTGAATCTGTAGATTGCTTTTGGTAGGATGGCCATTTTTACTATGTTAATTCTACCAATTCATGAGCATAGGAGATCTCTCCATTTTCTGAGATCTTCTTCAATTTCTTTCTTGAGAGACTTAACGTTCTTGTCATACAGATCTTTAACTTTTTTGGTTAGAGTCACCCCTAGATATTTTATATTATTTGAAACTATTGTGAAAGGAGTTGTTTCTCTAATTTCTTTCTCAGCCCATTTATCATTTGTATAAAGGAAAGCTACTGATTTATGTGAGTTAATTTTATATTCAGCCACTTTGCCTAAGTTGTTTATCAGCTGTAGATGTTCTTTGGTAGAATTTTTGGAGTCACTTATGTATACTATCATATCATCTGCAAAACTGATACCTTGACTTCTTCTTTGACAAATTGTATTCCCTTGATCCCCTTTTGTTGTCTTATTGCTCTAGCTAGAATTTAAAGTACTATATTGAATAGATATGGGGAGAATGGGCATCCTTGTCTTGTCCCTGATTTTACTGGGATTGCTTCAAGTAACTCTCCATTTAATTTGATATTGGCTGTTGACTTGCTGTATATTGTTTTTATTATATTTAAATATCTTCCATTTTTTTCTAAAGTAAAAAAACTTTACTATTTACCAAATTTAGGAGCACTCTAATCTATCTAGTCCTTTTCATGTTTTGATCTCCAAATGAAAATATAGACAAGTCATCCTTTGGGTAAACTATATATATCATCATCCATTGTTTGACTCTTAGGGATAATTTTTAAAAGTTTCACCCATCAATACACAGAATTGTATCTTGATTTCATGGCTTGTCTTACACTTTAAAACATAAATCTTCCAAAGTTAACATGCATGCTAGTCAAAGCCAGTATGATTTTTCTCAGTCACAAGACTTGTTCTTGGTCATAATGCACTAATTATGTCTATAACACCTGGGTTGTCTGACATCAGCCCAGGAAGAGAACAAAAAAATGAGATAAGACCATGAGTGAGATAGTAGGAAGAGGCAGGGACAGAGATGATGGGGGAAAGGGGACAAGGCAGAGGGAGAGAGGGCAGAGAATGGGAGGAAGGCAAGAGGGAGAAATATCAATGCAATGCAACAACAGAAAAATTTAAATTAAAGCCAGACTCAAGATACACCTGGAAAATGTTTTTTTTTTTCTATCCTATAGGATCTTAGTCCAAAAATGCCAACAAATATGTTTGTTATTAAAGCTTAAATAACCATGAATGGTTTACACTTCTTCAAAGGGAACTCCTGAAGACAAATTACAAACAAACACTAAAGCTTACTTGACACAGCAGTTTACATTGCTCTGAGTCACATGGAGACTCATGGTCAACCTATGCCTTAGGCTGGATCTGACTTATAAAGAGAATGTGCGTCTTTGCAAGCTATTGCTCAATATGAAATGACTAAAGAACCACCTTACTACACTTACAAGTTTGTGTGTCAGGAAAGCTTGACAGAGCATCGCAGGGATGCTTGCTCTCTAGTCTGATATGTGTGGTTCCAGGCTCTCATCTTCCTCATCAAACTTCACTCATTATCATCTAGGCATAGTGGTCCATTCCTAGAATCCCACACTCAGGAGGCTGAACCTGTAGTGAACTGGAAGCCAGCCTTGGTTATATGCAGAGAAGAAAAGAAATCACTTGACTTATAGGCCATGACTTTAAACTGCCAAAGCATTTTGTTGAGGAAAACATCTCACTATATACCTTTGGCTGACCTGGAACTGGCTGTGTAGACAAGAATGGCCTCAAACTCAAAGGAATTCACCTGCCTCTGCCTCCTGAGTGTGAGAATTAAAGGTGTATACCGCTACACCTGGCAAACCTCCAAACTTTTTAAAGAGACAACTAAATTGTCCACAAGGTCAGGCATGCTAAGATGCCTAGTACATTCTACAAGTTTATGGCTGGCATAGAAAGATAATCATGTGATTAGGGGGGACCCTCTAGAACACCAGTATCACCTTCACAGTATACTAATGCCAGGCACCTCACTAGGTCTGTTCAGGTGATGAGAAAATGAACCATGCTAAAGTCAAGACAGTACAATGAATGAAAACAATGTCTCTGGGGCTCAGCTGTCAGGGCTTAACTCCTGAATTCAATATTTCCTAGTTCCACAACTCTGGGCATGTGCTTGTGTCCTTTTTGGAGAATGGAGAATATAAAAGCACTCTCTGCACCAGGTTGTTTTGATGGTTAAATGAGTTAATCCTTATAAAGAATACACAGTAAGCACTCCATCAATAATAGTTGTAAATAATTATTCATTTACAGCTGGCTTGTTCCCAAAAGGTTTAAACAAGCCAACTGAATGAATAAGGCATTAAGTATGTAAATCAAATCCATATTTATGATGTTTTAGAAATACTATAGAAAGCACGGAGCTCCTGAACAAAGATCATTGTTTAATGACGCTCATCCATAGCTACTGTCAATTCACATCAGAACTGGGGGACTCGATTCTGTGCAGTGACAATTACTAGTGAGGAAGGAATACAGGAAGAAGTCACCAACATATGAAGCACAACAGTACTGAGCTCCCAACAGTCATCTGCATTTACCATGTATTGCTCCCTTGCTTAACTGTTCAGCTCTGCTGGGCAGTAGTGGTGCATGCCTTTAATCCCAGCACTTAGGAAGCAGAGGCAGGCTGATTTCTGAGTTCGAGGCCAGCCTGGTCTACAGAGTGAGTTCCAGGACAACCAGGACTACACAGAGAAACCCTGTCTTGAAAAACAAAACAAAAAATGTTCAGCTTTAGCATGTGGTCCAACATATGAGGCTGCTTGATACAATTTTTATTATTTTTGATAATATGAGTGTTGCATGTACAGGTTTCCACTGAAGCTTGAAGCATCAGATCCCTCTGCAGTTTCAGGCATCTGAGATCAAACTCTCATCCTCTGTAAGACCAGTTAAGCACCTATAACCTCTGAGCCATATCTCCAGCCCTCAATACATTTTCAAACATTTGCATTTCGAAGTCAAATTCATTAAGACAAAAATGCACATATGCCTCTGTAATTTCAACTATGGACTGTTTTTCAATATGACTGTTCTCTGTACAAAATAATATTATGTTCTAAAATAAGTTTTAGGCCAACTCAAATCAACAGTGATGATAAGCCTAGGCCAACTCCATGTATGCAATGTTGTCTTAACAATGAAGAGTGTTTTGTGCCTTGTAGTGATGTTATATATCTACCAGAAGTATTTTTACCAACTTTGATAACATTTACTTGTCCAGATGTGAGGTTTATTTTCTCCTACTTTCTTTTCTTCCTTCTTTTTTTTTTTTTTTCCGACACAGGGTTTCTCTGTGTAGCCCTAGCTGTCCTGGAACCCACTCTGTAGACCAAGTGCTGGGATTAAAGGTGTGCGCCACTACTGCCCAGCCACCCTACTTTCTAACAGTATAAAATAGAACACCTCTCCTGAGGTTCACAACATGATGAATATGTGGTTATCCTAGAGCTATTTGTATGTAGCTTATCTAATGCTTTTGTTGAATGCCCCATTAGCCTAAATGGCTATCAGGAGTGGAACTGTATGTAAGTTTGGGTTGTTTGTTTGTTTGTTTTGTTTGTTTGTTTTCATACACTGGATTTCTTCATATAGCCCTCAAACTTGTGATCCTTCTACACTAATTCTTCTAAAGAATAGATCACAGGAGTACACCACCATGACTTGTCTGTCTATCTGTCTGTCTTTGGTTTTTAAGATGGGGGCTCTGTACTACCCCAACCTCCCTACCTCAAGATATCCTCTTGCCTTAGACTCTTGAGTAGTGGAGACTACCAGGGCTCATCACTGCTTGTGGTCTGTAGCTTTTATTTTTCTTTCCTCCTGTGATCTTGTACATAGAAGAAGCCTCATAAACATCATTTAATTATTTCATTAATATCATTTTCTGTATGAATTTCCTTTCAGTATATTGGAGCATGAAGAAAGCTATCTAAATCCTTATCCACCAATAAGAATTCAGTGTCCTTTAGTAGTATGCATAGTTGACTTCCCACTGACCTTCCAGTAACATTAATAATCTCCAGGGACCTATGAAAGCCTTCTTCTACTCCTGCCTTCAGACAGATTTCCTGCTGTTCTCTGGTTCTCAACATCTCTTGAGCTAAGAATGAACTTTATTTTATGATCTGATGTGCTAGTTAATTTTTTGTCAACTTGGCATAAGCTTTGGTCATCTGGAAAGAGGAAACTTCAACTGAGAAAATGACTCTATCTTATTGGCCTATAGGCCCACCAGGGAAGCATTTTTTCTTGACTAATGATTTATGTGGAAGGGTCCAGCCTACTGTCAGTGGTACTACTTGTGAATAGGGAATACTAGATTGTATAAGAAAGCAAGCTAAGCAGGCCATGGAGAGAGAGGAAGTATGCAGTGTTCTTTCATGACCTCAGCTTCAGTTCCAGCCTCCAGGCTCCTGCCTTTAGTTCCTGCCCTGATTCCTTTCATGATGGAATTGTGAGATGAATAAACTCTTTTTTCCCCAAGTTTCTTGTGGTCATACTTTATCACAGAAATCAAAATCAAACTAGCACAACTGGCTAACCAGAAATTTTGGGGGAGGATCAGTGTCTTAGGGTTTCATTGCTATGAATAGACACCATAACCATAGCAACTCTATAAAGGAAAATATTTAATTCGGGGCTGGCTTACAGTTTCAGAGGTTTATTCCATTACCATCATGATGGGAAACAAGGCAGCAATGCAGGCAGACATGGTGCTAGAGAAAAAGCTGAGAGTTCTACATCATAATCCAAAGGCAGCAGAATGTGACTATGTGCCACACTAGGCATAGTTTGAACATGAAAGACCTCAAAGCCCACTTCCACCAACAATGGCATACCTACTCCAACAAGTTTTCACCTTCTGATAGTGCCACTCCCTATGGGCCAATCATTCAAATACATTCAAATACAAATAAATAATCATACTTTAACCTCCCACAATAAGAAACACAAATCTCAAATGTCTAGATAAATTGTTATTCCAGAAAGCAATTCCAGGTGATAAAGCATTGTCTGGTGGAAATTTAAAAAGAGAAGGCAGGTTACTCTCTGAGGGCCTCAGTGGTGGGGCCTTGCTCTGATTTTTGATTGTTAAGTTCTAAGCATGATATTATCTTGTCCTTGAAGTGTTATTTGTTTTGATTAGAGACTGATTTTTTTCTTTAGTAAATATTTATAACCTTGAATTAGATACCTGGACTGATACAAACACACGAATTTTTGACAATAGATATTATGCTTATTTTGCTGTAAGTTTTCAATAAAACATAAATTTAGTGATTTTCATAGAAATATTTGCATATTACACACCTCAATGGAAGTGATGTTTTCAGCACTGTTGCCTTAAAGGATGGAACCTAGATTCTGCTAAATCTATTGTGTAGTTTAATTTATTGGAAAACAAATGCTTATTTAACATGAACTACATTTTCCTGCGTGCCAATATTTACATTCTCTTCCTCTTATATGAGATCATGGTTTTAATATATGAATATTTCTTTTCTTAGAATATGTGGTTTTATTTTCTTTAAAAATGATTGAGCATTTTTTAAAGTTTTATTCATTTTATGTGTGAGTGCCTTGCCTGCAGGTATGTATGCGCACCACGTGTGTGCCTGGTGCCTACAGAGATCAGAAGATGGAATTGAAACCCCTGGTATTGACGTTATGTATGGTTCTCTACCTTCCCAACATAAGGGTGCTGGGAATCAAGCCCAGTGCTCTTCAAGAGTAACAAGTGCTCTTAACCTCTGAGCCATCTCATAAGCCTCAATTGGGTGTTTATATTACGTACGGTACTTGAAAATCTTGGTAGTGTGCACATTTCTTTATATACAAATATATTGCCTAGAGAGTAACAGTGATTTCTCTCCTCCAATACCTACCAGGTTTGACTTTTGTTTGTCTTTATAGAAATTTCAAAGAAACAATCACAACATGTTAAACTTTAATAGAAATCACACTCCATAAACAACTGTCCATAGAAGAGTCTATAGCCTTCAACTGGATCATACAATCTGCTTTGAAATGTCACCAGAAAGTACAAAAGCTGCCTTAGCAAATACAAGATGTCCTCATATGTTCGATTATTTTGAGAGATTTACACTGAATATGTATGACAACTTGATTCTCAACTTAGAAGTTGATGAAGAGAGGTTATTCAGGAAACCATGAGAAGAAATATTGAGGGGAAGGGAAGAAAGAAAGAGGGAGAAGTGAAAGGAAACAGGCAATATGAAGACATTGTCAAAAATAAAATGTAATCAACAAGCAACATGATGGAAAATAAGTATAGATGTTTTTCAAAAACTAAGAATAATGCACTCTCTGATCTTAGCTATATCACTCCTGGGAATAAGCCTGAAAGGACATTAAGCCACCATAGTATAAAGTCTTTTGTACATCCATGCTAATTGTTGCACTGGTCACAATCAGTAAATAAAATAAGCCTAGATGTCCATGACAAATGAATGGATAAGAAAAGGTTATATACAATCAGTAGAAAATGCAAACAACCTAAACACTCTTCAACTTGTGAACAGGCAGTGAAACTCTTATATATATACATTATGGAATACTATTTAGCTGTAAAGAAAAATGAAATCATGAAATTTGCTGAGAAATGGATGATAAACTAGAAAAGATCAAATTGAGTAAGGTTATCCAGATCCAGAAAGGCAAACATCATATTTTTTTTCATCTCAGGCCCCTAGTTTCCAGTCTTCAGATATGAGTATATATATCCTGGAGTACTGACCATCAGACACCAAGATGTAGGGATAGGGAGGGTGCAATAGAAATAGTTGGATTCATGTGATTCAAAGGGGAAAATGTAAACAAAAATGATATAGGGAGCCCTGTCTGTTGCCACCCAAACTAATACTATTTAGAACCAATTGTTGACTTTTTGAATCTGCATTTCTGTGTCTTTCACAGAAGACAATATTTGTGTCATGTTTGTGCTTTCTCAAAACCTCTTGGGAACTAAAATGGTGATACACCCCTATCATATTAACATGTAGGATTGAGGCATGAGAATTACTATGAGTTTGAGGCCAGCCTATGCTATAAAGTGTGTTCAAGGCCAGCCTGTGATAGTAGCAAACTCTGTCTCAAAAAATACCTCTTGAATCCGTGTTTCTTACTGTTTATTCACTACCACTGACTTTGATACTGTAGATAAGTGTCTACAGCATAGTCTTAGATGATCCACCTGTCTGTCAAGTCTATATATTACCCTCCAGTCTTCCTCTATATGAAACAACAATGACCTTGACAGAAGTTCATAAAAGTAACTTTTATTTGCCAGCTGTAATTGTCATCTTGGAGTCTTACTGCTGAATAAGCTTGGGTCTTTCTGCTCTCTGGCTGCTGATCCAACTCACTTGTTTTGGCTCAAGTTCTTCTCCAAGTTGACTGATTCAATGTGGCTTCTCCGGTTGCTCACTGAATTGTTCTTTGTGGCCTCAAACAAATTTTGCCTCTGGCAATTTGTCCTAATATTTCTGCTCCTTTTTATTCTCTGGCTTCAACTGCTCTGCAGACCTGCACTGCACTGCATGAACTCTCGACAAACTCAACTCCACTGCACTGCATTGCACTCACTGCACTGACTCCCAAATGACTCAATTCCCAAGTCAATGAATGACTCTCTCTCCCTGCACTGCTCTTAAATAGCTTTTCTCTGAGAGTTGGCCCTATCCTATCTCTGACTCATTCTGTAAAATCTTTCTCTGATTTGTCACTTATGAATTAGTCACTCAATTAGATGTCATGGTTTGGGTTTAACGGTGTGTACAAAAGAATTCCAGCCAGAGGGATTAAAGGTGTGTATTAAAGGCATGTCTGCATTCCAGCTGGATCACACACACACAACACACCACACACACACCCTAGGACTTTGAATGTAGTGAGAGCAGCCATATTGCTGGATTAAAATTCATCTACAAAAGTTTAAGTAAATACTTCCGTTACCAAATTATCTTAATCACTGCCCACTAGTCAAAACAAAACAAATGCCGAGTATGGCTGGGGAAATTCAGCCAGATATCAATACAACCTCATCTAATAAAACCCTCCTTTGAGTCTTATGTATCAATGTTTTCTAGAAACTCAAGGCTTTCTCATGTCTCCAAGATTTTGGTTTTTATTTCTTTTTTGTTTGTAGAGCAAACTCCTTTCTCCGCAAACAAAGATATTCATCAAACATTCATAAATTCTGTATCCTATAACATGGGTTGTGGCGTCCCATTAAGCCTCTTAACATATAATGCTGAAAGTTTTTTCTTTGCATATGTAGATTCCCCTTTACACTGCAGGAGATTTAAGAGAAGTACTTGTCACTTAGCTCACAGCAATTGACATGTACTGGTAAGTAAAAGAGAGGCCAAAGAGGCCCTTTATACTCAGTGTCATTATGAACTACCAAGTAAAAACATAAAATTAATAAGAGAAGAAAGTCTAACTAAAATAAAAGTAATTTTCAGAACCCAGCAAGACAATAATGATAGTCAAAGAAGACTGGGAATTAATCACTAAGTAGACATTGTCTTAGCACTTAGTGGTGACCCAGAGAGCATATGACATTGCTAAATAAATGTAGATCCACAACTAGCTGCCAGTGGCAAATTTTTTGTTTCATGTCCTGGTGAAGGAACAGGAATCCAAATCTTCTATATGAATTACACGATACTTTGAGTGTTTGCATCATAAAATAACTATTCCATAGCCTTTACTCAACTACCACATCAAAACCTTTGGAACTTTTTCCTAGAGTGTGCTTAAAATTTTCTAAAGCTGCCATTCTACCGAGGTCTGGTTCTTCCTCATGTTTTTCTAAAGGTGTAGCTTCTAGGTTTGAGAGTATCACTCACATGCATGAAGCATTGTATTCAATCAACAGTAACCTTGATAGTGTTTGCCTAGTATACATAATGTCCTAGGATGGATAGCTAGTACCACATAAAACAGGGCATGGCAGTGTGCAGCTGCAATTTCAGTACTGGGGAGGTAGAAATAAGGCCACCTTTGGCCACTTAATAAGCTTGATGCTACATGAGACTTGTCACAGAAAAAAGTAATTAAACCAAAATAATAATAGGCAATAATACCACTAGCTTTCAGAAAATGTGTTTAGTTTGATTCCTGATGCTGCTACTGGTCTCAACAAAAATTAGACTAGTTTTTCCTTTAAAATTTCTATACTGAAAAAAGAAGACAAGATATAGAATTGTAGTTAGGCAAATATCTACTAAAAATTCCATGGAACTCTTCCTCAAGGGTTCTCCGTGAATCATTTAAGCAATTCCTCCCATATGCCAAGACTCTCAAAATGTGCTCAAAGAAGTCTAATTGACAAAAAAAAAAAAAAAAGTGCACCTTTGTGTCTTTGCTTATAACATGTCAGACCTAATAGATCTTGAATTAGATGAACTTTGAACCCACAAAGAAATAATTAATACTTTAGTTACACTTTAATTACTAAACAAATATTTTGCTTGTCTTTGCTTAAGTGTCAATATTTTACCCTAATTAGTGTAAGATTAATTTAATGTCTGTATAGGTAGCAGTATGCCCACGTTGCTTCCATCATTTTTTCTATGTTGCATACATCTATACTTTTATTATGCATAAACTGGCTTTATTTTTATAAGATCTATTTGTTCCTTATTTTATAAGTATGTGAGCGCACCTGTATAAAGTTATGTGCAACGCTTGTGTGCAGGAGTGGGGGGAGGTCAGAAGAGGGCATCAGATGTCCTGAACTAGGTGCTGGGAACAAAATTCTGGTCTGCAAAATCAGGGAGTGCTTTTAGCCACTGAGGCATTTGTCCAGACCCTATTTGACAATTTCAGGTGACACGGTAGTTGTATACATTTAAAGGTGACAGTATGGTAAGTTGAGCTTTGTACACATTGTATACTGATTTAATAAGGATGATAAGTGCTTCCTTATTCCTGAATATTTGCCATTTTTTTTTGAACTGGGATTCTTTGAACTGGAATGGAAGCCCCTTGTGTGTGTGTGTGTGTGTGTGTGTGTGTGTGTGTGTGTGTGTGTGTAAAACGTGTGGATTCTTGGGAATATCAG
The DNA here is from genome assembly GCA_021653895.1 of Mastomys natalensis. Taxonomy (NCBI): domain Eukaryota; kingdom Metazoa; phylum Chordata; class Mammalia; order Rodentia; family Muridae; genus Mastomys; species Mastomys natalensis. The sequence goes on from JAJTUV010001051.1 coordinate 141,659, forward strand.
TTATACCATTGTGTTATAGAACACTGACAATGGATTTGTCTTGTATATTTCAGAGCTCCATGTGGCCTTCCTCTGCCCCTTTCTCTGTACCTTTTTAGCCTCTACGATACACTGTACTTCCCACTTCTAGGAAATCAATCTTTTTAACATATTTTAAACATAAGTCAGTATTTGTAAATCTCCCCATAAGGTGTTAAGCCACAAGGTTCATCATTGTCAAAAAATTCCCATGTTCATACCAACGTAAGGCCTTATTGTGGGGGGAAAAAATCAACGGAAGTTATTCACATATGCTAAGGAATCATCTCTGAAAAACTACTTTTTCTATAAATAAATACATCTTGTATAATAAGCCAAATGTACATAATGTAATTTAGCTATGCTTGGCATCCTAAAAACACTGGGAGAGGAGTCACTAAATCACTCCCTAAATGCTATAATATTCTGTCACTGTATCATAATATTTTATATGCAAAATATGCCCTTCCTAAAGTGGGCTTAAAAACAGTCATTTCTGAGACGTTTATCTGGAATATAAATGTGTTAATGCACTACAGGGTAAAGGCACTTGAGTGCCTAAGGATCTCACTCAGCTGCAGAAATTTATCAAAAGACAAATCTCTTATTCATTTTAGTGGGCTATTCAAAGTAGTTACCATCTAAATATTAAAGAGTTCTGCCAAATTTTTGCAAATCTCTGTGTCATGACGCATTAGCCTTGCTTTAACTGAGATGTTGTCTTTGACATGCAAGGCAAGCAAAACCCAGTTGGCCAAGAGAGACAAAGATGGCTTTCGTCAACCTTCTGAGGCCACGTTAATCTTTATCACTCCACAATTCAACAAATGAGCAATGCTTATCTGTCTAAGAAGATAACAAATATTAGCTGATTCTAATTCACAAAATCCACATTATAAACATAAGCAGGTTATAGCTACTGTTCTTGTTATACAAGAAAGAATTCACTATTGCACAAAAATAGAATGTACTTGATTGGCTCTGGACAACTCCTTCACATAGTCCCACTGCATGTGCTCAGGTTAATTTAGAGATTAAGCTGAATAAAGGAAATATCCAATCCCTAAACCTTACATGAAGGTAGAACTGACTCCGCGTGTGCCTCCTGGCACATGAAATCATGCACACTCACATACATGCACATTCAGTAATAATAATGAGTGGCTGTTTAATTGAAATGTTTGTAACCAGCTCATTAATCAGCTGAACACAAACAGCAATGCCTCCTCTATTCACATTGATCACTTTGAACTCCCAAATGATTACCACAGGAGTGGTTTTTTTGTGTGTGTGAGAATAGTTTACTTTTAGTCTTATAATAAGAAGTCAATGATAGCAGCTTTGTCTGCTGTAGCTAATTCAAAAAAAAATGAGGCCATTTTTCAGCAAATCATTAACACAACACAGTAACAAAAACAAAAACAGTTTCACAATCCCAAAGGCTGGTTTATGGCACCAGCGGCATCTCTCTCCTCTATCACTTGTTAAGGTGAGAATGACTGAATTAAGGCCCCAGGCTGAGAGGTTTGCTCAAATCAAAACAAATTACAACCATTTACAAAATGAAATTTTAAAAGAGAACTTCAAAAACTCAACCTGCTTAATAAAACCGTCTAGTAAGTTAAAATTGAGTTAGGAAAATACATTTTTATTATTTTTAATAAATGATAGTAATAAAGACCTTAGTATCTCGTGCAGCAAGTGAAAAAGCAACTGTGCAACACTGTGTTACTGGGGACTAAAATTGTGTGGAAGCTGTACTGTGAAACTTATCTGCAAGAATTTAAAGATTGGACAGATAGTCCAGTTGGCTATAATTGACACAAGCTATGATGTACTATTAAAAAAAAAAAAAAAGAAAGAAAAAAAAGACAAAACCCTCAGGAAAGCAAAGGCAAATGGTTAGGAGTGTTTTTTTCCTCTCTTGCTTCTTCCAATTAGAGCAGTAAATCTACTTGATTTCAGACATCAGTGTGCACTGCATAGCTTAAGGGAAAATATCTGTGTATGTCCCCAATATGATATCTCACTGCAAGAAGGCCAACTGACACACACAGGAAATATCAGTGGGTGTTATCATGGAATCATACATAGGAACCTATCCAGAAATAATTACGCACAGCCTTCTGCAGCACAGCCCTGGAAGCCGGCATATGTTGGCTTCTCAGCGGCCTGACAGCAAGCAGTTTCCAATTGCACGGAGAAAGGGGAGCTGATGTTAATGAGATTTTCCTTCTGTACCTCCCTACCTTGCTGCAACTTCAGCACAGGAAAATCACTCCCCCATAAAGCAGAGGGAGAGCAGGAGAGACTGTCGGCCCTTTGATCTCTTGTACTTTTCTCTATCCTCCACTAATGTCTGAAAATCCATTTATATCCCTCATTGACACTTTGTTTGGCTCCCCAACAGATTGTTCTGTAGCATCCTCTCCCTCACTTCCATGTTTCTGCCCCTCTCCCAGATTTTCTTAAACCCAGGACTTACTATGTAGCACAGGCTGGCCTGCAACTCATGGCTTTGCTAGCTTTCTGTACCTAGAATTTGAGACACCAGCTACTGCCACGTTTATTGTAATTTAGCAAAAGCACTTCAATTTATTCATTCTTTTTCCTTCCAAGCTAATCCATGGTGTTTGACAGGCATATGAAAGAAAACCAGCTAGAGAATCATCTTATTTCTCTTATTAGTTTGATAATAAATTTTGAACAATCACTGTCATTTTGAGAATAGAGCCTCCCTATAAAGAAAGGGCTTACTAAAAGAGTATTCATAACCTTTTGCTGAGGTTACTCTACAGACAGGAGTATTGTGATGCTCCACCCTATGGACGTGGAATGGTCTTTCATTTAAGATCTAGACTTTCTTCTAGTGTGTCCTATTTAATCTCAGCTACACATAAAACTCTTCACATTCTAAACTGAAACACTGAGGCTTTTCTCTTCTTCTTCCTCCTTCTCCTCCTCCTCATTTAAAAGTCTCTAATGGCCAGGCGGTGGTGGCACACGCCTTTAATCCCAGCACTTGGGAGGCAGAGCCAGGAGATTTCTGAGTTCGAGGCCAGCCTGGTCTACAGAGTGAGTTCCAGGATAGCCAGGGCTATACAGAGAAACCCTGTCTCAAAAACCAAAAAAAAAAAAGTCTCCTAATGGCAAATGTGTAGTTCCTTTTGCATCTTCAAAGGCAAAATCAACGTTTACTAATTCTTAAAAGCCACTTCCTTTTTTTATAAATGGCAATACACAATTTTTTTTTTTTTTTTTTTTAGAATCTACTAAACATTATCCATTGTTTTCGCTCTTACCTCAGAGCTATTGCCATGTTGGGCCAACTTAATACTCCAACTCTTTGTATGTGTGTTCTTCATACATAGTCGTTTGTCCTCTCTGCTGCTTGTCTTGTTTGAGTAAATGATACCAAACTAATTTTTAAAATCTTTCTTCATAAAGCAGTTGCTGAGCCCTTAACCACCTTTCTTCTCTGAATCCACCCAGTGCATCAGCATCCCTCAGGACAGATTGCAGGATTCTGCTACTGCTTCAGCAACACTTTCTTCAGAAAGCAAGTCTCACCCTGCTTCTTCTGGTGGGGATAAATCCGTAGGCATGATGCTTCAAAAGCACATAAGGCTTCTGATATGATTTTACAAAACTATTTCTACCTATCTCTTTTTTCCAACCTTCAGTCCAAGCATGAGCACTTTACAAATATTTCTTTTGCAGTCATACTCTAATATTTAAAATTTGCTATGCTAAGGCATGTATTAGATGGATTTGCTTTCATCTTCCTTCACTTAGAAAAGCTTTCTCTTCTCTGTGTGTGCCTGACCTTTCTTTGTGCCGTTGTATTTCTCCAGTCCAGCCATTTCTCCATCTGAGGCCATGTGAGTGTAATTAATATGATCTTTTCACATTAGAAGGGTTATTAATGATAAGGTTAAATAAAAACCCTTATAACAGGACCCCCACTGAATCACCCTATATAGTCAGCCTATTGTTAGATAACAGCTCATTTTATTTATGGTCTTTTGGCCCATTTGTATCACGTGTGACTCGCTGTGTTAAGCTAAATAAGATTCAAATAGGATTTTGTGAAACTGTATCACAGATTTCATGTTCCTTTTAGCCACCAGTTTTGTGATTTTGATCAAAAGGTTGTTAAGTTTGACTGCTATGGTTCAGTCTTCAATTTTGGAAGTTACTGTTATTAGCCAGAGGAAAAGAAATGATTAGGCTATTTCATAGCACTGCGAGATTGATTCCTCTAAGTGAAAGCTATAGTATCCAGACTTTTAAAAATAATAAGCACTCATTGTAAAAATCATATATATTCAGTAATGTGCCTAGTTTCCATATTTATGGTCTTCTTTCAGTAAGTTATCATCAAAATTTATGAATATGTCTACATAATGCAAGTATTTGTATTCCAGTTACAGAACAGGAAAAAGGGCTCATTTACTGCTTCTTGTTTATAGTATCTTGCCTTTTCCATCATCCTCTGGTACCTGCAATCTAGTGCATGCTCCATATCTCACCCATACCTACTTCCCTACAGTCATGAAATTCCATAACGATTTTACGTCATGTTACACTGGAAAGCTTGTTCTGAATACACGTTAAGAGAAATTAACTCAGAAAAGAAGAGCACTTGATTTTCTTTCTCTTGCTTTTTTTTTTTCAGTGAAGTACAGATGAGAAACTTAATGAATCAACAGTGCATATTTTGATGAAAGCAATGTTAAGCATATGAAACACTGCACAATCGAGAAGAGCCCTGCGTCTTCCAGCTCATAACACTGAAAACGAGCTTCACAATCTTGTTAGTATCAAACTATAATCATTCACGTTGCTCTACCAGTCAAAATAGTGTTGTTGAAAAAGCAGCACTGAAACTTTGCCATTTAAAGCTGTTTCTTGTTTATGCTTTGGGAATTGAATTTTGTTCGAGAAGAGCCTTAAGCAAGGGGGCAGACTGGCAATGTCTTGATCAGGAGAATGCTCTGGAGAGAGTCTATGTAAGCTGGTCTCTTGTCATCATTTGAATTGCAAGAAGCGACATTAAATACTTGTGAGTATTGAAAAGTAAACTTGCATTATTCTGGCCAAATCTGAACTGTGGCTGCTATGCATGTCGTGGAGGTGATGAGTTCATCTCCGAGGACAGGGTGAAAGGAAAAAAGCACATGAGACTTCCACTCCAGAGGAAAGGCTATGTTGACACCTCAGACAGAGAAAAGCTGCCCTCTCTGCCCTCCACCTGGGGGCCCCATGCTGTTCTGGCATGGGCCAACAAGTGGAGATTAAAAACAGTAGAAATATCTGGGACAGAAAAATGTCAAAGCCTTAGAGTCAGTTACAGTCTTAAAGAGAACAGTGTCTGAACGGAAGTAGCATTATTAACAATTTGGAATTTAAAGGGGGAAAAAAGAAAAAACTATCAATGTACTAGTTCCAAATTACACAACTTCCAAAATCATCCATCATTAGATGGACTGAATAGACAGAACAAAGTGAATGTGGTGCAGAGAAATATTTACATGCGACACGGGATCAGATTTGATAACAATACCTTTCAAACTCCTAGTCTTTCTAATCATTAAAGAAAGAAAGAAATGAAGTGACAGAGGGAGGGAAGGAAAGAGGGAAGGAGGGAGGGAACGAAGGAAGGCAAGCAGAAAATGCTAACTTAGTAACATATTACTCATAAAATTTGAAGAATACTTTTGCAAAGATGAGTTTTGAATTTATGCACTGAGATCAGCCTGAAGAAGAACTTGAAAATGAAGCAAAGCAAAGGCACCAAAGGACCAAGCCTATCTTATTTGGTGGAGCTGTTGAAATCTCTGATTCTACACATACATACGTGCATATTTTCTTAGAGCATGCTTATCTCAAGGCCACCTGGATGTCTCAGTTCAAGAGGAAATTCCCTCCATTAAGGAGCTTTTTGCCTTTCAAAAAAATAAATGAATAAAGGACAATTTTAAATACTGCTTAGACTGATTTCAAAACCTCTATTCATCACACCAGATTTTGGTGCACAAATTCCTTGGCTTCCAAGAGTATAATCATTCCATACAGTTTCTTTCTTCCTTATTTGTGGATCCAGAGCTGCAGCAGCTTCAGATACAGAAGCATGCACAAACACATCTTTTCACTCATCACTTCCATAAGAACTCAAAATCTAGCTTCTCTTTACAAAGCCATTTTTTCTCACTCACATCATGAAAAAGCAGTAATAACCTAATTCATTAAAGCAGTATTTGCATAAATAACAAACAAATCAGTCATCCAGTATGCAGACTTTAGACACCAAATGCAAACACCGAAAGCTGCATTTTAGTAAGGAAATGTGCACTATTGGGGGGGGGGGGGGGCATGTAAGACAGACAGAGCAGTACACCATATATAAAATGTCAAACATGTCAAAACACTCATGAATACCAACATCTCCCACCACACCATGGCCAATTTTAAAGGTTATTTAGGGCTAACACATCTGCAAGTGCAGATTTTACAGCAGCAGACTTTATTTTTCTCAGATATATTAAAAATAAGTCACTGATGTGTCAAATGTTTGTCATATTGTTTCCACACATGTAGCCCATGTTGAAACTTCTGCCAGGCACTGTTTAGAGCAGGCCCATTGCACTAACTCCTGGAATCCGGTGTGTTCTCTATGGATCTCTGGAAGCATGCTTTTTAACTGAATCAATTCAGCACACTGAGATGATAACTAAGCAGAAGAAAGCAAATGTAACCATCTTTATTTCTCAAAATAAAAATGTCTCTCAGGGTCTCCATAATTCAACCTTTCAGAATTCTTTCTGAACATGTCACAAGGCTTCCTTGTCCCTAAGCCTCTGATCATGAATTATTTCTGAGTAACTGCAGACAAGTGAGTTTTATAAAACCAGAAGCGTACCACATGCAGAACATGCTTATCCTATTCCCAGCCCTCAGATAACTGAAGCTTAAATTAAATGTCAAAGCTGAACAAAATCTATTGTATAAGCAAACGGCTGACCTAAATCCACCATATTTTGTTTGCCAGTGTATATATTCTAATAAATTTTGAAATATAATAAGGCTATTTTCACTACCCTTTGACCACAACAAGCTAGACGCAAGAGAAATCTCCTGAAGAAATATTACTTTCTTGCTCAACTCTCTAAACAACATCTATTTATACCATTCGGTAGACTGTGAGCGCAGCTTGTAAGAAAATGTTAACACTTGAGCATTGTAGACTGCAGACATGGGAGAAGTAGAGGAAAGTGGAGAGAGGGCATCCAGAGCCAGGTTTTCGGTCTTACTAAATGATCTGCTCAGAAGGAGTACTACAGCAAACTAACTCTCTGCTGTGCTCTGTGGTCTTTCTAATAGGAAGCTCAGAAGTTGGCTGGAAGTCAAATACTAGATACAGATGCATTCAAACCTCTTAAGGAAGAAATACCGTTTGTTTGTTTGTTTGTTTGTTTGTTTGTTGTTTTATTTTTCCTGCCTTTTAAATGGCTTTCTCAGAGGCATCAAAATGGACAGCCATCATTCTAATTTTCTTGACTACCAAAGTAGACAACTATAAACTCTTTTGTTATGAAAAGCAATGAAAACCCTCTAATTTAAAATGTCAGGGAGAAGGTGGGAATGATGGCACATGATGTGATTCCCAGTAGGCTTCGGCAGGGGGATCCTGAGTTCGAGATCAGCCTGGGCGACGTGGTAAGATCTAACCTTAAACAGAAAGACATTTCACAAACAGGAGCATTTGTGCTGCTATGGCCTCACCACTCTGACGTCTTGTCAGTGTTTTAAACGTACCTCAAAAACAGTAGCCTCTCAAGCCCACAGATGAGAAATCCCTACTCAGTCCATGAAAAGGCAGTGCCAAAGGCCCTTAAAATATATGTTTTGACTCCAAATTCTAAGTCTGATCATTCCAGGTATTTGTAAATGAGTTATTTTGCTATATTCTTCTCCTCATCTGTAAAACTAAAATAATGTGACCCTCACAGTTTACAGCTCAGATGATTATATCAAATAGGATCTGACTTTAACATGTGGTAGATGTGACTGTGGTAGATGAACCTCAGAAACTGTGGGATAAAACCTTGGCCTATTATCTCATTCTGCTTTCCACAATGGACACAGTCTTTGAAGGACTCCACATCACCACTGCTGGAATACTCAGCCCCTCTGAGCAAGCCACCACAAGCTGCAATGTAATGGCACGGAATGCAACTTTCTATGCCAAGGGTGTCTTTCCTTTTCATTCTTTTATCAGAAAACTTGAAGCCCCTGAGTGGTTACCATTAATGCAAGGCTTCCTCTCCTCAAAGCCACACAGTCTTCAAATACTGCTATGGAAACCATCATATCCACCCACTCCTCATCATCCCAATACCTTTCTTACATGGGCTTATTCATCCACATGCGTTTCTCTCTCTCATTCACATGACTGTTGGTATCCAGCCATCCTGTGCATCTAAGACATTTTAGACTTCTCATCTTTGTTTGCCTTAAACTCTACACTCTAATTAAATACACACTGTAAATTCCCTCTTCAGCTCCTCAGTCCCCTTTCCAATATGGTTAGTCATAAACCATTCCACTCATTTCCCAACTAACATTGCAGCTTCCTTCCTTCTACCTGACTTTAGACTGGGCTGAGTGACTAGACAATGAAGTGTCCTCTGTGGCTCCTCCTTCTCTCTGGCTACCTCTATGCCTTCTCTGTTGGTCATTCTTTTCCACAGGAAAAAGCTGCTAAGATCACGTAGAGGGTAGCTATCTCCACGTGTTCCTTGCCCTTCCTCCGGGTTGATACCAATGAATTGGCTTCAAGGGCATGGTGGTCAGAGGATAAAGAGATCCTGAGGTCTGTTGAGCGAGGAGTTGGTTGCTTCACACACAGCACCACCACCCAGCCTAGTCCTGAAGCAGTAGCTGACAAACTTTTTAACTGAGACCCAGTCATAAATGATTTCATATTGTGCCCCAAGAAAAGTTTCAGCATCAGACGGAGACTTCCTAGACTTCCTATCTCGTGAAAGCACTCTTAATTTCTCCTCTTTCTTTTGCGTTTCTCTAGGGGGTAAATCCTAATAACTTTGCTGTAATAACTTTGCAAACCACCAGTCGTTCGAGGGTCTTGTTTCAAAACCTCTGTCTGATGAAGAGTCCTTTCTCTCCTAATCTCATACCCTAATCAAAATTCCAATTTAGTTTGAGGTTGTCAGTACAATCCTCTCCTTTAAGCTTTCAGAGCCAAGAAGCCTCAACAGGCTCAGTCCCTCTGGAAAGCCCCCTCCTGTTGCTGCGAAGTTCTCTTACAGCCCCCAGCTACCCTCTCCTGCCTTGGGAGGTCTCAGGCAGAAGCCTGCGTTTGCATGGTCTGCTAAAACAAGTTGAACGTGGTTTGGAAATCCTTAATCCTTCCCTTAAACACAAGCTTGGATGGAAATTAGGAAGAACAGTGAAAGACCAGGGAGGGAAGGAACCAGGCCCTCCCTAGAATGCCACCACTTGCAGAACGCAGTCCAGTTACAGCAAGTGCGGGTCCGAGCCCGGTTCAGGAAAGAGCTGGGCTGAATCACCGATGTCGAACTCCTTCCCTGAGGATGGCCAGCACATAGAAGGCCTTCCCGGTGTTCCCAAAGGCCCACTCTAGTCGCTGCCCCATCCTGCCACCAAGCTAGTCCCTCACATCGGCTCAACGGCTTCTGGCTCCTTAAGCGTGTAGAAAGAGACCCGAAAGGGAGTCGCGGCTGCGCGTGTTCGTTGTTGCCTCGGGACACCGTGTACCACGCGCGCGGCGACGGGATGCGGGCGACTTTCCCAGTCACGTCCCTATGTGAGTCTGGATCACTTGCAAAATGTCCTCTCCAAGGAGTTTTGAGGGTACGCCCTAAGGCTGCTGGAGATTGACCTCAGATGCCGGCTCAAGGAGAAGGCGCCTAGTCTATACTGGCACCGGGTCTCAGTGCCCTAACGCACCCGATCTGGCCACGGCCACGAGGTGACTGCAGAGCCTATGGTGACCTCCGCCTTGTGTAGTAGAAACACACCTGAGGAAGACTCGGGAACAGCTGGGAGAGAATGGGAAATACCCAAAGGAAACCGAGAAACTGTCCCAGGTTGTCCAGAATATCTCTCAGTGCAACCTTCAGAAACAAACTAACTCATCTCCAAAACGCACCAGGCGAAGCAGGTGTGTTTGTGAATCCATCTTCTCCTGCGGGCGACCCCAGACACGCCCTGTCCAGTCGTGCCAGGGCCTGGACATCACTAGCCAAGAAGAGGACCTATTAGACTGCACGACCTACTAATGCGGAGTGTGTAGCCAGAGCCTGGTTTCTCCTAGATAGCTTGCGCGCGCGTCAGCGGCTTTGGATGCTGGGCTAGGCTTTCAGGCCCGCCCACCGCTTCCGGGGGCCACGCCAAAAGAAGTCGAACTTTTCTTCGGAGGAAAGAAAGACCTCGTGGCTCCAGCTCGCTCAGACAACATACCAAAGGAAAATCACTTTACATCACCACCGTTCGACTTCAGATTCTAATAAAAATTCAAACACGGATTCCCATGTGTTGCTTTTGTATTTAAAAAAAACGAATTAATTTTTAAATGGTAGCCTATTTGGAATTCTTATACTGCCTTATCAATAAAATCCGCCTGTATCGACTCAATTCACCTCTGCGAAACATAACCGCTCCTGTCGCAGTTCTGACAAATAGAATCTTTCCCAGTGTCTAACAGACAGATGCTCTTATTTGAGACCTGGCTGAGACCTGAGAAAATCAGGGACAGATCAGTCCCTCCGCTGAAAGCCCCCAACAGAGAAGCTTCGAAGCGGGATTGCAAGTACGATCCGCGGGGTGAAGGGGAAAAGTTTAGATTGCTGAGAAACTTCCAGGCGCGCCCAGAAGCAATAGTTCCCATCCTCCCATACCAGAGACAGGTATTGGGGGAGGGGTCGGTCCTTGAAGCCCCTTCAGAAGAGACTATATTAAAAGACACTCATTCCCAGACCTTACTTCAACCGTTAAAACAACAGGGGGGGGGAAGTTTTGCATTTACCGGCAAGGCGCCTTCCTGTCTCCTTTTCACCTTAAAGAAACCTATCTCCTTTCTTGTAGTGGACTCAGAAACAAACAAACAAACGCCTATCCCGCCAAGGGAGGTGAGGCCAGCCGGAGAGACCCTCACCCCTTTCTCTCCACAGACACACTGGCTCTGCCGCAGGGTGGAGAGAGAGAGAGAGAGAGAGAGAGAGAGAGAGAGAGAGAGAGAGAGAGAGAGAGAGAGAGAGAGAGAGAGAGAGAGAGAGAGAGAGAAGAAACGGGTGCGTGTGCACAGCTAAGCGTCGCCTGGAGCTGGTGGCTGGAAGATGCACGACTTGCTTACTTCCTTGGGAGTCCTCTGGTATTATTATGCAGTATAAGGTCTGGGGAGATAGAATTTATTCTTTACAGAAAAACTTTGCTGTCAAAATACTACAAAGAAGTTGGAGGACATTAGCCTGTGCACCCTACTTGTGTCTGAAAGTATTTCTTCACTGAGGATGTTTTGGTTTAAAAATAATTAGGTAGCTGATTATGAAGAGTGACACCCGCAAAGCCAACACAGTCTTAAGAGAACGTAAAATTCAAGCTTCAAGTGACTTTTTAAATTGTAAGAAAAAAATCTTTCTCTTTGTTGAACCCCTATAAATAGAGTAGTAGCGGTCCACTGGTGTTTTTAGAAGATAGGACGCCCCCACCCCCCCACACACACACAACACAACTCTCGGATAAAGCCAATCTGGTACAAGAAAGAAGTAATCAAGGCCAGGTCTGTGTCGTGGGTGTGGCTTGATGTTATTTCTCTGGACCATGCACAACTCTTGTGAATCAGGACCGGGTGATTCAATTTGCGCGCGAGCGCGCGCTGGCACACACACACACACACTCACACACCACACACACACACACACACTCCTAAGCACCCTCTGACCAGCTTCAGAAAGCCAAAAGTCTAAGCGAGGGGAGTAGGGAACCCAGAAAGGCTATGACTCGCAGTCCAGAGAGCAGAAAGGTGGAAGCCACCGAACACCAGTCAATAGAACCGCTCATCTGTTCTTGCTTTAAATTAAGGACATCTCTCCAAAAAGTCAGTGTTCTAGGCAACCTCTCAACGCGGAACTGGACAGCGAAGACTTTAAAATAGACCTTCTCTCAGACCTGAGAAGTGGGGTCGGTGGATATCATGACATTGGAACAATGACCATGTATTTCTACTGCTGAAATGACACTCCGCAAATGACTAGGAATCCCTCATCATAAAGTTAGACTTCTTCCTGAAGAAGTTCCATACACTTTGATTTGACAATGTAGAAAGAGTCTATGGCTCTTCCTGGGCTGTATTCCTAGAAAGAAAGACTAAGACTGTAAAGTTCTAGGCAGAGAGAACCCTTGAAGACTCGGGGGAGATGTAGGCGAATAAGAGCCGAGCTGGAATATGACTCTGAAGCAGAAACCTTACTAGGGGCAAACTAGGAATCAAAATCCAGCCCAGTTGATGCAGTATGGAGAGTAGGAAAGCGTGGATCTCCTAAAGTCTCGAGAGACTCACTTTCCGGAGCCCTCATTGGCCTCAGATGATGCCCGCGGCTTCCTTTGGGGAGAATCAGCCTTGGGGTTCATTTCTGGGCTCAACTCTAAGGGATTCTGCAGTGAACGTAATTGTCTCGGGGCGCAGACACCTGGGAGAAGAGCTTATTCTGTCTACTTAAGAGTTTGGTGGCTTTGACTGGAAATAAGATGTGAAAATAAAATGCAATCGCTGGTTTGATCTTAAAACCACACACATACACAAGAAAATTGGACATTTCCTGTTTGATAGCCTACATTTCCTTCACCCCTCGTTGCTCAGAGAGAAACCCATCCTGTAAAAATAGCTTTAAACTATCACAGGGGACTTTCCTGGTCTATTTTTGCCAACCACAAAACAATTGCTTTTAGGAGTTAGGGAGTGAAGCCTGGTAAATCTGGTGGCAGGATACTCTTCTGACACTCATTGTTTTAAACAATAACTTATAATTTTTGTGTAAATTTCAGTGACTCCAAGCCATCTGTAATTAGGCAAGATCATCACGTCTTTCATATCTCCTTAAATTCATCCTAAGGCAGAACTGGACTACCATCTGCCCAAGAATAGGTGGTTGAAAGCCAGATCAGCTGAGAACACAGTCCCCTTCCTTCCAAAGGAAGTTGATACTTGATGGACTATCAGAGCCCCATCTTAAAACTTGCTTAAACTAAATCCAAGACCTAACAAGGATTTTTTAAATCTGAAATAATTAGAAGGTGGAAAGTTTCTAAAAGTTCAAAATATACCTCATCTCTACCCACCAAAGCAGGGAAATAATGTTAGAAATGTCTCTACAGAGCTCTTCTGGGAAGGCTGACTCAGGAACTCAGGCAGGAGAACGGGAGTGCTCTGTCCTACCCACGCTCATATCAGCATGCACACAAATTGAAAAAGCAAAGATAAAGTAAAAGAGTACACAAATCTGCATGGCCTTTCTGAGTCTCAAGCGCAAATTTCTGAATGCTGTCCACAAGAACTTCACAAGATTCCCAACTTGGAAAAGTTCAGATTTTTGGTCTCCTAAACTTGCCTTTTGAAAGCTGTACTCACTCAAAACTTACAAGAGTAAAATATTCTAAATTGATTCTGATAAATGTAGGTCTGCAGACTGGAAAATTCAGGCTAAGGAAAAATATTGCATTGAATTATCTAGATAATTAGTTCAATTATACCCTTCCCTTTGCCACAATGGATCCAGGCTGTCAGTCTGCAATTCAGATGTCATATAAGTGACCTACCCCAAGTCAATCTCCACTTTTGCCTCTTTCTTGTACATGTTGTTTAGTCATCATTTTTCCTGGCCCAGAAATAAGACAAAGTTCTGTTCATTTACGTGGTTTATTGTTGTAAACATTAAAATTGTCTTTCTTAAAGAAAGAATTTATCAGAAAAAAAAAATCAGCATCTCTAATTGTCGTACACCATAGAAAAAAAGGCAGTGACTCATCTCATGTGCCGTACTAGAAATATACAAAGAAAATACTACATAATATGGCAATATTAAAATTCTTACTCAAACATAAAATAATATATTAACTGACAATTTTAGACATTAAAAAAAAAAAACAAAAAAAATTCAAAGTGCTCAGTAATTTCCAGGGAGTTATGTATATTATAAGCACTCTGGAAACAGTCAAAAGCTGCTGCATGCAAGTTTTGTTTAGCTTTAGACAACAAAATAATCAAGATATAAACTTTCTTTTATCAACATCAACGGTACATACAACACTTACAAACAAGGAATGTTGGACGGTGTTACAAACACTATGTGTCCCTTTTTGTCAGGATTTTCCAATGTATTGATACTTGTGCCCACCTATTATACAATTGAGAAAATGTTTAAGCTCAGATAACTACCAATCTTTATAAAATCTAACAGACTACATAGTGTCTGAAATACTATTTATATAATATAGACATTACTGAAGTAGCAAGTGCCTATAACATCTTCAACCTAGAATCACATGCTTGTCCCCTTTTTATGTAGTTTTTTTTTTCTTTTTTGCAAACACACTTACTTTTTAGAATTTGTAATATTTATCCATAAATAGGCACAAAATAATTTAAAAAGCCAAACTGCATTGGATAAATTTACAAGCCTCTGCCTTCAATTCATGCCACCCACGCAACATTTAGTTTTACTATATATTACAGCTTTCTTTACAGCAGAAACCTTTGAAGTCTTGTTAAAGGGCAAAATAGGAGGGTCCCATTAAGGTTTGTGTGTGTGTGTGTGTGTGTGTGTGTGTGTGTGTGTGTGTGTCTTACATTTGTCTTACATTTGTCTTAACTGCAACAAGCAAGCATGGCCAAACATTTCCCATCATACATTAGCAATCTTTCTTCTGAACAACAAACTGATTTTGAACTGATAATAAAAAGTTTATACCACTGTATTGTGTGTTGTCCGTTTTCTAAATCCAGGATGCCCCGAGCCAAAATGCCCTTTCAGGTTCTGCCTGCAGGTTAGGAAATAGCGACAGTTTTTATTTGTGTTTGTTTGTTTGTTTGTTGTTTACTTTAGGGGTGAGGGCTAGGGGTCTACAGAAGGGAGATGATGTGAACTGGATACTTCAGCCAGCTCTCTGCCCATGTGACCAGCCCCCTCTGGATTTTTTTTTTTTTCTTTCCAGTTCTTTGACGTGCATGGGAGAAGGTCTTAGAAAGGTAAGGTGTCCAGGAAAAGTTTGTCAATTATTGCTGGTGGTGGTACCAAGTCTTCCAATTTCAGGTAGAAAATGCGCTGGAGCCCCTGTGTGCAAAGGGTACGGAGTTCTGGGAGCTTCCCCAACAGTTTAGACAGGTAGTTGGGTCGGTTCAAGCCCCCATTATTGAAAGTCACATGGTCTTTAAGACAATTTACAATTTTGTTTTGTAGCTCTTCCACTCTCTTAGGTTCCTTGAGCCCGTGTCTCTCTGCAGAAAATGCAACCAGAAACAAAAGAATGCATAGGGAGTTAGTCAGCTGGCAGAATCAGAGAGGATCTGTGATTAGGGAAAGCCATGACCGGTCCCACCAGAGGAAGTTCCGAAGGGGAAGTGCCCTGCAGCAGCAGTACTGACCTGTGACCATAGCCAGGGCAGCAATGCAGGAGAAGGCAGAAATGTCGATGTTCATATTCTGCAAGTTGGAGGAGAATTCAACAATGGAATCAATCCATTCCCCAAAGCCACGCACGCATTGCAACCTGTGCAAGACCACCCCATTGCAAAAGATGAGTTTACCCTCCACTGGGTTGGACCTGCAATTAATACCAAAGAGAGAGGGGAGAAAAAGAGAGAGAGAGAAGCTAAACAACTAATTACTTGAAGAGCAATAAATGAGGGATTTAAGAGGCACCTAATTACTGAAGAGTTAATAAAATGTAGACCAGTGGACCTTGAAAGGGTTTAATTTCATAACAATCAAGAACTCCCTTATCCCACCTCCACTCCGGTCACCCAAAGCTCACTCTTTCCCTCCTTCACCTTTGTTTTGTTTTTATCTTGCTCCCCACCCCAACCCTTTTTGCTCCCTTTCCTTTACTGCGGATTCCTCCCCCAGGCCTCCCCCATTACCTGTATGCTAAGCGCAGAACAAATAATTCTAAGAAAGCTGATTCAAAAAGAAGGTCCTGATCGGTTTTGGGCAGGTCAGCAAAGCCAGGGATCTTCTCTGCCCACCCTCTGATGATCTCCATTGAGCCAGTCAGGAGATCGTAGAACTGCTGGATGTGTTGGGTGTCATCTCCACTCATCTGATAGTCAGGGTTTGCCTGGAACTGGAATTTCATTTTAAAAAGCACTTAATGAGGTTCTCTAAAATATATAACCCGTGAAATTGCTAACCCTGTTTCTAGTAGGGGAGCCAGGTTTTTATAACAATTAAACCTCTCTCTGACCAGTAAGGAAATTAGATGTTCCGGGGCAATTAATTCAATTAGGGACGGTGCTATGAGGTCGCTGCTTTAAATATGTAAATTACCATTTCCATACAGACTAAATACAGTGCCATCCAGCCCTGG
The DNA here is from genome assembly GCA_021653895.1 of Mastomys natalensis. Classification (NCBI taxonomy): domain Eukaryota; kingdom Metazoa; phylum Chordata; class Mammalia; order Rodentia; family Muridae; genus Mastomys; species Mastomys natalensis. Next base: position 158,303 of record JAJTUV010001051.1, read on the forward strand.
GAAACGTTCAGTCTTATCTCCACAAAACAATTGACACGGTAGTATTCATGCTAATCCCAGAGTGGGTCTTGAGCGGAGGCGCCCTTTGCAAAGCTTAATAATGTTGCAGTCCCTACTAGGTTTGCCCATACTCCCTCCACCCAAAGCCTGCACATTTTTCACAGCTGGAGTAAAAGAGGAATTGCACCACTTGATCCCTGACCCCAGATCCCCCACCCCCGTTGCCATCCCTTCCACCCCTCTTTTCACTCCCTAGCGAAGACTATTCAATGGAGGTGGGAGGGGCGTATTCTAGTAACTTCCGTAAAGTAGATTTCTTTTAGACATAGGTTTTGCCTTTCAGACCGCAGGTAGAGGGACTGTGGAACAATAATGGTTCACAAAGATTCAACCCCTCTGGCGTGTTCTCTGATCTATACTCTGAGCTGCATCACCTCTCTGCTCCTGAAAACGTGTCCAAAGTTGTGAAGTGTATGTTCTGGTGTTCCTCCTTTACCCTTGAGTCTGGGGGTGTTAAAGCTGGGTCTAGGGCGAGGGTCCTGCCCATTTGTTGGCTTGTCCACATCAATTCCCTTCTAGCTTCTTACCCTGGAATAGTCCAGGCTGGTCATTGCCGGATTGGAGTCGACGTGGGCTCTGACGAGGGCACTGATCAGACTCACCGGAGGTGAGGGGGGAGAGGGATCCTGTGGGCTCTTCGGCTTCGAGGGCAAACGACCTCTCCGGCCTTTTAAACTGTCCGTGCGAACCACTGTAAAGGAATTACTCAGGGGTTAACGCTGTTCCCTTGAGCCCAGACTCAGCTGCCTCACGGGCTCCTCCCCCGAGGAAGCAGTACAAGCCCGACCTGGTGGTCCAGAGTTTCTCTGCTGGTAAAGACTGACGAGAAGCATTAATAAACGGCGGATTATTTTATACCTTCCTCCAACTGGGTCCTATACTTAAAGACAGGGAGGGCCAAGTGGCTTTCCTTATAGGAGGGCATTTGGCAGTGGAATCATGGAGTCAGGGGCCTGGGAAGTGAGGCAGGGACCAGAGTCCACAAGCAGCTGGTGGTCTTTCAGGGGCGCGGAATGGGAGGTCAACAGCTTGCCCCGACCTACCTTCTTTAACCATGCCAACAGCCAGGCACTTCTGAAACCGACAGTACTGACAGCGATTTCGCCGGCGCTTGTCCACTGGGCAGTTTTTATTTGCTAAACACACATATTTCGCGTTTTTTTGCACCGTGCGCTGTAGAGGAGAGAATGTAGGCCCAAAATTATTATTTTTTAATTCAAAGTCCAGCAAACTGGACACATTTTTTTTTTTAAAAAAAATAGCTTGGATCTGCATTCCTTCCGTACAAATATAAACACTACTTCTTAAATTTCTTTTTCCTTTTTCTTTTCTTCCTATTTCCTTTCCTTTTCCTCCCAGGGCATTTACCAGAAGAAAATTGATAGCGTTAACATTTGAGCTAACCTTGCCGCTCCTTGCTGTGTTTTATATGCCAGGAGAAGGAGCAGGAGACGCTCAGTAAATACAAATCCGTGGGCATTCATATTATTTACATTCCTTGGAGACCTTCTCTATTTAAAATGATAAGATTATTCAATCAGGATGGCGAAATAAAGAGATCACTTAATTTGACCATAGGGAATTCTGTTCCACTTGGTTAGCTCAGACACGGTTCTCTGTCCTAACCAATTTCAATCTGAACAAGGAAGACAGCGCCTAACACCACATGCAAATAGCCCTCTTCCAACTCTGGCTCAAGCAATTTCGGGCTGGAGCCCGCCGGGGCCGCAGGTTGCTGTGGGGCGCGGGGGGCGGGGGATGAAACTCTGACTCTCCCAGTCTTTCTTATTTCTTTCCTTAGACACCCCCAAAGCCCCTTCCACAGCCCGTGGGTAGCTGCAGGGAACTCGAGGTGGGCTGCCGACTGGAAAGTGAGGGCACATTGCTGGGTCTCAGGTACAAGGTCACCGCTACCTGTCACCTCCTCCCTGTCTTGCTCACCTTAAAGAAACCTTTGCAGCCCTCACAAGTGCGAACACCGTAGTGCTGACAGGCCGCGTTGTCACCGCAAACAGCGCACAGACCCTCATTGGAGGGAGAGCCCCGGGACGGCGGCGAGGGCACCTGCGTGTCAAGCAACTGCGACGCGTGGCCGATCTGCAAGCCCGGGAAGCCCATGGATGCCGGCTTGCGAATGGGGTTGGGCACGGCGAAGGTCTGCCCATCCACTACGTGGTGGCTGCCCGCGGGCTCCGGGTTCATGGGGACGTGCAGAGGACCGTCGAAGCGCATCTGGCAGCTAGACACAGGGGTGCCCGGGGGCGACTGCTTAAAGGAGAAGAGTGAAAGGCGGGAGACAGGTGTCTTCCTCTGCTCGATCATATGCGTAGTGGCCACGTAGTTCTGGTGGAAGTTGTGAAGGGAGCCCGGATCGTCCCACATCGGGCTATGCTGCACCTGGAAGCCCGGGGTGCTGGGTGTCGGGGGCGAAGAGGGCTTGTAGTAAACCGACCCGCTGTGTGGCATCATCTCCTCGGACTGAGGGGGCAGGTGGCTGTGTTGCTGGTAGTTGTGCATCTGAATATCTTCTACCTTAATGGAGGACTGCTGTCCGGACAGGGGCATTTGGTACAAGCAAGGTGGCTTGACGTCGTAGCCTGTGCTGTAGTTGTCCATAAAGGTACTGAAGCTGGGGAGAGAAGTGGTGGCAGTAATTTCAGTGTTGGTGAGGTCCATGCTAAACTTGACAAACTCTGGAGTTAAGAAATCGGAGCTGTATTCTCCCGAAGAGTGGTAACTGTAGCTCTGAGAAGCGGGGCTGGCTCCTTGAGGCGAGGACCCATACTGCGCCTGAACACAAGGCATGGCTGGAAATGAAACAGGGTGATACACACTCAGCCTGGTCAACTGAACACTTTCTTCCGGGCTCGGGTACACCTGGAGCTACACCGGCAGCCCGCGGCGTCAGGGGGAATGGGGTGGGGAGGTAGGAGTGTAAGGGGAAGGGCAAAAGAGATGAGCAGAGGTGAGAAAGGAAAGGGCAGATCCCGGGACGACCCAAAGCTAGAAAGCAGTTGAAGGTCTACACTCCAAACGTTCCCCTGCTCCATCCCCTTCCTGCAGACAAATCCCACTCCGATGAGCCTCTTCTTAGAAGCTCAGGGTCGACAGGATTTCTAGAACCCATGATCTAGAAATGATGCTGAACTGCACAATGAGAAAGCTGTTCTCTGTGACCATAAGGCACAGGGTTAGCCTGAAAAGACCCTGTTGCCCTGTTCTATGTTTTGTTTTCTTTTGTTTTTTTCTGGATATATAGGGAACTCGGGAAAGGTAATGAAAGAAAAAGCTCACTAACCTTCAGCCGAGTTATTGGAGTTTTCGAGGAAATTAAAGGTGGACAGTGTCGTAATTCAGCGAAGGACAAAGTTTCCAAGATTTTTTTTTTAAAAGAGCAATTGGGAATCCAGCCCGTCAGATCTCCCTGAAATACAGACATAGGAAGTTTCAGGATGTCTTCCCACCGAGACTTGGCTGGGCATTGCAGACTCACTCAGCAAGGCCTTCGGTGCTTCCTTGAAAATGAGTGTGAAGATTTTACCAAACAGCAGCTTAAAATGAACGTGCAGAGACGATGTGGCTAAACAGCAGATAATGCCACTCAATCTCTCAGTGTAAAACCCTGCAGATAAAGCATCCTGTGGGAAAGTTATCCCATGAGTCTACTGGAAACTAAACGACATGATGAATTGGCCCTTTGCTATGGATGGAAGGGCCATTGTCGTTCTACTTTATCTCAAACCTAAGATGTCAGGGCTACAGAGAAAACACAGCCTCAAAACCTCCTCTTAATATTTCTCTTGTAGTCAAATAGACTTTTCTCTTAGGAAGGAAAAAGAAAGTTAGTAGAACTCAAGAGTACACGGTGGGAAAAAAAAACCCAATAACAACCAATAGACATCCCACCCTTAGAAAAATACTAGCAAGGCCTGGACAACCAAGCAAGCTGCAAGTGTGTAGCTTTTGTAATTGCTTTTGATCCAGCACTGGAGCTTGAGGTACAAATGAATTGGTGTTCCTCCAGAGAACTGGATTTTCAACACCTTCAATGGCCCAGAGGTGATGAGAGAGACCTTTACTTTACCAGGAGTATCTTAGGTCAACTGCAAAGGAAGGAAATATTACGTATATGATATTGGCACCAAAGTTAGAAGCACTCCTCAGCACAGTAAGCTGAACACCTTCTCCACAATGCTTTCCACAGGCTGCCTACTTGCTGGGACAAGGCATTCCTCTGTCCTAGCTATTTTCAGATGTTCCCACTTGCAAGGCATTCTAGAGCATAGACGATCTTGTTAATAAAATAAAAAGAAAAAACCCAAACACCCTCTCCTGCTCCCTCCCCCCCCACCACACACACCTTAATCTTGCTTGCTTCAAGGAGTGGAGAAGGTTAACAAGAAAAACCAGAGGACTCTTGCTTTATCCCCACCCCCACCCCCATCCGCCGCCGCCCTTGAAAATGTCTGTGCTGCATATTAACCCGTGGCTGTGTCAGTTTCATAACTGTATTCTTTACCTCACGCACACACTGACACACCACCCAAGAACAGCCTATATCAAAACCAGAAATTTCAGGCAACTTCGCAACAGACCTTCTACCGACACCACCCTTACTCGCCGATCTCCGGGAAACCTCCGCAAGCCGGCGAGCTGCGCGACACTGTTCCCAAGCAACACGTAAACTTTCTCTCCGGGACTGTTTCCCACATGTTCATGAGATGGAGCCTCCTCAAGCCACAATCAATTGCACACCAAGAGCAAACTTTGCGCACATCTCCGCAGGCAAGTCCGCTTCTCCTAAAACTGTGGGAGTCCCCCCCTGCCACATCCACCAATGAGAAGCCTGGAAACCTCTGCCGGCAGCCAACTCCCCCCCTTTACGCTACCACCGGAGTTCCAGCAGAGGCTCGGTGGAGCTGCGCGCGCCCACTCGCCATATCCCGCCCCCCCACCCCACCCCACCCCGCAGCCCCTTCGCGCTCCGCGGCTCCGGCGGCGCCCACTTGCAGAGAACCCGTTCCCGGGACGCGGAGACCCGGAGGACGTGTGACCGCCGGCGGCCCCGCCGCTGCTACTCACTTCTCCGCTCTCTTCATTCATTCAACTCCGCCGAAGTGCAGTTCCCTCCGGGAGCGGAGGAGCCAAGGTCCGCGGGAGCACTGAGGGAGCGGGGCGCGGAGAGCCACACGCAGCCAGCCCGGCCGCAGGAGAGGGAGGCAGCCGGCGGGGACAGGAGAGAGGGACGCGGAGCCGTGCGGAGCCGCGGGGCGGACTGGCCCTGGCCGCCAATGTGCCTTTGTTTATGTGGCTCGCGCTGCTGCTGCCAACATGCACCTAAAGTCTGCGCGCGTCAGCCCGCGTCAGCGGCCCGCGGTCCAATCGCCGAGCCGCCGCGCTCCCCGGACTCCTGGCCCGCGCTCGCTTTGGTATATTTCCGACCTGACGTCACGACTGGGGCTGATTTTAAGGTGGGAACGGTTCACCTTGGTAGCCCACTTGGGTGGATTTTTTTTTTTTTTTCCGAAAGAAGTGTGACTTCTGCAACCCAGGTCTGTGAAGCCCGCAGTGATGCTACGCTCCACCTGCCCTCCGCCCCCACCCCACCCCAGACCCTGAGTCCTCACACGTGGGGGGGTGCAACAAAAGCATGAGCGGAAAAGAACGCTGGCGTGGGCCAGGTAGCTGGCACCTGGGCCGAGCGGGCAGAGGTGTGCCTTGCAGCTTCCCAACATACCCTCCACACACTCCTTAGTACAAGTGGAGACAGTTGTCCCGGGACTCGGAACTCTCCAAAGGCTTGGGCGTTTGATGGGATTCCTCTAGTCAGTGCATCCCCTTGTCCCTATTTTAAAACCACTCTTCCTCCTCCACCCTCTTCAAGAGATGAGGGGTCAGAGCCTATTTTTCTCTCCTCCTCTTTCCTGAAAGTAAAAGATAGAATACCTAAAGCAGTGTGGAAGGAATGAGGGTAGACACGGAGCCAGGCCTTTGAGGACCCCACAAGTAGGAGTGAACTGTTGCCTGCTTTTCTCTCGCAGACAATACATTAAAGAATCGGGCAACAGGTGCGCCTTCAGCCGAAAGGTGATCTGATCCACGCCCCATCCCACCCCCTCTGTCAACTCTTAACAGCGCTGACATTTCGCTGTGCCCACCAAGCAAGTCCCTTCAGTCCCTTTCACAGGTTTCTGAAACGCAGGGACTGTCGTACCCGCAACCAAGAAGAAAGCATAGAAGGAGGAGCGGCAAGGGAAGTGGAGCTCGAGGCGGTGGTGGGCGTCTCGGCGTCTCGCCATAACGGAGAGAGTGTGCCCATTGCCTCAGCCCGGAGTCCCGTGAGCTGTGGGACAGTGCCCTCCCCGCGCGGTCCTCTCAGTCCCCTCCAGCTCTGCTCTGCAAGACAATCCCCCCATCCCGCAAGCGCGTGGATCTTTCTAGCAAAGGAATAGCAGCTCCTCCGGAGGGCTGAGGTACCCCAGTGAAGCTGGCCAGGCAGGCCTCTTCGGGTTTCTCTCGAGGCCAGTAAAGGGCTGAGGCCAAGAGAGAGAGACTTTGTAGGGTCCCCTTCTTCGCCCAGGACAGCGCTCCTCCGCCCCTTCCTTCCCAAGCGTTGGCTCACTCCCAAGCTGCCTGGGCGATCGGTTTGTGTGTGTGTGTGTGTGTGTGTGTGTGTGTGTGTGTGTGTGTGTGCGCATTGTGCAGCTCGGCCCCCTCTCGGTGATCCTAGCACCAGTGGAGAGCACCGCGGAACTCTAGGGGTTGTGGGGTTGCTCATTCCTAGCCTGCACCTCCGCCTAAGCCGGCTCCACGCCGAGCGAGCCTGCGGCTGCAGAGGCGTTACCATCGGGTGCCCTGCGGCTGCCCAGACAAGCCGCGGGCTCCACTGTGCATCAGCCTCGGGAAACCTACGTGACCACCTTAAGTTTCCCCCAGATGTTGCGGCTGCTTCTCCAGCTGCTGCAGCTACGGCTCAGCGGTGCCCTAATGGGCGGGAGGGGGGGGGAGGAAGAAACCCAACAACCAGGAAGTGGGGGTGGGGTGCAAGATGGGGGGCAGGGTGAAGAACAACTTATTAGTGTGAGCTCGGCAGCGTCAGCGCCCCGTGGGCAGAAGCGATTCCACGCGAACGAAAGGGAAAAAGTGAGAGTTTGGAGAGCAATGGAGAAGGAAGGGGGTGGGGGTGGCGGTGACGCAGGGGCGCAGGCATTGACGCACCGGCCAGGCTGGGCCCAAAATAGAAGCAACTCCAGCTCACAGGCGCCCTCCCGGGTTCCCTTCCCCTTCCGTGAGGGAGCAGGGTGCGGTCACCAGGAGCTTTCCTTGATCCTCGCGGTGGGCCAGGTTCCCGGCAGCTATTTTCAGACAGTCGGAAACCCAAGCTTAGCGACACTGGGGTGGAAGTTATTATTTTTTAATACAGTTCCAAGAGAGCGGGTATCAGGAGTTTAAGGTCGTAGCCACAGAGCTCCTTACACAAAAACGGCTAAGTAGATATGTTGCCCTCTGCAAGCTCCTCTCCCCAAGTCATTAAAAACACATTCAGTTTGACTTGAGTTGCGTCTGGGGAAATTTTGAAAATGCCCTCCTAGAGAGAGGAAAGAGGGCCTGGAGTTCTTATACTGAACACCAGAACAAGAACAGTAACGAGGGTTATTCCTTAGCAACCTCCAGTGCTTGGTTTCCTGATAAGAAAAGCCTTTGCTCAAGCCTTGTTATACCCAAGATCAAAAGGCAGCGGTCATAGCAATTTACTACCATAGTAAGTGAGAATAGGGTAATTATAACATGTAAATGAGAGGAAATGAAGACTTTTTTTTCCATCCATGTGTGAGTTTTCCCTCTTTTCAAATTTATGTTCAGCTTCCCTGGATGTTACTACTACTGAGGAAAGACTCATAAACTCATTTAAAGTAATTCTTGGCTAAGACTATCCTAAGGTTGGAGTTTGGGTCAGGGCTCGCATATGCTCCAGGTGGGAAGGATCAAGTGCACACACTGGAAAGTTTAAAAGGGCCACGCTCAAAACCCCAGTTCGCTGTTTTCCCCATTGGAAGGGACGAAGCTTCAGGAGCAAAGACGAAGTCTGCAATTGACTGATCTTGTCAGTAGGGGGCCTGACTCCACAATGTTCAAGAGATAATCTCCCACACAAACACACACAAGCACGGCACACTCAACACACACACGCACCACACACATGCGCGCGCGCGCGCACACACACACACACACACACACACACACACTTAGCTATTTACTACTTAGAATAACTAAGCCCCAGGAGAAAAGTCTGCAGGCCCAAATGTTCACATTGTGTTGGAATTCATAAACGACAACTCTTTTATTTTTTCTATTTTCTCCAAAAGAGAAACAGCTTAACACATGGAATTAGGTTCACAATGGATTTTCTTTATTTCCTCCTGCCCATGTTTAACTTACTGTTAGGTCACAGAGAGAAAAAAAAACAAAATGGCAATAAAATCTCTCATTTTATCTCAAAGCAGTTCAAATTGGCATATAGTTTGGAAAAATGAAAGCATGTTTTAAAATCCTATGATTACATGTTTAAATAAATTATAGTTGAGAAGAGAATTCCTGTGGGTATATTTGCTAGTACATAAGAGAATGCTTTTGTGCATAGAGGTTTAATTACACATATAATGGAATCAAAATGTAGAATTGAACAACCTTTCAGAAAATGTTAAAACGATGCTTTAGGCTAAAAGAAACTGAAAGTCTGCATTTATATGGCTGCAACTCTTCTGCATTCTTACACATAAATATTTCAAATAAAGTATTTTATAACTCAATTAAAATGACAATAACATTTTTTCAAGATCCAGAGTCTGATAGAACTTTAAATTATTGCCACATTTAAGTGTGTAAAGTTTCCCCATTAATAAAGGTCTATTTTCTTAATAATTTCAAATAATGGGAGCAAAAAATTGGCTCTATGCATAGTAGGTCCCTTCTTATATAAATTACAAGTTATTGCTATTGATAAATATAATGATGAGACCTTTAAAAGCATTGATGAAGGTAATGCTGTTATATTACTTTTCATGATACTAGCACATACTAAGCAGTACCTATATGCCTGTACATAAAAAAAATCATTAAAAATTAGTATAAATGAAAATAAACTCACATCTAAACCTGAGTATTTTATTTTTGCATGGCTAAGAAGATTATACTTAATAAAACTGAGCTTTTGGTATAATTTAGAGAGCAAACATAAATGTAATCCCATCGGATTTTCTATTTTAATGCATGGGGAAAGGCCTCTGGGGGTTGATTTCAGTATTCTCCCCAAATGTATTCAGAGGCTATCTCACAATGCAGATACAATGAAACGGAGATACCTGTTATGCTGTAAGAGTTGAGACTACTTCAAGATATATATATATATTTTAATTGTGTAGGTTCAGGAACTTATAAGCATTAAAGTGAGCTGTGTTTTAAATTATGTTTGAACAAACTCACATTCACAGCCTTTGTTGTTATTTGGTAGGCAGTCTTCCAGAAGTGACAGGAAAAAAAAATAAATTTTCACTTTAAAACATCTGGTTCTCTAAAGAAAAAAAAATTAGTATTAAAGATGTTTTATTGTTTTGCTTTTGCCATTTCATTTGCAATCGTGGACTATTAATCAACCAAACTGCCCCTTTCCTGTGGGACAGTCAACCGCTTCTTTGATATCCACATTCTAGATACATGCAGCTTTTATTCGGTTTTACCCAGCCTGTTTTTCACCAAGGACCATGGGTTTTTTTAAAATGTCTTACTTTAATTCAGAACTCAATTCTAGAAAATGTGTAAAGATGTGCTGAAGTAAACAGCACTTTTTTCTAGAAGCTTCTACTTATAAATTAAAATCATAAAACTGAACATATGGTAAAGCCTCATGCCACTCAAAAACTATTTTACATAATAAAAATCTTTGGGTTTTTTTCCCCCTTAATACTTGGCTTACAGTGGCCCTCTCCTAATTCTTGATTTTATAGAGACAACTTAATATTTTCTTATGGAAAAAATTCTCTTTTATTAAAAAGAAGAATAATTTTGCTTTTAGAATTTATTTGCTCATTTCAGTAAGCATGAAAGATATTAAAATGTACAGTGTCCTAAAACACATTTAAAATTCTGAAAATAAAGTTATATACTATTATAAAAGACATCTGAAATTCTATCAAGAGCCAATGACATTAGTTATTCTAATAGTATTAGACAAGATTTCTTTAAACAGATAAAATATATACACTTCCAACGGTTATATGTAAATCTCAGACAGCCAGTTTTTGTTTACTTTTAATAAGAAAATAAACATCTTATTTTTTCTCTCAACCTAATTATTAAAGAATCTCTTATTTTAATGAAAAAGAAAATAAGGTATTGATATATTAACACAACATATATGTCCTTTTTCTCATAATTCTCAATTATCAAGCTTACAATTTGAACACTACAAAAGTAACTTATAGCAAGGACCCTTATAGTGATAAGAAATAAATCTAATTACCATATCCTTTGAATAGATGTAATATAAATTTCATTGCTCACTTAAAAGTTCTAAAGTTAACAGCATAAACTTGAAGTTGAGTAATTAAGTAATCCTTATATAGACACTTATTAAAGTATTTATACATATTATCTTAAATCTACATCTATCATTTTGCCAATTAAAATTAGGACTTTAATTGCAATTAAGTAATTTAATTGCCAATTGAACAGCAAAATTGCTAAGTGACTAATTTTAATGCCTATTTTAATTACCAATCATGACTGGGGAGGGAGCTAATCAAGTTACATCAAGCACTACCAGAGTAATGATGTGAAAAAAAAAAAGGAGAACAAAACATTCAAGGCTACACGCTTTAAAAAAAGAAACATAAATTAAATAAATGCAAACACAATCTGATAAATGTATAAAAATACTGTATTTCAATATCTGAATACAGAACATGAAAAAGAACAAGGTTAATTAAAGAAAGAGCTCCTGTCAATCTTCAGTCAAAGTAAGGGCAACCCAAGTCAATTTTTTTATATGGTATTTGTATGGCACTCATACCAACCCATATAAAGACAAAGCTGCATATTGATGAGAATGAGAGACCACTTCCTGCTTGGCTGGGGTACTATTACAGACTGCCACTTTTCTTTTTGATGAAATGCTGGGAAAGAGAGGAACTAGCTTCCAATGTAACTATATGAGTTTTGAATTTGAAAAGCAGACTGCAGTGCATGGAGTCCACACTCTCTCCTGATGATTCACAACCCCACTTTAACTGAATGAAGAGTCTTACCAGAATCCTAATGCCTATTCATAACTGGTACATGCTGCCTTGAGAAAACCATAAACTCAGTATAAATTAAAGATCACAAATTTATCTATGAGAAAAAAAATGGAAATAAAGTTACTTAGTATAGGCGGGGAGGGGGGAATATACCTACTTGTCTTTTTTTTTTTTTTAAGGTCCCATATCCATGACATCAGAAACACAGGAATATTTTCTTGGCCAACCCATGCATATTGTTCAAAAGTTTTCCTGTCTAAACAAATTCTCTATTAACAACATGGCAGGGCAACACTGAAAAAATAATTCAACTTTGACTACTCAAAATCAAAAAAAAAGAAAGACAGACAGAAGAAGAAAGAAAGAAAGAAAGAAAGAGAAAGAAAGAAAGAAAAGAAAGAAGAAGGGAAAGAAAGAAAGAAAGTTATTTCCTAGTAGACAAGGGCAATGGCAGTTCTGATGTTCCCCTTGGCAATCAGATACATTATTTAGAGTCATAGTGTACATCTATCAACCAACTCTTTAAGTTGAAATGATGCTTTAAGATATGTATCTTAGGTTGGTGGCAGTTAATAGACAAAGACAGGCATTTAGTTTAGCTGTCTACAGGGGAAGGATGCCTGGCTTACGATGAAATGTCCATAAGATACAAAAAAAAAAATAAAGTATCTAGTTTTTGACTTGTAACTACTGAAACGAAGCTTCAGTGAAGGCCTATTTGTGGCCTAGGATTTAAGGAGGAAGCATTAATAATGCACAGAGCTGACTTGAACGAAAAGGTTTGCAGTATTGACGATGAACATATAACAGGCTTGAAAAGGCAGGTATCTGCCGTGACATAGTTAAGGCACTGGTCACTGTTAAGGTACACGGTCACTGCAAGATGAAGATGGAGTCATTATTGACAAGTTCACTCCTGGTCTGGGTTTAAATTCATAGAGTACTAGTGCTGCAGAACAAACTAAAACCTCAGCTAGTAAAAGATTATGGAAAACAGCCCCAGCAAAGAATCCTGCCATAAGCTAGACACAGCCTAAGTTGTTCTGTATAAGATTCTTTGCTATATAAATAGGCAAAAAGCGTTAGATATAATTACAGAATGTCTGAACTAACCCAAACATTGCTTCCCAAACCATCAGCCATTATAAGGTGTGTGTGTCCAGGGGCTGAGGGTGTCATAGTGGCCTTTCAAAATGATTCTGAAAGGACATGATATATAAACTTTTAAATGTTATCACTTTCTGAAATGTATAAAATTAAAAGTAAATATATTTTTAGACTGTTCTTTGGTTGTCTAGTCTATCGGTTCACGTGAACATTTTACACATTGTTGAATGCAAAAAAAAAAACTCTATATATTATGTTTCTAGCTTTATGATATCCCTTCATACGTAAAAGTAAATGTGAAATTAAAGTTTGAATAACACTTTAATTTGTACTCTTAAGTTACTGATTGTATTTTACTGTAATCTGCATTTGTAAATCAAAACATACAAGGTATGGTAAAAAAGACAATCATGTTTATAATCCAAGCTTAAAGGCAGTTACAATATTTTATTAGTCACCAGATTTTAAAATCTAATGTGAAGTATTACTAAGCCATTCTGTAGGATCTAAACGATGACTTCGGTGTGTTGATACTGACATCCTGGAAAGAAAAAAGTCATTATATTCACATTATATCCACAGCCAAGGCTTCGATTAAGAACAGAGAAGGAGTAGGGCACAGGAACTGGTTTGCAGGGGGCGGAGGGGGGGAGTTCTAGTTAGGTTATAAGTTCATTATTTCTTAGAACTGTTTTCTTAAAAGATGAAGTAGGATTTTGTTGGTTTTAGGTGAGATTTTCTTCATATAGGTAACAAGATTTAGGCATAACACTGAAACAACTTTTCCTAGGAGTCCTTGGATTTTCTGGCTTTGAAGTATGGTGTTCTTAAAGAACTCTAAGTCTAACGAACTCCAAAAGGAAGTGTATTTTCCACCTCTCCACTCCTCACCTGTTAGTAGTGTAGAGTGGCAATTTCCAAGATCAGTTTTGTTAAACTTCATCAATTTTGCATGTCTAGAGATGGTGGTCTAGGGTGGAAGAGAATGCAGAAAGCGATTTTACTGCCAAATGATGTGACAGGGTCCCTCAAACTACCAATAGTTGATTATAGATCTGAAATGTAGCTCTGTAACTCAATTTACACCACAGCAATCGGGCGATGTTGTTATAACGCATCAGGTCAAGGGATATAAATTGTACCAGGTAATTCATTTTGCTGCTCAGAGAGTCATTAGGTTCCTCCAGAATATATATGATTGATATCCCTGGAGGTGAAAGGCTAAAGGAACCATATGGCAACATGTTGCATTCCGTATGCTATCTGCCCATCCGTGCTTAAGCTGCCATTAGCAACATCTGTACCTTACAGAAATCCAGCTGCGCCGACGACGGCTGACGGACATTGTACTGGGTGGGGGGTGGGAGGGGGATCTCTAGCTTAGCGCCATTAACTAGAGACTTAAGAGTCTATCTGGCAGGACGAAGGGAAGCCTTCACAATTAGATGAGACGACACAAATGCTTTATTAAAGTTTAATTCTGAACTCTCAATTAGCAAAAGTGCGATACAAATCGATTGCAATTTCCTAGAAGGCGCAGCAAGTTCTCGGCAGCCTGCTTGCCTCCACGTGCGAGGGGCTGCGGAGCAGCCGGAAGGACAGGGCTCAAGGCTGGCCTCTGTGGCCAGCAAGTCCCTAAAAGTCCCTGCCAGGGTGGGAGCCAGTGGGTGGTGGTCTCAGGCCTCCAGATGGGGGAGACAGGGGAAGGAGTGGCCCGGAAGGGTCTAGGGAGGGCGACAGGGTGCCGTGGTGCGCCGGCCTCTCGGGAGGAGCCTGCTGGAACTGGTCACACCGAAGTTTCTCTCCCGCTCTGGCACTCCACACCCACCTCGGCTTCCTGCCTGGCGCGGGCCACCGCGGGGACAGAAGTCGGGGAAAGGCCGCCCCCGGGCTCCCGGACCCCCCAGCCCGGTCCAGTACACGTTACCTGCCCAGCGCTCCCGGCCCCAGGTCGCCGCGTCCCCGGGCGCGGAGTGGTCGAGCAGCCCGGCTCCAGCTCCTCCTTGCAGTCCGGGTGCGCGGCAGGGAGCGCGGACCGCCGAGCTGAGTCACCGGGCCAAGGCCGAGGCCGGCCACCCCCGAGGGGGCGCGGAGCCGAGGGCGGGGACCGGAGAGCGGCCGGCGGAGGCCCGGGAGGCGCGCGCTCCGGCCCATTGTCGCCGCCCGCGCGCACCCCGCGCCCTCGGCCCCGCGGCCAAGCGCGTCAGCGGCCCCGTCAGCCCGGCCGGGCTCCGTGACGCGCGCAGCCCGCGCTATAAATAACCCGCCGCCCGCCCCGGGCGCCCCGCCAGTGACGCCGGCCTGGCGGGAGGAGCGGCCGAGGAAACAATGACCCGCCGCGCCCTGCAGCCAGGCCGCAGGCCCGGCCCTCCGCGCTGCCCGCCCGACGGAGGGGCTGCCCCACCCTCTCTGGCCACCGAGCGCCCACCAGACACCCCTGGCTCAACTCCTCAGCAAGTTCCAACTAAGTTGCTTTAAAACGTCTCAATGGCTTCTCTGTCCTAACTTCCCCTCCACTACCGGTCCAGTATGCTTTGGAGGTAGGAAATTGTCGATGAAAACCCAAAACAAAGAAATTGGCATCATAAATGTCTGCCCGTGCTACTTTTTAAGCCACTGTACCTGAGGATCCAGAAGAAGCAGCGAGGCCTGGGTCCCAGGATTCACCATCTCAGCCACACTGTCCTTCACATCTTTGTGGCCTTCATGATGGTGCAGCCTGTTGTGATCTTCCAAGTCTGTGGTCCTTTGGCAGCTGGAAGTCCAGTCAAGGCTGGCATTTAAAGGGCTTTCTCTATAGGTAAATGTTTCTGCAGAGACTCCCATTGCCATCTCATCTTCAGGAGTTTCTGTCACAACTACTCCCTAACGCATGTCTTATTCATCAAGGTTCCCATATACGAAGAAGATCAGCTACTCTGCTGGAATTACCAATTATCAGTCGATTCAGGCTTATTCATTATCGTATTAATATCGATTGTGTGTTCATGTATGTGTGCAAATGCGCTCACATGCCATGGCGCTGGTGTGGAAGTTATTAGATAACTTTTAGGTATCTTTCTTCTGCCATGTTGATTCCAAGTAGCCAACTCTTGTGATCTGCCTTGCTGACAAGCGCCTTTCCTGGCTGAGTCATCTCTCTGGACCCTAAGACATTGCTTCATCTGAGCCAAACGCCTCAGACATATGAACTCTGGGATGCTGATACATAGAAAACTTTGCAGATCTAACCAAGAGAGTGAAGTGATAGGCGTGGCTAGTGAATTATGAGGGCTACAAAAATGGTTCTTAGTCAAAAATCAAGGCAAAGTAGTATAGTGACCCATCACTGGACTGAAGTGGGAAGATCAGGAAGTCTGAGTATTATGTCTTCATTGTATTCTTACATACCATTTTCTATTTGTACTCTTCCCAAAAAGTAAATATATTAGCATCATTTGAAAAAAGGAACAGAATATATACCGTTGCAGTATTTAAGAGAGAGAAATGGTGGCCACTGTTGTTTCATTTGCATGTTGTTAGCAGTGTTCATGTCTGCTGTATCCCAGGCCCTTGCCAACACCACTTTCTCACAAGAGAAATGCACTGATTATGCTTACAAAGTACATTAGGACCACTTCTCCTATTTTGTCCCAATCTCTGACTTTTCCCACTGGAAAGGTAATAAATTCTCCAGCAGAGGCTAACACCCCAGCAGTGTTCTCATTGACCTTCCTAGACAGTCAGAAAGAATGTGCCTTATCCTCCTCCTATCTTCAGGTTGGTGAAAAAAAGAAAATATAAAAGAGAAAGAAACAGGTTTGGAGCCAAAACATTTGCTTCACATAGACACCGCCGAAGTGTGATCACAACTAAAAGTTAACCAATATTTTTTTCCAGTTTCAAAAGCATATCTACTTCCTTTCCGATCAAACACCTCATCTCTTCCCAAGGCTGCTTTAGCGTCCTTGCGCTGCTCAGAAGTAGGATCCTTCTTTTGCCCCGCTACTCCCACAGTTTTAAAGTGAAACACTTTTGCTTCTTATACACTTTTAGTGTGATCTCTGCTAATCGTTATCACTGTCCTTACACTTCTTTTTTTTTTTTAATGTTCACATTTATTAATTTGTCTTGTGTATTCATGGTGGGATGGAGTGGAGTGGGGTGAGGGCAGGGCTCTGAGTTTCCTCTGCCCGCAGTGTGGAGGTTAGAAAGAATCTGTAGTCACCTTCCACCTGATGAATTCTGGGGAATCCAACTCCAGTCCTCTCAGGCTTGACAGCAAGTTACTTTACCCTCTGAGCTATCTCACTGGGCCTGTCCTTAAGTTTCTAGCAGAATGAAAAATTAGCACAGCCCAAGTAAATATTAAACATGCCCAAATTTATTCATGGTTGGAGATATGTTATGGTTTGCACCTGAAATGTTCCCCAGAGGTTCAGGCTTTGAGGGCTTCAACTGTAATGCACATTTGTGTTCATAGGCTGTGTCTTCAAAATATTATCATGAGGGCCCTGACATAAATGATTGGCTCATAGTTTGATGGGCTACTGAAAGGTGATGCAAACAGGAGGTAGGACCTAGTTGAAAGGAGTAAGTCTTTGGATGTCTGCACTGAGGAGTTATATCTTACATGAAAATGTTACTACTATGCATTCTTACCTTAATACTAGTTAATCCTGACCCTTCTTCCACTCTGTCTTTGCTCTCTGGGTACCATAAGACAAGCAACCTCTTCTGCCACATACACTCTCCAACCAGGACATTCTGTTTTATCTCAAGCCAAAAAGCACTAGCAGCATCTCCCCTTGAATTGAACTCTTTGAAACACAGAGCTCAGAAAATTTTCCTCTATCAAAATGTTCAGCTTAGGTAGTTTGTTATGTACGGCAATGGTAAAGCCGACTAACACAAAACCACTTCATTCTAGAGCCAGTAGAAACACCCAAATAAATTCCTGAAAATAAAAACAATAATATTGAAATCTTTGGAACAGAGGGATAGAAAATGTTTTATAAGCTGAAGAATGGAACTCAAGGGAGCTGCAGCCAAGATATAAGTAATGGAGATGGAGACAACTCCACCCAACTTGTGCTACGGCCATGGAAACTGGCAAGATGACCTATGAGCAGCTCCTGGAGCTAAAAAATCACTTCCTGAAAGACCTCGACTCTACGGACCAGACTCCAGAGGCCTTGGCTGACAAACTCAAGCTGACAAAAGGACACATTAGGCTTGGGTTCTCCCAGAAAAAGACTGAGATGAAGCTCAAGCTATGGTCTAAGCCCCAGGCCTGCAAACATTGGGGAATGTACAGTTATCATTGGACACCAAGAGGGACTACCAGGCAGAACCCCAAGGAGTCCTCTCAAAATGAACCTGGGCTCTCCGAAGCTTTTGAAGTATCTCACACTCTCTTCTGGATACCAAAGCAGAGATGGCATATCACATGATTTCTGACTCCCTAGGGTATCTAGCATATGCTCTTTTAATGTTTTTTCAACTTTCTTATTGGGGCAGGGGCTGTTGGATTTTATGTCTATCGGTGGTTCATTAATAATAAAGCTTGCTTCATAGAAAAAAAGAAAATGTTTTATAAATATTTGGGTTTCTTTGATAGCATAAAGCTTGTCACAATTTTCCTACCATTTTGGTTTAGAATGTGGACATTTCCCAGTATTTCCAAAATTTCTGTCTATATACAATTAAATCCTTCAGTGGGTTCTTCTACAATAGCAGTGTTGAAGAATTTATAAGAGGAGCTACTGTGCACTCTTGCTTTATTGCTCAGTTAATCCTGGTCTGTATTTATAGAGTAGTGCCTGCCTGCTTGAGATTTCAAAGCAATGAGCACAAATATTTGCCATATCCTGTGCAGTGCAGTTTTGGTGATTGACATGAAAAATCACTGACACTGTAGTATAAGCAAATCTTAGCAACCGTCAGATGGATAAATAGACGGTTAGCTAGATAAGCCACTAGGACTTCAAGTATTCCAAAGGAAAGAGAATAGACAACACGAATTACAGAGGTATAAACTTTCTTTATTTAAAAAGACAAGTCAGTCAGATGTGGTAGCACACCCTGCAATCCCAGCACTTGAGAGGTAGAGGCGTCAACATCGGGCTCCTGTTCAAAGTCATTCTTGGCTACACCGAGATTCTGAAGCCAGCATAAACTATCTATCTCAAACAGCCAAATCAGTTGCTTGATCAATCAACAAATGGACAAGCAATGTTTATAAAAATCAAAGGTGACTAAATTCAGAAAAAATTGCAAAACCTAACATCAGTGCCAAATATTGGCAGAGTTGTATAACTGACTTTTCTCATAAGATTGACTAGATTGGAATGGTTAATCCACCAAGATTTTCATTGTTGGAAAGTGCTGAATCAATCAACTATGTTAATGGTATAAATAAATAAACTGTCAGCATCAAACCATATTTGAAATCCTTTGTGAGGCTGAGCCAGAAACATTGGCTTTGCCAGAATGATGTTTTGGGAAGCATATACAGGCTGTTCTAGGGCTAGCAACTCCCTCATCTGCTAACCTCCTTTTCAAAATTAATCTTTAGTGTAGAAAATGAACACATAAAAAACAAGGGAGAGGATACTTAAGTAAAATCAATAATCATGCCACTATGTGGAAATAACCATTGTTACTATTTTGATAGACATCATTTGTCTTTTCACTTTGCTAAATACATACATTTTTATTCAAATGGACAATGTCTTTCATGTAACAATGTATCAGAAATATCTGCCTCCCATTCCTCCAAAACAAGCCTTCACGAAGTTTCAGAATCCTAGGCCATGCATATCTCTGTAGTCTTCCTCTGGTTTGCATAGCCAAAGCTGCATTTCCATGGCTTCTTTATGTGCTGGTTTCCAGCTGCATTTGACCAATCAGAACCATGAACAGAAAATGGATTAAGAGAAAAACCTTAGTATTTTCCATCCTCCCCCACACTCCAGCTAAATGACAGGTGACCCTTGACTCTGGGCTCCAGAATCACAGCATACTCCCTTAGTAGTTTTAGGAATTCATCTTGTTTCTCACCACAAAAGATCCTTTCTGGCTTCCCTCTTCAATCCTGTGTTTTACAGACTAGTGAAATTTAGGAGTTTAGTTCTCCCTGCACTGACTTAACAACAGTTTGTACTTTTCCTGGGTGGAGCCCAAACCCTCATTTGCCATGGAGAAGCACTGGCGATGTCATATACAGCAAAGCCAATTGGTCCTTGAATTTCTTTTGCTAGAAGTTTGCTAGCATTTTAAATGTGCATGTTTGAATTAAGTGGCTTAGACTTAAAGAGAAGCAGAAAGAAAATTCACACCCCTTTTAAAAATCAATTTCCCAGGAGAGTAATTAAAAATTATAAACACAAAATATTGTGTAACTTTACTGAACATTAGTCAGAACCTAGCGAATCTTTAACGGAGACTCAAACATAAATTTTATGCTAATGAAAAGGGTGGCATATAATACCTGTCACGGCTTAATTTACATTACACATCTTCCACAAGGCCCACTCCTCTCCAGCTTATTTGTCAATGGTCTCTGCCTTCTCAGGTCCTAAAGACACAGAAAAAAGGTAGGAGAATTCTAGATTGCTAATTTGAAGTATCGCGTATCTCTAGAGAAGTATTTCAAATCTCCAAGATATCTGTGTTTTACTTCTCACTGTATTTTCTGCTGTTGCTTCTTTGCTCCTTCCCAACTCCTGAAAGAAAATAGGAGGCTGTTTGTTGTCACAGGAATGGCAAGAGCAAGGTGAACAGAAAGGGTCTGTAAGGGTTTCTGACTTTGCTTTATAAAATTCTAAATTCTTATAAGAAAGGGTTACTTTATTTATTTTATTTTTTTTTCTTTTTTACTTTCTATTATGACACAAGGTCTCATTAAATTTCCTAGCTGGTTGGGAACGAACACTGTAACTCAGCAGGACTTGATCTTGTGGTCCTCCTGCCTCAGGCATTCTCCTGAGTA
Organism: Mastomys natalensis; assembly: GCA_021653895.1. Lineage (NCBI taxonomy): Eukaryota > Metazoa > Chordata > Mammalia > Rodentia > Muridae > Mastomys > Mastomys natalensis. The sequence continues at coordinate 178,736 of JAJTUV010001051.1, forward strand.
AGCTGTGGCATAAACCTGAACCCCTAGACTCCCACTCTACACATTTTTATGGCTAATGAAAATGGAAAACAAATCATACACATTTGTACACATGCATCCTCTTCTGACACACACGCATGCTCATATCACATGCCCACACTATCACACATGCATGCACAAACACACATCTCTCTGACACTGCACATCACACACATCACCTGACATCACATCATATACATATACACACATCCATACAACTGCATCCCCTGATACTACATCATACACACACACACCCGCACACCATATACCACACACCACAACACATACACACCACACACATCCATGTACACACATCCCTCTGGTATCACACCATACCACACATATACACATCACACACATGACACACATATCACACACCATAAACACACATCATACAAATACCACAAACACATATCATGTACACATCACACATACATGCACATATGCACACATCACTTATCTCCCTGACATCATATATTACACACATGTAACATACATATCACACACACATATCACATACACATGTTTACACACCACATACACATACATTCACACCACATATGCACACACATACCACCATCAAAAAAAAAGCTTTAAGCTGGTGGTGGGGAAGGATTTTTCTGCACCTATAAAAAGGGCCCTGGCCAAAGAGAAGTACAGAATGAAACTGACAAGGATCCAGGTTACCCAAAGGACAAACAATTCACTCAGAACTGATACTCAAAGGAGTAATTACGAAAGAAGAGCCCCAGGGTAGACTTGGCAAAGGAGTCTCATGATCTCATGATGCTAGCATCCAGGTGTGTCCTGAGAGGCACCATCATGCAAAGGCTACACATACTGCATTCATTTGAACCAAAGACGATGCCCATCTGTTTCCCAACTGGCCAGACTTGGTAGCCAAATCGACAAGTCAAAACACGCAGGAACCATCAGAAAGAGACACTTTCTCTTCTCTACACTTCAACATGGGAGAGAGTAAATGAAATCATATCTCCAACACAGCAATACTGGACCCAAGCAAGAGAGACAGAGAAGGGCAGAATGATAAAATCATTTAAAGCTGGATCACGCTGTTCCTGACATTACAGGTGAATCACTAGCTGTGTTATAAGAGTCCATTTGTTGTCTTTCAACTGAAGTGAGTTTCTGTTATTTAAATATGATGATCCTTGACTGATACACCTAACCTATTCCCCTACCTACTGCAGGCATTGTAAGCACAGAACTATCTGTTAACCAATATCAATACATACATTTACTGTTTATTTATTTGGCTTACTGCTGCTGAGCAGGGGAAGGGAGATTTCACATGATCACATGTGCCAGTTCTAAAACCAATACAAGTTCCAAATTCGGGTTAAGATTTTAGCGTGGATGGGAATGTTCTTCCCACATGGATAAGAAACTCTTCTACTACCACCAAAAGAAAACAGAACAGTCAGGGGTGACCAAGTGATGTGTAACAACGTGGTTCCCTATCTCTGACATCTTGGATGCTTCCGTGGCATCACCTCCATCTTACCATCATCAACTAACCATGGTCCCTGAAATGGTCCATGCTGTAGGCATTGGAATCTCATGAACTGTATCCTCAGGCTGCAGTGAACTTCCCTCACTGTTTAACTGCCAAGACCTAGCTCAAGCACACGCCCTCTGTGAATTCATCTGCTGATAGCCGCACAGTGCCACCCTGGCTTCCCACTCCACATCCAGAAGTGGAGTACTCGTGTCCCCTCTGTTGTGACCTCCACTTCGGGCTGTTTGTTTCTTTGTGCAGCTCTGTTGCTACCATCCCCAATTCTGTGAGGAAGAGGGTTCTCTCCATCATCTTGCAGTTTTAAGTATTGCCTTGTTTAGCCATCATCAACGGTTATCTGTTAAATGTGTCAATAAGTAATTTAATAAATTAATGGACAGCGAGGCAGAAAGATGCACATTTAGCCATCGTGGTGACACACACCTTTACTCTTAGCATTGGAGTCAGAGGCAGGCAGGTCTTTATGAGTTTGAAGCCAGCCTGGTTTACACAGTGAAGGCCAAGACAGACAGAGCTACATAGTGAGATCCTGTCTGAAGAAGAAAAGAGAGAGAGAGAGAGAGAGAGAGAGAGAGAGAGAGAGAGAGAGAGAGAGAGAGAAGAGAGAGAATACTAGTTAATACCTGGGAGATTGCAGTCTAGCTAATCATTTTGAATTAAAATACATAGCATAAAAAGAATAAAATACACAAAATCATCATATAGTAGCATTCTATCTATGATTTATAAGCATGATAGTGTATTATAAAATTTAATAATTCTTATTTAAACTTGCTTATCTTTTTTTCTCTGCTTCAAATAAAATATCCCCTTTCTATTCCCTGTATTTAATTTGATATGCATGGCTGATTATTTCCCATATAGGTACAACATCTGTGACTGCATAATATTTTGTAATAACCTAAAAAAAAAAAATCACTGGGTTGAACAGTAAATAAACTCAGATCCTTAAAGAACTGGGCTAAGTACATATAGGAAAATAAAACTCCCCCACCTTGTACAAGCACACACATGTACACACACATTCATATTCACACTCCTTAATAATCCCATGGTTTCAATATCTTATGTAGGAAGAAAGTGCTGTCACTTGAAAAGGTTACAGTAATGGATGCTGTTCCTTACAGACCTGTATGAATCTGGGAACACTCAGAAACAGAAGGATGAGTGGAGTGGGAGGCGGCAAACGTCTGCACCGAAATCTATCCAGTTATTCCCATTTAGTATAGACTCGTGCAGACTGTGTTATATGTAGGGAAATTCTCTCTCTCTCTCTCTCTCTCTCTCTTCTCTCTCTCTCTCTCTCTCTCTCTCTCTCTCTCTCCTCTCTCTCTCTCTCTCTCTGACATAGCTCTAGATAGCCTTGAACTCATTATGTAAAACAGGCTGGTCTCCAACTCAAGAGATCCACTTGGCTCTGCCTCTCTAGTGCTGGGATTAAAGGTCTGCATCACCATGCCCAGCTTATCTTTGTTAATATAAATTATCTTCGAGAATATAACTATTTACCTTTGAAGCTGAATGTACTTGTGCATGCCTCTAATCCTAGCATTTGGACAGTTGAGACAGAAGATTGCTCTGAGTTCAAGGATAAGATTACATATAGTAGTATGTAGAAAATCAGGGCCAGTCTAGATTACATATTGAGTTTGAGGGTAGCCTGGGCTATAGAGCTAGGATTTTATTTACCTTTGGTGTACCTGTATTTTCTGTATGTGTATGTGTGTGTGTGTGTGTTGTCTGTCTGTCTGTCTATAAATACAAACATGCACATACACACATGCATGTAATTGAATGAGTAATCAAAAAATGAGGTAAAGGAAGATGTTGGCACACAACTGAAATCTAAGCACCTTTGAGGCTGAAGTTCAAGGCCAGCCTGAACTATATACAAAGACTCATAGAAAATGAAACAATATGAAACAAGCAAGTGATGCCTAAAGCATTTCTGTGGCTTATTGTCTTTGAAAGTTGCAAAAGCCAGCCTGCATCTGGAGATTTAGGTGTGCAGAGCTACCGGCTTGGACCTCTTGCAGATCCACTTAAAATGCCATTTTTACTCAGTTAAGAAAGGCCACTGAAGTCATTTGTCATGCTAAGATTCCATTTAAAGATTTATCTGTTTAAATAGTACCCAAAATTTTCAATACTAAGACAGATGGCCCCACAGTAGGAGCTGTGATGTCCCTGAAAAGATGTGGGTTTTGTTAGGAAAAGTATATCTTCATATAACTATCAATTAGGTTTGCGAGCTATGCATCTTGAACGATTTCATAATTCCATCACAATTTTCTGGTTCTAGATTAATCTGGGTCAAGAGAAATAACAGTAACATAGCACAATAAAGAGCAACAGAGACTTCAGATGGTACCTGGTCTTTATGGTGCATGCAGCCCACTCCATTTTCTGAAGTGTGTGTGTGTGTGTGTGTGTGTGTGTGTGGAGAGAGAGAGAGAGAGAGAGAGAGAGAGAGAGAGAGAGAGAGAGAGAGAGAAATGAAACTCAGGTGGCATTCCATTCCTCAGGAACAGTCTGCCTTGGTATCTGTGACAGTGTGAGAACTCACCCAAACCATCAATCCTGGCTTTTGTTTTTAATGTGAGTCTTAGGGATGGAACTCAGATCCTCAAGTGTTGAAGTTTGGCATTGGTTCTTCCTCCCAGCCCCATGTTTCCAACACTAAGACTCAGACTCAAAATTCATTTACAAATACTGCCTTAGTCAAGGTTTTGTGAACAGATACTATGACCAAGGCAAGTCTTATAAGGATAAGATTTAATTGGAGGGCTGGCTTACAGGTTCAGAGGTTCAGTCTATTATCATCAAGGCAGGAACATGGCAGCATCCAGGCAGGCGTGGTGCAGGAGGAGCTGAGAGTTCTATATCTTCATCTGAAGGCTGGTAGCAGAATACTGACTTCAGGCAGCTAGGATGAGGGTCTTTAAAGCCTACACCCACAGTGACACACCTACTCCAAGTGTCATACCTTCTAATAGTGCCACTCCTGGGCCACACATATACAACCCATCACAAATACTTTGGCCATAGGCTCTTCTCTGACTAGATATAACTTAAAATATCCCATTTATTCTAGCCTGCATTCTGCCACTTGGCTGGTTACCTGTGCTCAGGTACCATTTGTCCATCTTATCACCTCTTCCCAGAGAATCTTCCCTACTCTGTACATTAAGATGGCCTTGAACAGACAAGGAACCTACCTCTCTCTGCCTTTGTCTCACAAGTATTGAGATCAAAGGCCTGGATTTAATTTAGTTATTATCTACGTACCCTTGAAACATTTATATCAATTCCCATTTCTTTCTCCATTCTTTGGAGACTAATATCTATTTGGATAAACATACCTTTACTCATGCTTGCAGAGCAGGCCAGCAATTTCCAACTAAGCTATTTCAGTAGCCCCTGAAAGTTTTTTTCATAAGTTTTCCATGAAGCTTTGTTCATGCCCAAATTTCCAGTCCACACAATGGAATTGGTTTCTAAATACACAGAAGAGAAAAACCATGAACAGGCCCATTCTATCCATCCCAGTAAGACACACATGCAGTTAGACACAGTTTGGGTAGCCATATAAATGTCTCTTTTCCTTCCCTTATCAGATCCTTGATCTGTTGTTGGATAGCACAAACTGGATTACAGAATCTTGTCCCCATGTCAGGATGGCAAAACTAAGAGACTGTGTATAGGGCTTGCCCCCATTTCTATCATAAGATGTATTTACAATTATGATTGACATAACACATCTCCTTTATCAACCATGAGTTTATAATCCAGTCGACTCTAGTTTTTAGTTTACATTGCTTATATTCAAAAGCCCTTTGCCACTGCTGCCCACACATGCTGACAACCGTTCCCATCCCAGCAGGAATCACAGATTTGATTTCTTAAGCATTGCAGAATTAAACCAGAATGCCAGTAATACAGGGAAAAATCTCATACTGGTTTTATAATAGGGAAAAAAGTAAGACTTGAGATGAAAATAATCAAGGCTATTTTAAAATACCCTACATATTGAAAATTGTAATGTAATTTAGTTTCCACAGGTGACATATTCAAATGCTCAAAATTAAAAAAACTCCAAAGCCAAAGACAGAGAGTAATTTTGTCACATCTGTGTTACCCTGCACTGATTTCTTGCCAGGCTAACTCAATATAATTGACCCCTTATATTTTCTCATAGAGATACTTATGTATATTCTTTGAAGGAAATAAGAATATATATACTCTACCTTGTCTATCTTCTAATGACTTACTTTGGCAATAGTTTCATATCAGTATATGAAAAGCTTCTTGCTGGGTAGTGATGGCACACCCCTTCAACTTCAACATTTGGGAGGCAGAGGTAGGAGGATCACTGAGTTTGAGGCTAGTTTGGTCTATAGAGCAAATTCCAGGATTGCCAGGGGCTACATACTACACACAGAAACCCTGTCTTAAAACAAAGAAAAGAAAGAAAGAAAGAAAGAAAGAAAGAAAGAAAGAGGGAGGGAGGGAGGGAGGGAGGGAGGGAGGGAGGGAGGAAGGGAGGGAGGGAGGGAGGGTAAGAAAAGCTTCTTAATTTTCTGGTTGCATTCTATTCCATGGCAAATACAATCATAATCTATTTCCCCAGGTGCATATTTGTTTGCAAGATCTTCCTTATTATTAAAATAGTCTACATTATTTTGTTTATGGACAGGCCTTTCTTTAGAATAAACACATAGAAGTGGAATTCCTTAGCTATATATTATACAGTTTTTAAACGTAATACTTTAATATATATTTGTTTTATTTATTTATTCATTTATTTATGAATATATGTAGAGGTCAAGGGCACCTTGCAAGAGTTGATACCCTCTCCTTCCTCCATGTGGATTCCAGATGCCATGCATAGATTGTCAGGTTTGGTGGCAAGTCCCTTACCCTACTGAGCCATCTCACCAGCCCAATTCATACACATCTGACTGGTGATTTTAAAACTCAAAAGGAACAAAGGGATAAATTTTAAAAAATAAATCTTTTTAAGCTATGACCTTTGTCCAACTTTATACTTCTTTTTCCCCAGGAGCAAATGTGTAACTAGTTATATATCCTTTTACACATATACACACACACACACACACACATACACACACCCCAAAGTTCATAGGGGGAGATTTAATGTATGCAGGTATATTTTTATTTTCCTCTGCATTGTAGTCTACATAAAAGAGAAAGCAAATGCCATCATCAAGAAAATACCAAGGTACTTGCTGAAGGGATTCAGTGTACTCATTTAAGATACAAATATACCTCATGTAATAAAATCCAGGACTGGGGAGCTGGCTCAGCAATGAGGAGTCCATACTGCTCATCAAAGGACCTGAGCTCAGTACCTACAACAGTCAGAACTGTTTGTGACTCCAGCCCCAGGGCTGTTGCTTCTAGCCTCCTAGGGCACTGCATTCATGTGTACATTATCTATACATACACAAACACACACACCCAATTTATAATTTTTAAAAATCAATGAAATCCCACAATGTTTATACTTTCATAACTTGCTTAATTCAACTAGCATAATGGTTTCATTTTTCATCCATATTGTAGATTTGTCAGAATTTTCTTCCTTTGTAACGTGAACAACATTCCACCGTGTATACACCATGTTCACTCATCTATTGATAGACACGGGTTGCTGCTACATGTTGGTAGTTGTAAATAATGTTTCTGGAAACATTAGCATTTCATATCTTTTTTCACTTACATTTTATATATTTTCAAAACTTTCTTTTGTTCGTTGTTATACTTTATGGTATTTTTTCTTTTTCAGGGCTATAATATTTTTCTTATTATGAATCTTATGTATATATATATATATCATGTGCGATTCTGTATGTTTAATATATTTGTGTTTATTTATTTCTAATATCTTTTTTTTCAAATTGTGTTTGATTAATTATCATTTCTATGATAGAACGGCCCTTCAAATTTGTTGTAATGCAAGATTATAAATTTTTCACTTATTTATTTTGATTATGCTATGGATTGAACCAAAGGCTTCTTATATATGTGCTTTAATCTTTTGAGACAGGGTCTTCCTATGTAGTCCTGGTAACTTAAGGCTCGACTAGGCTGGCCTCAAAGTTACAGAGATCCGCCTCCGCCTCCGCCTCGCCTCCGCCTCCGCCTCCGCCTCCGCCTCCGCCTCCGCCTCCGCCTCTTTGCCTCTCTGCCTCCTGAGTGCTGGGATTAAAGGCATATGCCACCAAGCCTGGCTAATCAGGGTCCCTTGCATGGCAGCCATATATTCTATTGCTGAGATTCCCACCAGCACCAACTCTTTGTTCATGATGAACAATGAGAGAAAAGAAGCTGCTGGGGACCAGGTATGTGACCCAGAGGCAGAGTACTTGCTTAGCATCTGAGAGGCCATTAGATTTCATCTTGACTGCCAAGTTTAAATTTAATCTTGATTTATTTACTTATTCATTAATTAATTAGTAAATAAATGAAAAAGATTCCATCCCCCTATTTGTAGTATTTAAAAGTATGCCAGGCCAGACAAGGTAGTAATCGCAAGACTCAAGATGCAAAAGCAAGTAAATCTGTTTGAGTTACAGGCCAGCGAGCTTCTATCTTAAAAAAAAAAAAAAGAAAAGAAAAAAAGAAAAGAAGAGAAAAAAGCCCAGTATGCTCTCTTTCCTTCCTCTCTTTGTATCTTTAAAGCCTTGGTGGGGGAGGACACTCCAGCGACAGAGCTCAGTAGCATGAAGACCTGTTAGGCTCTTATTCCCCAGCACGCATATAGAAAGCTGGATCTACTGGCATGATCCGTAACCCCAGCGTTGGGTTAGGGTAGAGCCTGGAGGATCCTAAGGGCTCTCTGGCCAGACGGGTTCTCCAGACAAGCATTCTAACCAACACAGCAAGCTCCAGTGTTAGTGGGATGCTTGTCTCAAAAACTCACGTGACAGCTCACCATTGACCTCTGACCTGCACACAGGCAAGCATGGCCAACTTCATCCCAGGCATACACCAGTACAACATACACACTAATAATAATAATAATAATAATAATAATAATAAAATAAGATAATGACAGTCTTTATGATCACTTTTAAAAAGATCCAGAGTGCTAACAGTTACTCAGTTACTGCATGTATCCAATCCTCTCCTTAACCCTGGACCAGGCAGAACCTATTTAAGGCTTGCCAGAAAAAAAGGAAACGAATATTCCCAACGGATGAAGCTTCCAGTAAATTTAAAGATTTAAAATGTAGCTTTCTGTCATTAACTTAATGTTGCAGTATTTAAAACTCTCCTGTTTCTTCATTTTAGGGTAATATTTAGGAAGAGGCTTATTTCTGTAAAACGAAGGCTTTAAGCTTAGGTGCTAAGCACATGAAGTGCTCATTCTGAAAAGGCAGTTTGCATGTCAGCAAATGAAGCTATTTTTACACCTGTGAAGTATGACACCCTGTTGGAAAGAGTAGTCATTGAGGACATGGTATGTACTTATTCATGATGGAGGCTAAGTTACCAGTGATTTAAGTTGCTTTTTCTCTACTTATCCAAAATGGCTCTGCTTCTCTACAGCAGGAGCTTCCCCTACATTCTTTGAGGTCATTTGTGGCAACAGGTCAAGTCAAAGTAGTGTCTCAGTAAATCAAGTGACTCTACAGGAAAAAAAAAAAAAATTTAAAAATAAAAATGGCACCTGGTTATTACCCAGATATATCTGTTCCCTCTGCTTCATTTTACTCATAGCTATTTAATTTCCTGAAACAAAAAACAAACAGATTTTTCACGAATGTCAGTGCCGCGAAGCTAGCGCAGGAGAGAAGAGCCAGCTGTACCCGGTTTCGTCTTATGCATCATCAACAAAATTGGCAGCTAAGTTCTGATTTCAGAGCCTCTGTGGTTTCTGACGATGAACAAGCTGTGCTTGATTTTCAGATACAAGACTGATACTTTGCTGACAGAAGAGTCTATTTTTGATTTGTAAATTGGGCAAATTTGTTGCAAAATTATTGATGTAGGATAAACGCAGATCTTGAAGATATCATTTTTAGACTCCCATCTCTAACCCTTAAACCACTTGAGCTTATTATTATTATAATCATCATCCTTATAATTATTAGCATTATGACGATGGAAACTAAGTATTTAAGTAAAATCACAGCTAAATTTTGTGAGTCATATATCGACAAGTATTATGCTAACATAGGAGCGTAATTGCGATGAAAAGGAGCAACAGAACTAATTAGCAATTGATTATATTAGCATCCCTGTTCTGAGTATAACACTAATTTAGAATCATGTTACTGCTGATCATGGGTAAAATATGTCATTATGGAAAGAATAGTGGAGCAAAAGATGTAAAAGAAAAGGAAAACGTTCTTTGATTTGGAATTCTTAGACAATGGAACTGACACCTCAGCCACTGCTTGGGCCAAATAAAATTTACAATTAAACTGTAATTAAAAATTACAATTTTTTACAATTTGTACTTAATTAATTTGCTCAGTCGCTAATGACACGTGACTGATTTTTTTTTTTTTTTTTAGAACAGTAATACTGACCTTATACAAAAGTATAGAGTTTCAAGTTTTCATTAGATGTTTCTTTATCCTATGCCCATGTAGAAGTGTCCACTGTGGGTACCCCATTTTTTCGTGATGCCTGTTTCCTCAAAGCAAAAATCTCTCCCAGCCTTCCAGTCAGGACTGCCTCTCCCTTCTTCCACACCTGCTATTCCTTACCCATCTCAATGCTTACCTGTCACTCAATCTACTCCTTAAGGTTTCGCAAGGACACGCAACTTAAGAGCCTGAAATGTTTATTTTTTTTTTAAATATGTTATCCTCCTGGGAGTACAGATTTGCATTTTTAAGAAGAACTCTTGAAGACCTATTGCCAGCAGTTGAAATGTCACATCTTCTGTCTGTCAAGAGTGGCAAAAATCCATATCCTACAATAACTGGCTTTTACTTATCGATTCTACCCAGCTTAAAATGTGTGTTTCTGAAGCATAATGAGATAGAGATTAAGATCAAGGGCTTTGCAGGCAGGCAGACCTAGTTCTAAAATTCAACTCTGCCACTTACTAGTTTAGTGAGATTTACTTATCTAGGAAGAATAATGTTACCCACCTCACTGGGCTGTTGTGATAGGTTATTTGGTCAGTGCGTGTAAAATTGTTATTGTAATGTTGAATGATGTAGAGTTTGGTCATCATAAAGTGCTATTATTTATATAATTGATAATCACTTATTCTAAGCATTCTTTTGAGACTGTTGATTTTTATCTGTCCTACGTAGATATTTACACATACATGAATCTTTGCATCCTATGCAAGGGAAGTACAAACCTAAGAAAACCAGAGCAAGAAGCCTTTTTTGATTTATTGTCCCCAACTGTGCAATGCACAAAACTCTGTTCATAATAGTTGCTAAATGAATGTCACATTTTAATCCATCCATTGTAAAACGACTCTCATGGCACTATGTATTCCTGTAAGACAAGAATAGCTTGCATAAAGGAAAAGGCTAGGCTCGGACACTGTACTGGTAAAGTGCATAAAGTTCTAAGCTTAAGTTAACCTTTCCTTCCCTAAGTTGACTTTTGTCAGTCTTGCTGCTATTGGTTTATGTCGCTATGCAGCCTTGAATGCCCTGTAACTGGCTATACAGACCAGGCTAGCCTTGAACTAACAGAGAACCACCTTCTGCCTTGGAAGTACTGGAATTAAGGGCATGTACCACCAGGCCTGGCTTTGTCAGAGTGTTTTATCACAGCAACAGAAGTTAAACCAAACCATACATTAATGTGCTTTAATTAGATTAAACTACAGGTTTTTGTTTCCTTTAGTTAACAGCAAATGAAACATTCTCTTAAAAGACAATCCTGTCTATTTTGTCAGTAGTACAACGGGGATCTCATAAGTTATGAGCAATAAATTAGTATCCCAGGACCTAATTTACCATCTAGGAACATGTTAATACCTCCAGATTGCTCAGAAAACATAGCAAATTACACTCTAGAGGTCTGAAAGAGTTAATATCACTCTGTAAAGTACAGCCCGGTTTATTATCATGAAATAGTTGAAGCACTTGGAGAATTTTTAAAATAACGTAAGTAAAATAACAACAGCACTGAATAATATTTGTTCCAATTCTGTTGGGTACAATCAGTGATGTGAAGCAGAAAACAGAAAATGACATGAGGTGGGCATAATGACTTGTGCCTGAAATCCCAACACTCAGGAGGCTGGGGCAGGAGGATTGCTGTGACTTTGAGGCTAACTAGGACCATATAACAAGATCCTACCTCAAAAAAAGAATGTGGATGAAAGGATATTGAAGAGTTGTTAAAAACAGATACTCACTCATCTGTGTACAGACACAGTATTTAACAACAGCAGTGGCTTCAACTCAGAGATCTTTAGAGTTGATTCTGCAGATCGAGTTCACTGTCCTGTCACAATGAGTAGCTTGTGAGTGGCTCCAAGTGTGTCTGGCACAAAACACGTGTTGCTCAAATAGACAACTTTATGGAGAGCACAGGTACCCCGTGGGAATGAGCATTCTTGATGTAAGCACAGCCTTTGAGGGTGGGTCTGGTAGTGCTCTGTATTCAAATGCTAAATACTGGCCCCCAAGATCTGGTTGCAGTCTACATAAGTACATTCTTTTTTTTTTTTTTTTTTTTTTGCTTATTCACTTTATAACCCGTCCCAGTCACCCCCTCCCACAATCCTTCCCCATCTCTTCTTTTCTGAGTACCCCCTCCTCCTGTATCCCCCACCCTGCCACTTTAAGTCTCTGAGAGGCTAGGTGCTTCCTCTCCCATTGAGGCCAGATGAGGCACCCAGCTAGAAGACCATACTCCATATACAGGCTGCATGTTTTGGGATAGCCCCCACTCTAGATGTTTGAGACCTACATGAAAACCAAGCTGCACATTTACAACATATGTGCAGGGAGGCCTAGGTCCAGCCCATGGAGGTAGATCTGTGTAGACTAGGTATGCTCCACGGTTGGTGATTCAGTCTCTGAGAGCTCCAAGGGTTCAGGTTGGTTTAGTCTGTTGATCTTCCTGTGCAGTTCCTATCTCCTTAGGGCCCACAATCATTCCCCCTATTCTTCTATAAGAGTCCTCGAGCTCCATCCACTGTTTGGCTCTGGATGTCTGTATCTGTCTGAGTCAGCTGCTGGTTAGAGCCTCTCAGAGGACAGCTTGCCCCTGTCTGTTCTCAGGCTGGAGGTTTAGATCCTGGGAGCTCTGGTTGAATCTTTTGATACTCATTCTAAAAAGGACAAAAGCACCCTCACTTTGGTCTTCCTCCTTCTTCTTGAGTTTCATGAAGTTTATGCGTTGCATCTTAGGTATTGTGTGTTTTGGGGCTATTTATGTCCAACTGGAGGTCAACTTGTAGAAGAATGCAAATTGATCCATACTTATCTCCTTGTACATAAGTACATTCTTAAGTACACCAAATGATGTCTCCAATCTTCTCTGACTGATTAAATTACTGGGAAAAATAGAGGTAAGCAGGGTGGGGTTTGGTTCCCCATGCTGGGGCTAGAAGGTAGGGACTGGGAGGGGGGAAGGAGGAAGAGGAGGGAAAGAGGGAGGGGGGATGGAAGGGGAGGGAGAGATGTAGAGGGAGGGAGAGAAGAGGAATGATGGAGAGGAGGGAGGGAGAGGGATGGAGGGTAGGAAGAGAAAGGGGAGGGAGGGAAGGAGGGGGAAGGAGAGGGGAGGAGGAAGGGATAAAGAGGAGGGAGGAAGAGGATGGGGGAAAAAGAGAGAGAGAGAGAGAAAAAGGAGAAGGAAGAAGAGAGGGAAGACAAAGAGAGAAGGAGGAGATCATGAGGCTGGATGGATCAGATCATGAGCACAGGGCCAGAAGTGTATCCTGAGGATAGGCTGATGAAGTAGAAACAGCCCAGGTGCTACTCCAACAGAAAGTAACAGGGAGCATATGGTTTGGTTATAGATGAGAATAGCATAGAATCTGCCCAATCAAGGCTTATAGCTTATAAATAAAATACCAGGTTTGGGGGGTCTTTTATAATGGCTAGCTAAAATACCCGTGTCAAAGACCCAATGCCTCAGACCTACAGAAATAGCAAGGCTTTCCCCTGGTCAAGTACGGATCTTGATGGATGTTGGCAATGTACGTGTAAAGTCCCAACCACAGCTTCCTCATCTAGGATGACGGCAGCCTGAAACTGCTTCCCTACAGAGACCCTTACAAAGATTAGCTAACCTGCCTCTTCATTCAGCCTGATCTAAAAGACACCTCGAGTCTTTGGGCTGCTGGAGCACCTCCATCAGAGCTCATCCCTTGCCCATTTAGTCACAGCTTTTCTGTACACGCTGTCCTTTTTCATTTCTTGTCACCCAGTAGGTCAACCCCAATACTATGCAGGTAGTGGCACAGTTTGATATGTAACAGCTTGATTGGCTTGAAACCATAGGATCATTTTTTATTTTATCATGCATTGGGAAACCTGATTTAGCCCACATTGTGATAGTTTGGGAACATAGGATCTTAAGAGAAATTCCTGCCTGTTCCCATATTTACCAATGCTTGCATCCTCTTTAATAATCTAAAATGTTTCTACCTGCCCTTCAGCAACAAGTGGGGTCTGCTCAGTCACAATGCTGAGCAGCCTGGCATCACGTTGACCTGGCATCAGGTTTGTGTATCTGGGTCTCTCATCCTGTACATCAGATACCATCACCCAATCTGCTGCTCTCTTCCCCCATCAGCAGGTTCATGCCAGGGCCCTCTCTCATCCTGGGCTACTACAACTGGGCAGCACACTTGGCAATTATTTACTTTCCATCTTAAACCATCTTTCCTCTTGAGGAAAGAGTCAAACTTCCCCTGTGGAGTGTGGGCAGGGGAACATAGGTGTGTATACATGTGCATGTGTGTGCACAAGCCACAGAGGTATGTACCCAGTATCTTCTTCTGTTTTTCCCCAACTTACTTTTTGACATGGGGTCTTTCACTGAACTTAGAGCCCCACTGATTGTCTAGACTGGCTGGCCAGTGAGCTCCAGAGATCTGACTGTCTCCACTGTTCCAGGGTTACAGAGACACCATGCCTGGGTTTTACAGCTCTTTCATGTTGCTAGATAAACAAAGTCATCCAACTGGGCCCTGAACCCAGTCACATTTTGATGCAGATCTTTACTGTTTATCTCGTCCAGCATCAGATGCACAATGACCAGTACCTGTCTTGGAAAATAAAACTTCATTGGAGCATATACCATATCCATACCTTTGCATATTGCTTTCATACTAAAAGGTAGGGATGACCACTTCCAAATGAGAACATCAGGAATGTTGATGTAAATGTTGACGTAAAGTCCGTACTCTCTGGACTACTGTAGCAATTTTTCTGACCCTTCACCTGGTTATTAATCCTTCCTCTATCTGACCTGTACTTGCACTTCTGCAACCTGTAGTTAAAGCCAATTG
The DNA here is from genome assembly GCA_021653895.1 of Mastomys natalensis. Classification (NCBI taxonomy): domain Eukaryota; kingdom Metazoa; phylum Chordata; class Mammalia; order Rodentia; family Muridae; genus Mastomys; species Mastomys natalensis. The sequence goes on from JAJTUV010001051.1 coordinate 193,771, forward strand.
CCAGCAAACCTGTCTGTATCCTTACCAACATCTCTGAAAGGCCCCTTTGCTTTCTTACTCTCAGTGGACTCTAGCTGGGCCTGTTGAAATTGTCCCTGTTACAACCAGAGGCAGGTAAAGAACTACGCTTCTGCATGCTATGTAATTGCAGCAGCCCACCATGTTCTGGGGTGGGAAGGGGCATCTAAGCCTATTGTTTTCCTCCTTCCAAACCAGCTCTGTAGAAGTTTCTGTCATCAGAGCTTGTTGTTGCTTCCTTCTCATCTAGAGAACTCGGTTACTCATTCTGTGATAATTTTAGCCCCCGCATCACTGTCTCTTCACGGTCCTGGTCTTCTCACTGGCTTCCTTGCTTAGTTCAGTGCTCACGTGGATAACACATAGAACACCATTGACTCTTAAGTTTCAGATCTCCTCGATTTCCATGAGACCTCATGATCATCTCCACAATCTCAAGTTCAAGCATACAGTTCTCTGACCAGTGTCCCTTACCCCAATACCCAATTAACATCTTTACTTCATGAAAACTTTTTAAAATGGGATCTAGGAGATAGTTTTGTGGGTAAAAGCACTTAGTACACAATCCCGACAAATTGTGTTTTATCCCAGAACTCATATTAAAAGCCAAATGGACTAAATAAAGGAATGCATTAGGTTAAAATAACAAACAAATAGCTTAAAAATTATAAGCAGGAACATGAATTTGGAAGGGTGATGTGATGGGGTCCTGAGGGAGGTGGAAGGAAATGAGTGAGCAATCAGGAAACACAGTAGGATGCATGTGTGAAATTTTAAAAGAATAAATAAAAATTAAAAGCAGGATGTAATGGAATATGTCAATAACCCCAGCAGTCCTATGAGGAGCAGATGAAGCCAACAGAATCTCCTGGAAGATCTCTGGTCAGCTAGCAACAGATGTAAGAGAGACTCTGCCTCAAAACCAAGGGTGGCAAGGGAGAAACCACTGGAAGTTCTCTTCTGACCGCCATACTTGCACTGTAGCATACACATGTGCTCCTCCACCTAAATATCACAGACACAATATAAAACAAGAGTAATAGTAATAATAATAATAGTAAATTTTAATTTTAAAATGTGAACTTTCTGAACTGTTGAGTTTATGGTTGTATTATCATTTGTTTATATTCCATGGGTCCTTATTTCCTTCTCTTCTAAGCAATGAATCTTTCTTTGATATTTAAGCCTCTCTTTCATAATATCCCTCACTCTGACCTCTGCCACCTCCTGTCGCCTGGTTAAACCGACAGACTCAATATAAGCTAACACTGATGAGGGTGTAAAGGTCACAGTTACTAAGAGCATCTTAAACCCAGCCTGAAACTCTCGAGGGAGTCATCACGAGCAGTGGTCCTTCCCATTGCACTTCCCACTCTCCATAATGATCAGCTCACATCATGCTTTACTGACTCTCATACTCTCAGTATATAACCTTATTGCAAAAATATGGAGAAAATGAGTTTAACAAGAATTTCTATCCCTTTTAACTTAAAAAACCCCACTTTCCTTACTCTATATCATTCTCTGCCTGCCTTATATTACAGAGTACCTCTGCTGTTGCCAATAAACACTGGGTTCCATTCACACTTTCCTCTTCAAGGGGTTGGCTTTTCATTTGTCTTCCCTCTTCTCCTGAAGCATCATCTCTGTCCTAAGTCATACCCAGCATCATGAACCACTTGTGAGTCCTCCCAGAAGTGCACACACAGGCTCACACATCTAGATATACACACAGAGTCACACATATATAGACAATTAAAGTATTAATCTGTTATTAATTTTCTTTTCTATTTTGGGACTTAGCTTTTATATAACTTAGGCTGGACTTGAACTCAAAATCTTCCTGCCTTCCATTTCCCGAGTGTTGATAAAGAGGTATATACCACCACACAATCCATAAGCATAATTGTTAATGATAGCAACTATAGCAGCAAAAAGACACTTGATTTCACCTGATAATACTCTTCCTATGATCTCTTGGGGCATAGCTTAAGTGTCTTCAAAGAAGAGTCTTCTCTGTCCACATACATATAGCCAACGGGAATTTTAATATGTCACTTGACTGAAATTTTATATACTGGCTTTATCACTCTGCTCCATGAACACACACTAATTGTAGAGGGCCGAAGGCACAATTGCAGCGTTCGTCATTGCAAGACGGCACTGACATCCTGTGTCTGTTACTGGTAAACAAGTGAGCTGCGCATGTGCCAGTGGTAAGGGCGCGAATGCAGCTTTCGCCATTACAAGATGGCGCTGACCTCGTGTGCCCCTGCTTCGTAATCAAGCTATGTGCACATGCGCCAAGTCACGGCCCAGCCCGGGGCGTCATCTAGGGTAATGAGCTAGCAGCCAATCAGGTATGACATGCCGCTCTGGGGTGTATATAAGCGTCAGACCTCTGGGGCTCGGAGTCTTTTCCTCATTTCATGGTAATAAAGCTGCTGCAGAAGGATCCTGTGTGTCCGCGTGCGTTCTTGCTGGCGAGACGATTGCACGGGTCACATCTAATGCTTGTTTACTGTTTTTCATTCCCCCTTCAATATTGCACAAGCTCTGTGGAAGCCAGTGCCATGAGTCTTCTCTCTTCTTTATTCTCAGAATACATGAAGACCCTCTGTCATGATCTTTAAATGATATGTGAATGAGGGGTTTCTATTACCTGCAGATCATAGGGTTCTCCGGGGCAGAGGTCTTTGTGAATGGCACCTCTTTATAGCTGGTATTTGCCAAACACTTGTTGCATGAGTGAATGAATCACTGCTAAAAGTGAGCAATAATCTAAAGATAAAAAGTTATTAGCATGATACTCTACTTTTAAATTTTGCATTGGCATTTTTTCTTTTAAAGAATCAAAATGATATCTTTTAGGCTTCTTTTAAACTAGTGCTAATTTGTGGGACTTATCCATATGCAAAATTAATTTTTCTAACTTTAACTAAGGCTTATAAATAAATAAGTATACATATATGTATGTAGATGGGTGGCTATATATACACCTACCCACACATATATAAAACATATGTTAGTCCTGTTCTTAGGATCTGCCAAACTTTCTTGGTAAGAGTTGCCAATTGTAGTCACGTGACAGGATGACAGTTCTCTTCTCTGGGATAAGTCCAGGCTTCCAGTGTCTGGGACAGAAATAATGTAGACCAAAAAAACATATATAGCTGATGATGGGTGATTTTTGGCTCTCATAATGTGTGGTTTGGTTGTCTTATTGGGAGACTATGAAGATCATTAGACCAGAAATTATTTTTATTTCTACTGAGCTGAATGAAGTTTCTTTTTCTTCTTCTCTTCTGTTTCTAAGTGTGCCGGCATGCTGTAAAGACAATTTGCCTGGTCAGTATGGGTTTCTTCTAATCTCTAACACTCGATGACAGCATAACATCGTTGTGCCAGTGTAGCTGCCTTATTTTTATTGGTATAGTAAGTTTGTGTCCAAATACATTCAATTATAGATGCTTCCCTGTTACCAATAGTATGGCAGTGCTTAAGAGTAAAGATGCTTCTGCTCACTGGCAGCACTGATCCCAAGCAGATGACAAGAGCTCTGAAGTGGCTGCATTTGTTCACAGAGAAGAGGTAATGGTTAGGAACAGTGCCACTGCAAGCAAGAGAAAAAGCAGCTAACAGTGGCTTTCGTGAACTGATACTCAGGCAGAGAATCAATGACAACAGTGCCGACATATGTGCAACCCAACTGGCTTTCCTATCAGTCAAAGGACTCCTCCAACCCTGTAGTGTTCCGAATCACTTGTTCCTGCAAGAAAGGAACACTCCAGGTCCAGGAACCAGGAATTGTCCTGAACTAGGAAGTTTCTCTTTGTGTGCTAGCCTCTGACGGAGAGAAATAAAATGCCCCTTGCTACTCTCTATCAGACTTCCATTTGTGTTCTATGGGCTACAAATCTGCCCACGAGACTTCCTAGGTCAATTGCTAAAATTGGTTTTTCCAAGAGCCAGAGATGATTTTTCTTGTCCAATTTCTAAGGAAATTGAGAGTTCATTTGGAAGGCTACAAAGCGGATAATCCTGAACTTGGTATGATAGGGCAAGCCCATCATCCCAGTACTTATTGGGGGAAGGCGAAGAGGATCACTGTGTTAGTTAGGGTTTACTGCTGTGAACAGACACCATGACCAAGGCAGCTCTTATAAGGACAACATTTAATTGGGGCTGACTTACAGGTTTAGAGTTCAATTCCATTATCATCAAGGTGAGACCATGGCAGCATTCAGGCAGGCATGGTGCAGGAGGAGCTGAGAGTTCTACATCTTCATCTGAAAGCTGCTAGCAGAATACTGACCTCCAGGCAGCTAGAAAAAGGGTATTAAAGACCACGCCCACGGTGACACACCCACTTCAAAAAAGCTACACTTCCTAATAGTGCCACTCCCTTGACCAAACATATACAAACCATCACAATCACCCAGCTTGAAATATGTAATTCAATCCCAGCATGAGATACAGAGTCAGTTTCAGGCCCATCTGTGATGGATAATAAAACCCTATCTTAAAAAGAGAGAGGAAGTAAATGAGGGAAGGGGGGGGGGAGTTGAATGGGTAAGATATAGAATACTCCACAGTGGGTTACCAAACACATTCAAGAGGTTTCATGAAAAAAGGTTTCACAGTGAGTCTTAATGGAAGTTAAAGGTGGCCAATTAATATATCTTTGAAAGTTAAACAAAGCAGAAAGATGTTGCTGCAAGTGTATGGGGCAACCAGAGAACTGTAAACAGTTAGTTACAGCTTGGCATACTTCATGGGCAGAACAGTAAGAAAAGAGTACAAGGAGGACAGCAGCCATGCCAAGAGAGAAGCATGCTCCAGTGTTTCTGGCTTTTTGTTTTCCCTAAGGCTGTTACTAAAAGAACAAATGAATATCTTCCTGAACTTTCATTGCATAAAAAGGTGGGAAGAGTATGAGAAAGAGGGGAAGAGAAGGAAAGAAGGAAGATGAGAAGAAAGGCAGCAAGAAGGAAATCGAGGCAATTCAAGCAATCAACTCTACAAGAAAATGGAAAGGCTTGGGCAGACTGTGCTTATTAGACCCCCTCCCATCTCTTGTCCAGAGATTTTTGTCTTTAGCTCTTCGATAAGTTGTATCCTACTCAATGGACTATGGAATCTCAGAAGACGTTCCAGCTACACTTCTCCTGAGTCTGCAGTGAAACTAGCTCTGCTAAGTTGATACATGGTGACTAAGTCAAGGGACCAGCATCCAAGCCAAAAGACCAGCATCCAAGCCAAGGCCTCAGCACCTGAGCCAACACCTACCCAACAAGAGTGAACCTTGTTTGGTAATGACAAACAATGTGATCAGATATGCTCACCTTGAGAAGGTTAATGGAGTGAAGAATGAATGCCAGGCAAGTCAGAGGCAGGCTGCCAAAGTACAAACAAGAGAGAGAGAGAGAGGAAGGGAAAGAGAAATAACTGGAGGGAGGAGAAAAGGGAAAGTGGGTAATGGCTGAGCTCTAGAAACTAACACAGTGAGTTAGTTTCTTAGAAGAAGGGAGGAATCAAAGAAAGTGACAATTCCCCAAAACGTTTTAGTGGTCTGGGCCACACTGTTATCACTGTGAGGTGAGCAGTCCCACAGAAACTGGTGGAACAATTTTTAAAATGTAGCCTATTTGTAGTCCCTCAAATAAATAAGATAATATATTCTCACAAAATTACTGATAACAGTTGAGTCATAAATGATTTTCACCCCAGCTCTCTGAGCCATTCTGAAGAAGAAAAACACTAGCAAAACTGGAAAATAATGGGCTGCCAAAGAAATATCATTGCTCTCCTATACCATTCCAGTGTGTGGGGGGGGGGGGGGGGGGGGGGCCTGAGTATGTGTGTGTAAAAAGAGGACACGAATTTGAGAAGGAGCAAAAGGAACATATGGCAGGTCTTGGAAGGAATGAAAAGGTGATGAAATTATAACATAATCTCAAAATATAAAATAAATAATTTTTAAAAAGGAAAGAAAAGGTGATGAATATCAGTAAATAGTTGTCAGAACTTAGAACCTCTAATTGTTTCTTCTAACAATTAGATTAGCATATCTGTTTGGGTCAAGCCTGAGGCACAAAGAGAAGCAGATTGGATGACTCTAGAGAAATCTGTAGTGAAAGAAGAGAAAGGGGACCTAGACTCACAGAAGCCAATCCCATGTCTCCTAGGTCCTCCAACATGACTACCTGTCAGCATTACCTAACATGCTTTGGAAAACATTAATTACAGACTTGTTTATGTCTTACTTGATTAAAATATAACTTTAATTTTTATTTGTTTTGAAAGTATCCCAGTCCCCACCTCCAGCAGGCATTCTCTGGGAGGCTACTAGACACTCCAGCCAGGGAACAAAAAAGTCCAACTCTAGATCTACACCTCTCCCTCTTCTCCAAATCCATCCCTCAGTCTCATGCCCAGCTTTGTAGCAAATCATCTGATGCAATGCCCTGCCCCACCCCCCCACCACACACACACGCACATGCACACACATCTCCAGTGGCGCATACAGGTCTTTCCCTCCAAAATTGCCTCCCCTCCACTTCCTCACATTATGCCAGCCTTCAGGTCTAGCAAGAATTTCCTGGGAACCTGAAGCCCGTCTGGCTCTAGAAGTAGGTACCCTAACTCCAGATCTTCACTGCTCCCTCCTCTCCTCCATATCCAGTTTTCTAGTATCACCCCCAACCCTGTAGCAGACCACTTGTTGTGGCCTCCACTCCCTCTCTGTGCCCGTCTCCTATGAATCTTGAAGATCTTCTCCTCCAACCTTCCTCCACACCCATCCTATTATCCCAACCTCCAAATCCCTCAGGCGTTTGCCTGGAAACCTGCCAGTCAAGCAATTAAACCAGCAAAGCAGGTAGACCAGTTCCAGATCTTCACCTGGCCAGATACAAACATTTAGTCTCATCTCCAGCTTTGCAACAGACTGTTATAGTTTCTCTTCATTCTCTGTCCCCATCTCTAGTGGACAAATAAAATTCTAGTAGAACAACCTGCTTTCCTCCAATCTGTGCACCTCCACGACCTCTCCCCTATACCCCATGCCCTTTCCTAAGTGTCAGCTCCTAACCTAGAAACCCATCCTATCTGAAACCCTTGGTGACCACCCTTAGCAGGACCCTAGAAGTATTTATGCCCTAACAGGCAACACACAGCCACCATACCTTCCTAAGAACCAGAGAGGGAAACAGAAACAAAATATTCTTCCAACAAAGACAAAACCGGATATCAGCACCTAGAATTATAATCTTCTCGAACACAGACACCTAGACATCAGCACAAAAACACAATCAATGACAGCCAGGAAAGTATGTCTCCACTAGAACCCAACAACCCTAATGTAGTAAGAGAATTGTAGCATAACCAAAACACAAAATAAAACCCTTAAAACAGCCGTTGTAGAAATGATAGAAGTCCTTAAAGAGAAATTAATAAATCCCTTATAGAAAACTATGCAAACAAAAGCAAATAATGGAAGGGAATAAATAAAAGAGTTTAAGGCCTGAAAGTGAAAATAGCAAAGAAAACCCAGACTGTGGGAAATGTGGAAATGAAAAGTTTCCAAGCTTCTCAAATAGGAACCTCAGAGACAAGTCTCATCAACAGAACACAAAAGATGGAAGAGACACTCGAAGGCATTGAAGATACAATAGAAGAAATGGATACCTTGGTAAAAGAAATGTTAAATGTAAAAAACTCCTATCACAAACCATCCAAGAAATCTGACACACTATAAGGAGACCAAATATAAGGATAATAGGAGTAGAGGAAGAAGAGACACAGGTTAAAGGCATAGAAAATGTTTTCAACAAAATCATAGAAGAGAGTTTCTCTAATGTAAAGAAGGAGAAGTCTATGAGGTACAAGAAGGATACAGAATCCCATATACAGTGAACCAGAAAAAAAAAAAAACCCTCCTGGCATATAACAATCAAAATAATAAACATTCAGAACAAAGAAAGAATATTGAAAGCTGAAAGTGGGAAAGGTCAAGTAATATATGAAAGCAAACCTATTAGAATAATACCTGACTTCTCAATGGAGACTCTAAACACCGAAAGGGTTTGGACAGATGTGCTGTAGGCTCTAAGAGGCTACAGATGTCCACCACCCTACCCCAGACTACTACCTCCAGCAAAACTATAAATCATAATAGATGGAGAAAATGAGACCTCTATGATAACTAAATCTAAACAATATCTATCTAATCGACAAATCCAGCCCTATAGAAGGAAACACTTCTTATAGAAGGAAAACTTCAACTTAAAGAGATGAAACACACCATCCAAAACACAGTGAACAAATAATCACAGACCGGCAAATCAAAGCACGTGTGCACACACATACAGAGAGAGAAAGAGACAGACAGATAGACAGACAGAGAGAGAGAGAGAGAGAGAGAGAACACCACAAAAGCAAAATAACAGTAATCAACAGACATTGCTCATTAGTATCTCTCAACATCAGTGATCTCAATTGCCCAATAAAAACAAACAGATTAACTGCATAGGTGTAAAAACAGGATCCACCCTTCTGCTGAATCCAAGAAACATACCTTACTGTCAAGAATAGACATCACCTCTGGGTAAAGAATGAAATTCGATATTCCAAGCAAATGGGCCTAGTAAGCAACCTGGTATAACCATTTTAATAACTGACAAAACAGACTTCAAACCAAAACTAATCAGAAGATGTGGTGGGGAGGCCGGGCAGTGGTGGCGCACGCCTTTAATCCCAGCACTTGGGAGGCAGAGGCAGGCGGATTTCTGAGTTTGAGGCCAGCCTGGTCTACAGAGTGAGTTCCAGGACAGCCAGGGCTACACAGAGAAACCCTGTCTCGAAAAAACCAAAAAAAAAAAAAAAAAGAAGAAGAAGAAGATATGGGGAAGAACAGCACATACTCATCAAAGGAAAATTCCACCAAGAGGACATAGCAATTCCTACCATCTATGCACTAAACAAAAGGGCACTTGTGTTCATAAAAAGAAATACTAATATTGACCCTTCCTCACACACTAATAGTGGAAGACTTCAATATCCGACTCTCACCAACAGATAGGTCATTCAAACAAAATCTAAACAGAGAAATGCTGGACCTAACAATTGATGTTATGAACCAAATAGAACTAGCAGATACAGAGCATGTCACCTAAACAAACAAACAAATAAACAAAACATAATTTCTTCTCAGCAACTCATGGAACCTTCTTCAAAACTGATCACCACACTGATACAAGAAAATTGAAATAATACCCTGCATCCTATCTGACACTACTGAACAAAGCTGGATATTAACAACAACAGAAACAGAAAACTTACAGACACATGGAAACTGAACAACTCACTACTGAATGAAAAATGGATTAAGGCAGGAATTAAGAAAGTCATTAAAGACTTCTAGAATTCAATGAAAATGAATAAACAACATACTCAAATTTACAAGATACAATGAAGACTGTGCTAACCGTGCATGGCACTAATACCTATGTGGAAAAAGAAACTGGATTTTATACCTGTAACTTAACAGTACACCTGGAAGCTCTGACAAAAAAGAAGACAAAGAAGAAGACAAAGACGAAGACGAAGAAGAAGAAGAAACCATGCTCAAGGAGCAGATGGTAAGAACGAGTCAAGTCCAGGGTTGAAATCACTAAAGTGAACCAAACAAAAAACAACAACAACAAAATAATACTCAATGAAACAAAGAATTTTTTTTTGAGAAAATCCATGTAAGAGTGAGAAATATTATGCAGATTAACTGAAAGGTAGAGAGGGAATATTAAAATTAACAAAAGTAGAGATGAAAAGTGGGACATAGCAACAGACACTTAGGAAATCCAGAGAATCACAAGGACATGCTATAAAAACCTGTACTCCACCAAGTAAATGGTTAATCTATATGGTACATAGCACAGTGTTAAGTCAAGATCACATAAGCAATTTAAACAGACCTAATAACGTAGTAAAATAGAAGCAGTCATTAAAAGTTTCCCAACCAAAAAAAGTCCAGGGCTAGATGGTTTTACACAGCATTCTACCAGACTTTTAAAGAAGATTTAATGCCACTACTCCACAAATTATTCCACAAAAGAGGAACAGAAGAAACATTGCCCAATTTGTTTTACAAGACCACAGTTACAATGATACCCAAAGCTTATAAAAAACATAACAAAGAAAGATAATTACAGACTAGGTTATTTTTGATATACTTTTGAACATAGATGCAAAAAATTCTCAATAAATAACTTGTAAACCAAAACCAAGGACAAACACATCAAAAAAATCATCCCCCATGATCAATTAGGCTTTATCCCAGAGATGAAGGGATACTTCAACATATGTAAATCAATAAATGTAATCCACCATATAAACAAACAGAAAAATCATGACTATCTCATTAGATGCAGAAAACCCTTTAACAAAATTCAACACCCCTTTAAGATAAAAGTCCTTGAAAGATTAGGGGTAAAAGGGACAAACTTCAGCATAATAAAGGTCTTTTACAGCAAGCCCATAGCCAACATCAACTTAAACAGAAGAAACTAAAAGAATTTCACTAAAATTCCTCTAGTGAACAAGAAATAGTTTTCTATTCTCTCCATATCCCTTCAACATGGTTCTTGAAGTCTTAGCCACAACAATGCAGCAACTGAAGGAGATCAGGTGGATACAAATTAGAAAGGAAGAAATTGCCAGGTAATGGTGTCATATACCTTTAATCCCAGTACCAGGAGGCAGAGATAGGCAGATCTCTGTGAGTTTGAGTCCAGTGTTCTCCACAGAATGAGTTCCAGAAAAGCCAGAGCTCATAGAGAAATCCTGTCTTGAAAAATCAAAAAAAAGAATCAAAGTGATGACATGATAGTATATCTAGAATATCATCTACATGCTTAATATACTTAGTATATATGTGACCCTAAAAATTCCACCATGCAACTCCTACAGCTGAAAAACTCTTTCAGCTAGGTAACTGAATTCAAAATTAATTCACAAAAATCAATAGCCTTCCTTAATACGAATGATAAAAAGACTGAGAAAAGAAGTCAGGGAAACAACAGCTTTACAATAGCTTCGAATAATACAAGATGTCTTGTGGTAACTCAAACCAAGCAAGTGAAAAACCTGCATGATAAAAAAACTATTGAAATTGAAGATGGCATCAGAAGATGGGGAAAAAATCCCCCATGCTCATGAACTAGTAGGATTAATATAGTAAAAATACCACAAGCAATCTACAGAATTCAGTGCAATCCCCATCAAAATTCCAACACAATTCTTCACAGATCTTGAAAGGATAACCTCCAGCTTCATATGGGAGCATTCAAAAAAAAAACAGGATCACTAAAACAACCCTGAATAAAAGAAGAACTATCAGAGGTATCACCATCTGCATATAAAGCTGGATTAATAAAAACAGCATATTGACACAAAAACTGTTGCATTGATCAATGGAATTGGATTAAGAGCTAGACATAAATCCATACTCCTATTGACACCTTGTTTTTCATACAGAAGCCAGAAATACACTCTGAAAAAAAAAAAGACAGTATCTTCAACAAATAGTGCTGGTCAAACTGGCTGAATGCATGTAGAATAATCCGAATAGATTCATATTTATTACCTTGCACAAATCTCAACTCCAAATGGATCTAAGGCCACAACATAATACCAGATACACGGAGTTTGATAGAAGAAAAAGTGGGGAATAGGCTTGACCTCATTGGCACAGAAAAATATTTCTGAAATGAACTCTCTTAGCACATACACTAAGAATAACAATTAATAAATGGGACTTCGCAAAACTGAAAACCTTCTCATTGCAACAGACACTGTCATTCCAACTAAGTGGCAGCCTACAGAATGGTAGTTTTACCAACTACCCATCTGATAGAGGGCTAGTATCCAAAATACATAAAGAACTCAAAACAGAATATCAAGAAAACAAATAATTCAATTAAAGTATGGGGTACAGACCTAAATAGAGAACTCTCAAAAGAGGAAAATTAAATGGCAGAGAAACACTTAAAGAACGTTCAACATTCTTAGTCATCAGAAAATTTTGAATCAAGATTAACTTGAGATTTCATTTTACAACTGTCAGAATGACTATGATCTATAAATAAATAAACAAATAAATAAATAAAATTAAGTTAAATAAAACATAGCTCATGTTGGTGAGGGCGTGGTATAAGGGGAACATTCATCCCATCCATTGTCAGTGTGGCATAAATCTCGTGGGAGTAACCAACCAATATTTGATTTGACTAAAGGCCCATTCCAAGAGATGGAACCTATTCCTGCCTGCTACTACTTGAATGATCAAGAAATGAAGACTAGGGAGCTGGAGAGATGGCTCAGTAGTTCTTCCAGAAGTCCTGAGTTCAATTCCCAAGCCTCTGTAATGGGATCTGATGTCCTCTTCTGGTGTGTCTGAAGCAAATGCACTCATATACATACAGGGACCTAGGGTAAAACAAAATTCTACTGTTCTAAAACAAACAAACAAACAAAAAACCCCTTCCAGCTTCCCCACAACAAAAACCGCACCAGAAAAAACTGCACCAGATGGGGTCCTAAAGTTGAAAGGAGAAGTAGACACAAGTCCCCATCTCTGACCCAAATCTCCAAACGATGTGGCACACACAACTCAATAGGGGTCATAGGGGTAGATGTCAGAAGGGGTAGGCTGCATGCCCAGTAGTAGACCAACAGAAAGTGAACACACTGGCATCTTTGAAGGTTCCTTGTCTTATGTTGTTAGGGCTTTTTAAAATGTATTTTTATCATACTTTGAGTATAAATTATGGCTTCTAGTCTTGTGTTTTTATGGGACTCCTGAATGTGTAAACAAGGGGGTGGGGTCTCTGGGTCTATATCTGTTTCATGTGCTTTTTCTTGAGCTCTTTTCCATCTGATTGTTTTGTTCTATTAGTTTTTGCTTTGTTTTATTTTATGTTATTATTGTCCCTTAGAAGCCTATTGGTTTTCTGCTGAAAGACAGAAAGGAGGTGGCTCCAGATGGGAGGGGAGGTGGGGAGGAACTGGAAGGTATAGGGGGAAAACTGTAATCAGGATATATAATATGATGGGGGAAAAGTAATCTTCACTAAAAGAAAAAAATCACATGCGTGGAAATAAACTAAATTGCTAAGAGGTACTAATGTATTAAACACTCACTATGTGTTGTTAATTTATTAAACTTACTCTGTGTTTGGTAGAAGTTTGAGACCAAGCAGGGAAAAAAAAAACCCACATTTTTAAAACTATTTCCTACTTTCTTTGTTTGAGGGGCACATGCACTACCCGCATGTTGAGGACAGAAGACAGCCTGCTGGGATCAGGTTCTCTTTTTCCACCATCTGTGTATGAACTGAACTCATGTAAAAATGGAGCCTTTACCTGAGGAGCCATCTTACCTATGCCAGAATACAGCTGGCCTGGCACACACACACACACACACACACAGAGACACACACACATACACGTCATGGATCTTTCAGGTGTCTGGAAGGTAACCGTACCTTCCAGAAAAGGGCTACCTTTTGCTCTAAGACTGGGCCCATCTTAACTTTTACTATAACATTCCCATCCTTTCTCTTGTGAAATTGTAATAAGGTACATTAAAGATTATCATCATCACCATCAACACCACCATCACCATCACCATCAATGTTCACACTTCACAAAGAACATGGCTATATTTGTGACTGTCCAATTCATCGCCATCACTAGTTTCCTGACTTTATTAAGAGGAATAGAGTTGACCATGGTGGCCTTCCCCTAAACCTGGAGAGGGAGGGTAGAGGCAAGAGGAAATGGAAGGTCATTCTTGGCTACATGGTGAGAGATCTGTCTGGGCTACCTGAAACCTTATCTCAAAATAAAAACCAAAGCAAGAAAGATGAGAATGATTAAATCTGACATGTTTTTATAAAATGAGAATAAATAACACAGTAAGTCCGATACATAAGAAACACCCCAACGGAAAAAAAAAAAAAAGAAACACCCCAACAGGTTCTTTTTCTCTCTTCCTTAGCAGTGAAATTTAACTCTTCTTGCTTAATCAGCAGCAGCGACCCCAGGGTTGAGCCAGGGAAGCATCTGTATCTTGTGTAAATGGCTCTGTTCAAACTCAGCCCCCAACCCCCAGCCCACACTGTTTTCCTATGCTCCAGCCCATTCTCTTCTCTGTCCTTTGGTTTTGCTTCTAGGTAGCTTTTGTGATGGTTTCTAGGTCAAACCTTCTGTATAGTTAAACGCTTGTCTGGGCCACAGTTTGGGTGTGTCTCTCAAAGATTCATGTTGGAAGCATGTTCCTTGGTATGAATTTTGAGAGAATGATGTAAAAACTGCTCAAAGTAGGGCAAGTGGGATGTCAGCAAATCCCTGAGGGGACTGCCCTTTGGAAGGAACTGCAAGAGTCTTCCTAGGACTGTCGTTCATTTTGCAAGAGGAATGTTATAATAAAGATCAGATTCACTCTTGTCTCTAACCTCAAGTCTTACCATGAGATCTTTCTCCAACCAACCCACCATGTAATCTTGCCATTGACACACTACCTTTCATAAGATCCACACCAGGATCTAATTTATGTCTTGAGCTTCCACTTTTGTGAACTAAATAAGCGTGGTTCACAGTTAATAATACCACCCTCAAGTGTTTTATTAAAGCGACAACAACAACAAATACTGTGAGAAAATATGCTGTTCCTTCAACCATGGAAGGAGCAAAAATCCAGCTCTAAGGAGACTGACCAATCCCTGAGCCAGTAAACCCAGCCAGGAACTCATTGGGTGATTTCCTGAAGCAATACAGATGTTAAAGGAAATTAACTTGCTTCATTGAACACATAGAACCTATCCCTGAAGCTGTCAATGCTAGACTATCAAATCCAAAAGTTACCATGAAATGGGAAAGGAGGAAGTTGATGTTCTGGGAACTATCTTAATTCCTCCCATAGTCTCAATCTGAAATATTGTTAATTTTGCCTACCCACATAGCAACTCCTTCATACATCTTGCTGCCTGTAATAAAACAGTTTGCATTAAATTTAAATAAGCTATCAAAGTTGTATTTGCTGGAAATGAAAATGTTGTTAGCTTAATATGTTGAGGCATAAAGATATTTCTATGGAAGCCTGAAGTACATAGAAAGCCAGAAGAGATTAAAATCTCACACCGTTAGAGAGAAGAATCATTGTTGAAATTTAATGTATTGTTAGCTCTAATGTATACATGTTCATGTGATCTACAAAATCATATATGTTTATAATCTATTTTAAGTCACACTAGTAAATGTTTGTGTTCATTATAAGAGAGGAACTTGCCTAGGGTTTCTTTCTTTCTACTGTTAACAACAGTTTACGTAGCTCAGGCTACCCAGAGCCTCATATCTTTCTAAGTTACTCTTTGGATGGCTGGGATCACAGGTATGCACCAGCTGACACAGCCTTAGTCAC
Organism: Mastomys natalensis; assembly: GCA_021653895.1. Classification (NCBI taxonomy): domain Eukaryota; kingdom Metazoa; phylum Chordata; class Mammalia; order Rodentia; family Muridae; genus Mastomys; species Mastomys natalensis. The sequence continues at coordinate 209,270 of JAJTUV010001051.1, forward strand.
ATTTCAAAGGTAGAAAAATACAGGCAGATGTGTGAAACAAAGAAGAGGAAAAAGGAAGGAAAGGAGGCAAGAAAAGAAGACAGGGAAGAGAGCAAGGAAGAAGAAAAATCTTACTGAGCCGCCATCTCTGATTTTCAGGATGCATCAAAACACTCGCTCTATGTACTTGAGGCAAAGTTATTTATACTTGTATTTTAAGCATAATTAACACACAAACATTCATTTGTCTTAGATGACAGATAATATCTACCACTGGATGGTTTATTAGTCTTTCCCAATTAAAAAAATGACTCAGGTAATCAATATGAGCTTTAAAGATGTGGAAACTCATAACTCACATTTCGTAGCAATAAAGATAGCCACCCTGTTACTGTATGGATTCCTAGAGAGAGGAAGAGCAGGAACTGCAATGCCTCGTCCCGGTGGCTCACAACTCGGTAAATAGTTTAGCCAATGTTTACATCTTTATCATGATTTTAGACCTTTTATGAATATGCCATGTCTTGAATATTTGTATTGCCACCAATTCATATGCGAATATCCTACCTCTCCATATGGTAATGTGTGGAGATAGAGCCTCTGGGGGTAATTAAATCATAAAGCCAGCACTATCATGAGTGGAATTAGTCACTCCTAGAAAGTAACACCTGAAAAACACTTACCCCTTTCATCCTCCAAAGACAAGAAACTGCCTTCTATATACCATGAAAGGAGACTTTATCAGACAAATGAATTTGCTGGAGCTTTTTGGACTTGTTAACCTCCAGACCTGCAAAAAACACACGTCTGCAGTTTTAATCAACAACGTACCTTATTTTGTTACAACAGCTTAAACAGACTTAAAAAAAATACAATTTTCAAAGACATATGTAATACGAAGCTTCCCCTGTGGATCTTCTTAGACTGTTTGTGTGTGTATGTGAGTGTGTGAGTGTGTATGTGAGTGTGTATGTGAGTGAGTGTGTGTGTGTGTGAGTGTGTGTGTGTGTAGCTAGGTGTCTGGTTAACTAGGTTATACAGATACCACATTTTTCAGAAAAGAGTTTTCAATAGCCTAACTCTCCAGGCCTCCAGAGCAGACAGTTGACCTTTGGAGTGGGTTATAATTGAACACACACAGGATACCATCCTTAGGGAGATCTACTGCCAATGCCAGGCATGCAGATTATCTGAGGAATTGTCCTGGCGACAATGTATGAGATAATACAGTATGAGTTGAAAACAAGCACTGAGATCCCTTTGTGAAGCTGTAGTATGATTGAAATCCACAGCCTATACTGTGCAATACTGAAAGTATTGCAAAAAAGAAAAAAAAAATCCCTAAATTAGGCATAGAGCATAAGGAACATAGGGTCATGCTGAGCCCAAGGAAATCTTAGTACTTGGAAAGACACTGACTTCTTTAGAGCATTATCTTTTTCATTTATCTGATTCATTCCTAGCACAATTGAACTGTTTCAGTTTTTGACACTGGATCTCACTAAGTAGCCTGGAATGATCTCAGACTAACATTCTCTTTCATTCGCTACCAGTTTGCTGGGATTACAGGCATGTGCCACCACATCCAGATTGAATTGAGCTCCTGAACCTAAGGAAACAAGGTAAATCCAGAACCGATCACCCCGGATCACACTAGATATTTGCTTCAGTTTCAAGCCTTGCCAGGATTCTGTAAGAGATCTGCCTAGAGTTTATGAATGGCCTTTCTAGAGGATGACCCGGTATCCTTGCTCGCTCCCACACTATATCCCATAGTTGGCTCAGGGTTTTCTACCACTTTTCTCAAAACAGCATCCTAGTATCTCAATGGCTGAGATTTGTCAAAGCCAACAACAACAACAAAAAAAGACCTCATTTGATTCCTAAACCTACCATGAAATGCATGTCAAAGCATCATATAATTACAAGTAACAGTCACAGAAGAACCTTAACTACTTCCTACTGTACGATGATTTCTTATGAGGTAAATTGAAACTCAAGACAAGACATAAAAATTCTAACAATTCATAACAATTGTAATAAAATAGTGAGATAAAATTGCAAGACAACGAATAAAAATGTATGAAACTTATCTCAAATTCCTCCCAAATTGCCTATGTCCTGGGGAATCCACGTTTACTGTGTCCTAAGGTAGCCTTCTCCTTGGTATTTGCAGTCATATGGAAATTGCTTATACTTATTGCTTCTGTGCACTAGGCATGTCCAAATAGATTTGCATATACTTGATATTTATCTTCACTTATATTTTATTATTCCCCTTTAGAAACTGAGGCACAGAGAGAATAATGACCTTCTCAAGGTTGCTGGGGAAGGAAGTAGCAGAACTCAGCTCCAAGCCCAAGTGCCATGGTTCCGGCATCAAAGTGCTTAATCACACACACATAACACCTCTCGAAAATTTTTAATTTGCTACACATATTTATCAAATCCTGTGATTTTAGAGTTTCCTGGGTAGGAGGGAGATATAAAGGAGAGCTGCTCCAAAAAAAAAAAAAAAAAAATGTTAAGAATCAAATGATATCTCGCTGTGTTTGTTTCTTAAAATTCTTTTCCTGTCCTCATGAACACAACAAAAAGCGTCCTTACCCAGGCAGATATCAAACTGAGTGTTTCTGAAATGGTGTGTCCTCAGAATCTTTGATGAGTATAGACAACCGACGTGGGAGAACCCAACTTAATCGAGATGGTCTGAACTAAACACAAAGCTCAAAGCAATGGTGCAGCCTAGAAATGCTATCTGAAAGGCTAAGTCTTTGGATTTTTATACTATTTGGAAGAGGATTGGGTTCTGTTAATAGGACAGACTTCGTGCAACATATGTTAAGGAAAAAAATTTGGAAGCACTTTAAAAATACAAGCTTGGAAGCTTAATCTTGCAAAAAAAAAAAGGGGGGGGGGATCCTTAAAATGTTTTGGAGCTTTTAGGAGAAAGTCAATATTAAAATTAGTATGGAGCACAGAGAAAAGGCTTCGAGTTGAGTGACTGTTGTTTGTCTAAATGTCAGCATGGAAACCCAAACAGAGAGAGGTGAGTTGGGTCCCTGGAAAGACTGACTGGGAAACCTGAATGCTATTTGTGACATGGCTAATGGCAACCAAAATTTGCCAAGAGTGGAATGATAAGGTATTCCCTGGCTCTCAGGGTGACTCCAGGTCATACTTGGTGGTACTACTGAAGAGTCTTGGGCTTTAAAACAAGAGGCACCAGATATGGAAAAATACTACTAACTCCTGAGTGATATCTCCAGATAGTAACTCTTTAGAATCTGGAAAACAGCCGGGCGGTGGTGGCGCACGCCTTTAATCCCAGCACTTGGGAGGCAGAGGCAGGCGGATTTCTGAGTTCGAGGCCAGCCTGGTCTACAGAGTGAGTTCCAGGACAGCCCGGGCTACACAGAGAAACCCTGTCTCGAAAAACCAGAAAACCAAAAAAAAAAAAAAAAAAAAAAAAAAAAAAAGAATCTGGAAAACATTCAAAGATAGTGTAAAATGAGCTTTCTACTAAAATGACAGTTGTATATACAGCACAGGAAAGTAAACAACCTGAAATATCATTTGTGGTCTGCTTTTATTTTAACAGCATGGAAAATAATCAATATTAAAACATAACCTGCACTCTACTTTCACTTAACTTTATGATTTTTTTTTTTTTTTAAATTATAATGTTTGGGCTGTTAACAGAAGGTAAGAATTTCTTCATCGTGGCTTTAGAGACTTTACCCTGAACGCAGTATTTTATTTAGCAGTAAACTTTAATTAAAGACAACTTCCTCTAAAGGTGCAACCACCTACACTGAGAAAAGAAAAAGAAAAGAAAAAAAAAGCTTTAGTTAAATTCTACCAGACTTTGGCCCTAATTTTTCTCATCTGTAAAAGAGAGACATGCTTTTTAAGAGTGTACGGAAAGCAGGTGGGGAACGGTAACACACAGCTTCAACCCCGGCACTTGGGAAGCAGAAGCAGTAGATAACCTAGTTCAGTAAGAAAGAAAACAAACAACAACAACAAACCCCTTTCTTTAAAGAGAAGAGAGAGAGAGAGAGAGAGAGAGAGAGAGAGAGAGAGAGAGAGAGAGAGAGAGAGAGAATTTCAGTCTATAGCAAACCAACATTCTACCCAAGGCTTTTCTTCTTCTGTGTATAATATATTGGTATATACATTGGTTGGAGAGTATATATGTAAGTAAGGGCTTTCAGAGTTGAAAGCCACTTCCACCTCACTCTTAACTTTCTGCTTCTGCTACTACGCCTTGCTGACATGATGGAACTTATCCCTCTGGAGCCATAACCCCAAATACATTCTACCTTCTATGAGTTCCTTGGTCATAGTATTTATTTCAAAAACAGAAGGCTCACTAATGCATAGCCGTTTACTTACACGTGACCCACTTCCTTGAGTAAGGCAGCACCTCCCCAAACTGTGCCAGCCACTGGGGACTGAGCCTATGGGGAGCGATTCTTATTTAAATTACCACAGAGGTTGCCTTTGTAAAGAGGATCCTTTTATTCTTTCAGGTCTCTTCCTCAAGGTCTTAACTTATAGCAACCCCAAGGTAGATTGGACCAATAGGACTGGCTTCTGAATTAGAGTCTTACCTGCTGCTGAGGACCTTAGCTGATCTGCTAACCTCTGAGACATCCACCTCCCCTGTCAAGTCCATAAACATAGGGAGTTTCCTGTGTTCTTGTGATCTTTACCACTTTACAGTTTCTCCTGGGTGAGTGGCTGGCATTATAAAAAAGGACCTGCCGGGCGGTGGTGGCGCACGCCTTTAATCCCAGCACTTGGGAGGCAGAGGCAGGCGGATTTCTGAGTTCGAGGCCAGCCTGGTCTACAGAGTGAGCTCCAGGACAGCCAGGGCTACACAGAGAAACCCTGTCTCGAAAAAAAACAAAAAAAAAAAAAAAAAAAAGGACCTGATTACCTGAAATGAGACAAGGAGAGAAAGAAAGAGAGAGAGAGAGAGAGAGAGAGAGAGAGAGAGAGAGAGAGAGAGAGAGAGAATGGGGACACTGTGGTTTTAAACTCAGAAGTTCACATGACTTCTCCCTTGAGTAGCTCTCCAACAGAGAGATGGAGGGCTAGGGATGTGTACTTGGCACACCCACACATATTAATATAGAAACAAAAGAACAAAAGAATATCATGCTTCAGAAATTTACCACACTGGCAAGGCCATAATGAGGAAGCTACTACTGTTGTTTTGCTGAGAGGACATCTAAAAATAAAGAAAAAGAAATATCTACCATACAGCAAAGTCAGAAACCCTCTTAGCAAAAAAAAAAAAAAAAAAAAAAAAAACCTGTAAACGAGCATCACCTAGCTTCCCCAGTATTGCTCTCTTTAGAACATTTTCCTCTTCCTGAAGAGTAAGAAATGGATTTTGCCAAAGCATCTAAGCCACCAGCCTAAACAGTTGTGATTCTGCAAAGCTTCCATTGTCCTGTCACACTTACCTTTATGGGCACAATTAACTGTTTCTGTTTAACAGCCTTTCCCTTCTAATTAAACAGAGATAGAACTGAGTCAACAGTAGAGTTCTGGAAGCTGACAACTGAAATGTCAATCGGGTCTGTCCAAGGACATTAGGAAGCTGCATTGATCCGCATCCTTAAAGGAGAGAAAGACCTTTGAATTAGAAACAGCCTATGCTGCAGCAGGAATCTTCCAACTAGCCTCACGATTCAGCCCCCACTCCCACCCCCAAAACATCTTCTGATTCATAGACTAGAAAGTCAAGGCCAAGGCTTGTTCAGCTTGCAGCTCCATGCTCTGACATCTGTGTTCTCTCTGTAGCAGCCTAGCCTTGTTCTAAGGCAGAGGACATTGGTGGAGAAAGCAGCTACCAGTGCTAGAAAAGCAGAAGAGAAGCAGGAAGCGTGCAATGATTTGTCTCTTTTATCTTCATTCATTCTTGGGGCAAACAATGAATTCTTTACACATGGAACACAGACCATCCTCAGTCTCCATAAGACCTCTGCTTAGCTCCATAGACCCAGAGATAAAGATGAGACTTTCACGACTTTGTAAATATATTCAAAACTGCTGATGTTTATTCGTCAAGTGGGTGAATTGTATGGCATGTAGATTTGTTTATAAAAATAATATCTATCTATTTATTTTGCAGGTTGTGGGTATTGAACATAGGGTTTTAGTACAGTAGGCAAGCACTCTACAACATTCCCACACTCACACCCACACACATTCTTTTTGAGACAGTCTCATGTAGCCCAGACTGACTATGAACTCCTGATCCTCCTATCTTACAAGAGTTGGGAATATACACATATGTCACTACACATGGAAAACTATATGGTCTTGAGAAAAGATCTAGAGGAGGTGCTGGGTACCATGGAGGTGTTGATTACAGGGGACTGCATGCACTAAGTGGTCACCCAGATGCTGATGAGATGATCCCTACTTTTTGTTTGTTTGTTTTTTTTTATTTTGTTTTGATGTTTTTGTTTGTTCATTTGTTTTTTGTTTTGTTTGTTTGTTTGTTTTTTGTTTTTTGTTTTTAGTTTTTCAATACAGAGTTTCTCTATGTACTCTGGGCTATCCTAGAACTCACTTTGTAGACCAGGCTGCTAGCCTCAAACTCACAGAGATCCATTTACTCTGCCTCCTAAGTGCTGGGATTAAAAGCAAGCTCCGCCATGCCTGTCAATGACCCCTGCTTTTCAGAACATTAAAAAAGAGATGGTGGATTTAGAGCTACAGCTTAGTGGTGGATTCTTGCTGACCAAGTTCAGGCTGGGGATTTAATCGTCAGCATGCAAAAAGAGAATCTTACAGGAACTCTACAGAACTCATAAGAGCCAATAGGTAAATAGCTATATATCAAAAATCATAATTCTAGACGCTTTAGAAATGTCTCAGTGGTTAAAAACATTGACAGTTCTATCATAATGATCCTTGTTTCTTTACCAACAACCATGTGATGGCTCACAATAATTCTAGTTGTCCGGAATCCAAAACCTTCTGGCTTCTTCGTACACTAGGCATGCAAATAATGCACAGATATGCATGCATACAAAATACCCATACATATAAAAGTAATAAATGTTTTAAAATTATAATTCTATACTAAATCTAATTCTTGTTTTGTTTTTGGTTTTTGGTTTTTGGTTTTTTTTTTTCAGAGACAGGATTTCTCTGTGTAGCTCTGGCTGTCCCGGAACTCACTCTGTAGACTAGGCTGGCCTTGAATTCAGAAACCTGCCTGCCTCTGCCTCCCAAGTACTGGGATTAAAGGCATGTGCCACCACTGCCTGGCTCTAATTCTTAATCCTAGTAATAAATAAGAATTTTATCAATACAATACCAGCCATGATTTAAGAAAAAATCTTCACTAAGTCGGGTATAGTGGCTTATATTTGTAATCCCAGCATTCTGAAGGTAAAGATGGCTAGTTAAAAGCCATTCTGCCATTTTGGACTACAGTACAAAGCCTTATGTCAAAACAATAGCAACAACAAAAAAAAAAATCTACACTAGAGAGAAGGCAAGACCCACACACACACATTCTAACTGGTTATATGTGCATTTCACAGGCTGCAAAAGACCTTCCTGTGCAGTTTCTTACTGAATCCTCACAAAAACCTGCGACATTTGAAAAGATGTAAAAACCACCCACCTTCCACAGAGGGGAAAGTGGAAATTCAGCAAAGGTAAGTGTCCTGCCTCCCAAACCCTAAACAATAGCCTCGGCTATCTGATTGAAAACCCGTGGTCCAACTCCTCGTTCAGTAGTCGGCACCACCAAAACATGCTGCTAAAAAGGCTGCTTCCATGTGGGCATGGTCAGCCTTTAACCTTTAGAGCTGTTGTCTGGGCACACATCTGAAGTTCTTTGGTTAGAGCTGGCTGCAAGACCATGTTTTCAATAGCTGCAAGGACCAGAGAACATGCACCATTTGATAAATTTCCCTTAAATATTCAGGAATTTTTTTTTTTTATCTAAAAACTGGATTCATATATGTTAGTGGGGAAGTGTGTGAGTGTGTGTGTGTGTGTGTATGTGCGTGTAGAGAAAGACAGACCTATCTCTATGTATTTGTAGAGAGAGGAATAGAATATGATTCTAATATGAAATTACAAAATAGAATCACTTATTGATTTTTATGTAAGCTGTTAGAGAAACTAATATTTATTGGATGGCTAAAATGTTATAAATCAACTACCCTCATCAATAACTCTTCTCCCATTCTCTCTCTGTGTCTTCTCTCTCTCTCTTTGTCTGTCTGTCTGTCTGTCTGTCTCTCTCTCTGTCTCTGTGTGTGTCTATCTGTCTGTCTGTCTGTCTCTCCCTTTCCAACCTCTCTCTTACTCTAAATAAAAGCTTTTTCACACACCTACAATCCATTGTCTTTAACAAACTTTGCCCAGAACCTATCCTGCTGTTTTTCCCATGCTATGATAAAGTACCTACATCTTCCCTCTCACTGAGGAGTGTTTTATACATGTTCAAAGCCGCCTTTGTCTGATACTTTCTACTTCCATTCAAACATACTGAATCTTCTCTCATCTTGAAGGAAGAACTAGTAATTTCTTACCCAAGGTTTCTGGAGTATCCTCTACTTTTGTGGAGATGCTCAAGTGAGAACCTTGAGAATCCTTCCTCTTGCTTCTCCCAGTTGATAGGTGAATTCTGCAAACCAACTTTCTAGGTCTTTATTCCTAGGCTTTTTCCATTTCCTGTGAAGCTTCAAACCTGTGCCATCCAGCAGAAATAAAATATGAACCACACATGTAGAGTTTTAAATTTTCTGAATACATATACAATATATATTTAATATCACTAATATATTATATTGTGCTATCAATATAACAGACCTATTATTAGATAATATTTTTAATAATATATTCTATTTAATGCAAATATTAACAATATCATAATTTCCATATATATTCATTATAAAAATTTATGCATAAACTGCTAGCTGTCACCATCCATTATGGACTGCATGAGTTCTTTAGATCAATATTTTTTCTCAAAATGGACTCTATTAGATGCTAAGAAGCTTTCAGTTGGGACTAGAGAAATGACTCTGTGGATAAGAGCACTGGCTGCTCTCCCAGAAAACAGGGCAGCTCACGATCGCCTGTAACTCTGCTTCCAGAGGATCCAAGTTTCTCTTTTTCTGTCCTCGATGGACACCAAGCACACATGTGTTGAACTTACACACATCCCTTACATACATGTAGATAAAACATTCATACACATAATAAAAAATATTTTTTCTTTAATGTCCCCAGTGGTCTCTGCTTTCTGTTGATTGCCTTTCTAGTTGTTCTTTTTTTTTTTTTTCAAGACAGGGTTTCTCTGTGTAGCCCGGGCTATCCTGGAACTCACTCTGTAGACCAGGCTGGCCTCGAACTCAGAAATCCGCCTGCCTCTGCCTCCCAAGTGCTGGGATTAAAGGCGTGCGCCACCACCGCCCGGCGAGCCTTTCTAGTTGTTCAATACATTACAGTCAGAATGAGTTTTGTTGCTTGTTTTTAATTTTACTTACATTTGTTTATTTATTTGTTGGTTTAGTGTGCATGTATGTGTGTGTTTGCATGTATACATGTATACACTTGGCATGTGCCATGACACACTATAGAGATCAGGGGACAACTTTTCTGAGTCAGAGTTTTACCATGTGGCTCCAGAAATAAACTCAGGTCATCAGGTTTGGCCAGGCACCTTGACCTAAAGATCTTGCCTCTCTGATACGAGAAAGTCATACAGATAAAACAAGACCTTACCCCCCTTACCCCGGGGGTTAGACTAGACAGCAATCAGAGACAACCATAAGAAACCATGAACTTCATTTCTAACGAAGGGAAATGGAGACCACAGAAATTCCTGTCATTTAACAGACCATTTAAATTCAGAAAACTCTTCCATAGCACGCTAAGATCATTATTATTCCAGTCCTTCCAATCTTAAAATAACCCTCCTTAAAAATGACTGCTCATTGATACTTTCCAGATGTGTGATAATTTTGTAATGTCTCTCTCCTCTTAAATACGTTCCTCCTTCTGTTTCATGCTATTCGTAACTAGAATGTAAGTGGCAAAATCTGCACCTTTCCATATACTATCTAACTTACTGTTAGATGACTATTTCTGACTCTACATGTAAATTTTGATCACTATAATTTTTCACTTTGGGATACGTACTGAAAAGAATAGTGTTTATTAAAGTCTTCTGTAATAAATGTAATCAGTAGGTTTCTTGGCCCTCAGATTGTTATTAATGATAATTAACTGTGGTGATGAGGAATTACTAACAGTTATGATCCCGAGGAACAAAAATAGTGTATTGAAAAAACTGCTTGAGTAAAGCGATCAGGATTTTAACGGAGGAAGCTGCAAGCACCGAGCATCCTGGGTGCCAAGTACAAACAGCACTCCCTCCACCCATCACCTAGTCTCGAGTTCACCATGAATCAGTAGGGTCATCCACTTAAGGAATCCATTCATAAGAATGTGCCGTAGAGAGCGTAGAAGATGAGGATAAGGCCTGCTCATTCTTAGCGCTAACACACCTGCCTCCACCAGTTTGATTTTGCATTAAGGAAAATAAGGAAGAGAAATTGGAATGAGTCAGCTCCATCCTCCGGCAACACTAATTCCTGAGTGTGGGGAGCTCTGGGCAATGAGCCTTCCACTTTCAGAATTATGGCAGCCTTGGATGTTCACACACAAAGTGAAGAACTTGAGAAGTATGGACTTGAATGCAATGATGCTCTACATCACTCGACTCATGTTAGGCTTACCTGGAAGCCTTTCAAGCATCTATGCCTATTATCCAGGCCACCATATGCCTATTAAATGACAGCATTTGTGGATGAGATATAATATGTGTCTAGTTTTACAGCCTTCCAAGTGATACTAATATGCGGTCAAGGTTGCGAGTCACCCACTTAGTGTTAAGCTTTGCTGGTTGACATGAAACTCATCTGAAAAATCTTAAAATACTACTGCGAGGAAAATGGAGATCTTGGACACTGGGTACCAGTTTTCAGTTATAAAATAAATAAGTCCTGGGGTTTAAAGTATGACATAGGCTTTGATGGATATGTTAATGAAACCGCAGTCATTATAAGATGTGTATATATAACACATTATCACATTCTTCATGGACTTGTTATCAAATAAAGGCATGCGTATGTGTGAACACACATGGTTTAAAAGAGACTGCTGCTGGATTCTTCCTTAGAGAACTTAACTCAGTTGATCTAGGTTTGAGCAAAATCAAACAACAACTAGTTTTTTGTTTTGTTTTGTTTCAAAAGCTCTCCACCAACCACAGTGGTAAAATGGTCCAGTAAGTTGAAGCTCTCCACCTGCGCTAGGCCAGGCTGTGACACCACTTCACAGCCTCTGCTGGTTTTAGAGCCAGGGCTCATTTGCTTTATCAGGTGAATCTCTAGGGGCTTTGGATCTGTGGACTTGGAGAAGGAGCATTTAAGATGAAGCTTCCTTGGTCTTAGCACTGAAATCTTCAGAACTCCTGAGAGCCTGGCTTGAATGTAGCCTGTGCGTATTCTATTATCCACATACTCAGGAGGTAGACAGGAGAATTGTCCAAGTTCAAGATGAGCCTAGGCTAATTATTAAGCTTCTGCCTTAGAAGTCAAAACAAACAAACAGCAAACAAACAAAAACAAACCAGAGTTGATCGAGAAAGAAGGGAAGGCTTCTGGTAGGAGCTAAGTCTACAGAAGACTGAGGAAAGGAATCCTAAGAATACCAGAGCAAGTTGCCAGAAAAACATGCACCCTTCCCAGTTTCACTAGTGAAAACCTTGGGGTAGTGATCTGATTCTGTCTCCAATTTCTGATTCAGAATCAGTTTAAGAAATGTTCCATCCGGGCGGTGGTGGCGCACGCCTTTAATCCCAGCACTTGGGAGGCAGAGATAGGTGGATTTCTGAGTTCAAGGCCAGCCTGGTCCTGTGAGTTCCAGGACAGCCAGGGCTACACAGAGAAACCCTGTCTCGAAAAAACAAAAAACAAAAAACAAACAAACAAAAAAAAAAAGAAATGTTCCTTTGGTATTCTGGTGGGAATGCTAACAGTGAGGACTACTTTTCTTCCTATGGGTCGATTTTTCCTGTCTTGATGTGATGATATGTGCCTGGTCTTATAGCTTGTTATGCTATGTTTGGTCGATGTCCCTGAGAAGCCTGCTCTTTTCGGCAGAAAGACTAACAGGGTGGGGGATGTAGGGGAATAGAGACATGGATGGGGGAGAGGGGAGTTGGAGAAGAAAGGCTGGTGGGGAGGGAAGAGAGGGGAAACTGTGGTCTGGATGTAGTATATGAAAGAATAATAAAAGAAAAAAGAAGAAAGAAAGAAAGAACGAACGAACGAACGAAAGAAAGAAAGAAAGAAGAAAGGAAGAAAGGAAGAAAGAAAGGAAGAAAGAAAGAAATGTGTTCTAGTGTTTTGGGAAGGAATTCAGGGATTTTCTTGGATATAGAGCAAACCTCCTTGATAACTGTCCATTGGTTTCCCCAACTCCTTCTTTTGAAACATTCCTTATTATAGCTGAATTCGATTCAAGTGTGACTTGTTCTAGTTAACAAAATCAGAGTTATCATTTGTTTAAATCACTGTAAGCAAACACAGTCATTTGCTTATTCTTAATGCAGAATGTGATTATGAAGCTTGTGGTTTACCCAGTAACTTTTGACGGTTTTTTTCTGCTTTCTGCTCCGCCTTTTGGAGGGCTGAACTGGGCACAAGCCAAGGGCAAGGAAACTCCAGGCCTTCACTCTCTGTAGCTTTTTGGCCTCAGCTTAATAGATTAAATGGAAATGACTTGATGCAGCTCTGCCTACAGCATATACCTGCAACCACTGAGCTTCACCTGGAACGGAATCAGTTTTAAATGCACCTGGAAGAGATACACACGTCATTTCTCTCATAGCCCATCGAATCATCTAGCTTGCATCCAACCAATTGGAACTTTAGGGTTGAAGCGCAAATAGGTCAGGGAAGGTCGAGGACATTAAACGAGAAGTGTATCTATCAACTAGTTATACATTTATCAGTCAAGGTGTAAAATACCAAAGGAATGAAAAGCCGTCCACAACGGGTTCTCCACCCTATCTTAACATTTATACAAGACTAAGCCACCAAGAAGGGGCGGCATCATTTTGGTTCAGGTTGAGAATCATGCAAAGGAGGAGCAAACAGCAAAATCATTTTCTGCAGCAAGAGTTGGCTGTAACCTCCATCTTTAAAAAAAAAAAAAAAAAAAAAAAAAAAAAAAAAAAAAACCTTCAGGAATTTGGTCCTCCAAATGGCAGATCAGAAATGTTAAAGTCACTAGGTAAATCACAGATTTTACGTGCTTTTCCTGAGACATAGGGGGTTTCCAAAAGTGCAGGATACCCACATAAATCCACAAAAGTTTTAAATGCAGAGACAGGCATATGCAGCAACAGATCTCTTGAGTCACCTGAATAGTGTCGGGAGTTCCTTTCCTCTGGCCCAGCAGACCGGCAGACTTAACCTCTTGGTTGAAGTCCAAAGCTATAACCTAGCTGGAGGAAAAGCTCAGCACCTATACTACAAGCCAGGACCTCTGGCGCCTGCGCAGTACACTCAAGGAGCTGGGCCGGGGACGGTCCCGCCCCTCTGGCGGTTCAAGGCTCCCGGCTTAAACTGGAATTTGGCGTTAACCGCCTCGTTGCGACTGGGCTGGCCGCTGAGTTTAGTTGCCGGTTCCCTGCACCGGATCGGATCAGATGCAGCAGGAGCAGAGCCTAGAAGGAAGTTCAAAAAAGAAAATGCATCGTGGAATCTACTAAAGTCAGACAGAATTCTTGATTTAGAGTAGCGTTCAGTGCATTGTATAAGTAAGCTTATGAAGACAGTTGCTTCGGCTGGGGATGTAGCTCAGTGGTAGAGCGCGCGCTTCGCATGTGTGAGGTCCCGGGTTCAATCCCCGGCATCTCCAAGGAGCCGTAAATTTAACTTTTACCCGATTTTCGTTACTTGTTTGCACATTTTGCTCACCACTAGAACACCGAAAAACAAAAAGGCCATGAAAAATCTGCAAAGTCTGGAAAACTGACACTAGTGGTTGCTGGAAAAATAAGTGAAACGAAACTGCCAGAAAGAAAAATTCGTAGTTTCTTTCCTCCTTAATGCTAATATTTTAGAAAAACAAGGTTTGAAACAAAAAGTAGCAACTAACTGCATTGGCCGGGAATCGAACCCGGGCTCCCGCGTGGCAGGCGAGAATTCTACCACTGAACCACCAATGCAACTATTTGCAAGTGGCTTTCCTTATACTATACTAGGACATATTTCCAAACGAGTCATTCGTTTATCAATTATGTGTTTGTATATTCAAAAAATTCAGAAAGAGGAACGGAATTCTTTTGTTATTCGCTTAAGTTTTTTTATTTTATTTATTTATTTTAAATCAAATCGTAATTTTTACTTATTCACACAGGGGTTATAAACACAAAAAGGCAGGACGTGAGGAAGGGGATGACACCGGAGCATAGGAGTTCAGGGGAGTACAGATATCTTTCAGAATATCTCCTTAAGTTTTTAATCTCATTTACATACATTATATTTGAAGATAGTTTCACCTATCACGGAGTCTTAGGGCAGAAAAAGTTTCTACATTTGTCACTGAGCATGGCACAGAATTCTTCTTTCTTTCTTTCTTTTCTTTTTTTTTTTTTTTTTGTTTTTTTGTTTTAACATTTTTTCTTTTGTTTTTATTTTACGTTTTTTGGCACAGAATTCTTAATTCAATAATCATTAAATATTGGCAAAATATTAACATTTTAAAATTCTTACTACTCTAACTTTCGTTAAACTGTATGAGGGTTTTGGGGTTGTTTGGTTGGTTGGTTTTGTTCTTGGCAAAGGATACAAAGTATGTAGATTTACTCTATATACGATTACATGATCATCAGCCTATGTTCAGATACTTTGATCATTCATATATATATATACACACACACACACACACACACACACCTTCATGTGTATCACCCATTTTGATTTTATCAATTATTTTAAATAGTCAGACGAATGGAAATTTTTTAGGGATTGAGAATAGAAATCAGAAATCAGAATTAGAATCTTTAACACGACTTAAGTTATTAGGAGAAAACTGAGCTGCCATACTGACCCACAAAGAATTGGGAGGCATTACTTCCTCTGACCAAGTGATCTGAATTCTACAGATGGTTTCTGCTTCAGGTGTGAAATGACAGTCTCAGGATCTCTTTCAACCCATAGGATGAGTCTGAATCGTCACCTGGTTTCCATGGAAAACTATGCCAAAATCCAAACCAGGGCATATAAGGATAAAATAACAGAAAGAAATGAGTTCATGGAAATATTCTTCAATGCAAAGATGTGTTTGTAATTCATAGAAGACTGTGGATTTGGACATTACTGGCCTCTTTACTTTTGGAAGGAAAATTTCGACAGTTTTGAAGGACCTATGACTAGTTCGGAAAGATTCCAGGAAAATGAGAATAAAATAGAAGCTACGCTTCCATTGTGTACTAGCAGTTACAGAGGCTTGGTGAGCAAGTGCAGGTGGACTTCATCCCAGTGAAGTAAATTACTCCAACTTAACAAATGATGAAGTTGGGACTTCTAAGGGGAAGACTGGAACCTGGCCACTATTTCGTCTGATGTCTGAGAGCTTAGCCAATTGTCCAAGCTATCTACCTGAAATATGTCTCTGTAACTCAGGATGTTATACATTAAGAATAGTTGAGTGCTGATCTGCAGATCGAGAAACATTATAAACAACCACTGAAATAATGTGAGGGTTTATAGATTGATATGGTGTCTAAGGAAGTTTGAGTATGAGGGTAAACAACAGAATTTGAAGGTAAATAAATTATAGAACACAAATAATAGCTCACCATTGGACTGAGCACAGGGATCCCAATGGAAGAGGTAGGGAAAGGACTGAAGGAGCTGAAGGGGTTTGCATGGCTCCAGCTGCATGTGTATCAAGGATTGCCTTATCTGGCATCAATGGGAGGAGAGGCCCTTGGTCCTGTGCAGACTCAATGACCCAGTGTAGGGGAATGCCAGGGTGGTGAGGTGGGAGTGGGTGGGTGGGTGAGCACCCTCATAGAAGCAGGGGGAGGGGGAGGGGATAGGGGGGTTGCAGAGGGGAAACCAGGAATGTAAATAAATAAAATATCCAAGAAGAAAAAAATAAAAGAAAAAAGAAGGTACTAGAGAACTGGAAAATCTAAACTCCAATCCCTAGTAACCTGTTAGTGAACAAGGTCAAACCATTTTACTTCGAACATAGTTTGGTTTTTGCTACGAGAGAAATGGGGCAGAAATGGGGTTTAAAACATCACTGTTGAAAGGACCTGGTTGCCGGACGGTGGTGGCGCACGCCTTTAATCCCAGCACTCGGGAAACAGAGGCAGGCGGATTTCTGAGTTCGAGGCCAGCCTGGTCTACCGAGCGAGTTCCAGGACAGAGAAACCCTGTCTCGAAAAAAACCAAAAAAAAAAGAAAGGACCTGGTTTTTCAGAGCTGTTCCGAGCCAGTAAGGAATGTCATCGATTCCTTGCCCTGAACCTCAATTTGCCAGTTCATTTTGAGCCACTCACTTATTAGCATTTACTTATTATCTTGTAAGCCAGAAATTTAAGAGAGGAGAGGGAGAGGGAGAACACTTTGAGAATATCACATTTTCTTTATATGTTCGATTCAGATTGACTCTGTGTGTGTGTGTGTGTGTGTATGTGTGTGTGTGTGATGGATGTGTAGGGTGTGATGGTGTGGTATGTTGTGATCTGACCAGAAAGTAAACAGAGAAATATTAGGGCAGATAAACCAGCAAGGGGAAGGGTGAAAATAGAGTGAGTGTGTGGTGTGTGTGTGTGTGTGTGTGTGTGTGTGTGCAAAGTACATTATGCATATGTGAAACTGTCATAATTGAAGGTCATTGTTTTTGTTTCATTTTATGAAAAATAAGAAAGTTGGAAGGATGAAGCAGGGGGATTGCCTCAAACCCAGAGCAAAAAGAAAAAAGAACGAAATTCCTAGCAGGGGTCTGTGACCATAGGAGTGGTTGAAGAGGAAAGTGGTGATTCAGGAGCTAATGGGTAGGAAATTGAGAAAGTGCCCCCGAGGAGATGAGGGCAGTGGGATCCTAGGAGAGCCAGAAGAAATGCTGCAGTAGGCAGTGATTTGGCTATCTGTGTGATCAAGCATGCAAATATCACAAGGCTGTCCGACTGTGCCTGAGGGTGGGTACACACTCACACTTTCTCTGGTCTGCTCTCTGATCCACAGAGACTGAAAGACAGGAAGAGAAAGCACAGGAGTGACATGAAACTGTGAAATGTTACAGAATGTCTTTGACAATCCTGACCACTGTCTGTAGACCAGACCTGGGCTTAGGTTGCAGCAGAAACATCTTTGGGTGCCTGCTCAAAGTACCAAGGCCAAGGATGGAGTTGGTTTGCCACTGAGATGCAGTTATATACCATAGGAAGGAAGGAAGGAAGGAAGGAAGGAAGGAAGGAAGGAAGGAAGGAAGGAAGGAAGGAAGGAAGGAAGGAAGGAAGGAAGGAAAGGCATTAAGAAATAGAAGTAGTTGGTATAATACACTCAGGAAAGCAATGCCTTTTTTTTTTTTTTTTTTTTTTTTTTTTAAGCCATGAGTGATTGTATTGATTTAATACATGCGGCTTATTTCTGTCCCAGGTTAAAAACTAGCCCTGGGGAAATGGAGGAGCCTGTCATTTGGATTGCCCTTTACTGGCTGGGAATTAAATCATTACTTATTCCATTTTAGAATCACAAGTAGTACCCTAAGGCCTACTTTCCTAAGGATGAAAATCAGGGCATGGAAATGAAGAACCCAGGTATAATTCTCACATGCAGATGCTGAGGACGTGGAGACGTGGAAGGCAGTCACTGCAGAGTCATCTGCTTGCATTTTCCAGTTCTCAGGCATGTCTGACTGGTCAACAACTGTGAGCTTCTGTCTTAAAAGGAATCTGAATCCTGCTCTTCCTCCTCATGTCAGTCTCTCCTGTGCAGACAATTATCACCTTGGTCTCTAGGCTGGAAACATAGCCTTTGTTATGCTACGTGAAGCTGCTAGTTGACTTTTCTTTCTCCCTCACCTATTCCCCTCTCTCTTCTCCATTGTCCCTTTGTTATTGATTCTAAAATTGAATTTGTTTCCAAGCACTACAGAGGGTATGGAATGGTGGTGTGTGTGTGAACACATCATCCTTCTGATTCTTTTTTGTTTTGTTTTTTTTTAGTGAGCATTTATTCTAAGAGTCTCAGTGCCACATGACCACCACCATCTCTTGGCAGACATGAAATGTTGCCTGACTCAACCACGGTTCTCTTATTCCCAAATCATGTATCTAATGTTATATACACGCACATCTATGCATTAAGTAATTTATGCCTGTGCTTCAAAATTCAGCGGATCTGAGAGCATAGTCATTGAAAAGTGGTCTTTGTCCCACCTCGTCTCAGGAGATACAAGTATTTAATTTCCTTTAAAGCAGAAATGGTTCATGATACACATGACATATGTCTGTAAAAACTTTGTTTTTTTTTCTAGGAGAAAAATTGTCTTAGAAAAAATTTCCTTAACATAGACAGCTCCACGTCTTTGTGAGGCTTTGTGTTCTTATGGAGGGAGTTCTGTGTTCATTCTTTAAGTATCTTTAGGAATTAAGGTCAATTTTTCTTTAGTCTATTGTGAGTAGTATAGTATCCTAAGGTCAAGTTTCCTAACAATCGGAATCAAGGCATGGGGGTGAAGAATGCAGCCAAAACAAGATGTGTAGAGATGGTGAAAGGTGCTTTTCGTACAGGCTGCTCATTCCTTCTGCCTAGTCCTTGACAGAGGATGTTCACCCTGCATGGTAAGGACAATGCTACAGGCAACACTTTGGACTTGCGCCATTTTGTATGATTATAACACATTCCTGCAAGTAAAATTGCTGCGGGGGAAAGTTGAGTGTTCATTTGTTGCTTCTTTTTTTCCTTTAAGATTTATTTATTTTATTCATATGAATATCAGATCCCATTACAGATGGTTGTGAGCCGGTGGTTGCCGGATATTGAACTCAAGACCTCTGGAAGAGCAGTCAGTGCTCTTAACCACTGAGCCATTTCTCCAGCCCAAGTGTTTGTCTTTAAGACAGAATATCACTGAAGCTCCCTTCTGGCCTTGAATTTGCAGAGATCTGCTTGCCTCTGCCTCCTGGGTACTGAGATTAAGGACATATACCACCATACCAGGAGTAATCTGAATACAAAATATAGAATTACAACTCAGAAATCTACTCTTTCCACGTTTGTAACTTTTCATTATATTATTTGTTCTGCCTTATATTCAATCACTGTAATATACATCATGCCCAAAGGCCACTTGGTGGGGAGAGGGTTTATTTCAGCTTACAGTTTACAGCCCATCGTGAAGGGAATTCAGAGTAGAACTCCAGGCAAAAACCTAGAGACAGAAACTGAAACAGAGCCCATGGAGGAGGGCTGCTTCCTGTCAGCTTTAGGCTGACGTTTATCTATTTTTTTTTTTTTTTTTTTTTTTTTTTTTTTTTGGTTTTTCAAGACAGGGTTTCTCTGTGTAGCCCTGGAACTCACTCTGTAGACCAGGCTGGCCTTGAACTCAGAAATCCGCCTGCCTCTGCCTCCCAAGTGCTGGGATTAAAGGCGTGCGCCACCACTGCCCGGCATTTACATTTCTTAATATTTCTCCAGATCATGTATAAACAATAGGATGTGTGTGCACTATTACACACAAAGAGAGCTTCTGGGAAGGCAAGGAGATATTATAAAGATATGAAGAAAAAATAATAAATAATTGGGGATGGTAGTACTTACCTTTAATCCCAGCACTCAGGAAATAGTCAGGCAGATTTCTATGAGTCTTCGGACTGTCTACCTACATGGTGAGTTCCGAGCTATCTAGGGCTATATAGTGAGACCTTATCTAAATAAATAAGTAAAGAGTAAAATTATACACACACACTCACACATAAAATAAGAAAGACTGTGACCTCATGATAACAACTTATCATGAGTAGGAGTGTCGTTAGGTTACCCCAGTGTGCAACAAACGAGTTGCCTCAAAAGAAGAAAAAGAACGAAAAATTTTTTCAAAAGCAAATGCATTGTGATAATTAAGCTTCAGTGTCAGCTTGACTGGCTTTAGAATCGCCCAGAAGACGTACCTCTGGGAGTGTCTGTGAGGATCTTCGCAGAGGTTTAACTGAGCATGAAAGACAAACCCTGAGCGACAGTGGCACCCTGCGAGGTGGGGCGGGGTGCAGGCGCCAGGATACCAGACTGAATAAACAGGGCAAAGGGAGAAGGCAGGTTGAGCTGTGGCGCTGACTGCTCAGGTGTAAGGAGTCCTGCTAGCATTCCAGCCTGCCCCATCACACCTACGCCACAAACTGTAAAACTAGAAACCTTTCTTAGGTTTCTTCCTTTGGGTGTTTTGTCACAGCTTATGAGTAAAATAACGCAAATATAGCACAAGCCTCTATTGATGGACACTCTATTGTACAGTGGTTTTCACTTCTTTACGGATTTTTCTGGAGCTTTTATTAGCAATATATTAATAACCTATTAGCAAACTGTGCTGCTATTCCCTTTTCCTAAGCTTCAGCAATAGTTTTAGTTCCTGTTAAAATTTAGCTCTTAACTATTTACTGTTTGTACTTTGTTGCTGTCGTCTGATCTTCCTAGCACATTGTTCTTGTGATCAAAGAAACTGTTGTCTCTTAAGGCAAGGTCTTCCTCCTACACAGCCACGCCCTGCTGACCTCACACTAGAGATTCTCCTGCCTCTACAGCGCTGGGCTACTGCTGCACACAAACACTGAACAGCTGGAAAGCTTATCTAGATGTTTTCTTATTTGGCTCCCTCTCATATTTCCTCATGCAATATTGATGTAACTCTATCTGGCCAACATTATCAACTGAATATATAAAGTCGCCTATCGATAATTGTCAATATATAATAACAAATAACAATCAATCTTTTGATACAAAAATCACAAAAGGAAAAAGAAAAACACAAAACAGATCCCCTTCACAGCTCACGGGGGCGGTGGGGGGTGGAGGTGGGGGATGGAGGGTGGGAGGCAGGTAGCAGGGGCTGAAACTTTCAGTGTTGATTCTTCTTCTATTAAGTAGAGGGAACAGTCCACCTTTAAAAAAAAAAAAAAAAATCTTAGCCTGTTCAACAGAGTGAGTTCCAGAACAGCCCGGGCTACACAAAAAAAAAAAAAAAAAAAAAAAAAAAAATCTTACATTGGACATTTCCTATTATCTAGACAGGTTTTAAGTTCTATGTGTATTATCTTGTGACTAATATAGACAAATCGGTTATCTCCAGCACTTGGGGACAAAAGAAGCAGCCCATGAGTCTGAGGCTGGGCTTCATAGTGAGACTGAAAAACAACAGCAAACAAGCAAGCAAAACCAGGGCTGGGGATACAGTTCAGTGGCTGTGTGTCTTGCCTGCTTGCTGCACATGTCAAAGGCCTAGGGTTTGCTCTCCATCGCTGAAAGGAAGATTCATCAGAATATAAAAATACCTCAGTGTCAAAGCCCCTGAATTGATTTCAAAAATACCTTTGTGCATTTTCCTTGGTAACTTCCACAGCTCCTGGACTAGTCCTCAACTTTTTTTTCTCTCTCTCTCTCTCTCTCTCTCTCTCATTCTCTCTCTCTCTCTCTCTCTCTCTCTCTCTGTGTGTGTGTGTGATTTTACTTAGCATCTGAGGATACAGGATACAGGCCTTTGTGACAAGGAAGAGGTGGAAGCCCTGTGAAGTGGCTGCTCGTGTTGCGTCAACACTCGGGAAATAAAGGATGGAGGCTCCGGTCCTTTATTTTATAAGTTCAGAAACTCCATTTGGTGATTTAGGAGAAGAAAGCCACCTCAGACTGGGAGATGGCTCAGTGGTACAGCCCTTGCCTAACACAGGATATCACAACAAAAAGCTGAAACAAAAAGCTGTATCTCTGAGTCTACATATATGGAATAAAACCCATAACCATTGCTTTCCAGATTGTTCTGCACCATCCCCCTGGAATATCGTTATCGTGTCTGTGCCATATTTTCCTTCTAATGGTCAACACGTAAGGAAGTCAAGCCAGAATCTGATAGGAAAGCTGAATTTCGAGAATGGGGATATCATTGCAAACTAAATGGCATATGTTCATAAAATATCTAATATTTCTACCTTCATGATAGATATATATCTTCATCTTAGAAACTTGACAGCCTAAGGGCATAGCTGTCCTTGGATGGCTGCCCCTCTATCTTTAGTTTCTTTTCATATTATAATATTACTGATAATGAGGGTTAACCAACCCTCTGCTATCTGACGTGTGTGTGTGTGTGTGTGTGTGTGTGTGTGTGTGTATTCTCTCTATAATGCACATTAATGATATTTTACATTGCTTGGATGTTGCTAGGTTAAATTTAAAATATATAATATATGAGTAACATGTGAAACAAGTCAAGTACAGGCTCCCACTCCAGAGGAGAATTCTCCTCCAAACTGTTCATTCATTCAACACTAGAAATAGTTATGAAAACAATACTGAGTTGATCTGTCAGTGCTGCCACCACAACCTGTCAATGGGCTATATGACTAATGAACTTGAATTTATTTCTCACACTCCTAGAGTAAGGAAGTCCAAGTCTGGAGCCACCATAGTCAGGTTCTTACACCAATCCTCTGCTTATTTACACACTGATGAGTTCTTGTATCATGGCAGAAAGAGTGGAGGAGGGACTGGGATCCTTCTGTAAAAAGCACTACTTCCCATTCATCAGGATAGCATCCTGTGTGACTAGTTACCTTATCTGTCAGTTACTTTCGTCATTACTATGGTCAAGTATTTGACCAGAAGCAAATTAAGAGAGGAAGTATCCTTCTGAGTCATGGTTCAGAAGATACAGTCCATCCTGGTAGGGAAGAAGCAGAACCCACACGGTGGCAGGAAGAGTATGGTGTGGCCAAGTATATCATGAAGTCATTTTAGCAGTCAAGAACCAGAGAGAACTGGGCTGGAAACAGAGAATGTCTGCAATTCTCCAGGTCCATGATAGTGGACCTACATTGGCCAGCTAGACTCCATATCCAAAAGGCCTTAAGCCTTCCCAGATAGAACTACCATCAGCCTGTAACCAAGTTTTCAAACAAGGCCTCACCTTCTAATGCTATGACATCAAGGGTTAGAATGTGTGATTTTGGAGAGATGTGCTATAAACACTCCATACTTGTTACTGATAATGTAATAAATCAAAGGATGTGTTTTATCTACACCAGAAGCAGCACAATAGGAGTCCTGCTTACAGATGCTGGCATCTCCTAGATCTCTGCTCCTAGATTGGAATGCTTTTTATGTATATTTTTTTGTCTCTTCCTCCTATGTACCTAGAACTTGGTCTTGACCTGTATTCTTTTGATTTTCAACTTCATTCTTTGCCTCCTACTTTCTCTTCATCTGGTATATTTATCACCTTTTACCTAATACTTCCTAGTCTCAGTTCAATTGAGCTCCTAAAACCCCAGATTGACTGCTATTGATCTATTACATGAAGACAAGATAATATTTCATACAATTGATACTTCTTCAAAAATTTTCCACTGAGATTTCTCTGAGTGTGTATGTACAAATGATGGGTGAATCCATCTTTTGAGTTGTTTGTACATACTTTGATTTTTTTCTCTACAAAGCATCAGTCATCTTAGAAGTATAGATGTGAAAAGTGAATAAGATACCTGACTGAAACTTCCAGACTTAATTTTGCTTGAGTTATCAACATAGCTATCTAGCAAGGGATCCAGACAAAGATATGATAAGGCTGGAATACAGACATACTTTACTATATACCTTTAATTCCATACAATGATGTCTAATTAAGGGGCAAAGTGACAAATCAGAGAAGATGATGTCATCTCTGACAGACTGAGTCAGAGATAGGATATGCCCAACTTCTTCGTATCCTATTCTCACCAGAACAGACAGGAAAAGAGAGGATACATAAGGAGCAAGGAAGGCAAGTGAGTTCAGTTCCAT
Organism: Mastomys natalensis; assembly: GCA_021653895.1. Classification (NCBI taxonomy): domain Eukaryota; kingdom Metazoa; phylum Chordata; class Mammalia; order Rodentia; family Muridae; genus Mastomys; species Mastomys natalensis. Next base: position 233,380 of record JAJTUV010001051.1, read on the forward strand.
TCAGTTCAGATTGGAACAGTTGAGTTTAGTGCAGTTCAGCTCAGTACAGAGCAGTTCAGATCATGGAGTTCAGAGGCAGTCTTTCCAAGCAAAGCAATTCAGTCAGAAGCGGAGAGAACTAATATGAATCAGTTAGCTTAGAGAAGAGTTTGAGCCAAAACAGCTGAGTTGAATGAGCCACCCAGAGTTCAGAAAGAGTTAGAAAGGGTGAGTTTATTCAGCAGTAAGCCTCAGAGGCTGAAACATAGGCCTAGGTTAGCAGATGGAGGCTGGAAGCTGAAACTTTCATTGTCCAGGCTTGCAGAAGATTAGATTGTATGGAACCTAGAAGCTTCCAGGCTTAAGCCTAAGGATAGTTAAAAATGCTCTGGGCTCAGCCCAAGCTGTGTATTTGTAAAACCTGGTTACAGCTCTCATCCAATCCTTTCTTTTTTTTGGGGGGGGGGCGGTGTTTTCGAGACAGGGTTTCTCTGTGTAGCACGGGCTGGCCTGGAACTCACTCTGTAGACCAGGCTGGCCTCGAACTCAGAGATCCGCCTGCCTCTGCCTCAGTGCTGGGATTAAAAGCGTGCACCACCACTGCTCGGCTCATCCAATCCTTTCAAGTGAGGAAATAAAAGTCATTTACATTTAGACATTTGCCTGTGTGACTGTCACTTATCCACTTCGAGGTTTGTACTGCAGTTCTGTACCATTTGGCTGTACTCTTTCTCATAACAATCCTCACTGCCTTCTCTTGATTATGTGCTTTTAAACAGTTCAATACTACTATTGTTAGTTATTTAGAGACTTCTTCCTCTTTTCTATATTTCAAAAATATATAATATCCATACCAAAAAAATGATGATACTGTGTTTGGGAAAAGGGGCCTCAGTGGGGGAGTCTCGGAGGCTTCCACGAGGCAGGTCCCACATACAGGAGAAAGTCTAAGGTTCCAGAGGCTGGAAGCTTTGGCGACAGCAGGCCCCAATGATATAAGAAAGTCCTTGGCTACAAAAGGGTTTATTTTCATGGTGGGTGGTGGATGGATCTGGATGTATCCACCCCCAAACTCAGGGCAGACCTGAGTTAAATAGGGAGGGAGAAGTGGGAAGGGTCTGGGAGGAATGCTTAATTGGCTCCGCCCTCTGACCTTCATTAGTATGTAAATCTCTAGGGCCTGAGGCCTGTAGTCAGCCCTCTACCTGTGCACTTTAGGAGGGGCTATAATGGCCTTCGTGACTGAACAATGTAGGTCCATGGAGATTACACTGCTTTTTGGGACCCTGGGTTCTGCGGACGTGGCCGAACTCCTGCCTTTCTCTCTAGGAGTCTCGAGTTCCAGGCCCATGCCCAGCCAAGAACCAGGATACCCTTATGCAGTCCCACAATACTGGTAAAAAAATTTCATTTAGTCAATTACTTCAATGTTCAGTAAATAAGCTATTTCCAATTTAATGTGTGGTTTTTTCCACTTCTAAAACTACTATGTAGTTTAAAAATGGTACAATAAGTAAAACTACATATAGTATTTATAAGAAACTAGACTTTGTTCAACAAGAACTAATAATTAACAACTAACGACTAGAAAATACAAGTACCATAAACCAGAACCTTCTGATTAACACAAAAAAGAAGACATGCTTTCTTTAAACCTCACATAATCAGCAGAGGGTTGAAATTATGATCCAAAGAGAATATTCCTGGAAACTAGTCTATATTCTATAAATTATTTACTATTTAAACATAGTAAGTTCCAGGCTATCCAAAGCTACATAGTAAGATGCTGCCACAAAGAACAAATAAACAAAAATAAAAACCCTAAAGTTGTTCAGGAGGCCGTGGAATTTCAAAATATCACTGCCATATTTCCACTCTAAGATTCTCTTTTATAGGACTAAAAGATATAAAAATAGAAGCCAGGCATAGTAGTACATACCTGTAATCCCAGTACTCCGGAGGCTGAGACAGGAGGATCACCACAAGTTAAGCAAGCCTGGGCTTGAGTTTAAAGTTAGCATGGAGTCTATTTAAAAACAAAACAAGTGATCATCTAGGTAGCCCAGGGGCTCAGCTATTTTGCTGCAGATATAGTGACCTGAGTTCAATCCCTCAAACCATGTGGTAGTAGGGAAGAAATGATTCTGGCCTCTGACCACACACAATATAATGTAAAATTGTTAGGAATATATGTTTTATCAAGTGTTTGCATTTCTCCTTGTAAACTCTTTCTGGCTTTAGGAATAGCACAGATATCTCAGTCATAGGTTCTGCATCAGACAGGAGTGTTTCGACGGTGAGTCTTCTCCTACTCATTGTAGAAACTCTGATTAACCTCAGGCTTACTACTGTAGGAATAGCATGCAGTTACTAGTCTCAGTACATCCAGACCAGATGTACAATCTAACAAGACATGGCGAGGTGGTGATTCTGCTTACCCAACCTGAATAGGCTGAAGTGCAGTTGCCCTAGAAGATCGTATGAGCAGAAGTTCTGAAGGGCTCAGGCGCTGCAGCGCTGCATGAGGGCACTTACAATTCTCTCAGCCGGTTGTTTGATGAATGCTTCCTAATAGTTGAAATGAACTATGAGCATAGTGTTGGTCAGTCTAGACTACGAAAGTGCCACAAAACCAAAGTAAAATGTACAATGGCAAAAAGCACAGGATTTGCTAGGTGTGGTGATTTGCATCTCTAATCCCAATACCGAAAGGCTAAGGCAGAATTGCCCTGGGTTAAAGGCCAGCATGTGTTGAAGGGTGAGTTCTGGGTCAGGCTGGAGCAGAGTGAGAGAGACACTCTACACAATAATAAAATAAACACATAACAGTCCTGTTGGGTGAAATATCCTGTCTTCATCTCTGACTGGTTCTATAACCTTGAGCAAGGTAGTTAGCATCCCTGACTCAGTGTCTTCCTTGGCCTAAAGACATATCTTGTATTGCCTTCACAGGTTGTGAGAAGGAAATGAGCTAATGCATATAAAGCTCTCCCACTGTATCTGGTACCTAATAAGCCCAGAGCAGCAGATGTTAGAGCGTTAAAACAGCACTGGAGAGGCAGTGCAGGGCTGTCTGCTTATAACAGCGTAAGGTCAATACTTATGAGCACAAGTGCAATACTAAGAAAAGAAATGACGTAGTAGCCACAAAACTGAAGCCTTCCTACTCACACCTTCCATGTATCCTTTTTGGGGTATCATTGTTAGGGTTTCAATTACTGTGATAAAACACCATGACCGAAAGCAACTTAGCAAGGAAAGAATTTATCTCACTTACACGTTCACATAATCCATCATGGATGGAAGTCAGGAAGAATCTAGAGGCAAGAACTGAAGTAAAGGCCATGAAGAAATGTATTTATGGGCTTGCTCCTCATGACTTGCTCAGCCTGCTTTCTTATAGCATTCAAGTCCACCAGCTCAGGAGTGGCACCAGCCGGAGTGAACTTGTCCTTTCCCATCAATCATCAGTGATGAAAATGTACCACAGGCTTGCCCAGAAGCCAATATGGTAGGGCATTTTCTCAATTAAGAGTCTTTCTCTTCAGGCTGGAGAGATGGCTCAGTGGTTAAGAGCACTGACTGTTCTTTCTAGAGGTCCTGAGTTCATATTCCCAAGCAATCACATGGTGGGTCACAACCATCTGTATATGGGTCCTGAGTTCAATTCCCGAGCAACCACATAGTGACTCACAACCATCTGTAATGGGATCTGATATGCTTTTCTGGTGTGTATGAAGACAGCTACAGTATACTCATATAAATAAAATAAATAAATCCTTTTTTAAAAAACAAAAAAACAGTCTCTCTTTTCAAATTACTGTAGTGTGAGTCACGTTGACATAAAACTATTCAGCATTGGGGTTATTTTAGAAGGGTGATAGCAGAAGCAAATTCTATGTTGCAGGATGTTTGATCACAGGGCACTTTTACAAGCATTTTGCTTTGTAAAAACTTGGTATGAGGGCTAGAGAAGTTGTAGGAACTGGCTGCTTTTCTAGAAGCCAGGGGTTCAGTCTCCTGAACCCACATAGGGCAACTGTATGACCTGCAACTTTGCTTTACAGATCCATTCTTCTTTTCTGGCCTCTGTGGGTACCTGCACAAGTGTGGTGAACAGAAATACATTCCGCCACTTACATAAGTAATAAAATAAATGCTGGTAGTGTGATAGACTACATTTTACACATGAAGGATCTGAGACTGAAAGATGGAGGTGATGTCTCAAAGATGCTTAACACAAAGGCTTTTTAAGTTCCAAGTTCTTTAATGTCAATAGAACTAAATGTAATACAGGAAAATGAAAAATGCACAATACAATTATTGAACTAGCAGAGAGGATGCAACTTGACTTAGTTTACTCCAAAATTCACTTACTTTTGCATGAATCATTTTTAATATTGAATTTTAAAGAGGCACTGTAAGTGTACTTGGGGGCAAAGATAGATTTTTCTTAATTATTTGATGGATAAATATTCTGGGAATTTTTGTTTCATTGTTATTGTTTTGTTTTTGGTTTTTGAGGCAGAACTCACTATATACCCCAGGTTAGCCTTGAATTGGTGGCAATTCTCCCATCATAGGAACACACACACAAGCACAAACATACCACACACACACACACACATTTTATCCCCATCACCAGAATCAAAGGCATGGTGTACCGTAATTCATTAAATTTCCTTAATAGTGAAGAATAAGGTCTTAACGTCATTTCAAGTTAATAATACAAATACAGTGAGCATGTCATCAGTCTATTCTCATGTGACTCTTCCAAATGAACTTGATTTCAGACTTGATATTTTAAAATTGACTATCATAGTTAACATAAGTAGCATGCATGTGACTACCACCAACCTGACTTCCTTATTCTTCAATTTGTTATAAACTGGAAGTTAGGCTAACCATTCTGTGATAATTGATGCTGAAGCCCAAGAAGAAAGAATGGATGTGAGGTCAAACATTCACATTAAAATGTAAAGGATAGTCTATTATCTGAAAGTATTCATAATGATCCTCACAGATACATCTAAATGTATTTCTATCCTAAGAAATATATGGAACCCGAAGAGCTTTTATATTCACATGTTTTATGGAAAAGGCATGAACCAAATGATCCCAGTCACTTTCTAGCTTTCCAAGCCTGAGATGCTTCATAGTTTTACCAGAGTCTTATCAGCACAGAATGTCATAAAAAAAGAAGGCAACCTCTCACATTCAAAATGAGTTCTAGGAATTGTCAAAGGTTATTTAGTACTAACCTTGCTTTATGAGTCCTTGTATTTTAAATGATTATATTAATGCCGTTTGCACTTGAAAATGTGAGACACCATCAGTGGCTCCCTATATGTTCTAAATATTGACAGACTAGAAGACACAAATAAGACTTTAACACACGTTGTTAAATAAGTATATGAAGATGTTACATACCATCCAGCCAGATGCAGAAGTTATAAGTTAATGAGCTGCCATTTCTTCTGTCTTCCAGATAATAAAATGACTATAGCTGTGGACCATTAGAACACAGAGGGAGTCTAACCAAACTTCAGTTTTCACTGACTACTGCTGATATCCACTAAATACTTTGTTAGAGAATTCTGTGTTTCACTCTCTAGTGACTGATGAGACATCAAAGAAGACAGAAATGTCCTCATATCACTAACATTCCAGTATTGGAGTGGACAGTAAATATAACATAACCACATTTACAAAATGTTAAATGGTGAAAAAGCATGTATTTAAAATAAACCTGATGAGCTGGAGAGATGACTCAATGGTTGCTCTTCAGAGAACTCAGGTTCCATTTCCAGAACCCATATGGTGGTTCAAAACTATCCATCTCCAAGGTTCAACAGGCACATACATGGTATATATGTGTGTGTGTGTGTGTGTGTGTGTGTGTGTGTATGTGTGTGTATGTGTGTGTGTGAAGATATTCACACACATTTGGTAAAGCAAAATAAATCCAATAACCTAATTAACTAGCTAGTTAGTTAAACCTGAGGTGGATATTAGGCAATGAAGTGAGAGAGTCGGATTGTACATTAGGTAATGAGGAAAGTCCTGGCTGAGGAAATAAGGTTTTAATGAAAGCTGCCAACTAGCACAATATGGATTCTATGTAGAGACAATAAAATACAAAATTATCAGCCCTGAGGGGTCCAAGTTGGGATGAGATAGAGAAGAAAGGGATGTCACAATGGTGGGAAATGGGAAGGTAGGCCATGGGAAGGTCTTCAGGTTTTGCTCTAAATGTCCAGGGAAACTATGGGAAGTTTTTGTCCTAGGGAATGGGCTGGTTTTGTCTTACAGGTGTTGTCTGGCTAGGAGTTGAATATGGAATGAAGGGGGCATCAAAGAAGCAATGAGTTGAGAGCAAGGAACACACCAGGCATGGTGGCTTGTGTCTCTAATGCCAACACTCCAGAGACTGAAACAGAAGGATTAGCGAACGTACGAAGCCAACATGGGTTACATAGTGAGTTCTAGGCCAGCCTGGATTACACAGTGAGACCTTGTCTCCAAACAAAACAAAATACAGGAACCAGCAAAAACAGCTTCCTGATAAAAAGTGCTTTATATCCTGGATTTGGTCCCCAACATTCAGGGTGGGAGAGAACTGACTCCTGAAAGTTCTTCTCTGAACTGTACAAGTGCTCTGAGGTACACAATCACACACATTTACATACACACAATAAATAGAATCAAGGTTTTTGTTTTTTGTTTGGTTTGTTTTTGCAAATGCACATAAAATAGGATAATGGCTGAGACAGAGTTGTGTGGATAAATAGGCTCTCTCTCTCTCTCTGTGGTCTCTCTCTCTCTCTCCTCTCTCTCTCTCCTCTCTCTCTTCTCTCTCTCTCTGGTTTTTATTTTCAGATCCATATGAAACAGGATAACATCTAGGACAGAGTGGTTATAATAGTGATGATTAGGGCATATTGAGTCTGTATACATTCTGTAACCAAGACTGGTGCTGTGCTGTCCCCATCCCAGAGCAATGCAGGCTAAAAGAAGTTGTAACGTCAACAGGGCAGCCTGTTATTGGCAGAGGTGCCATGGATCTCAGATTTGCTTTTTTTTCCTGTGCCAAATCTTAGATTTTTCACCCATTGACCTCATTGTATGTGAGCTGAAATAAAAAATCCTTTGCATTAACCCTGGAAAAATGAAGAATTCTACTTAAGCGAGTGTCAGAAACATTTGTTCAGGTTTAGAACTAAATGGGAACCAGATGTGGTGATTCATGGTTCTAATCCTAGTCTTCAAGAAGTATGGGCAGATATTCAAGAATAGCCTGGGCTTCATAATAAACTATCTCAAAAATACAACAACAATAAGAAGAAGAACAGGCTAGCAACAAGAGTTAAATGGAACTGGGCCCGGGAACACAGGCCTCGGATAGCAGCTACTTAGAAGTCTGAGGTTAGAAGATCTCAGGTTGCCGGGCGTGGTGGCGCACGCCTTTAATCCCAGCACTTGGGAGGCAGAGGCAGGCGGATTTTTGAGTTCGAGGCCAGCCTGGTCTACAGAGTGAGTTCCAGGACAGCCCGGGCTACACAGAGAAACCCTGTCTCGAAAAAAAACCAAAAAAAAAAAAAAAAAAAAAAAAAGATCTCAGGTTCATTCCTAAACTACAGATGAGTTCAAGGGTATCCTGAGCATGTTCGTGAGACTCTGTTTTGAAGCAAGTGATTTCTGAGTTCGAGGCCACCTGGTCTACAGAGTGATTTCAGGACAGCCAGGGTTATACAGAGAAACACTGTCTCAAAAAACAAACCAAACCAAAAAAAACACAATTAAAAGGATGGAGGACATGCACATAGAAGAACTTGCCTCATGTGTGAGGCTTGTCTCAATATTTGTGACATATCACTAGGAAGAGAGAAGAGGAGAGATGGGAAGAAGGAGAAAACAAAGAAAAGAAAGATTAAATGTGAATATTTCAGTCTTCAATGTTCATATCATTTTATCTTAAAGTTTATATGGTATTCTGGACATAGTACGCCGAGTTGGCTTTGTCCCTACTTACTCAAGTGGTATTAATTTTCTGCTTACCTATTTACAAAAGATTCTGAAGCCATGCACGGTGGTGAATATGTGTATTCGAGGCTCTTTTGAGTTGGGTGTTCAAGGTCAGGCTCATTCAGTTTGTCAGTTTTAGGACAGCATGGGCCTGATCTTTAAAAGGAGAGAGGGAAAAAGATGATTTTTATTACCTATCATGATTCCAGGTGCTAACTATGAACTGCTATGTAACTAAACTAAACTGAAATATAACCTTGGGTGTCCTGGTGCACTATCAGTCACGTCACTGGAGAGTTAGCACCCTTTTCTGTGGTTTCTTAGTCTTCCTGCTGGCAATCTGGTGCCTGGTGGAAGAAGGAAGATGGAGAAGGGAAAAAAAAAACAAAAAAACAAAAAAACAAAAACACGCCCTTTGAGTCTAGATCTAATCTAATAAGCAGGCTCTGCAACCAAAGTCTCTTTGAGATGCCTAGTGGGTATAAGGCTCTTTAGGAGTGGTAACAGTATCCAAAGTGTCAGAGAAGACATGCTTAGAGTTTTGGCTGATATCCAAAGAGGAGCCAGAAAAGAATAAGAAAAGCTACACCTTCTGAGAACTCAGAAAAGTGGCCAGATCTATAAGTACAGATCTTTAAGCGATTGTGGCGAGGCTCCTGGGAGTATCTGTGCATTATCTCCTTACAGAATGGTTATTCCTCCCACATCCATAGCATATTTTCAGTTGTATCAGTTCGCCAAGGTGATCTCCAGGACAGAAGATTGGTAAGTCTAGTTGGATTAGCATTGCCAACACTCTTGTTTAAGAAAGAAAGACATTTTGCGTCTAAGAACTCTGACCCTTGGTTTGATCCTTAGGACCAAAAGAAATGGTCTATATAACAGACATTTCCACCTCAGGAAGCAGGAATATGCTACTTCTTAGGATGTAAAACTTGTTCCTATATATTTTTCTATCTGTACTTCCTCGTCTTTGTTCTTCATGGTGATATCTATTAAGCAAAACGTTCTATTTCTTGTAAACATGGATTAGTGATTGTATAATGTTTCTGCATGTGATTATTCCTAATAAAAACTCATCTCAAGAGCACTTTGTTTCTTAGAGCTTCTCCCATGTCTGTTGAGTCCCCAGCCGCCTCTGCTGAAAGTTCACCTTCCAGACTAAGAAGTCTTGTTTCACATACGGAGCTCTTCTCTCCACATCAGATTTACTTTTTAATGTTTTGGAGAATTTACAATATCATGTTTCACAATGTATGGTAGCTCATTCTGTTAATCTCAGCATTCAGGAAGCAGGGGCAGGAGAATCTCAGAGAGCCCAAGGTCAGCCAGACTGGCGTCCCTTCACACATATATCTGCCTGCCTCTGCCTCCTTAAGTGAAGACTTAAAGAAGTAAGCCTCTATACCTGGCTAAATTTACTTTATTATTTAATAATGTCTCTCTCTGTGTCTCTCTGTCTTTCTTTCTCTCTCTCTTGTATGTGTGTGTGTGTGTGTGTGTGTGTGTGCCTCTGTGTATGTGTGGGTGCATGTGCATGTACAATGACTGATTTTAATAAAAAGATAATTGCTCTGTCGGCAGATTTTAGTTAGCTCGAATGATATGTTCTGTCATGAAAAAGTTACATAGCCGGGCGGTGGTGGCGCACGCCTTTAATCCCAGCACTTGGAGGCAGAGGCAGGCGATTTCTGAGTTCGAGCCAGCCTGGTCTACAGAGTGAGTTCCAGGACAGCCTGAGCTACACAGAGAAACCCTGTCTCGAAAAAACAAAAACAAAAAAACAAAACAAAACAAAAAAGTTACATGGACTTTTATAGTTAGAGAACAAGCATGTCATTCCCCAAATGTATTAGTGAAGAAATAAAGTGTAGATATCTTTTGTATAGGTTAGAGATGCTATCCTATAACATTCTTGGTTTTAGGGTGGAAGCATTGGGATATATTCTGAGAATTTCCTTTAATAATCATAGGAATAAAGTTGAATATAGAACTTGGAAAAATTATTACTAAGTAGACTAAGATAGTAGAAGATAATTTTGTTTCTCAACCTACAGCCTTCATTACACCAACATTCATGATGCCCAAGATGGAACATTGTGCAGGATGGTTTTCCCTTGGAGTGTGTTCTCACTCTGAAGCAAATACTCTGATAACAGCCACTGGGAGCACTGGTGTTAGAGGAATGTTCCCTAATGCATGGTGCCTTCAGGATCTTTTATGTAGATGCATCTTTTTCATAGAATCTCACCTCGACGTTTTCTGCTTGTATCATTGGTATTCACACTCCTGAACAGGCTGTACTGGGCTCAGAGAACAGTAATACCTCCATTTGTCTCTTTTATTTCTACAGATTCTTATTTTTCAGACCAATCAAGTGGGCTTAGAAAAAGCTGATGGAAGCCGGCGGTGGTGGCGCACGCCTTTAATCCCAGCACTTGGGAGGCAGAGGCAGGAGGATTCTAAGTTCGAGGCCACCTGGTCTACAGAGTGAGTTCCAGGACAGCCGGCTACACAGAGAAACCCTGTCTCGAAAAACCAAAAAAAAAAAAAAAAAAAAAAAGAAAAGCTGATGGAACTTGGTCATACCAAGCAGTGTAGCAGAGACCTGATGAACGTTGTTCTCCCTGACTTAGTTTTGTACCTGTCCAAGTTGTCTTAAAGCTTTGATCAGGGGCTGATGAAATGGCTCAGTAATTAAAGGCACATACTGACAAGGCTGACAGCCTGAGTTCAATCCCCAGCACCTATACAGTAGAAGAGAACCAATTCCCACAAGTTACCCTCTGACCTCTCCTTGCATACTGTGGCATGTATGCATGTTTGTATGCACGGCCGTGTACATGCAGATAGACATATAAATATAATAATAACTTAAAAACAAACAACTTGGGCCAGACTTCTGCTTGATTCCTGTGTGCTAGTCACTCAAGAAGTGTTTGTCTATAAATAGTCAATACCTTTTCAAGGTTCAGGACACAAACAATGAGTGATTGTAGCATCATATTGCCAGCTTTCCAAAGTCTTATTTCCAAATAAGAGCCATTCTTATTCAAACTGCCACAGTCTCCATTAAATCCTTCCCATCAGGGTTAAGGAAACTTTGCAGAAGAAGAGGCAGAAAGACTTATAAGAACCAGAGGGGATGTAAGTCATCATAGGAAGAGGGCCCTTTAAATACAGCAGGACTAACAGACATATGAAGTCACAGCGACTGAGGCAGTGTGCACAGGGCCTGCAAGGGTCTGCACAGATGGTGTCCTAGAGATGAAAGGGAAAGTGGACACATGATCCACCCCTAACCCAGAAGCTATCTTCAACCGATAACCACTTGCACAAGAAAAATTAGTTTTCTTTAATGATATCTCACCAGGTATTCAAACTACTGTTAAGATCCTCATCCTTATGTTTGTTTGTTTTGTCCTATTCTGGTTTGCTTGTCTATATTTTATCTTACTATGTTTTTAGATGCCTCTATGTCTTCTAATGAGACAGAGAAAGAAAGGTATAGATTTGAGTGGGAGGGGGGTGGAGAGGATTGGATAGGAGATGATGGGAGAGAAAGCTACATATAATACATGCATAAAAAATCTATTTTCAATAAAAAAGATACAAACAAACAACAACAACAAAAACTAAAAGCAAATGTCTACATTTTAACAACCAGGCCATTTTTTGGCTATGAGCCGCTAATGACTTCTGATGCTTTATACAGACTTTTGATGGCTAACTAACTCCTAATGACCCAATGTACCAGAACAAACAGCTAGCAAGGGGAAACAGTTCCCACATAGTGAGATGATTGCTTAACTATCAAGCCGTAGACATAGACCCTGCATAAGTAACTTCACCTTCACCTAGTCTATAAACCTTCCAACTCTTTAAGCGCTATCATTTGCCTCCCTGCTGCCTCTTGGCAGTGTCCCTCTTTATCTTTTCATGTCTATCAGACATCACTAGGCTTCCACAGGATGCTTTGTCACAGGACAGCAGTCTGTGGGTTTTTAGTCGGCTTCAAGTTCACCACCTTCTGTGTGGTGTGAAGCCTTACTGACCAGTGTCACCTAGTGTCTTCCCTTCTGATGTCTTCTCTTTTTACTACTTCCTTTTGTCTTCCTTTTTGTTTATTTAATTTATTATTTATTTATTGTCTTGGAATTTTACTGCTGTGAACAGACACCATGACCAAGGCAACTCCAACTTTTGTAAGGACAACATTTAACTGGGGCTGGCTTACAGGTTCAGAGATTCACTCTATTATCATCAAGGCAGACAGAGCATGGCAGTGTCCAGGCAGGCATGGTGCAGGCATGGTGCAGGAGGAGCTGGGAGTTCTACATCTTCATCTGAAGGCAGATAGTGGAAGACTGGCTACTAGGCAACTAGGATGAGGGTCTAAAAGCCCAAGTCCACAGTGACACATCTACTCTAACAAGGCCATACCTACTCTAACAGGACCACACCTTGACAGGACCACACCTTGTAATAGTGCCACTCCCTGGCCAAGCATATACAAACCATCACATTTATAATGTGTGTTTATGTAGCCCATGCTGGCCTTGAACACATCATCCTCCTGCTTCGTTTGTTGAACATTGGGTAAATAGGTATGTAGCCACCATACCTAGCCTGTGTCATTTTCACTATTATGTTTCTTTTTTTTTTTTTTTTTTTTTTTTTTTTTTTTTTTGGTTTTTCGAGACAGGGTTTCTCTGTGTAGCCCGGGCTGTCCTGGAACTCACTCTGTAGACCAGGCTGCCTCGAACTCGAATCCACCACCTCTGCCTCCCAAGGCTGATTAAATTGGTGGCCAACCTGCCGCCGGCCACATTAGTTCTCTATATCAGCAACTAGAGCAAGATTTTACAGACAGACCCTGGTTAAATTTCACAAGAAGGGAGATTGCAATCCTGTCATCTGCTAGATTGTTTCATCTTCTTGATTTTCCAATTCCTCCTTCCTTCCTTTTTTTCTTTCTTTCTTTTTTGTTTTTTTTTTTTTTTTTTTTTTTTGGTTTTTCGAGAACAGGGTTTTCTCTGTATACCCTGCTTCTGGAACTCACAACTGTAGACCAGTTTGCCGCGAACTCAGAAAATCAAACTGCCTCTGCCTCCCAATGCTGGGATTAAAGGTCGTGCGCCACCACCGCCCGCTCTTTCTTTTTTCTTGTTTCTTTTTTTTTTTTTAAAGTCAGGGTCTGGCTATGTAACCCAGCTGGCCAGAACCTGTGCCCTCCACCCATGTGAAGTGTACTTCCGTCATACTTCCAAGTATATAATACTATCCCCTGATTACTTCTATTTTGGCCAGAATAAAAAATTCTTTAACTGTTCATTTGTTTCTTAGTCTTGTTAGTTTTGTTATTGGTTTTTAACTTTTGAGAGGAAAGACTCCTCTCAGGGGTACTGGCAATAGTCTTGCTATGTTGCCCTCTTTGGTCTTCTGGCCTAAAGTGATCCTTCAAGGGACAGCTCTATATTTCAGTCAACTTTTGAAAGCTTTCTCCAAACATATTTATTGTTTTGTTTTTTGTTTTGCCTCCATCAAGATTTCTGGTATAGTCCTAGCTGTCCTGGAATTCTCAACTGGCTCTGTAGACCAGGCTATCTTGTACTCAGAGATTCACTTACCTCTGCCTCCAGAGTGCTGAGATTAAAGGCATGTGTCACCATCACTCAGCACATATATTTGTAATACAGAAAACTAAGAAATTACTGAAAGCTGAACACAGTGATGTGTGTCTGTATTCTTACTATGGGAGTACCTCAAATTCAAGGCAACCCTGGGGCAACATAGCCATCTATCTATAAACTAGCCTAAGTTATGGACTAAGAGTATAGCAAAAAAGCAACAAAATAAGTAAATAAAGCAAATACTTGGCTCAACCATATTTCCTGCCATAGGATTTCTTTTTTTTTTTTTTTTTCGAGACAGGGTTTCTCTCGTATAGTCTGCTATGTACCTGAGCTGAACACACATTGGTATGACCAGGCGGCCTCGAACTCAGAAACCGCCTGCCTCTGCCTCCCAAGTGCTGGGATTAAAGGCTGTGTCTGCCACCAACCGCTCCGCCATAGGATTTCTTTAAAATCATAATATGTCTATCAAAAGCAATTATCGAACTGATTAGCAAACCATCCTAGTACACACTCAGGTTTGGTTTTAAGGTGGTTATCTCTAGACTATGTCTTGAAGAGCATACTCCAATGAAACCTGTCACTCAGCGGAGTAAACATCTACCCACTACGTACCTCTAAACATATACCAGTAGCCACAAAAGTTTCATGAAAAGAAAAGTAGTCAGCACTGTTCCATTGCATGCATCGCTGCTATTCACAGCTTAAGCAGTTGATAAAACTGCTATGAGGCCGCGAGTGACGCAGCCTTTAATCCCATGCACTTGGGAGCAGCAGCGATTTCTGTTCGAGTCAGCTGTCAAGATGAGTTCCAGAACCTGACTCACAAGAAACCTGTCTCGAAACCAAAAAAAAAAAAAAAAAAAAAAAAAAAAAAAAAAAAAAAAAAAAAAAACCAAGCAAAACGTAAAAAAAACTGCTATGAGATCTAAAACCAAAACTACTTTTATGCATTTAGCTTTATTGATCATCATCAAGTTTCTTAACTCTTTCTAACTGCAACCTTCTATAAAGTTATTATCTCCGAGAAAAAAGACTGCAGTTGCTACATCAGCTGATGAGACACCTAGAGACCTAATGATAGGTTATCTAGAGGTAGTTTTCTTCATTCCAGGAATGCTAGTGATGGAATCCTAACTACCACAGGCTTAGCCTTTGTGACTTCCCACCCTGTATGTCTACTGAATTGATGTGGGAAATCTTCATTGAAAAAAAAAAATCTTGTATGGTTATCTGCATGTATGTGTGCTTACCATCTGTATGCACTACCCAGAGGCTAGAAGAGGAAGTTGGATCCCCTAGAACTGGAGTTATAGATGATTGAAAGCCTCCATGTGGTGCTGGCAATCTAAATAGGTCCACCCTTTAGGAAGCCAGTATGTAAAGCAACCTTTTCAGTAGGCATGATCTGAAGGCTGCTTTCATCTGAGTTCTTTAGTCAGAAATTGAGTCCTTAGACTTAGCCTGCGCTATGAGTCAAAATCTACATGGAATCATTTATTTGGAGGAATCTCCACTTAGGACTTGAACTAAAGGTCGTGAACTCTCTCCTTAGCACAGGTAAGTCTTGGATTTAGAGTTCTCCTGTCTCAGCATCTCGGGGAGCTGGGATTATAGGTACATATGTGTTCCTAGGCCTAGCTTATCCGTATTTTTTATATAATAATTCCAAGTTCGTTTTGCATATATTACATTTAAAATAATCTTAGCCTCGGTATAATTGGAATTCTATATGTTTCTGGAAGTAGAAAGAGGATTGAGTAGACTTAAAAGAATAGACTAAGAGCCACTTTTGGTGGAAGATGCCTGTATTCTGTATATCTAGCATAGGATTATTTTTTTTTTTTCTGATACAGGAAATTGAACTCAGGGACTTAAGTATACAAGGCAAATACTCTTCTACTGAATTAAACCCCAAACAGTAGGTATTAATAAATAATTGTAAGCTGTATGTAGTGCCACATGGCTATAATCTTAGTTCTTGGGAGATATGGAGCAGGGAGAATTAGAAATTCAAGGTCAATGTTGGCTACATAGCAAGTTTGAGGCCAGCCAGGGTTACATGAGACCCTGCCTAAAATCAAAACAAAATGGGACTGGAGAGATGGCTCAGTGGTTAAGAGCACTGACAGCTCTTCCAGAAGACCCAGTTCAATTCCCATGTGCCCACATGGCAGCTCACAACTGTCTGTAACTCAAGTTCCAAGGGATCTGACACTTTCACATAGACTTAAATGCAGGCACAACACCAAATACACAAACTAAAAATTAATTAAATGTTTAAAATAAAACCAAATAAGAGCAATGATAATTTTTTTTAATGAAACAAAAATGTGTTGGATGAATGGACATGTTGAGTGTTTTATATGCCTGCAGGATTGTGTATTTCATCTAATTTGTCTTACAGTTTTCTGAAGTATCATTATTATCTGTGTATTATAGATGAAGAAACTATTGCTCTGAGAGATTAAACAGATTATCTGAGGTCATAGACATATACTGTGACAAGATCTGGCTTAGAGTTATCTGATTCACAACCTATGTCTCTCCTCATACAGTATACATATATTTTTAATTTTTTTTTCTTTTTTCCTTCCTTCCTCCAAGACAAGGTCTCACCATGTATCTCTAGATGCCTAAAACTCTCTAGACCTAGACCAGGCTAGCCTCGGACTCACAGAGACCCACCTACCTTTACCTTCCAAGTGCTGGATTAAAGGTGTAGCCTTTAACATGAGGGTGAGAACTTTCTTTTTTAGTTGCTTGTGAACTAGGAATATAGCTTAGAGCGATAATATATGCTTGGTATAAACAAGGCCAGCATCAAAAATATTTCCACCACTCTGTCGTTTCTGGTTTTCTTCTCTTTTTTTTTGGTTTTTCGAGACAGGGTTTCTCTACGTAGCCCGGGCTGTCCTGGAACTCACTCTGTAGACCAGGCTGGCCTCGAACTCAGAAATCTACCTGCCTCTGCCTCCCAAGTGCTGGATTAAAGGCGTGCGCCCCACCGCCCGGCTTGTTTCTGGTTTTCTAGTACAGCTATGAATCACAACAAGGCCTCGTGCCATCTAGACAACTGTATCCAATGCTACAGTTTTACCCAGTAATTTTTTTTTTTTTTTTTTTTTTTTTTTTTTTTTCTTTTTGGTTTTTTGGATACAGGGTTTCTCTGTGTAGCCCGGGCTGTCCTGGAACTCACTCTGTAGACCAGGCTGGCCTCAAACTCGAAATCTGCCTGCCTCTGCCTCCTAAGTGGTGGGATTAAAGGGCGTGCGCCACCACTGCCCGAGCATTATAGAGGATTTTTTAAGCTGAGCTATTTGACTTATTTGTTCCTTTGGTTTTAGTCTAATTTCATGTTTCCAAAATGAACATGAATTATTTCTTTAATAAAATACTCACATTAGTAAGGTGCTATTGGAGCTAGGCTGTAGCTTGGTGTAAGAGTTGGTCTAACTCTATCGAAACAGTCTTTTTGGTTGACTCTTTCTATTACAGCCTCTACTGATAAAAGGCATCTGTGCTCTTGCCTTTCAGAAAGAATGAAGAGACTTCACTGGTCATCTCACAATCCTATAGCTACACTCACTCTCTGCCCTTCCTTAGCAGCTGTTGAGCGGATGCTCATTTCAAAGTGGAGCATCTGCTTTATTTCTCCCTGGATTTGAGGATAGGTACACCACGTAGAGCACCAGACAAATGCCCAAAGAGATCAATGGAATGCACGAATCTTAACGTAGAAACTTAGTTCGTTTTTGCTTTCTCCTTTGCCTGTCTTCTCAAGCAGTGAATAGCATGTGTTTGTTCCTGGCTCTGCCATGGCTGAGCCTGTCTTCATTGCCCTTTATCACCTACTGCTAAGAGCAGTAGCCACTAAGTGTGAAAAATCAAAACAAAGCACTTTACCATCTCCCCAATGGAGTGAAAGCACTGGAGCCCAAATAATGCTTAGTTACCAAAAGCCACGCCAGGTGGCTAATCGAAAGGGTATTGATTTTAGCTAGTAAATAGCCCTTAATATAGTTGGAGCCTGGGTTGAATATGCAGCCTGGTAATTAGCTAATAAAGCATATGAGGGCTGGAGAGGCCTGGCTCAGTGGGAAAAGCAGCAGCCTGTCACCTGGGAAGCTGGCCTTGGTTGGATACCTCCTCACACAGAAGACTGAGTTATCTTCTGGAGTCCACACCGGCAGTTAAGTAGGAAATACTATAAACCTATCACAGGACGAGAGATAGAACTAAAAGCAGTTGTAAATGCTCGGCAAACATTGCGGATGC
Organism: Mastomys natalensis; assembly: GCA_021653895.1. NCBI lineage: Eukaryota > Metazoa > Chordata > Mammalia > Rodentia > Muridae > Mastomys > Mastomys natalensis. Next base: position 251,298 of record JAJTUV010001051.1, read on the forward strand.
TGGAAATACTTCCTGAAGACAGATGTTGCCGTTTAATAATCATAAGTGGTCAGGTTTAATAACTATTTTAGATGGTTAGGATAACGTTTAGTACCCCAGGGTAATTATTAAACAGTTTTCAGTTTGCTAAATCACCTGGTACTCAGGCAAATCTATAGCCTGATTAATTCTCACATTAGCCAACAGTTCAACGGTACAAGAACTGTGGGTAGGGGTGGAGTGGGAAGTAATGTGAATTAGCAGGAAATCACTTTGAGAAAGAACAAATCAAGAACAGAGAAGGAAACAGGCCTGGTTCGAAAGCCCTAAAACCAAAGCTACCAAATTAGAAGTTCAGGGAATAGCTCTGAGTGCAGTGGCAAATACCTTTAATCCTAGCAACTGGGAGGCAGAGGAAAGCAGCCACTGTGAGTTGGAGGCCAATCTGGTCTGCATAAGTAGTTTCAAGACAGCCAGGGCTAGGCTACATAGAGAGACCTTGTCTCATAAAAAACAAGCAAACAAAAGGAACAGCTTTAGCACCTGATGAGTGCATAGATTTGGCCAGCACAGAAGTATCACTGTTGGCTTTTTTTTTCCCATTCAGATTTGCTTGATAATATTATCTAACATGGAGGAAAAAAGGAAACCAACGATTATTTGTTATATAATAGCAATATTGTTATATTAAGCAATTCAATTTTAGGGTCAGGAGAGATGGCTTAGCAGTTAAGAGCATTGCTGCTCTTCCAGTGGACTTGATTTCCTGTGGATTTGACTTCCTGTGGACTTCTGTTTCCAGTACTCACAGTTGTCAGTTTAGAACCTCTTGTAATTCCAGCTCCAGGGAACAGATGTCTTTTCTGCCTACCTTAGGTACTTGCACTCATGTGCACAGCTGTCAATACGATTATACCTGTGATAAAAAAAGATTAATTGTAGTCCTCTAGTAGTGCTTTATTCAGTCCATATTCAAAATTCCTATATTGGTCCATTTTTCCATTATTATCATAAACAACTGAGGCAGGCTAACTGTATAAAGAGGTTTGCTTGAATGTTTCAAGTTCAAACTCATGGTACAGATTTTGGCGAGGGTCTCTCCTTAACTATGTCACCTCTTTCAGATCTAAATGTGGAACTGAAAGTAAAGGGTCATAGCATCTGGAAACAGAAAGCCAGAGAGGACTAGGAGGGTTAGATTAGTCTTTCATAAAATCTTTCTTCAGAGCAAGCCAGGTTCCCTGAGAAACACTAAGACCAGAGTGTATATTCCCCACAGATTTAAGGCACTCACACAAATGCCTCTCTAAGATCCCACTTCTTCCCATTCCTACAGCCCTGATGATCAAGATCTCACAGACCTTTGGGAGGAAAACAACTTCCAAATCAAAGCAGTCTCCTAACATATCTCCTAAATATCTTTTCCAAGCTGTGTTTCATAAAAGTAATTTTTATTTGCCAAATGTAATTGTCTTCTCAGATGCTTACTGAATAAACTCATTCTTTATGGTACTTTCTGAACTTTGGCTGGCTGGTTCAATTCAGCTGTTCTGGCTTAAACTCTTCTTCAAGTTGATTGACTTTTCTCAGTTTCTCACTGAATTTCTCTGCTTGGCCTCAGTTTAACTCTGGCATTTGCTCTAGTCTTCTGACTTCTTCTCATTCTCTGCCTTCCACTGCCTCTGCTGACCTGCACTGCAGAAACTGAATGGAATTCACATATGAACTCAACTAAACTCAGCTGCATTCAACTGAAACCACTGCACTTGAACTGACTCCCCCCTCCCATTCTGTGCTGAGTTAGTTGCCTCTTTGCTCTGCTGTTCTCCTGAGAGTTGGGAATATCCTATCTCTGACTCATTCTGTCAAATCTTTTTCTGATTCCTCACTTTGTCTGCCCCTCAATTAGATGTCACTTTCAAACATGGCTACTACCTTCTTTTTTTTTTTTTTTTTTTTTTTTCCCAGAGACAGGGTTTCTCTGTATAGCCCTGGCTGTCCTGGAACTCACTCTGTAGACCAGGCTGGCCTCGAACTCAGAAATCCGCCTGTCACTGCCTCCCAAATGCTGGGATTAAAGGCGTGCAGCCACCACCGCCCGGCGGCTACTACCTTCTATAAACAACCTTACTTACATTGTTTGGAATTAAAAGTGTGTATTAAGGGTGTGTCTGTATTCCAGCCAAATCATATCTGTGATCTAAGGTTTGTCTGCATTCCAGCTAGATAACACAGACCTAGAAGGTCTTTGGATGTGATCCCTTGCCATATTGCTAGATTAAAATTCCTCTGCAGGGCTTGAATAAAACACACCATTTGTCATGTCATGTAAGTTTCTTTTACTCTACACCAACCCTCCTCTACCCTCCATTTTATCCCCTTCTGTGATACTTGTCAATGGGAAGGGGTCAGTTGTCTCATGGATTCAAATCCAAAGGCTTAACTAGCTCATGTTAAATTATTAGAGCAAAAATAGTTTCATTTGTTTGTTTCTCTCTCTCTCTTCTCTCTCTTTTTTTCTCACACAACAACACTTTATTCATCCTCAAGGACTAGAGAAAAGCAAGCTCACTGACGCCTCACTTGAGAATGCTGTCTTCTTGAGCTTCTGCTCATCTGGTCTCTTCTTTTCCTCCTCTCCTCCTCTGTCTAGGATTGTAAGTAACTATAGCGCTTGACACCACTGTGTGCCATGCCAAGAGAGCGGAGTACCAGGGGCATCATCTTGTCCTGACCTTCAGCCGAAGCTCAGTGTTTGTTTTCATGGAATCATATAGCTATGCCTGGCTTCACTTTCACTTCACCCTGTAGCCAAGGGTGGCCTTGAATTCCTGATGCTCCTTCCTCTGCCTAACCATGCTAAGCAAAAATAATTCAGAGGTGATTCGCACGACTTCACATCTCCTAGGGTAGCATGTAATACCCGGTTACCTTGGCTGATCACACCAATTTGATTGCAGGCTAATGTTGTGCCCAGTTGAGTATGGGAGTCTTTCTCCAGCTCTCCTCAGTCTCCACACCTACTCATTTTCTTTATACTTGCTTAACAAACTCCTATTATCTTGACTTGCTAGACATTTGACCCTTGACCTACAGGTGTATCACATGTAGTTAGGTGTGGGATGAGAGCATCCTGTGTGCCTGGTACATACATATGCTCAGTGACTACCCACTGAATGATTAAACTTAGAAATGCCTGAAAGGAAGTAGTCTTCGAGGAGTATTTCAGACACTCAAGTTCCGAAACCAAACTGGCTTAGGGAAGTTTTATCTCCCTATTAGTGTGGAGCAGACAGCATGGCTCTAGGGGCTGGGTTCTTATTTTATTATTCCACTGGGGAAATCAGAACAGGAGGAAGAATTCATTTAAAATTCTTCACAACTCAAGGCTTTTGTTAGCTGACTTTACATTTATGGCAGAACGCAGAAGCAGACTGGGTGTTTTAGAAGTGAGTTTTGAAACAGTAATGAGAGTTCAGGAAAGAGAACAGAGGATGGGAAAGAAAGGAAGCAGAATTAGAGGTAGAATCCAAAAGAGCCTCAAGCAAGCCCTGAGGAACTGGAGAGGGTGGACTCCCTCTGTAGTAGTACTACTTCCTCTGTAGTAGGAGTTATCTTCCAAAGATCTAACCAGGCCTCAACCCTTCACCTCATTTGGTCACAGGATAATGACCAGCCTAGGAAAGGAATGTGATAGCTCTCTGACCTAGGCAGATTCTGAAGAAGTTGGCTACCCAAGGTTATTCATTACCTGAGGATGTGTCTAGCAGCCAGGGAAATAAGTCCTGTCTGATGGAGGATTGTGGGTGATGCTGTGTGATGGTTAGCCTTGATTGTCAGCTGAAGGAACAGTAAAACACACTTCTGGTTGGGCTTCTGAGACTGTTTCCTGAGACTGCAGACACATGAGAGAGCAGCTGAGGTGGGAGAGACTCTGAATTTGGGCTGGTGGCCCTCTTGGACTAAACAGGAATCAGTTGGAGCATACAGTCTTTGTTCTTCATGAGTCTGGGCACCTATGGCTGCTGTTCCTGTGAGTGTACACCAGACTCCAGCTTTGTCCATCCTTCAACATGGACTCCCAGATCACTCTAATGTGACTCTATAAAGAGCATCAGGACCTTGGGCTTCAGATTGATGGTTTATTGTTGGTTCCCTTGTTCTAAGGCTTTAAGTCTTAGACTGAGCTGTTCCTGGAATCTCCCAATATCCAGAATGACCTTTGTTGGATTGTCCATCCAGCCACTGTAATAAATCTCTGTAATCATATGCGTGTATGTATTATGTATGTATGTATCTTACACGTAGACAGTTTTTCTTCTGTCTAAATTTTAGGAATTACTAGAAAACTCCTTCAGCAAAGCATGACATAACTAACTAGAAACATTTAAACTACATGGTAATGTTCAAAACCTTGTCTCAGTATTTTTTCACTTATTAGAAGGATTAACAACCTAAAATAGAGAGGATCGGGGATCATAAATCTTTTTTTTTTTTTTTTTTTTTTTTTTTTTGGTTTTTTCGAGACAGGGTTTCTCTGTTATAGCCCGGCTGTCCTGGAACTCACTCTGTAGACCAGGCTGGCCTCGAACTCAGAAATCCACCTGCCTCTGCCTCCCAAGTGCTGGGATTAAAGGCGTGTGCCACCACCCCCAGCGAGGGATCATAAATCTTACAAAATTTTATTTCACTTTATTATTTCACTGAGTAGAGCATTCGGACCATGTACAGGGTTGTAAGCTTCTTTGCATCCTGAATGAAAATCACCCTATATATATCAAGGATGTTCTAAAGCTTTAGCTCTAGAAAGATTGGTGCCAACAGCAAATAAGCAGCGGAGGTGACACTAGTTTCCTGTGGGAGCTGTAATCAATAGCCACAAAGTTGGAGGCTTACACAATAGGAATTTATTACAGTTCTGAAGGCCAGAAGTCCAAAAGTAGTATCAATGGCCTGAAATCAGAGGTTTGTCAGGACTGCACCGCCTCGGGAGGGACATGGGAGGCATATTTTGGGTTTCTTTTTTGTTTGTTTGGCTGATGTCATTTCTTGGCTTGTGTCCATGCTGTTTTCATCTTTGCACACAAGCTTACACAGTCTCCTGCTCCCAGGCTGTGTATAGTCTCATTACCTTTCTCTTTGAAGAAAGTATGTAGCCGAGCACGGTGGTACGATACATACCTTTAATCCCTGCAGTAGGGAGGCAGAGGCAGGCTGAGATGAGTTCCAGGCCAGTGATAGACTACAAGTGAGACCTTTTCTCAATAAAATAAAATAAAAACAAACGGAGGAAAAGAAAACAAGAAAGACAAAAATAAGCAAGCAAACAAACAAACAAACAAATAAACAAACAAAAAAAAAAGTCACGCGAAGACTGCTGAGACGAGAAGTCGGCCTAATGCTGATGACTTAATTCAGTTCCTGGGACCCACATGAAGGTAGAAGGCAAGCATCTACTCCACAATGCTGTTGTCTAGCCTCTATGAGTGTGGATGGTGACATGAGAGTGCAGCACACTAAGGCACACATCAAACACAAGTAATAAACACAACAGAGTTAAGGAGAGCATACATGATTATGTTTAGAGCTGACACTGGTGACAAAATTTCTGTCTCAAGTACTTAACCAGGTTTGCAAAGTTCTTTTCCCTACAGAGACTGATCAACAGGTTCCAGAGACTACAGACTTAGTCTGAGAGGTCATGTATTCTCTATACTTCACAGGAGCTCTTCAAACATTTATTTATTCATTTATTGAGGAGTTTTACCTTCTAGCCAGGCTGACCATGAACTCAACAAATTCCTCTGGGTGTTGGGATTATAGGTGTGTATGCTACCACTCTCAGCTAAGACTTTGCACTTACCTCTCACTAGTCTGAAGATGAATGATGCTTTTCACAAGACACAAGAGCAGGAACAGCCAGATATGGCCACACTACGTGTAGTTTCAGCACCCAAAAAACTGACTTGGAGGGTAGCTATGAGTTTAAGGCTAGCCTAGGATAGACTGGTCTAAAGAGCCAATTGTATGATATTCAGGGCTGCACAGAGAAACCTGTCTCAAAAAATGTACAGAAAAAAAGGGGAGGAAGAAAAAAGAAAGGAAGGAAGGAAGAGGGAGGGAGAGAAGAGGAGAGAGGAGGGAAAGAGGAGGGAGAGAGAGAAGAAGAGAAGAGAGAGAGAGAGAGAGAGAGAGAGAGGGGAGGAGAGAGAGAGAGAGAGAGGCAGGCTTCAATTTGTAGTTCCCAGATAACAGAAACAGAAGCAAGGCTCTCTACCTCTCTGCCTTCCACATATCAGCCTCTGATGATGATGACAATTTTGCTGATAGAGGAGGAGGGAGAGAGAGGTTTGGAAGCTAATGTGTTTGCTGAAGACACAGCACCTGCTAGGACACGTGCTCCCTGTGTGCAAAATGCTTTCATCTTGGCTTGGTTGAAATTAGGTCAAAGCCTGCCTGTTTCAAAGTTCCTAAACTCAACAATAATCTCTTCTTCTTCTTCTTCTCTCTTCTTCTTCTTCTTCTTCTTCTTCTTCTTCTTCTTCTTCTTCTTCTTCTTCTTTCTTCTTCTTCTTCTTCTCTTCTTCTTCTCTCTCTTCTCTCTCCTCTTCTCTGTCCCTCCCCCTCCCTCACTACATTGCCCTGGAACAATGGCACTATGTAGATCCAGCTTGCCTAGCAGAGATCTTCCTCCCTCTGCCTCCCAAGCAGTCTTTTTTTTTTTCCCTGAGACAGGGTTTCTCTGTATAGCAGCCCTGGCTGTCCTGGAACTCACTCTGTAGACCAGGCTGGCCTCGAACTCAGAAATCCGCCTGCCTCTGCCTCCCAAGTGGTGGGATTAAAGGTGTGCGCCACCACTGCCCGGCAAGCAGTCTATTTTTTAAGTTGACCATACAAAGTAATCACTCTTGCTTGTTTCTAATCTGTTTGTTATCCAGATCAATCAATCAATAAATTACATTTTTCATGTGTAGTTCTTGGGACTGGTTTTACTTCTGCTATGAGTCCAGTCTAGCACTGATGTGCAGACTCTAGGCTGTCTTCATTTTTACAGTGGAGTGATCCGGTTTATGTTAAGCCTTTCTGCTGAGTTTTAAATGATCTCTCCGTGACTTAAGGTCTTCCAATGCAGAACCGCAGGAATCTCCAGTTCCCAGGGCAGCTTGCCCTAGGCTCGGTTACCGTTCGAAGGGGTGGCAACTGACTTTGCCCTGAACCCAGTTCTCCATTTCAGTGACTGCTTCAGTCACCCTGCTCTCTGCACAAATTTCCTGGGGCATTTCTGCTTACTCGCCAGCTTCCTGGAGCTATTAAAGTTGAAGGCTATGTTCCAGAGAAAACCAGATCCAGGTTAGCTCATCAGCATTTGAAAAGGCTTGCTTTCAGTGTTTCTCAGAGGCCAAGAAACAGAGCTTGTGCCTGTCCAGGAAAGAACACAATTTCTTCCCCTCCTCACCCACCAAGACCTCCAAATCGAAGCAAGTTTCTTGGTACCGTGTTATATTGATGCTTTAAACTTTTATTTTAAGAACACTTTCCCAGATTCCTATAAAGTGGGCATAAAACTGCAAGTACCAAGTCTTAAAATATATTTAGTATTTTATTTCATCTTTTCAAGGATCATATATTTTCATTTCATTCTTGATCCTAACTCTGTGAGACATTGACATGGGGAGATCTTCTGTTGGATATTTTAGTTGCCCATAACTCCACTGTTAAGAATCCATGTAACAGGTAGGTGGGGAAGTACTAACTGAGCTCTTTGAATCTTAGGGTCTCCAAGAGATTGTCCTCATCCTGCTGAAGGAGTTAACATTTCCCTGCATAGTACTGTTAGCCTTTCAACAATGCTCTATCATTTTTGCATTTGTGAGTAGTAAACTTGTCTTATTTAGTTTTTAGTTAGTTTCTTGGCATTGTCAATTACTACACATATTGATGAGACTGTAAGTATATATGAGTTAAAATACACTAAGCAATGTGGAAGTCTGATGTGAACATACAGAGAGGGCCTTACGACAGGACGCTCAATCAACAATCAGAATGAGGGCTAGGAAAATGGATCAGGCCAGAGAGATTGTTGCTTCACAGCTTGGACACTGGATTTGGTCGCCCAGGACCCATGTAAAGATAGAGGACAAACTGCTCCACAAAGTTGTCCTCTGATACCACACAGTTCTATGAGGTACACTATTCACACCAAGCACACATCCACACATGCACACACCACTACCACGCCAAAAACAACAATAATTCTGTGTGTGTGTGTGTTGGTGGTGTGGTGTGAGAGAGAGAGAGAGAGAGAGAGAGAGAGAGAGAGAGAGAGAGAGAATCAGAATGACGTAGGTTAGTACTGGGAATTCTGAGTCCTCAAAGCCCACCTTCAGTGACTTTTCTGCTGTTTTATGTATATTATCATATTCAGTCTTGTCTTGGCTATTAGCTCATTGGGTTGTATTGGCATGTTGTCTACAGTTTACTCATTAATCACAACCAACCCAACTAAATGAAAAAAATTCACGAAGTTAAGCTAAGATATAAAGATTATTTGCTGGGTGTAAGGTACCCACCTTTATGCCAGTATTGGGGAGGCAGAGGTATACATAGTTCTGTGAATTCAAAGCCTCCTTATCTACAAAGAGTTCTAGGTCAATCAAGGCTACATCCTGAGAATCTGACTCATCCTCAGAACCTGCTGGATGTAGAGGAATTTTAATCCAGCAACAGGTGGCTCTGGCAAGGGACCAAAACCTAGGTCCATGTGATTCGGCTGGAATGTAGACACACAACACACCTTTAATCTCTCGGGTGGAATGCAGTCACACCCTTGATACACACCTTGAAGGTAAAATTAGTTTGTTAAAGGAATCGGTCATGTTGGAAAGTGACATCTAATTGAGGAGCAGACATGCGAATCAAAGAAATATTTGACAGATGAGTCAAAGATAGGATATATCCAACTCACAGGAGAACAGCAGAGGATGAGAGGCTACGTAAGAGCAGAGAGAAAGAGAGAGAAAGAGAGAGAGAGAGAGAGAGAGAGAGAGAGAGAGAGAGAGAGAGAGAGGCAAAGGCGGAGGTCATATATGTGTATAGCAGTTTTACCAGGACAGTTGTACGGAGACAGGTTAATAGAAAGAGCAACCTAGACACAGATGAAGACAGAACTAGCCAGAGAATAAGAAGGACAACCAAATGACAGCAACAAAAAACTACCTGTAAAGCTAGGGCTATGACTCACAGGCAGAGCACTTGGGGAAAAACACAATGCTCTAGGTTCTATCCCATATGCCAGTACTGTATAATTATAATAATAATTATAATGGCAATGATAATAAATAAATAAACAAAAATAAGGATTGTATGCATTTTGCTGATGAGCAGTGTCTGGTATAAAGTAAATCACACACAACTGGTCCTTATTAACATCTCTCACTGATGAGGGCACCAGGGCCCTGGCAGTAGTACAGGGCCAGAGACCATGGATGAAGACTTTGCATGAAAGTGTGTCAGAGATTATGCAGTTTCTCTGTTTTTCTTTTATTTCTCTGTTTAGCTAATAATGCAACCTTAAGGAAGTTATTTAAGTTCAGCTCTGAGTTTTCGGTTTCTCATTTGTAAAAACAAAAGTGGGGAGACCAGTAACATTCGTGGTTCTTCCTACTTCTAATATTTCATAAATTGTATTGTGAGCTTTGATGAGCACTGAACATGTTTGGTAAGGGGAGAATTTGTTTCTCCAGAAATGTACAGGATCTTATACAGTTGTCCACAGCCATCTGGTGGATGTCCTGGGTTCTGTTCCCCGCAGTGTGACAAACAAACAAACCAAACAGACAGGGTGCATGAAAGAATCATCTAGAAAATTTAGGGGCAACTTGAGTGAGTGACAGCTTTGTTTGCTTTTAATTCATGTAAAAAGAAAACCCACTCTTTCTGGGAATTGTACAGCAGCCCTGTACCAATGTGACTGCAGAGAGCAATTGAGTTGTGATGACAGTGGTTGTCTTGAGTATAGTACAGGGATTGCAAAGCTGCTTTTGTTCAGATCACTAGCTGTTTCTTCACTAGCCTGTGAAGGCTTCGAATGGAGGACCGAACATGGTAGACACTTTCTTACAGTGGCAAAATATTTGACAACAGTAAATTCAGGATGGAAGGGTTTTCTGGCTCACAGGTTGAGCATAGCCCTCATGGAGGGAGTGGGGAGCCATGGCAGTGTGAGCCCTCTAGTTGTGACAGCAGGAGCTGGACAGCTGTCCAGGCAGGAAACTGACAGAGCAATGCTGGGGCTCAGCTCACTTTCTCCTTTTTATTCAGTGCAAGACTCCATTCACGGGATGCTTCTTCTACCTACAGCAAAGGGTGGTTTTCCTTGCCTCAGTTAAGCCTCTTGTCTTTTTAAAATTAAATAATTAAATTTGTTTTATTACTTATTTAATTTTATTTATTCACTTTACATCCTGCTCACTGCCCCCTCCCTGCATCTCTACCTCCTCATCCCCTCCCTGACACCCTCTCCCTCAATCCTTCTCATTCCCTCCCCTTCTCCTATGAGCAGGTGGGGGTCTCTCCCAGGTTATCCCCCTACCTTGGCAGGTCAAGTCTGTGGGCGATAAATCCTCTTTTTTTTTTTTGTTTATTCGAGACAGTTTCTCTGTACCCGCTGTCCGAACCACCTGTAACCAAGCTGGCTCAACTCAAATCGCCTGCCTCTGCCTCCCAATTGATTAGTGCGCACCCACCCGATAATCTCTGTTCATAGATTTACGTGTCAGAACACCATGACCACAGCAATGCTTAAGGAACATTTGATTGGACCAGTTTACAGTCAGAGTGTATCCCCGCTATGACAGAACATGTGACACAGAGACATGGTGCTGGAAAAGGATCATGAAGCAAAAAGAAAGAATGACAATAGACCTGGCTTGAATTTCTGAAACCTCAAAGCTCACCAGTGATGTAATCCCTCCAATAAGGCCACATCTTCTATTAGTGCCACTCCCTAGGAGCCTATGAGGGCCATTTCATTCAAAACACCACAGCCTTATAAACATCTTCCTAGACATGCCCAGAAGTTGGCCTTGGTGATTGTAAATGCCGTCTTGTTGAAAATTAAGACTATTCATTACAAAGACCCCCTCCCCACCATTTTTTTTTGACAGGTCTCATGTCTTACTTTGAGAGCACACATTGCTCTTAGATTTGTTTTGTTTTGTTTGTTTTTTCGAGACAGGGTTTCTCTGTATAGCCCTGGCTGTCCTGGAATTCACTCTGTAGACCAGGCTGGCCTCGAACTCAGAAATCTGCCTGCCTCTGCCTCCCAATTGCTGGGACTAAAGGCGTGTGCCACGCCCGCTGGCTGCTCTTAGATTTGTAATCTTCCTGCTTTGGCTTCCTGGGCACAGAGATGACAGGCATGCACTACTATGCCTGGTGCCGATGGGTTAGAGCTTTTTCTAAGATCTCTAAAATGCTCAGATAGTGTTAATACTGCCACTGTCTATACAATGTTCCAGTAAGGGTCATCATGTTCAATTACACAAGCATGGACCTGGTCACTTAACCTCTGCAAACCATTCCCCTCCCCCACAACACTTTGATTTTTCACCCCATACATTTCTCTAAGCCTTATGTCCTCAGTGTATTAGGTTTGTGACTTGGATCTCCCCTCCCACATTGGCCACCTTGTAACTAAACTTTATCTGCTTTGTAAAAAGTATTGTTTTGTGATTAGTATACTGTGTGGTAGAACAAAGTCAGACTTGGTTCACTAATAGCAGTAATTCCCCCCTCGACCCCCTGACTCCTTCACCTATTTGGAAAAGCATTCCTCTGTCTTAGAAACTGGATTTAAGATCATAGTAGAAGTTGTGCCTCCCTGATTTGGGAATGAGAAAAAGAGATCTCATTTATTTTGTTCCATGGGTATGCATAGCTAATGGCATACATTGACTGATGATATATGATATAAATGCAGAAAAAAAAATGGCAGGGGAACTGGACTTTGGTAAGATGCATGTGCGTAGAGGAAGGCCTTTCCGAGTTGGACAGACATATGTGGGTGAAAATCTATGACAGTTTTGAGTCGACCTCTCTCCTCTCCTTTATTCCTTCTGAACAATGTTGGGAAACAAACACAGGGCCCCCAGTAGGCTAAGCATGTCGGCAGATGCGCTGCTGCTGAGCTATAATGCTGGCTCTTGTTGTTAAAACATTGTGACAGAGTCTGGCTAAGCCACCCAGCCTGGGCCTTTTACTCCCTTTGTAGTTCAGGCAGGCCTTGAACTTGTGCTCCTCCTTCTTCAGTCTTCAGGTAGCTGGTATTACAGGCTTGTGACTCTTCAGAGTGTAAGAAGTTAGGTGGCACCAAAGTTATTTGACAGTCACAACGTGTAAGGCAGGAAACACAGCAGCTTTCTAAATGCTTCGTCATGCTTATGATGGTATGGCAAAGAAAGCACTTTGAACTTTACCTTTGAAAGGTACTGGTCTAAGATTGCCTCTGCGGCAATAAGGCTGTATGTTTTCAAATTCGGCAGCCATCAGTGCTTCCTTCTCAAACCCTATTGTGCCTCATTCCTAAACTTGCTTTGTTTTGTTTGAATTTTACGACTAAAGAACAACAATAGCAAAAGGAAGTGTTTTTTTTTTTTTTAGTAGTAGTAGTACCTAAGTATAATTGTGTGTGTGTATATGTGGTGTGTGTGTGTGTCTGCCAGCATGTATGTGCATACTTGTAGGCTCTCAGAGGCCAGGGATGTTGAATTCCTTGGAGCTGGGTTACAGAGGGCTGTGAGCTACCATGTGGATGCTGGGATTTGAGCCATGGTCTTCTGGAAATGTAGCCAGTATTCTTCCTCACTGAGGCATATTTCCAGACTCTTAATTTTTTTTTTTTTTTTTTTTTTTTTTTGGTTTTTCGAGACAGGGTTTCTCTGTTAGCCCGGCTGTCCTGGAACTCACTCTGTAGACCAGGCTGGCCTCGAACTCAGAAATCCGCCTGCCTCTGCCTCCCAAGTGCTAGGATTAAAGGTGTGCGCCACCACCGCCCGGCTTTTTTTTTTTTTTTTTTTTTTTTTTAATGAAAATGTTGTTTGTAAGTTCCAAGCAGCAATTCCTAAACTAAACTAATGAGTATCCTCTCACTCCCTACCCAGTTATTTTTGTTATGATAAGAACTTGCCTAAACTTATGGAAACCTGTTCCTATTAGATATTCCAGTCCTCAAACAAATTCTTTCAGTGGAGTTTTTTTTTTTTTTTTATCATAATAAAAGCGAGACACCTGGACAGAGATAAGAAGGTTGAACAAATAGTCAAATCAGGTACTCACAAAAATGCAGCCTTAAAAAAGCTTAAAGCTTTGATATTAGACTGAGGGGGAATCTGGCTGTATGTTCTGCTCCTTAGAAAATATTGATGGAGCCTGGTGTGGTGGTGGCACATGACTTTCCTCTCAGCATTCCAGAGGCAGAGGCCAGTAAGATCTCTGTGAGTTCAAGGCCAGTCTGGTCTACAGAGTTAATTTATAGAGTTAATTTTAAGTCTACAGAGTGAGTTTAGAGACCCAGTCTTTAAAAACAAACCAGACACGAATGGAGTAAGGGTAGTAAAGAATACTTCTAGATCTTATAAGTTTCTGTGATATTTTAAAGTGGTTACCTTAAACCTGTACATTTTGAAATTATCTGTTGTTCACTTAAAAAATGATAGAAGCACGGATGGTACTATTACTACTAAATAAAAAAAAAAAAAAAAAAAACCACTTCCTTTTGCTACTGTTGTTCTTTAGTCGTGGAATTCAAACAAAACAAAGCAAGTTTAGGAAAGGCAACGGTGGGCACACTAATCCCATTGGGAGGCATGAGGCGCGGATTTCTATTAGGCCAGCTTCTGACAGAGGATTCCAGACACCAATACACTGAGAAAGTTCAAAAATGTTTAGGAATGAGACAATAGGTTTGAGAAGGAGCACTGATGGCTGCCGAATTTGAAAACATATAGGCTTACTGCAGCAGGGCAATCTTAGACCAATATTTCGAAGGTAAAGTTCAAGTGCTTTGCCTCTACATCATAAGCAGTGACGAAGCATTTAGAAAGCTGCTGTGTTTCCTGTCTATTGTTTGTTCACTCCCCTTCTTTTCAAATGGCTCACTGTAGCTCTGGCCTGGACTTGCTATGTCGGCCACACTGATAACTCATGGCCATCCTCTATCTCCAGTCAGCTGGATGAAAGTGTGCTCTTTGTTTGTTTGTTCGTTTAAAACATGTCCTGAGTTAGTGTGATCTGAGCAGTTAGAAGCAAGCGTAGTTTTAATTCATGACCATATTGCCTGCCTAGAAATTCCTCTCTGATTTGCTCCTTTTATCAAGCACTGTGGAATGAATGTGATGCACATGACAATGCCAAATACATGTTTTGACAAGAGATCAAAGAAAACATGGATTGTCGGTTGCTCCTGGCTCTTTACCTGACCCCAACCAACCACATCTTTTTCCTTTTGGACCTCCTGCTGTTCTGATCTTTTTTGTTTTGGGGCCCATCTTTGTCAACTGCAATGCTACCCAGTGCTTCTGATTTTTTTCTGTCTCCTCTCTCTCTAAGTTATGCCTAGGTCTGAGGGTGCTCATGAGTTTCTTATGAGAGCTAATTCTTCGTGGTGGAGTAGTTAGTGAAGAAAGACTTGATGTCGTTGGACCTGAAACACACTGTTCACTTAAGCAACCATTTAAAATCAACGAACATTTAAACATTTTTTATAGGCACCAGAATGCGAAAGTGAATGATGGAATGGTTTCCATTTTCAGGAACTGAAGTTTCTAAGTGAATTAATGGGAAGAGCCAGCATGGGCTCCTGATTTCGACCTACTTCTTTGCTGAGAAACGCATTGAACTTCTATAGTAAATAAATGTGGGATCTGAGGAAAGAGGAAAATCGAAAGTCAATAGCTTACTACTAGGGTTCTCAAGTTAGAATCATTTAGGACCGAGCTATTGAACATCGACTCTCAACTGATGTTTGAATCTGGATCTCTGGAATACTTGGTTAGGTCTGGAGCTCAGATTCAGGGGTTGTTTGTGACTCAGGTACTCTCTAGCTCAGATAATTTGCATTTTTGTCAAGTTTTCAGATGATGCTGTACCAGACACCTTAGCTGAACTATGAAAGGCAAAATTTAAACGCTAAGGATTTCCAGGCTCATTCCAAACCCATTCAGTGGTACAAAGACAGAAACTTAGTTCCTAAATTCAACATATCCAAGGCCAGGAACAAATTGTTTTGTCTTTACAGAGTATTTGGCTCCCATAAGTTTCTATGAGTTTGTGACCCCACACGTTTCTGTGAGTTAACTGTAGGGAATTCTACAGCGTTTAAGAACACTAAATATGTGATATACTAAACATGTTGCAATTTCCTTCAAACTAATTTGGCATAAGGAGCTTTTCGGATCAGTCCCTGCATACTTTTCAACTCCATGATCTCAGAATTTAAAGTGGGGTCTTTCTGAACCCAACCTGAGCCCTCTTTGGGTACCCTTGGGTTTGCCTAACCTTGTATTTGCAACAAGTGAGCTGGGCATGCTCAGTGGGCAGGGTCGGGCTGAGGAGGGGGTGCAAGTGGGAAGCCGTGGCTCGGCAGCCAGGGCTCTCCGCCTCCCCCCACCTGTACGAGGCCGGGTCCTCTAGGCCAGCGCTCAGCATCCCACCCTTGCTGATTGGCTCGGTCTTCTCCGCGGGTCCCGTGCTAACATTCAGCCCGGGGTCCAGAGGCCTGGAGCTCACGCAGAACACGCTGGAGTATCAGGGCCGAGAGCTGCAGGCCGAGTCCCTAGGGTCCCCCGACTCTTAGACGCCTTTCTAGGCCCAGGGAAGCCTGGCGACTGGGAGGCGCGGAGGAGGGGACGCCGGATCTGAGGGCGCGCGACGCGTGACCAGGTAAGGCAATCCCGGCGGGGGAACGTCCTCCTCCCGGGCAGATGGCAGGAGTGGCCCGCGTGGGGAGGGACAGAAACCCGACACCCCGGCGGCTTCCCCGGCCTAGCTCAGCCCTCTCATCTTTCCTCCAGCTGGCGAAGAGTGGCAGGGTATGGAGTCGCGCTCGGGCATGGCCAGCTCACGTCCCCGTGAGGCCCAGAGCGTGGGGTCTGCAGCCGCCCTTCCCCACCGACTGCACTTCCGCGTTTTCCGGCCAGGCTGAGGAGCCCCGGCCGCGGTGTCACGGCGCAGGCGGTGGCTGAGTCGCGGGATCATCCCCCGGGGAGGCGGAGGCGCAGGAGGGGAGGAGGAAGTGGCCGGGAGGGGCGTTGGCGGGCGAGTCGGATTACCGTGGCCCCGCCTGACCCGGTGACATCCCGGCGCGCTCGCCGCGAGCTCAGGGCCACTCTGGTTCTCAGTGAGGCCGACTCCGTTCTGGCTGGAGGATCCTGACGACTCCCCTGCTCGCCTACCCCTCGTGCGTGACGACCGATCTCAGGTGTGTGGCTCCTGGAGACCTGATCCCTCTCTCTCGGCTTCTAGGAGGAAGTGGTCCCTCTCTGAGTTGTGTGACTCTGTGGGGCTGCGGTGTGGCGGAGGTGGAGGTGGTGGTGGCGGGAAACTGGGCTGAGACTGAGAATTTGTCCCCACCAACGGAGGAGGAGCACAATTCTCATTCAGGGTTAGGCTAGGCTGGAACACATTTGTGATACACTTTACCTAGCTGGAGGCAGGGCGTTCCCACATCAATGAAACTTCATGCAAACTTTCAACTTGTGAGTGTGGCTTGTCTAGTGAGGAGGCTTGCTGTTTCCTTCTGAGGTGAGGCAGGGGGAAGACCCTTCTGAGAGGGGGAGGAGGCTTTCTTTGAGAAACTCAGTTGCCAGGGTGTGACTGGCCCAGGAGGAAATACAAAGTGTACACCGGCAGCAACCTCCACTCTCCACAAAGCAACTGTGTCTTGCCAAAGAAAGTTTGCTGAGTGCTGCAGCTTTAGTAAGGCTTTTAGCAGGTGATGTTCCCTAAACGTCCTTCATCCCGTAGGGAAGATAAATGTACTCCTGAAACAGTGTTCCTCAAGGAACTCAAGTTCTCACAAAATCCCAGTGACGCGAACATCTAAAGGTCACAACAAATAAATACCCCAGGAGGTTGCTACACAAACAGCCAAAAGCTACATTTGTCAATTTGTACAAGTAGGTGAGAGAAGGAAGTTGGTAAATTGGATGACCTGTTTGCTTTAAAACAAAACTTTGTATTTTGCATGTATTCCAAAGTTTGAGAATGTTGGAGTTTCTGTGGTTTGAAGGTGGGAAGTGCTGGTGATGTCCACTCTCGGACCAGGGACTTCTTGGAGCTATGGTCAGCATATGAGGCCTGGATGCCATTGCCCAATGGATCGCATGTGCTGTCTCTGGGGCCTTAATGATGAGTGTGTTGAAACCTCCTCGTTTCTCATAGGGACATTTGTCAAACGACCACACTTCCTTTATTTTAGCATTCTAACCCTTCACCTCAGTGAATAAGGGTAAAGAGAATTTGGAATGAGAGACAAAATTGTTAGAACTGCTTCTGAGAGCCTAAGTACATAGTCACCTTATAAGTAGTCAAGTCATTCTATGCAGCATGGGAAGGCAGTTGTATGCTTCACTGTTAATGAGAAGGACACAGAGTTAGTAGTTCTCAGTGGATGTCACACCCCGCTGCTGATTTTTGTAACTAATGCCACTTATAGACAATCAAAAAAGATTTGATGGCCATTGTGGACAAATCATGTTGACTTACTGATGTAATTCTTACATTACCCTGTGTGGTCCTTTATGTCCTGTCCGTAGCCAGGATGTATGTTTTGACTGGGGTTTGGTGTGTCTTACACACTTTCAGATCTCTAGCACCTGGAGTGGTGGCTCCTTTGTAATAGACTCCCACAAATACTTTCTCAAGCAGTGACTAAACTGGAACAATGTATCCGAGTCTAAGAAACAGAAGGCTTTGGCCTTAGGGAACTGTTCAAAGTTACTAAGTATCATAGGCTAAATATGCGTAATGGTATGTATATAACAGATCTACAGTCGGTAGTAATATGCTCCAGAGGCAAGAAAGTCTAAAATGTTAGTGTCCTTCCTCCCATTTTTCTTTTGTATTGAGAAAGCAAATTTTGGGAAAAAGCATACAGTTAGTCAGGTAATTTAGTTTTCACATGTCATGCAGCAGGAGGCAAATAGCAGCTGTGGTTTATTAGAAGAGGGAACAATTTCCAGACCATTATCTAATTTCTTTTCTTTATTTTTGGAACATGGTGATGTTTTCTGAAACTTGATTCGTTCTGCTCAATGCCTGAGCTCCGAAGGCTAGCCCAAGTGCAGAAGCAATACTTCAGAAAGCACTAGAAATTTCACAGATGTTACATTTGGGTTCTTAAAAGTTTTATGCAGTTGTGTGCACCACTACGCAGTAATAAGTAGTAGGTAAAGGAAAATTACTGTTAGCTTAGATTAATGTTTGTTGTGTTTGTGTTTGTTTAGTGAAACAAAACATGCATTCAAGGTGCTACATGACATCAGTTTAATTGACTACATAACTATGGTCCTAGTTGCCTAGTGAAGTGGAAGCCATCTTAGTTTGAGTACATTCTGTGTTGTTTCTCAGAAAGAGAGATCACCTAATGAGAAATTTCTCAGAGGTAATCTCTGACCCTGTAGATGACTGTTGATGGCTGAACTTGTTGGGGACAAGTTGATGTTGAAGAGAGTACCACTGACAACAGGCTTAAAACAGACTAAACGACAAAAACATTTTAGGAGTCATATTGGTCCAAACTTTGGACCTAGGCTAGACTTGAAGTCATGGAAATTCTCCTGCCTCAGCCTTTTTTTTTTTTTTTTTTTGGTTTTTCGAGACGAGGGTTTCTCTGTGTAGCCCGGGTTATTCTGGTGCTCACTCTGTAGACCAGCTGGCTCGAACTCAGAAATCCGCCTGCCTCTGCCTCCCAAGTGCTGGGATTAAAGGCGTGTGCCACCACCGCCCAGCCGTGCCTCAGCCTTTCAAATACCAGGATTATAAGCATGTGTTATCATCTCTTGTTTTAAAGTAGGTTTTAAATGCCCATGAAAGCATTTGGATAATTCCACTACATCTTATCATTTTGAGAGAAGAAAGTACACATGTAGTGTTAAGGAAGAGGAACTGTTATTGTTCTGGGTTATAAAGGATGTAATTCATTGTGTTTGTGGTGCCTTGTTTTTGAATTGTTGACATGATGGATAAAATAGATGTATGATTGATGGGTGATTACATTCAGCTTCTGTGAAGAAAGAAAAATGCCAAGGTGGTTGTAAGCCAGGAAACGTCTAACAACTTTAGGAAACATCTTTTCTTATATTCTAAAACCAGAGATATACCTCAGTCACCAAAGAGAGTGAAAGCAAGAACTGCTGACATAGTGGGGTGTAGTGATACTTGCCTTTAATTCCAGGGCTTGAGACAGGAGCTCAGTATATAGCCCTGGATGGCCTGAAACTAGCAATGTAGACCAGGTTGGCCTAGAACTCAGAGATTCTTCATATCCAGCCCTTGTCTATATACTTACCTCCCCCTTTTCTGTTAAGAATTTTCTTTTGATTCTTCCAACACCAGATATGCTATGTGCATCAAAGTGTGGTTTGTGGTTCTTATTGGTAAAGCCTTGGTTAGCTCATTAAAACTGAAGAGAAGGATTAGCTAGTAAGTTTTAGTACTTCTTAATTAACCATTTATTGTTATATTTTGAAATAACGAATACAGGAATGGGTGCAGTGAAAAACACATCTAATGCGGCATTGAGACCACACGTCCTAACAAAACATAAGAAGTACCTATTCTCCCTGTTTTGATCCTAGAAGGTCAACGATTCTTGGGATTTCTGGGTTGAGTACACTTTTGTACATTCTTGAGATTACTAGTGAGTCAGTAGATAGCTTCAGGGATGGGAGCTAGGTGCTCCAGGAATGGAAGCTTGGTGCCCGGGCTTCACTGCTGAGATCAGAGTTGAAACTTCCGCTTCACCTTTTGACTTCTCGGAAGAGAGAGAGGTTAGAGATAATGTAAACAGTGGTGGTCTGATCCTGCTTCCATAGTGGAGCTCTCGTAAAACTCTAAATCTGGGTTTGGAAAACCTGAGTTTCAGAATATCTGAAGGGTGGGAGGAGAGAGAACAGGAAACTCTTGGCCCTGTTTCCTTGGTGAACCATGCATTTCTTTATTTCATGTTTATCTATATTGTTTATATTATTTTCTCTTGTTTATTTGAGATGAGTCTCACTACTGTATCCTTGGCTGGCCTGGACTCATGTAGATCAGGCTGGCTTGGAAGCCTGGAATTTACAGAGGTCTGCCTGCCTCTGCTGGAATCAAAGGCATGCAACACCACGCCTAGTTTGTTTTCTTCTTCATCTATCTTTACAATAGACTTATAAAGGCATTTTCTGGAATTTGAGAGTATATAGCCTGTTACTAAACTTGAAAAGGGTTGATGATTCTAGGTGGTAGACAGTTGGAGGAAGGATAGGTAACCTGGGAAGCCAATTGTGTGCCCACTGTTTGAGTGCATTTGTGTGTGTGTGTGTGTGTGTGTGTGTGTGGTCAGTTTGTAGAACTGAACTCTTAACCAATGCTATTACAGGCAGTTAATCCCAATTTGAGTTAAATACAAGATTTTTTTTTGTTTTTCGAGACAGGGTTTCTCTGTATAGCCTTGGCTGTCCTGGAACTTACTCTGTAACCAGGCTGGCCTTGAACTCAGAAATCCACCTGCCTCTGCCTCCCAAGTGCTGGGATTAAAGGCGTGTGCCACCACCGCCTGCTTAAATACAAGATTCTTAAAAAAACAAAAAATAAAAAAACAGGGCAGTGATTTTACACACCTTTAATCCCAGCACTTGGGAGGCAGAGGCAGGTGAATCTCTGAATTCAAGGCCAACCTGGTCTACAGAGTGAGTTCCAGGATAGCCAAGGCTAACACAGAAATCCTGTTTTGAAAAATCTAAAACCAACTAGCCAATCAGCCAACTAAACAAACAAACAAACAAAAAAAACCAAGACACAACTACAGAAAATTACGTGACTCTTGGTATTCTCACGGGACTGGAGGAGGGTGTAAAAAACCTACACATTGGGTGTCAGCAGTGCTTTGAGTAGGACACGTTTTCTCGTTCATCTATAGTGGTGCAGTTTTACATTATTTGGACATGTTTTAGTTATTCAGGCAAACTTGAATACTAATGTACTTCTCAACACTGAGATACTCTAGTAGGCTGGTACGTTTTGGGCAATGGCTTTAGATGGTGATTCTTTTGGGGGACCCTTACCTTTGACTGCCCATGTATGTAATTTTATAACCTGGTTTTAATTGGTTGGGAAAGGAGACCTCAAAACCATAACAGAGAAGCCAGTTATATAAGATTTATAGAAGTTGGTGCTGTCAGACCAGAGTGACTCGATAAGGCTTTGTGACAGTGGAGAGAGACCTGTGATTTACAACTGGAATTATTCCCTTGCGCATGCGTGCAGGTGGTTGCTAGGCAATGTGGGAGTTTTAGCTGCTTCTGTACCCGTGAGGAGGGAAAGTTGTGTTCAATGTAAAGAGCCTCAGAAACATTTGGTTAAGATTTTATGCTATTATATGTCAGTATAACCCAATAAGCTTAATGCATTTCAAACTGACGAAAACAATGGTTTAGAGTCCTGGGTTCTCAGCAGTCCTTTTCCTTTCATCTAAACTGAATAAATAAAGGATGTTATGTCGATTGTAATAAAGCCAGAAGTGCCTTTGATCATGCCCCCTGTTTACTCCGCCCTTCCTGGAGTTCTCCTGTCCTATGGCATCAAGTCTGTATTTTTCTTGGAGTTCAGGACACCTCCAGTTTGGTTTCTGGATTCTCCCTCTCTCACTGGGTTCTGTCTAGGTTGGAGTAAGTAGCATTCTTTAAACCTACCTCATTTCTACAGCTGCCTCTTGCCAGTCAGCTCCCTTCTGCTTTCACCTTTGAAGACACTAGCTTCCAATTTCATGAAGCTTTTCTCCTTCCCCTCTCCTAGTGAGAAGTATTGCTTTATTTCTTTCCTTTAAAGTTAATTTAAAATTTATTTTTGTGTATGTATGTATGTATGTAGTAGCATGCATGCATGCATGCTGGTGTGTGTGGTGTGTGTGTGTGTGTGTGTGTGTGTGTGAGTGATAGAAATTATTTAATCCTGGCCTGGGCTTTCCACCCCGTTTTTAACCATTTAGTTCCCAGATAACAGACACGTAATTTTATGTTTGTAATAAGCCTTAAATAGCACAAGAGCAAGTGCTCTTAACTGCTGAACCTTCTTTCCAGCCTCCAAGTTCCTTGGATTCTAAGGGAACAGAAACTCAGTGACCATTTATGTAGGTGAGGTCAAAGATGACCCGGGAGAAGAGGTCAAAGGTGACAGAGGAGGTGAGGTCAAAGCTGACCAAGGAAAAGCTTTTACTCAGGAACAAGCCTGGGGTTACGGAAGTGGGGTTTCGACAGTTCCCGTGCTCTGTCAAGTGAGGCAGTTAGACTTCAGGGATTTGAAACCCACAGAAAGCAGAGTGCTTAGTACTCTTGTCTGTCCACGTGGAGGCTGTTAGCTTTGCCCATGGTTCTGTTTACCTCCAGACCCTAGCCTGACATTTCCTCTTATGGTGTACTCGTCAGAGATTCTTTCTCTAGCGTTTTTCGATGTGCCTTTTCCTGCTGGAGGAAGCTGTATGCCCTACACCTCCCTGTCGGCCTGTGCTCTTAGGGTTCATCTTAAACATCTTTTCACCCACCACCTTGAGACCTTTCCTCAACCCTCAGCCCCCAGTAAGAGGTTTTTATTGGGCAACTGCTGGTTTCCAGGCACCTCGCCGAGCACTCTATCCCTTGTTTCACAGATCAGCAGTGAATCTTGTTGTATAAAGCATCGGGAGATCAGAGGAATTCAGCTACTCATTCAAAGTCACACAGTTTCTTTTTGGTTTGATAGAGACTTCTGGAAATCTTTGTGAAGAAAGGAAGAGAATTCTATCTCTTCTACTAATACCTCTTCCCCTCACCTTTTTTGTTTGTTTGTTTGTTTGTTTTTTGAATTTTGAGATAGAAATGTGGTCCAGGTTGGCCTTCATCTGTTTGTGGCCCAACTAGACTTGCTCTAGTTTTCCCTTTCAGCATCATCTTCCTTTCTACCCAATGCATTTCATAATTGTTAGAGGTTAGAGCAGACTAAACTGTTATTACAAAGAGATCTGAAAATAGACCTAGGCTCAAGGACAAGTTCACTTCTTGCTCCTGTGTAGTCTTAGTTGGCATATATGGCTTTCTTCCCTTGGTGCAGACTCCATGGATCCCTCTGTTTACAATGCAGACCTTCCTTCCAGCTTTGTTTTCAGCCTCATCCAGCTAGTGGAAAGTGAAGGGAAGAAGCATTCCCACCTTCTCAACATCAAGTCTTATAGTGAATGTGTCAGCATCGCTCACATTGGCTTGGCTGCAAATCCGATGCAGAGTCTCTCTTGCCTTCAAGGAAGGATGCCAATGTCTTCTTAGCTAGGAGCCCAGGATCATGGGAATTTAGATCTTTAAATGATAAATCTTTTTCGAAGGGTCCTTCATCTTATACCAGGAAGACAGAGATAGCATGTCAACTGTCAGGTACTCTGTCAACGCCCAACTCTGAGTCACCCAAGTGCATACATACTTGCTTTTTCTATTAATTAATTAATTAGCTAATTAATTAATTTTTCTGTGATGTGGTTCTCCCTACGTAGACTAGAATGGCCTTGAAATCACAGAGATTTACTTGCCTCTGCCTCTGGAATGCTTGTATTAAAGGCATGTGCTTCCTTCAGTTACTCTGTGAAAATTATCCGTGCTCCCATTTAATTTTTATTACTATTTTTAAAGATATTGGGATTCATGGTGCATGCATTTAATCCAGTACTCAGGAGGCAGAGACAGGCAGATCTCTGTGAGTTTGAGGCTAGCCTGGCCTACATAGTGAGCTTCAGGAGAGCCAGGGCTACACAGTGAGACCCTGTCTCTAATAAAACAAAAAAAGTGGTTTTATTATCTTTTTGTAAGACAGGGAATTGCTGAGTATCTCAGAACAAATTGTACTTTCCGAAAGGCCAGGGATTGCAGACTTGTACAACATGCAGGACAGCTAATTTGCATTTAAAATATTTACAAGACGGCTCCAACTTCCCAACACAAACAGGACCAAACTCAAACTGTGCTGTCAGCCCACACTCGCCTCTAGCTGCACGCTCACTTCCTGCCTTTCAGCTGAGCTTTGTGAAAGTTTACCTTCACCGTTTCTCCTACTTCCTTGCCCTGCGTTATAATTTTTGGAGCACTCAAAATTCTGGGTCCAATTTCAGATAACTATTTCCATCATATTTATTGAGGTCCCGACTAGCAAGCCAATGAGTTTTTACTTTTTATTTTTGAATTTTCTATATTTTGCTCAGTCTTTTCCCTTATGAAATGAACTCACCGAGTTGCTGTGACAGCTTGCTTTCCTTTGGAGTCCTCCTTATGGCTGTCTGCAGGTTCCTTCCCGGGCTTTCTTCATAGCTCACTGGCTTTTCTCTTCAATTGCTCGCATCACCTGATTTATTCTGGATTTGGGTGATGTTCAAATTAGCATCTCTGGCCACATCTCTGGGGGCCTGGAAGCTGACACCAATGGCTACTCCTTCACTGATGTATGCTCTGACATCCATGGCAGGACCATCCTTTTTGTCTCCAGACTGTTCTCTGTTCACTAAGGAGCAGCAGGGCCTTTCTTTCCCTTACCACCTATATGGTCTATTTGTCAAATCTATCAGCCTAATGCGTGCTGGCCATTTCCCTACAAATTAGAACTATAGTGGTCTACAGATCACTCTCCACTCCTGTAGAATTTAGATTTTTAGCGGAGGAGAAAGGCATGATTGGTATTAAATGGTGAATGGGCATTTGAGATGACAAGAACTATATGATTATTGCAGGTTTGTCTTACTCGGGAGAGTATGTCTCAGAATCTGACATTTTCCTTGGGTCATGAAGGCCCAGAAGGAGCTATCTGTGAAACATGAGTATTAGAGTCTTCCAGGCAGAGGGGGCAGGTGGCATCAAAATTCTAGGCATAGTCAGGTGGCCACACGTCTTTAATCCTAGCACTAGGGATGAAGATGTAGTTTACTGTCATCCTGGATAAAAAGGAAGTTCCAGACCAGGCAGAACTACACAATGAGATCCTATCTCAAACAAGCAAGCAAGCAAGGAAGCAAGGAAGCAAGCAAGCAAGCCAATATGTGTGCCAACATGCCCAGCTCATAGATTGGAGCTGGAGAGATATCTTAGAGGTTAAGAGCACTGATTGCTCTTCCAGAGGACCTGAGTTCAATTCACAGCATCCACTTGGTGGCCCACAACCATCTGTAACTAGATTAGAGTGCAAACATCTTTAGGGTGTCTATGGAATTTTTCGTAACATTCAAGACAAACGTTGTGAAGTCTTCAAAGTTAGGTTCTATATGGCTTTAATCCAAGTTACAATGCTTCAGTTTTATTCTAGGGTGAATTCTATGCTGGTCATTAAAATGGTGTGTTGTAGAATAGTGTCTGTCTCCCAGATGGCATGATGGCACATGCTGTCAATCTCAGAGCTTGTAAACTAAAGCAAGATGACTACTCTTGAGTTTGAGGCCAGTTTGGGCTACATATGAGCTCCAGGCCAGGATGGAACCCAGGGGAAACCTTGTTTCACACAAAAAGACAAAAGGTCCTTTTGTTTCTTAATCTCTTCTTAGAGGAAAGCTTAGCTTGAAATTATTTAAAAGCTTAATTTTCGTTGACAAGAGGTACTTCTTATAGACTAGGAAATTAAGTTTGTTGGTTAGACTTGAGCTACTTCGGAGGAGACATGGGCTTATTATGTATAATAATTTCTACTTGCTAAGAACCAATTGTGGGTAGTAGTGATTCTGTTGACAGTGAATATTATCAGTCTGTTCTGGCTGCTCAAAGGAGACAGGGATATGGGAAGTACAGGACGACAATGAACTTCAGTTAAAATTACAGAACTTAGTTGTTCAACTGAGAAATTATCATGTGGACAACCATTGTGTTAAAGATGGAAAGAAATGGACAAATTTAGGAGATGCTTTTGAAATAGATTGGTGACTAAATTTGATAGTAGATTAAAAAGAATCAAAATAAAGGGTTCATTTTTACTTGAGTATCTAGGCCAATTACTGAAAAATGAATTTGGAGAGAATCAGGCTTGTTGGAAGATGGAAAGCATTCTGGTTTGGCTGCATTAAGTTTGAGGCGCTTCTTAGACATTTCGTACAACTGAGTAAATAAAAATTTGAGAGACTGAAAGGCATTTAGGCTGATCAGACAAGTTGGGAATTTTTGCACATTGTTTATATTTGATACTACATGGATTTCCTATAGAGAATGTCAAGAAAGAAGGACAAGTGATCAGTTGTTACATAGATTTGCCTCTTGGCAGGAGGCACCTGGGAGATCCTGTGATCTCTCTGAAGACAAGACCAGAGTGGTTTTTTGTTGTTGTTGTTGTTGTTGTTGTTTTTTAAGAAAATGGTTTTGTGTCAATTACAAAGATTGCATTTGGTGAAATAGTTCCTGTTTGATTTTGACTAACTGCTAAGTGGAGAAGTTGGGACAAAGGCTTATTGGGTTGAGTTGTGGAGGTGGAAGCCAGAAGCCAGACTTTCAGAAAAATCTAGAAATGTGAAGAAAAACAAAGAAACAGTCCTTGGAAGGAAGCTATTGTAGAGGGAGGTTCATTAAGCCCAGCTGATAGTGGAATGAGTTTCTAGAGATGAGAACTGGAGAGAGGGTTGGGCAATAGTGGGAATAAGAGTGCTGAAGAGTAAGGAAGGGAGGAGACTCAGTACACATGGAGGGCTTGGTCGTTATCAGACACAGGATACTTGGTTCTTACGGCAAAGAAGGGCCGTAGAGAGAGAAAGAATGCATATTGGGAAGATGGGGCAGAGATGGAGTGGGATGGTGTTGTCACTTTACTTCCTTCGACTTTCCCTGAGATGATGATGCTGGAGTCAGGAGAGATGAACAGGGTTTGAGATGGACATGGTGGTGGTGGTATTTGGCCAATGAACGTTGCTCATTATTAGATACTTTTGGTTCATGAATTTGAGTTGAGCAGTTGTGGTTGTGTGTCTGTGTGTGTTTTTTTCCTCTCCAGTTGTTTAGTTATTTGGGTGAAGAAATTAAGAAGACAGATGGATGAGATTAATCAGTTTGAGGAGTTTAGGTAAAGAGGAAGAAGGGCACTTTCATGGGTGAGATTACAATGATAAACATTAAGGTAAGCACTATGAGAACTACCACCAAGTAGAACAGAAGGTCAACGAATGGCTTTGGAAGCCAGATGAAACTGTCATGTTGAAATTAAAAATACTAAACGAGTAGTTGAGCTGAGGAGATGGCGATGCTTACACACACACAGGGCTTTGAAGAAGAACCATGATACTTAAAACAGACATTATGAGAATGAGAGTCAGTGCCTATGACTGAGTCAAAAGCTCAGCAGAAGTTGGGGCCTTGAGGGTTGGAGCCTTCAGGTAAATATATACAGAGCTGAGTTTGCAAAGGAGCTAGGTGCTAATGTCATCAATGAACAAGCAGAAGATGGATGGGGGACTGCAGAGGAGGGATAATAGGAGGTAAAATTTGTATGTTTAAATTGTATAGTATGCCTGTTTCTAAGAACAATAGGGCTGAAAGAAAACAGTAACAACCAAGTGTCATGTTTTGTTTGATTGGCACCTTGGCCTTTTTTTTTTTCTTTTTGAGGTTGTAATGTAATTCCAACATTTCTTCCCCTGTCATCCTTCCAACCCTCCCATATACACTTCTCTGATCTCTGTGAAGTTCATGGCCTTTTTTTTTTGTTGTTATTGTATGCATATATGCACTCATATCCCTAAATATAAAGGATGTAAAGTTTAATACTATGAACTTCAATTTTTTTAGTTCTTTTTGACAGTGTGTCTTTATGTAAACTAGTTGGGCCTGGAACATGCAATTTCTTATTTCAGCCTTTTGAGCACTGAGATTATAGGTATGAGCTAGGTAAAAATATCAAGAGGCAACTGCAGTAGACCATAGTTGTCAATCCCAAAGCTAACCTGAGCTACATAGTTGATAGCAGGCCAGCTGGGGTTTCAAGAGATGCTATCTCAAGAACAACAAAGCAGAGTAAAAAGGGAAATGTAGAGAAAACATTGGAAGGTGAATAAGAGAAAAAGCTTCATCTATCTCCAGGTTGGGAGATTTTTGGGGATATTGGCAAGGTTGTCACTAAAAGTACTTAACAGCTCAAATGCAATGTGAACACACCACCTCTGGTGAAGTGAGATTATTAACTTGGTTATCACTTCATTACAGAAAAAACCAGGAAGGGGGCTCATCAAAACTGGTTCAGATGTTTCAGTACAGCCCTTCCTATTTTACTGATTAAAGATTAGACCCTAATGTGAGAATAAAACAACACACCATTGTTTGGATCTGGGAAAGGAGGGCTTTTATGTTTCAAAACAGAAAACTAAGGTTAATTCTTACTTCCATAATCCCAGAGTCTAGCCTGGAAACGGAACATTGAGAGAGAAGAACAATAGAGGTCTTGAAGGGGTAGATTCTGGGGTCCAGAGGGTGGAGTGAGGTTGGGAAATGAGGCATTGTGCAGGTGTAGCTAGCACGGAGCTGCCTTCCAAATCCTCCTAGGAATGTGGTGAGGATTCATATTGTGTACTGACTAGAATAGCCTTCATAACACAGTATGGAGCTAACCAATATGCTTCACTGGCCGTAATTTGTCTACTGGGCAAAGTTCAAATTCCTTTGATTTCATAGGAATCATATGAGATATTTAATAACTACCCCACCTTGCTTATTTTTTTTTTCTCATCTCCTTCTCAGTTATGATTGCTTTGTTACTCAAGAGTCATGCCTAGATGGCTGCCCTGAAATTCTACCTCATTCTAATCTTGCTTACCTTTGAGGAAGGGCTATTACCCAGCCAGAAGTCCTTCTTCAGGTAGGCTGGCCAAACTTGTCTAGAGTTAAGACAGCTGCTAGAGACAATAGCCTCCAGCTTTATTATAGTGCAACCTGCGTTGTAAATGACACATTCTCCTGTACCTGACAGTCACCACTGTCATGGTGGCCACTGGATGCTGCATAAAAAAGAGTAAAAATAGATGCCCATACTAGGAACTTTCTACTCATGCCTAGGGAGATACTAGGCCTTCCCTTTAGTAGCCTGTTCCCCTCCTCTGTCTTGTCCACTATAACTAAGAGCAATACTCTTGCAAGGTTGAGGGCTTGCTGGGCGTTTCTCTCTCACAGCTGTTCTTGACCAACAATACAAGTTTCCAGTTGATATTCAGTTTTGTTACTGATTCAACAGTTCCCAGAGAAGAAAAGGACCCGTGCTGTGGGCAGTATCTAGCATTGTTACTGGTCTCTGCTTTTGCACCACAGGGTCACTAATTCCCTCAGGAAGCACTGTGTTCACCTTGGCATCTTTTCTCACAGTCATTTGGACTCTGAACCTTCAACAGTAGTTACTATCGCTTTCCCTACGGCTACCCTTGTGATCTTTCTTGCCTCTTCTCTCTCAGGGACAAAGGGTCCTTTAGCCTTTGATCTAAACCTTATCCGTACACATTTATTTTATTGTTGATTAATTAATTATGTTTTTTGACACAGGGTCCTATTATGTAGCCATGGCTGTCCTCGAACTTGTTCTGTAGACCAGGCTGCCCTTGAACTCACAGAGATCTGCCTGCCTCTGCCTCCTGAGTACTGGGATTAAAGGCATGCGCTACCATATGTTTTAGAATCTCTTTTTCTGAACTATGATTTCCTTCAAGGCAGAATCCACAAATTAGACACAGGTTTAATATATGAAAACGTAATGCTTATTAACTTTATATATTGCCTTTCTCTTGTGCAGTCTAAGTCATGTTATGTATACTTTTGGTTTATCTTTTATATTTTTTCATACAGTATCTCATAGTTCAGGCTAGCTTGGAATTTACTTTGTAGCCAATGATGTCCTTAACTACTGAGTTTATTGTCTTTTTTTCCTAAGTGCCTAGCCACCCCTCCCACCCACCCACCCCCATTTTACTGAGAATCTGTTGAAAGCATGAGTGCAGAAAATATTTGGTATCTGTGTGACCAAGGTAATTAAAATGGAAAGCTAACAATCTGAGTTTCGCCTCATTCACCATTGTCATGCTTTGGGCTGAGCTGTAATCATTAGCTTCTTTAGTTATATAGCCTAATGAAGGCAAATGAGGTTTTCTGGTGTGCTTAAGTATAATTGGTCGGCTTTTTTCCACTGTTCACCTGATTATGCCGATGGTATGTAGAACTTTCTGAAGACTTGCTTCAATGTCCGGTTCCTTTAAGGTCTCTTCAGATGTCAGTTTCCTTGTCCCACATGAATTAATAATTACTTCTGTATTACCAAGGTTTGAGATAGTATAAATCAGATACCAGCAGTATGAACGTTATGAGTCACCGTGATATGTAAGAGCACCAGTGAGTCACTCCACAGCACCAGTGAATGGGAGTGGTGGAAAGGGAGCACGGTGGGGGCTGGCTGCTTTGGGAGTCCAGGATGAATGACAGGGATGGTGAGATGGGTAACTGGCTGGTGGGACCTCTGGCCTGAAGTTGGCATGCTCCAAGTGAGTGAACAAGGAAGACCTGTTTTGACACTTGGGGTCACAGATTATTCTAAGATAATTCCTGCAAGAAATGTTGTGTATCTTTGTGTAGTGAGACCAGCATATCATTCTTTTTTATTATTGGTTATTTTATTTATTTGCATTTCAAATGTTATCCCCCTTCCTGGTTTCCCCTCTGCAACCCCCCTCTCCCTTCTCCCTCTCCTCTGCTTCTATGAGGGTGCTCCCCAACCACTCACCCACTCCTATCTCACCACTCTAGCATCCCCTACACTGGGGCTTCAGGTCTTTACAGGACTAAGTGTCTCCTCTCCCGCTGATGCCTGATAGGCGATCCTCTGCTACATATGCAACTGGAGCTTGCATATTTCTTAAGGCACTGAATTGTTAAGAAATACCCTGATCTCTTTAGAAAGATTAACTTACAAAGTTAACTGTTTTGATAGGTTTTTGGTTTTATATTAGTAGTTTTTTTCCAGGGGAGATGGAGTCCAGAGCTGTGATCTAGCCAAAAAGCAACTTCCCAGTTTCTCTGAAATAAATACCCGCCAAAAGCCTATGCTATTCCAAAGAGAGGACAGAAACCCACACTTGGGCACAGTTGTCCTGGTGGATTAACCCTAGAGGGTTAATTCAGGACACAAACCTTTGATCAGGATTCATACAGGGAATGCTTTCAGTTCATGCCCACTAACAGTGTTGAAGGTACAGCCGCTGGACTTCACGTGATTGCAGCCTGACCTGAGGGAATGTCAGCTCCCTCCCTTTGACTTCTGCAACCACCAACCTGTGGCCCAGATCTGCAGTAGGTGCTGGGCTTTGTACGGCTTTGGATAGGCCACTCCACAAATAACAGTATCTCTTCTGTTTGACAGAGTGTTTATTTTGGAAGGCGATGTTAGAGGAAAGCTAGAGGAGGCCTACTGACTGTTTTACCAGGGAACTGACAGGATTTATTTATTTATTTATTTATTTATTTATTTTTTTCTGGTTTTTCGAGACAGGGTTTCTCTGTGTAGCCCGGCTGTCCTGGTGCTCACTCTGTAGACCAGGCTGGCCTCGAACTCAGAAATCCGCCTGCCTTTGCCTCCCAAGTGCTGGGATTAAAGGCGTGCGCCACCACCGCCCGGCGACAGGATTTATTTATGAGTGATAAGAGTACTTGGATTAGTGTAGGTGCTGGGTAGGCCAAAAGCAGGGTTGCATCTCCACAAAGGCAGGCTGTTGTTTCCGTCTCTACTTATAGTCTTGGGTAGTGGCCACATCTGTATTGTGGTCATGCAGAATGTTAGTGAGAGCTTATAGGTCTTAGATATCACAGTGGCAGTTGGCAGGTACGTTTCACGCTGTATCTTTTGATGCAGGTGAGACTTTATAGTTAACGAGCTAACTAGAGCCAACTAACTAAACTCACTGTCACACAGCTTGTGTCTGAATTGAGCTGAAGAGCTGCTGGTGTCTTATGTTTGGTACAGATTCTCCCACAGTGGATGTTGCACTGAACTTGACAGTGGTGTCAGTTGAATATGCCATACCGCCCTGAACATGCCCAGTCATGTGTGACTGTGCTAGGGACGACACATGTGACTAGCAGGAACCTGGATGTACCCTGAGAAGGGACTGTGTCCTGCAAACAAGTAGAAAATTGTTACTGGCAGGGGAGAAAGTAAGGTTGAGTTTATCCTAGGAGAGGCTGTGCTTTCTCTGTGAGCTTCTTTTATGGCCTAGTACAGTTCAAGAACCCCCGTGTGAGTGGCCCACCTAAGAGATTCTAGACTGTGGTAGTCTGGAGTCTTCAGCACAGTAGCGGAAAGGTAGAAGACAAGAACCAACCCCTGAAGGTTGTCCGTAGAGGATATTATAGGATATTAGAGGACCTTGGAATGTATGCTGTTGATTATGTGGCTATACTTATGTACACATCTCTCTGTCTCTGTATCTCTCTGTCTCTCTCTGTCCCTGTCTGTCTGTCTCTGTCTGTCTGTCTCTGTCTCTGTCTCTGTCTGTCTCTCTGTCTCTCTTTCTCTGTCTCTCTGTCTCTCTGTCTCTCTCTCTCTCTCTCTCTCTCTCTCTCTCTCTCTCTCTTTCATACACACAAAGATTTGGTTCAAGATACCTAAAGGGGAAAAAAAAAGGAAATAAAAAAGAATGGAAAGGACATGACTGCTGGAGGTATGGTGGAAGAAAGTTTGTCATAGATATGAGGGAGAGCGTAGCCAGAGGCAGGGACATCTGGGAGAATCCAGCGTGAACATGACCCTGAACCATGTAGGGACAAAGGGTGGAGGAGGAGGAGGAGGGAGAGAGAGGAACCAAGTACAGCAGTCAGGAGGCCCAAAAAGGGCAGATAGAGAAGGTAACAAAAATGTTTGCATTATATTGTGAAGAGCGTCTGGGAAGGGCAACCCAGTCCCTGGGCTGGAAAGTTCAGGGTATAGGATGCTGAGGAGATGCTGGGAGAACCTGGAGGCCAGTTTTGCTTTAAATAGGCACCTCAGCTGCTTGTCCTGAGTTTGAAACTTAACATTAACTAGTTTAAATAGTTACTATGTCAGATGCTTAAGGGGAATTGATCTTAGTTAGGGTGGATACTCTATGTTCCTCAGAAAAAGGTAGATACTTCTGTAGTGTTTTCTAGTTCTTGCTCCAAGACTCCTAATAAGTTGCAAAGGCAAAGCCTATTTCTCCTTTGTCTGTGTGGTTCTTTACTCATATTTATAAGGACAAGAAAGATTGTATAACAGGAAAATCACCCAAGTAATGGTCAGATGACATGGAATTTGGTCAAATGCCAGCTGTCCATTTACAGGGTTCTCTTAGAGAACTTTCCTTATTACAGGAATAACATGCAATTGTTATACAGATATTAAAAACTATACATTCAATGACTCAACCCTACTAGTTTCAAATTGGGGGGAGGTTACTCCTCGGGTCTTCATGCTATCGTCTGCACATATGCTTACATAGACGTTTGTATACACACACACTTTTAATTTTTTGAGTCAAGGACTTGGAAAGTAACCATGACTACCCTGCAATTTATTATATAGACTAGATTGGCCTAGTATTTTCAACAATCCTCTTGCCTCTGCCTTCTGAGTGCTGGGATTATAGGCATGTTCTAGCTATGTTGAGTCGGGTCACTCTTTTATGTGCTTTTCTACATTCTCATCACGATGTCTCTACCCCTAATTCTAACAATCTATAGGAAATCAAAACACAGACTGGCTAGATACCTGGCCAGGAAGGTTGTCTTCATCTCTCACTATTGTGAGAGTTACACAAAACCCCCAGTATACCCAGCTTTTACATGTGTGCCAGGGATCCAAACTCCAGGTGGCTTTTTTGTTTGTTTGTTTTTGTTTTTCCAGGCAGGGTTTCTCCATGTACCTCCAGTTGTCCTTGAGCTCACTTTGTATATTAGGCTGGCCTCAAACTCAGAGATCTGCCTGCCTCTGCCTCCTGAATGCTGGGACTAAAGGTGTGCACCATCCCACCTAACCGAACTCCTGGTTATTATGTTTAATACGTAGTATTTTATTCAAAGAAACTAAGGTCCAGAGAAGTCAGGTATCTATTTTTCAGGCTGAGGCTGACATAGGCTGGAGTGAACACCTCAGGTCACAGTCTCTGTGGAAGCACTCAGCTGCCTCAGAACATAACAAAGCATGTTGTTGGCAGCTGCCAAGGTAATGGCTTTGGGAGTAGGCAGAAGTGCATTGGGTGAGGTCAGACCTGAAGGTTACCTCATTGATATTGGAACCTGGAGTTTTGACAAGAGTCCTATTAGAAATGCCATTTTACAAGTCACTTGCCTCCTGCCTGCATCTTGGTAAGCTCTGGGCTAAAGCTCTGGGCTAAATCTTTTGGACTGGCTTTGATTCTTTCAGCATTGTCTTAGAGTTCCTGGCTGAGGAGAGGCTGTTGAGTCTGAATTGCTAACATGCTCTGCTGAGTTCCGTCCACCCTGTGATTTGATTGACAACAGTGTTAGCCTAGTCCACTGGGGTCTGAAGAATTGCATCTGCTCAGTCAAGAATGTTTCCTGAGCTGGAATTGAAATGCAGGGCCTTTTCTTTTCCAGTGTGACAACAACAATCAGGCAATTGGCTTTTACTCTTCAGTTTCCAATAGGGGGGAAATTATGAAATAAAATGGGGAGAGGCCAGGAATCCTTGTGCAGATTCAAACCCATAAAAATGAGTCTGTAATTAATCATATGCAGTCTCTCTTCCCCTATTACATGTGCACTTAACTGGGTCTCTCTGGTTCACACAGCAGGTTAGCAAATGGTGGTTTCCTGGTCTCTTACCTTATTGAGATATGACCCAAGATTCTTTTGCAATACATGTCCAAAATCAGTTTAAGTAGTGTGTGTGTGAATGGGAGGGTAACCTGCAAACAACCCCAGCCCCAGGGAGGCTAGATATGAAGATGCCTTCCTTTGTGGGTATTGGAGAGGTTTGCTCAGCCAGTCTGTTCTTTGTATTGGCCTGTCACAGAGAATAAGAGGGAGCAGTCTTTCAAGTATGTGTGTTCAATAGGTATTTGTATTCAAGATGATCCCGGAAGTGTGGGTTTTCCTATTGTAGATACTATTTTTGATAGTGGTTTGTGTGTTTTACTGTCTTTCTCGGGGAGGTTCTTCATTCTTTATCTCTCTATCTCCTGTCTCTTTTTCATACATTTCATAAAGATGGCTGTGTCTTGTTTAAAAAAAAAACAAACAAACTGGTTTTACGTACTACCCACACTTGCTGCCCTCCCTGATTCCCTGGGTTTCAAATACAAGACTCTCCTGGTAGGCAAATGCTCTACCATTGATCTGTACACCACAGACGATTCTTTCTTTTGAAATACAAATTTCCTGAGACCCCTGTACGCCTAAAGCCCTCCATTGACTTCCTGTCTCCGTATTGTCAGAATGAAAGCCTTGCTAGGAGAAGGTCATGTGTGACTTGGCACCTGTCTCTCGTTCTGACCTCAGCTGGAACCAACTGCAGGCGCCACTTGATGCGGTCACAGCGGCCTTTTGGCATACCAAAGACGTGGAGCCTGTACAGGCTGAGTGTCTTTGTCTGTTGGCCTCTTGCAAAAGCCTTTCCCTCAGGAGCTGTATGCTGACCTCTCCTCAAGAGAGCTCCCCACATCCCACTCGTGAACACTATCCAAATTTGATTCTGTCACTACTCCCTATCCCCCACATCCAGTTACTCTCTAAACTGTTATTTCATTTTATTTATTGTTTTGTAGCCCTTGTTTTTTTTTTTTTTTTTTTCTTTTTTTAAATACCTAATTTTAAAAGGTTCTTATGTTTATAGAACTCTCTCAACCCATGACAGCAGAGGGGTCCTCTGTCCTCAGAGCTGTGCTGGGCATCTAGCAGGCTGCACATGTTCAGTCCCAGTGGTCCTCCACCTACCTTCTTCCCTTGGCAAGATGATTCAGGGATGTTTTTCTGAATATTTGGTGGAATTCTTGCTTTGGTTATATTCTAAGAGCTTATGATTTTTGTGTTCCTGTGCTAAAGTATGTGTGGTGTATGTTTGGGATGTAAACTATAGCAATAACAAAAATAGTTCACATTATGAAATTGGATTTACTTTATCCTGGAGGCACGTGAATATACTGAAAAAGACTTGAGAGTGTCAATATACTGTACTGACAGGGAATTTAGGTGTAAATTATGTTGAACATAAACTAGTTACATATATATATATATATATATATATATATATATATATATATATATATAGCCTTGTTTTGTAGGGAAATATCAATTATACATAATCCTATCTTAATGATGCAGAGTACAAATGTAGGTATATTTGTGCCATTTGTTTGCTAGAAGTAGGGTGACTCTTCTTTACTTTGCCATACAAATGAACGTATTGATTCTAATTAGCTGAGGTGATACGCATATATGTTTAGAAGACAGAGAGCGTCACATTTTCTATCCAAACAAGTTAAAAAATAGACTTCTTTAAATCTGAGTATAGAAAGACCTTCCAGATGTTTCTAGAGCAGAAGGAGAGGTTTAGTGTATTAGTTTCAAGATAAGCGTGAGTCTATGTAGGTGAGAGTATAAAAGCTGAGTTGTGTGCGTGCGAATGTGCATGTCTGTGTGTTTTGAAATAATCTTGTGTGCGAATGGTGTTCTGGCTAGGGTTATTGTTGCTGTAAAACACCATGACCAAAAGCAACTTGATGAGAAAAGAATTTATTTAGCTTACACTTCCATATCATAGTCCATCACTGAGGAAGTTAGAGCAGGAAGCTGGAGGCTGGAGCTAATACAGAGGCCATGGAGAGGTGCTGTTTACTGGCTTGCTTGGCCTCCTTTCATATAGAACCCAGGGCCATGAGCCCAGTGGTGGCAGCATCCATGATGGGCTGAGGCCTTCCCTGTCAATCACTGATTTAAAAAAATGCTCTACAGGCTTGCCTATGGCACAGTCTTACGGAGGCATTTTATCAAGTGAGAATCCCTCCTCTCCGATGACTATGTAAAGTTGACATGATCATTAACTAGCATCATGTGTGTTGTGTACATGTTTGTATATTTGTGTGAATACAGTGTGTGTGTGTGTGTGTGTGTGGAGAGAGAGAGAGAGAGAGAGAGAGAGAGAGAGAAGAGAGAGAGAGAGTATATAAACATGCATGTACATGGCCAGAGATTGATGTCTGGTGTCTTCTTCAATTAACGTCCACCTTATATATTGAGACAGAGCTCTTACTTGAACGCAGAGCTTGCTGAATTGATTAAAGTAGCTTACGTATTCAGCTTGTGCCTGGATCCTCATGTCTCCTCCTTTCAGGTGCTGGGATTACTGACGGGCTGCCATGCTTGCCAGGCATTTACATGGGCGCTGGGGATCCAGACTGATCCTCCCCCTTACATGTGCGGCACTTTCCTCACTGAGCCTTCTGCCCAGGCCCACTCTTTTATTTTGTATTTTCTGAGATGATCTATGTAGCTCAAGTCAAATCTGTACTCCTTCTATCTCTGCCTTCAATTGTATAAAGTTGTAACTCATCACTGAGGTGCTTATTTTTATTTTTATGTATTTTTAGACAGAGTCTTACTATGTAACTATAGATGGCTTGGAACTCACTATATAGACCAGGCTGACTTTGAATTTACAAAGATCTCCATGTCTCTGCCTCACCCAAATGCTGGGGTCAAAAGTGTGGGTCACCACACCCTACTCAGGTTTTAGATTTCTGAGACAAAGTCTCTTTTAGCCGGGAGGATTTGGAACTCTCTGTGTAGGATGGCCTTGATTTTGATCCTCAGGATTTTACTTCCCTAGAGACTGGTATTCCCATCATGTAGAGCATAACTTGGAATTCTTTGTGTTTGTGAGAACTCTGGGTAGTTTGCTGTATCCATATTGCATACATCAAAACTCACAAGTTATCTAACCTACAAGATGAGACGAGACAGGGAGAAATGAAATGCCCATGAGTGTTAAAGCCAGAGGATGGAAGTCCAAATGTTAAGATACTGTGTAACCTCATTTTCACTGTTTGCAGCTATTTATTTGTTTTTGGAACACAGTTTTAGATAATTTGGCTCTCGGTTTCTAACCATGGTGATAAATTGGAAGTACTTAGAGAGCTTAAAGTTTATGCAAATTATCATCAGCCCAATACTTTGGAAGAAATAGAGAAAAACTTTACAATGTAGATAGAGGAAAAATTGAGATGGGATGCTTGGGTTGACTAAGGATGAAATGAAGGCATTAAGAGTACTGTGTTTGCTATTGGGTGCTGGAGATTGAACTCAGGTCTTCTGAAAGAAGAGAGTGTGCTTAATTGTGTGTGTGTGTGTGTGTGTGTGTGTGGTGTGTGTGTGCATTCACTTGTGTATAGGTCAGAGGACAGCTTTCAGGAGTTGGCTTTCTCCTTACACCTTGTGGGTCCTGGGGATTATTCAGGTTCTCAGTTTTGGAGGCAAGTGCCTTTACTCACTGGGCCATCTTATTAGACTTCTCTTCCCCCTTTAAATAAAAAAAGATAGCTTAAGAATATTGAGCAGAGCCAGGCAGTGGTGGCACACGTCTTTAATCCCAGCAGATTGGGAGGCAGAGGCAGGCAGATTTCTGAGTTCGAGGCCAGCCTGGTCTACAGAGTGAGTTCCAGGACAGCCAGGGCTATACAGAGAAACCCTGTCTCGAAAAGCCAAAAAAAAAAAAAAAAAAAAAAAAAAAGAATGTTGAGAAGAATGCTTTATGTTTTCTGTTTATGGGATGTAAGTTTTAACTGCCTCTGTTGTTAACTGTGCCATGTTGGTACCAATGAATATATCTCAGCTCCTGATAACTAGACTTGCTTGTAAGTCTACGCTTATGCTTTCCATTTAGGATGTGTGCCAAAACTCATAAGGGAGAAATGAAAAAAAAAAATCAGAAAAGAAGATTAAGAAGGATCTTAGGCTAGCCTTGGCCCTATTGCCATTCCTCTAGTTGAGCATGCTTACTCGTAGGATTTCAGGTGTGAGGACTACACTGGCTGTAGCTCGGATGACTGAGATGGAAGCAACAACATTGGTCACAGTTTTTGCTTAAGTGAAAGGAAACTGAATATTTTTGGGGGACAAGGGTGAAGGGACTGGACTCTACTGTTGCACATACCCTTGAATAGGATCACTGTAAGTGCACATTTTATTTCAACCTCTCTTGTTTTCTGGAAGCTGTTTCCTTGGTAGTGAGACATGTTTAGGGAATTTGTTCACTTTACCAAAAACAATACAGTCCAGGATTATTGTGACTAGTTCATTTCAGGTTTTCTAAACACATTCACTGTGTGTACAGCTTAAGCATCCACATATACATATGGATTGTTAGATGTGTGGAGGAGTGAACTTAAATATAGAATTCAACAGGCTGGGGGTGAAAAGGAACATAGGTATACAATGTGGTAAGCTCTATTCTCTGGGATCATCTTTATCACAAGGCAGCAGACTGCCCGAACCCCCAC
Source organism: Mastomys natalensis (assembly GCA_021653895.1). Classification (NCBI taxonomy): domain Eukaryota; kingdom Metazoa; phylum Chordata; class Mammalia; order Rodentia; family Muridae; genus Mastomys; species Mastomys natalensis. The sequence continues at coordinate 291,007 of JAJTUV010001051.1, forward strand.
GCCAGCATACTTCCTGGCCACAGAATTATTTTTAATTCAGTTCTTCTTCAGGACTTAACCCGGTTAACCCGGAAGTATTTGCTGTAGTGGTGGAGTAGATCTGTATATGTTTAGCTTTCTACAGTATAAAGTAGATTTGAAAATATTGTGCTATTGCTAATTATAATAGAAGCTCAGGTATGGTCTTTTAGTTTGTCCTAACTTTGGAGGCAGGCTGTCACATAGACTCGGTGACCTGAGTGAATTATGTAGTGATAGCGGGCTATGAACTCCTGATTGTCCTTTTTCTCCCTTTGCTAAATGCTGGGATTACAGGTTTGTACTTCTACACCTGGTTTGGTTCTTTTGAGACAGAGTTTCACTATGACATACTGGCTTGCCTAAAACTGTGTAGATTGGGTTGGCTTCAAACCAGTGCTTACCTTCCTCTCAGCCACAGCCTATAATTTGATCTACCGGAACCCGAGGATGCACTATGTTCTCATTTCTCCCCGAATCTTTCTTTTATCTTGTGTTACCAGGAGGATGCTTTGCTTAGTGAATTCTGAAAGCCTCCAGGTTTATTGTTCCCTGCTGTAATGTTCACTGTGTGTGTGTTCTTTATAGCTCCCACACACACACCACACACACACACACACACATTCTAGGGTGTCTGAAGGATTGACATCTGTTACTGTGTTCTCATAACATGATTGATTCACATCTTTCTGGTAGAGTCATTTTGTAGGAAGAATGCTTGCATCTGTTTTCCAGCCAGTCTTGTTGTGCTTTGGTTACCACTTGATTGTGTCAGCCCTTGTAGTGTTCTATGTCTGAACCACAATGTTCTTCTACGTGGGCAGTTGGAATAATAAAGAGTTTGTTACAACCTGCCCAAACCTAGGTTTGCTGATGCTTCCCCATAACCTCATCACTGGCGAGGAAGAGGCAGGAGATCAGAAGTTAAGGCTAGCCTGTGCTACAGGAGACTGCCTCAGAAAACTTCAAACAATAATGAACCCCAAACCAACAAACAAAACAAAACAAACAAAAAACCTTACTAGTTCAAAAAAAAAAAAAAAAAAAAAACCCAGAAATCTGGCCCTTGTAGTTTTAGCTTGAGTTTTATCGAGGGTAAGTGGAAGAGAGAGTGATTTGAGTTCACTTTGTCGTCTTCCACTGTGCTGTGGATTGCTGTCAGTCTCTAACTTCTGGACAGACTGGGCAGGATTTCCTCTGAACAAGTGCTGCATTTTAATTTTGTAAAATTCACATACCTTTCTTTTAAAAGTCACTGGATTAATATGTGGTTGGACACATGGGTTGGGCCTCTCATGGGTGTGACAGTGTGATTGTGACTCAGTGGGAAGAGGGGGTGGGGTGGCTTTCTGTGCTCAGCTGGAAACAGAGTGAAGTACGGGGGTTGGGGGCTCTTTGTGCTACCTTTGGGACCGCTTGTATGCATAGTTTGTAAATGGTTAGTAAGATAGCACATGCTAACTCTAAGTTATTGCCCGGGATTGTATTTTGCATCTGAAACACCTTGTGCCTCTGGGCTTTTCAGTGTAGGTAATCAGAAGAGTGTGGAACATTTCGCTACCTTGCTGTAGAGCCTGACCCCAAAACTGCAAGGCTGGTGGTTGAATTCTTCTTCTTCCTAGACAAGAGCTCCACTGCTGAGCTCCATCCTCAGCCCTTTGCCTTTCAAGCCAGGTCTTGCTGTTCATCTCAGGCTGGCCTCCTTCCTGGTCCTGGGATGACAGACATACATCACCATGCCCAGCTGAGATTGCTCTTTGCTTTTCCCTCACACTGATCACATGTGTAAGCAATGCTCATTCCTATGCTGCCATACCAGTCAAAATCTTGAGAAGTTCCTGTTTTTCTGCAGTTTGTGGAGATTAAAAGTTCATTATAGGTCATTGGATTGCTTATAAGAGGTCAGAAAGATAGGCAAGTTTGTCTCCAGGTTAGAGGTTTCTCTTACAGTGAGAGATGGTTATGAATGCATGAGATCTTAAGTTACCTTTACATCTTGATGAGTGCTGAGAGAGATTGCTGTAGATCTGGAGTGGACAGTAAAGTCAGTACTGTAGGTAGAAAATTCAGGGGCCAGGATGGAAACAGTCTTTCGAGAGTAATAAGTACACTTTTGGTTGTCCTATATTTTTTCTGTCTTAAAATTTGTTTTATTACTGTGTTCTATGCCTTTTGGGCTCACAGACCATGGCAAAGGTGTGGAGACGGGACAGAAGTTTTCTCCATCTTGGGGATCCAGGGGACTGAACTTAGGTTGGTCAGGCTTGTGTGGGAAGCCTTTTCTCCACTGACCGTTCTTGTTGGCCTTTTCCTATTTTTCACTTGATGGTGGTTTCTTACTTTTAAAGGTAGATGTTTGACTAAGTTATTCAAATATATGATTTAGCTGGCAGGGTGGCCTTGCTTTGAGTGGGAGGAGACAAGTAGGGAACACTCCAGGACTGTGTTTGAGATGTATGTTGATCTGAGCTATCTATAGTGGGTATCCTTGAGGGACAGCCAAGGGTTCGGTTGAACCAGGTAAGCTCAGGCCGTCACCTGCAGACCTTGAGAGGTGGCAGCTGGAGTTGGTATCTGTGGGCCCTCAAGGAGCAGCTTCGATGGTCACTTCTAGGCTGGTGTTTCCCAAGCCTACCTCTGTGGCTCATTACTTTGAAGACCCTTTTTTATAAGTTCGAGATGGATATGTGGCTAACTCTCTTGTTTGCTTCAAATAAGGATTGTACTAAGATTTGAAATTTTCTCAGTTCCAAACTGGTCCCCTTCCCTCCTTCATCCGGTTTGTCTATCTGGGTCAGAACACTGTACCAGTGGGGCTAATCCCCAGCTCCTAGGATCCCTCACTTTACCATGTTGTCCTCTGCCCACTTCCTCCTGTCATCGTTAGTCAGTTCTCTTTGGTCACCTTTCTCAAGGTTGTCTTAAACCCAGCTCATTCAGTCTACACGGGGCAACTTTATTGTCATCTAGTTGGCCTCTTTATTCTCATAACCTTCTGCACAAAATTCTACTGTAAACGGAGACATACCTCTTGAGCAGATGTGTGTGTGTGTAAGTGAGGGACATTTTGTTTAGGCTTGGCCAGCTGAGACTTCTAGGAAGAATTAGAGTCAGGGTGTGCCAGCATGGAAGCCAGTCCTGAATCACTGTGCATGTGATTTAATTAACAGTCCACAAAGCATGGACATTGAGCTGTGTGATAAGCTAGTTAATTTTGTGGTTGTATCATTTTCTTTCTATTTTATTTATTTATTTTTTAGAGCACCTCCTCTGTTCAGGTGAAGCAGAATCCTAGTGTAGGGTCTTTGAGATGAGTCCCTTGGGTGTGAAAGGATTTCAGAACAATTTAGAGTAAAACACAATTACCTTACTCAAAGGATATAATGACAAGTTTATCGACTAAGTAAGTTTAGAAATTAAGTAAATTTAAAATTTGGAAAAATGTGAGCTGATTTACTTTTAAAATTTTTTCTTCAAAATTAAAAAGAAATATTTTTATTTTAAGTGTATGAGTATTTTAAGTGTTTTGTCTGCATGTATATATGTGGAACATACGCATGCCTGGTACCTACAGAAGCCAGATGAGATCACCTGAAACTGGAGTTCCAGCCAACTGTGATCCTGAGTATGCACTTGCTGGGGAACCCAGGACCTCAGCAAGAGCCCCAAATACCCTTGACTGTTGAGTCATCTCTCCAGACCCTTGAGGAATTTTCATTTGTAAACAAAGTGTTGAGGTGGGTTTATGAGATGTCTGGTTTAGTTTCACGATGAAAGAGAGGTAATACAGTTGATTTCAAGGCCACAAAACCCTGGGTGGTCATGTTCATTGTTAATGTCTTAAGAACAAACACTGTCCGGCTAGAGAGATGGCTCAGCTGTAAAAGGCTGGGCTCCAACCAAAAATATAAGAACAAACACTGTTTGTGATAACTTCGATTTTTAGGCTGTGTCGAAGTCTCTAATAAGGCGGGTCCTGGGGTGGGTGGCTTCTTTCTATTCCTGCATCCCCTTCATTATTCATCATTTCCTATCTGTCTCATATTATTTGCTATCTTCTTGGTTGCAGCTTTTATTACTTAAAAATCTTACTTTACATGTACAGATGTTCTTCCTGCATGTATGTTGTGTACCACTTGAATGCCTGGTGCCAAGGCATTTGGATCCCTTCTCTTGGAACAGGAGTTCAAGAAGGTTGTAAGCCACCAGGTTGGTGCTGAGAATCCTGGAAGGGCACAGGTTCTTGAATGCTGAGTCACCTCTTCTGCCCCTTTTATTACTTTTACAATTGATACTTGGAAATAACCTTTTCTTTGTAAGCACCATGAAACCCTTTTCCTTATAAGGTAATGCAATGGATATATGTTGATGGTGTAAGGTTTATATTTATTGTTTTTAAGTAAATTTCTTTGAACATTAAAGCTAAGCTCTTCCTTAATTTGGCCCAAGGCTATTGGCAGATATTTTGCTAGAGGTTCCCCCTGTAACTTTTAATGACATAGTGTGTGTATGCCAGTGTGTTTTGTGTGTGTGTGTGTGTGTGTGTGTGTGTGTGTGTCTGTGTCTGTGTGGTGGCTGGTGGGTTAGGGGGACAACTTCTGGTTTTAGCCATTGCCTTCCACTTTGAGATAGGGCCTTTTGCTTTTCTCCTTCACATATCCGGTAGTTGGCCAGTGAGCTTTTGGAAGATTCTTCTCTTTCCACTTCCTATTTCCCTTCAGGAGAATAGGGTTGTAGACACATGCTACAAATCCTGCCTTTTATGTGGCTTCAGAGATCTGTGTGAAGCCTTTCCTTGTGTTTCTGAGGCAAGCTCTTTGCCCACTGAGTCATCTTGCCAACTTGAAACTAGATGTTTTAAAATGAAATGAGTGAGAAGTAAAGCAGCCTCTCCAGGCATGACTGTTGTTGTCATTGTGCCTTTTTTTTTTTTTTAAATATTTTTGCGGCAAGGTCTCATTTTAGAGAGACCTGGCTGGTCTGGAACTAATAGAGACCGGCCTGCTTCTGCCTCCTAACCGATGGGATTACAGACCTGTGCAGTCACATCCAGTTCCATTTTGCCTTTTTTTTTGAGACAGGGTTTGAGCCCTGGCTGTCCTGGAACTCATTCTGTAGACCAGGCTGGCTTCGAACTTAGAAATCCACCTGCCTCTGCCTCCCAAGTGCTGGGATTAAAGGCGTGTGCTGCCACTGCCCGGCCCATTTTGACATTCTTATTTTTTTTTTTTGTTTTTTTTGGTTTTTCGAGACAGGTTTTCTGTGTAGCCCTGGCTGTCCTGGAACTCGCTCGTAGACAGTGCCTCGAACTCAGAACGCCTGCCTCTGCTCCAAGTGCTGGGATAAAGGCGTGCGCCACCAACCGCCCGGCCCATTTTGACATTCTTATAAAAGAAACATATCAACTCTGAATTTAGGATACTGATGGAACAGCCTACCTTTTAGTTTTTGTGCTATCTGTGTGTTTTACTCATTACAGGTATGCTTGGTGACCTTATACAAGGATTTGGTAATAGTAGAAATATCTTTTTTTTTTTTTATTGAGACAGGGCCTCAGTAGAAATGATCTTTTACTCATTGCATGGGATTATAAAAAAGATGACTACAGTGAAAATTATTGCTAACTCTGGTGTTATAAATAGGATTTTTTTAGAATATAGTGTTATGAGTATAGTTTTTTTTTTTAAGTACTAGTGGGTTATTAAGACTAATTCTTTTGTGAATTTTAGTATAGGAAAATTAAATTGAAAGATAAAATAAGGTGAGTAGGAAAGCCACAATTTTGGAAGAATCAGCCCTACACTTATTTGACTGAATGGACCAACACTTAACGCTGAGACATTCTCATTGACTTCTGTGTACCACCCCACAGTTGTCCTTGATGATGTGTGGTTTCCTTTGTGAGGTCATGAATGACGTTATCAGCAAGACAAGTAGTGCTACCACCCCAAGTCAAACCATCCACCACAGTCACATCCAATGGACCACCAACCAGGCTTCTGTCTATATGGGTAGGCACTCGCACTGTTTAGGTAAATAAAACTAGGACTGTAATCTCTTGTCTTAGTTGATCAAACTCACTGTCTGATAGCAGGCTGTCTCAGGGTCCCCATGAGTTCTCTTGTTGAGACAGGCACCCATATGAACAGTTGTCTCAGCACCTTAAGCAACGGAAGGCTGCGTAACAAATGGGTGTCCGCTTTTGTGTAGTTTCGAGTTTTAAAGAGGATAAGGTTTAGTCTAAGGGTGACTGAATATTTGACTTCCTTAACCAGCAAACACAGTTAGAGCAACAGTAGATGGTTATGTAGGGAAAGTGTTAGTGGCGCCAGATGAAGACGTAGCTCCACACCACTGCTCGAAGCAGCCTGAGACGTTCCCTCATGCTTTTAGGGACTCTGACTCAGGTCAGCACAAGATTCATAGCTTTAACCAGAGAAGTATTTTAGTCTAAGTACTGTGAAATAGAGTTTGTCAAAAATAGAAAAGTGCTCATAGAACTACTAAGAGCAGGGATGTGCAAGTCTCAATCAAGAGTCAGTTTACGAAAAGACATTCTTCATGGATTTCTCAGAGGTCAAGCGCAGGCAATGGATAAGAACCATCCAAGTATGAATATAGGATCTTTAAGGATGAGGTGCACAGTGTCGCTTGCCAGTAGCTGCTTGTCCTATTTTGGTGCCTCTCAACTTCAATCTCAAAGGAATGCTAAGAGACTTGTTTCCCCTCCTCTCCTGCCCCTCTCAGTGTCCTCCCTGCTCCTTTAACTCTCATAAGCCAGACTATAGACTGGCTCTAGCGGTTCCTTGGACAGGATTAGAGCTTACAGTGAAACCCAAGGGTCCGTGCAAGGAAGTCGGGACATACCCTTCTACTCTAAGTGTGTTTTGGTTGAGACTTAGAAAACTGCAGATTTCCTGATAGAGAGGATGTTCTTAAGCAAATGTTGATCAGGAATCTTGTTCTCTGGCTACTGAGGGGCTTCAGCCATTCTTAGGGAAGGCCTCCTTTCCCTTCCTCTGTCCCTTGCTCTTCCTGTTCTTCTAACTTGCATCAACAAAGACAATAAAGGAGAGACCTCCAATGTCAGGGTATTTATATTAAATAGTTCCCTGGGTAAGAAATTAATAATAATAATAATAATAATAATAATAATAATAATACTGATAATACCGATAATAATTAATGATAATAACAATAGCAACAACAATAAAATAATAAAAACACCCTATGTTGGAGTTTTGGAGTTTGTGAAGGAGAATCAGAAAGCAAAAAAAAAAAAAAAAAAATTAAGAAATGCCAGCTTCTATTTTAGTGTGTAATTTATAGTATTTCAAAATGAGTTCTGTGTAGAATTAGTTACCAACTTATTGAAATTCTTTAATTTAGGAGAGTAGAACAGATATTTTACATTCAATATGGAACCCAACATATAATTATATTTATATTGAATTTTTTTTCTTTTTTGTATTTTAAGTTAAAACTACCTTTAAACTTAGCATGCTCTTAAGTTCCATGTTAGTCAGGCTTGTGCAGACAGGTCTGATCACTACCTGTTCTGGAAAATAGAGTAATAGCTTCCTTCTAAGAGGTTGGGTGTGCCAGCTGCTTTTGTGAATGGAAGGAGAAAGGTTTAGGCAGGTCAAATTACTTACTCCAAAATTAAAAAAAAAAAAATGCTCACACAGTATTATCGTTTTATGTTTGACAGAATAAAAGTAGACCAGAGTATTTTGATGGGATTCCTATTCCTTGCAATGGTTTTGGCTTCTAAGGAAGTCAGAAAATATTTTTAAATCCCAAGAACAGAACTTAAAAAAAAAAAATCCAATCAATCCAGTAGTAGAAAAGAAGGGAGAAGAAAGCAAGCCCTCACACAATACAGCACTTTATTTAGCAATACCCTGTGAACACAAAGGAGCTTTCTCCTTGCCTCTGCTGGCCTGTCACCGGCTAGAGGAAAACTTCCCTCCTTTTCTTGTTCCCCCCTTCTCCTGTTTTAAACTCCCACTAACAAAAGGAGTTACAGCAGGTTAAGTTACCATTCTGTTAGAGGACCAGGGTCTGGCATCTGTTGATTTCCTATCTGTAAAGTGTCCACTGTTTAGTGATGGAAATCTCAGTGTCTTGGCTTTTCGGCTTCTGTGAGAGTTACATCAAGAAGGGAGAACTCCAGAAAGTTGTCTCAGAGTTTGAATTGAAGCTGCAGCCTAAGAAACCTGAAAAATAGGCCTGAGGTTTATTGTCCTATTGAATGACCCAGGACTCCCACCAGTTTTCCTTGTGGAGGGGATTAGCTGTGGAACAAATTCGCAAGTACAGCTTGTAGTTTTGTCAAATCCACAATGACATTTCTTTTCACAGCTCTCTTGACTTTATACTGTTTAAATACCCTGAGTTGTCTCTTAATTTGCATTTCCTTCTTTAATTCCTGTCAGCTCTGAATGTAACGTTTACATAATCAATTTCCTTGTCCTGGTTTTTTTTGAGTTATTGCTCTTGGATTATGATATACCCATTGTCATGTCAGGAATCTTCTCATTTTATGTTTCCTTGCCTACTTTAAGGTAGTTTTATAATCTGTACAGTGTCTTATGATTAAGATTGTTATGCAACAAAATTAACTTTTTCTTTTCTTTCTTTTTCTTTGTAGGCTGAGCAATGGCGTTTCAAAAGGCAGTGAAAGGGACTATTCTTGTGGGTGGAGGAGCTCTGGCCACTATTTTGGGACTCTCTCAGTTTGCTCATTACAGAAGGAAGCAAGTGAGTAGTAACTGCACGATGAAGTGTGGATGCTGTCTCTGTGTGCTCATGGCTGTGTAGGAACGACGCTTAAAATTCCTGTTAGTTTGAGAGATCCTCGGAATAATGCCTTATGATGCCCACGAGCTTTTAGTGCCTCATGTTTTAAAATGGGAATGTCTTCTCAAAAGCCTCCATTTGGCTCCTTGAGTCTTAAAGACTGCCTCATTTATTCGTGCCAGGGTTTGTTCATTTAGAGTTTACTTTGTCCAGTTTCATTGAGATGCCCGGGTGCTTTCCCTGCTCCTGCCAAGTTTGTCCTGGTAGAAGGCAGGAGTCTGGGAAAGAAAGTGGAAAAGCAAAGGCCCAATTCTGCTGTCTGGTTATGTTCTTCTCCCTCCCTCCCTCCCTCCCTCCCTCCCTCCCTCCCTCCCTCCCTCCCTCCCTCCCTCCCTCCTTCCTACCTTCCTTCCTTCCTTCTCTCTGTCTCTCTCTCCTATCCTCCATCCTTTCCTTCCTCTATTCTTTCTTTCCTTCTTTCATTTTACCCCTTCCGTCTCCTTTCTTTCCTTTTTCTGACAGGGTCTCACTGTGTAACTTTGGCTGTCCTAGATAGAACTCAGTATGTTGATCAGGCTGGCCTTGAACTCATAGAAATCCACTTGCCTCTGCCTCTGCCTCTGCCTTTGAGGTGGAATTAAGGCATGCATCACTATGCCTTTCTATTTCTTAAAGGTTTAATTACTGATGTCGCAGGCACATTATTTCCTGTAAGGAGATGATTCAGCGAGGGATACCACAACAGCAGGATTAATAGGAACGTTCTGAAGACAGTGTTTATTTCCTTTTATTTTTCTCTTTGTACCACAACCATGGGTTGAGGGCAGGAAATGATCTCATGGCAGGATTTTGTACTCTTTCGCCTTGAGATGCCATGGTTAGTGTAGTTAGTTTTAGTCTCCTGTTTCTTTCCTCTCTGGCTGTCAGTTATGCTTCGAGAGGAGAGTGAAGGAAGTCGGGTGACAAAGCAACAGCTCTTTGCCATTCTGTGGCTGCCTTTAAGCCACAGGTTTCCCTGCACTCATTCTTCCTGTGTCTTTGTGTTAGAAGGTGCTAGAACTAGGAGTATTGCAAGGAAGTTAGTACCCTAAAGGAGAAATTGCCTTGTATTTAGAGTAATAAGCTCCTCAGATTTTTTTTTTTTTTTGAGACAGACTGGACTTTTACTCTGTAAGCTTGCCTGGTTTGGAATTCAGATCATTCTTGGCTTGATTTTTTCTGTACGTAGAAATCTCAACAAAGGAAGCAGGCAAGGGGATTTTGTGAGTTCAAGGCCAGCCTGACCTAGAATAGTGAGTTCCAGGACAGCCAGGCCTACGTAGTGACTGAGTGGGAGAGAGGGGAAGGAAGGAAGGAAGGAAGGAAGGAAGGAAGGAAGGAAGGAAGGAAGGAATAAGAGAAGAAAAAGAAGGAAAATATAATCACGCATGGATTATAGGCCTGGGTACATGTACCTGGCCAGGCCCGGAAGCTCATTTTTTATGTTTTTTTTTTTTTTTTTCCTAAAGAGAGATATTGAATGTTAACTTGTCTTTTTATTTTCAACCATGGGCATCATACCTCAGAGTTTGCCAGGGTGTGTGTGTGTTGCCCACATTTCACTGTCTAGCTCTTGAGTCCCTTCTCATCTGTTCATTGTGTTAGATGCACTTTCTTATAAAAAGCTGGGTTGGTCTCTTGAGAGTAAGTGTGAAAGATGCTGCTGCTGCTGGGCTATTTCAGAAGTTCGAGACATGAGCGGTAGGGATTAGATTACTTCCCTCATCTTTCCCCCAGCTCTATGATATCTGAACTGAACCTGGAAATGCCAGTGCCAAAGGTCATGATATCTAATAGGTGTTGCTAAATTCGCATGTGGCTTATGTCTTAACCATAGTAAGCATGTTTTACTATGAAGTTTATGGCTTAATTTATGGAATTAATGGTTTTATCTTTTCAAAATCTGATTATTATTATTATTAATAATATTTTTTTCAAAAAACAACTGTTTTCACAGAATAAACTTGAGATAGTTCTCTGGAGCAGCTGAGTTAGAGCTGGAGAAAATCAAAGCAGAGTAAGGACCGCCGGACTTCTAGAGCATTTGTCACTTTATCTCAAGTTAGGCACCAGACTACCCTCATAGCACAATGAAATGGATACCATTGGAGTCATTTATAAAAAGAAGCTGACAGGTTCTCGGTGTGGAGTGGGTGGGGACCATCTTAGGGCTTATTCCAGTCAGTGAGTTGCATGGGAAATCCAACTGCACTTTTGGTGATTCCTATCCTTTTAAAAGACTACCTTAAACTTATATTTGAGAGAGTAGCTATGTTTGCTGTAGCCAAAGGGGTTGGGCAAAGAGTAGACAAACTGCACAGAGAGAGGGAACAGTTTATTTAATTGTTAACATAAAATGACCACAGGCTACCTGCAATACAGTTCTCTTCTCCTACAAAGTATGGACAGAGTCATTGGTTGTAGGGGGATGCTGCTGAATTCAAGGTCTCTTATTTAATTTTTATTTTTATTTTATTTTTTTTTAATGATCTGCTCCCTGGGACTTGTGAATTACCTTCAGTTTTGAAAGGACTGTGGGCATGCTCCATTTTTCTGCTGACCTTTGTTGTGGGAAGTTTTGCCTTGTTATATAGGTGTAGCTCTCTGCCGTTCCCCTGCTCTGGCCTGATTTTTTAAAGATGGTTCATACTGGATGTTTGCTGTCTTTTAGGTATAACTCAGAAGGTTAGGTGTGATGGAGCACACCTTTAATTCCAGCACTTGTAAGGGTTAGAGGCAGGTGGATCTCTGTGAGTTTGAGGCCAGCCTGGTCTACATAACCACTTCCAGGGCAGCCAAAGCTAGCTACATAGTGAGATCCTGTCTGGAGAAGAAAGAAAGAAAGAAAGAAAGAAAGAAAGAAAGAAAGAAAGAGAGAGAAAGGGAGGGAAGGAGGGAGGGAGGGAGAAGTGTAAGGTTAACTTTTATTTGACTGATGTAATTGTCATCCCGAGGCTTACTGCTTATCTTACCTAGGCCTAGAATGTTTTCGGCTCTGAGGCTTAGGGCTCAATAAGCTGCCCCTTCTAGCTCTTTCTGAGCTCTGGTTGGCTGGCTCAATTCAGCTGTTCTGGCTCAAACTGTTGGGCAGATCCTATAGTGTCAAATCTTTCTCTGACTGGTTACTTTGTTTGCCACTCATTTAGACATCACTTTCAAACATGGTACTTTACAAACTTAACTTCTACAAACTAATTTTACCTTCGTTGTTTGAGATGAAAGGTGTGTACTAAGGGCTGACAGAAACATTTTTTGTCAGAAAGTAACACAATCTCTGGGTTCACAGTGTTATCAAATATCCTGCAGCATAGCAGAATAAGTTGGTGTTAAAAACCTCCACTTAGTGGTATCCTAGGGAACTGTCCAAATATTACAACCTCCTCTGCTGCTGGTAGTTTTCATCTAGCTGAGCTCTACTTAAAATTTTACCTCTCTTCTTTTTTAAATTTAATCTTTGCTGTTCTTGTTGTTGTTGTAGTTGGGAGTAATTGCAGAACCTCAAACGCTGTAGACAAGCCACTACATCCCATCAGTGTGTAATTTTTCATGAACAAGTTGACAGTGATAGTATTTAGTACAGATGGGTTTAATGATAAACTTTTAGTTGAAAAAGCATCAGATAGCATCTTACCCAGTCTAACACTGGAGAGAAAGGAGACGCCCTTTTTCAGAGGCTGTCCATTATCTAAATCCAAGGTGCTCATAAAGGGAGTGGAAGACAGGGGTAATCTGGTCTAGGCAGGGAGCTGTGGAGTGCTTGCAGAGTAGGCTTCTGAAAAACAGAAGTGGGGAGTGTGGAGCAATCCCCGGGTAGCTGGGAAGAATGGAGGTGGCCATGGAGAATGGAGATGAATAGTCTGAGATATGACAAGTTAGCCCGAGACTACTCTAGTCTCTTGTCATGTTAGGACAAAAGCATTCTTCTTTTTTTTGTAAAGAAAAATAATTAACTTATCATTCACACCATTGAGGTATGAACTGGAAAAACTGATGTGATGCTGTGGTCTTCTCTCTAACCGACCTGTGGTTGATTTAACAGATCTGTTTAGCTGTGAGGGGCCCCTCTTGGGTGACATGTTCTGTTTGTTCTTTCCATTACCCACTATGGAGTTCCAGTGGCTTTGTGAGCTCACTCAGAGAGGTGAACTGGATCTATCTATCTATCTATCTATCTATCTATCTATCTATCTATCTATCTATCTATCTATCTATCTTCCTCCCTCCCTCCCTCCCTCCCTCCCTCCCTCCCTCCTTCCTTCCTTCCTTCCTTCCTTCCTTCTTCCTTCCTTCCTTCTTTCCTTCCTTTCCTTCTTTCATCCCCCTCCCCCCATCCTTCTTTGCATCAAACGGAAATCAAGGAATGGGCTTTGGGAACATTTTGGTGTGTGGTGTGGAGTGGTCTTAGAAGGCCATGGGATCATGGAGATTCTGCTGATGAATCAGTCTTCCCCTGCCTCATTCAGCATGCCCGCCTCCAGGACTTCTGTCTCAACAGCTTAGCGATTGTAGACAGTTTTCCTGAATTTTGACCTCGTTTTTCTTCCTGGGACAATGAAGTAGCAGTGCATATTTCTTACATGACTAAAAAGCAAAGGCATGCATGGGTAATTAAAGTCCACAAGGATGTTGAGAGCACTGTTTTAACTTGTATTTCAGACTTCCCCTTCCAGTGAGCTATTTGTAAAGTTGTAAAAAAGCAGTGCTTCTTGATTGGTAGAATGGACACAAAGGGTTTTTCTTTCTTTCTTTCTTTTTTTTCCTTTGTCAGTAGCAAAAGACAAAATTGGAGATCACAGAAAAAAAAAAAAAAAAATAATCAACTCTACCCAAAATAAGTCTTTTATTTTGTTCTTTTCCTTTTGAAACTGGGTCTCTTCTGTAGCCCAGTCTGGTCTGGATAATGGAATCCTTGTGCCCTAGCTCCCAGCTCCCTCAGCACTGCAGAGGGAGAACAACACAAACACTGGTGGTAGTTTACCTTTCAAGTGCAACTGGGCGGGGGGGGGGCATGCTCTTGTTGGTGTGCACAAGGTATGAACGTTTTAAGATTTTGATTTTTCAATAAAAGAAGGGTAAGGACTCTTTTATCCCAGACTTTGCCCTTCCTCAGTCAGTCTGGCTGAACAGACCAGTGGTCTGGCACACAGTAGGTCTTTAGATTCACATGCACCTCTTTTCCTTTTCTCTCTTTTTTTTTTTTTTTTTTGGTTTTCGAGCAAGGTTTCTCTGTATAGCCCTGCTGTCTGGAACTCACTTGTAGACAGCTGCCTCGAATCAGAAATCCGCCTGCCTCTGCTCCAAGTGCTGGATTAAAGGCTGCGCACCACCGCCCGGCCTCTTTTCCTTTCTCAACGTTGAGTCTTACATTTAGAGCACTCTGAGTTTTTTAGCATAAGAAGAAGGAATACCAAACTTAAAAATAATCGGCTGGTTTACATATTTTTGCCTATGTTAATAACAGAAGTGAGCAAAGACACTTTAGATAGGCTTCTGGCGACATTTAAATTAATGTTTACTGCTTTGCTGTTCTTCAGCATGCATCTTTGAATATCACTCTGCCTCTTAAGCACTCTCAACATCATGAAGAATTTAACTTCAATGAAAGAAGCTTCCTAATCTGAGAGTATTTGGGGTCTGGAGTCACCATGACTCCAGAATGTTCATTCATGTGCTATCTCCATTTATTTGCCAAATGGCCTTGAACATGTGACCTCATTGTCCCCTAAAGTAAACAGTCTTCCACTTACAGAGGCATTTTTCATAGCTTGCAAGCAGCCTTTCTCTTTGAAGTGTGACTATTAAAGGGTAAAGACAAAATTTTCAAGGTGGGGTAATAGGTAGAAGCACAAAGATCGGAAGTTCAAGGTCAGCCTTGCGTAGGCAACAGGAGATCCCATCTACAAACAACAAAACTCTAACCACTAAAACAATGACAACGGCAAAACTTAACAAACTTACCAAATAACAACGCAGATCTTCCTAATCAGTTTCATTTTGTTACTTTCTTTGAGCTTAACTGAAATGTGGAATCTCTTCCCGTGTTACAGTTCAGGGTCCCATTGACCACTGTTGTTTCACTATTTTAGATTCCAGATGTGAGATCACGTAGGCTTATGTTTTCTAGGTCTGGTTTATCACTTATCATAACAGGTGAATTTAGTTATCACGTATAGTGCTTTCCTGTCTTTCTTTGTACTTTTTTACAGTCCAATTGTTACCCTCTCCTTGTCTGCCCTCTCACAGTTCTACATCCCATTCCTCCTCCCTCTGTCTCCAAGAGGATGTGCTCCCGACCTGTCAGGCCTCCCATTCCCTGGGACTTAGGTGCATCTTCTCTCACTGAGACCAGACCAGGCAGCCCGCTGCTGTGTGTGTGTCAGGGACCAGACCAGCTAGTGTATGCTGTCTGCTTGATGCTTTCCTTTCTTTTTAAGCAGAATGATATTCCAAATTATATTTATCTTGTATTTTTCTACAAAGGATGAGGTGTCACACACTAGGGAAAGTTTCAGAATAATGGACTGTGTATGAAGTAGGTAAGTTGAATCTTAGGTTGCCAAACAGATTTTACAGTTGTATTTTAAAAATACTTTATGGGTATGAGCGTTTTCCCTGTACTATACATATGCCTAGTGCCCACAGAGGCTAGAAGAGGGAGCTGGATTTTCCAGAACTGGAGTTCCAGATATTTTTAAATGTACACATGGGTGCTGGGAACCGAATCCAGATCCTTTGCAAGAGCAACAAATACTCTTATCTGCCGAATCATCTCTCTAGCCCCCTTAACAGTTGTATGTCAATCCCATAGGTGAATTGCTGAAATTTGGAAGCCAGTCATCTAACAAGCAAGCTCCAAACTCAGTGCTTACAGCAAAGGTTTCTAATTTCCCTTACTGATCAGCATGGGGAGGTGAGGGACCCATTTCTTCTATGGTTCAGGGACTTGTTACTTGTAAGGTTTTGCTGCCTACAGCCCCATTTCTCTGGAAGAAGAGAATCATGTTGTTAAGCATCCAGCCATTACACATGTCCTGAATGTCGTTTTTAATCTGGCTGACTAATGAGCTGTTTCTTATAATGAGAGTTTTATTGTTAGGGCTTCTACCGAAGACATTCATCATTCACTTGCTTCTCCTATTTAGATCCGTTTGCATAGATTCCTGGAAAGACTGTTTTTCCTCCTAGAAATACAACTAAGTGTGTTGGGAATGTGCCTGGTATCGGGAAGCTTGATGAGGATTTGGAATACTTTGTATTTTAGATAAGGCCAGTTGAAACTATTCTTAACCACTCTATATGGTTAAACTGTTTCTTATGAGACATGCTCCATCAAAGCACTGAAATTATGCAGCAGACAGAGCTGGGAATGTTCTCTGAAGAGCATCCTATCAGCTTCTGTCTAATTTTGGTTTTTATTTAACACTTAGCCCTCGAAAGTGGGGCCACGGCGGCAAGTTGAAGTTATAACTCACACTGGGCCTTCGAGGAGTTTGGGATGCTATTTTGTCGCTGGCATAAGGAATCAGCGAGGTTAACTGTACTTCTATAGGTCACTCCCGTGAGTCAACGGCTGAGCTAGGATTAGCGCCGACAGCTGGTGAGCTGCTAGGCTGTTGCTAACTGAGCAGCATTGACATTCACTTTGATTTGACTTTGCATTTCATTTCAACTATTTATTCATTTTAAGGCCTTTTAAAGAAACTTTTTAGGATATTGTGGGACAGAGGAAACTTTCTATAAATGCCCTGGGAGAGCCCTCTCGCTTCTGCCTCCTTTTCCATCCGCCCAGCCTGAGAGTTACATATTTTGTGTTTGGAAAGCTTTCTCTAGGTAGCTCTCAACTCCCGGCTTTAAGTTAGGTAGATCCAATTTTACCTTATTCTTGTAATCTGAGACTTTTCAACAAAAGCTTTCCAAGCTCTAATTGTGCAATTAGCATGGATCATGAGAGACTTCTGCACATCTTGATTTCATGAGGCATTTCATCTCCGCAGAGATGGAGAGTGTGCATCTCTGTTTGAGTATGAGCTATTTTGAACAGAAGGTTCAAGTGTAGTAGACTGGTCACCTGACCCAGTGGGTCAGTGTGGTCCTCACACGAGAGGTCAGTGAACCCTGTTTCAGTCCCAGGTCATTGCTTTAGGGAGAGCCTTAGGGACAAGTGCTGCTGCTTCTGGGTCTTCTCTGTGTCTGCCCAGCATGACTGGCCTCAGGCTAGGAGATGAGCTAGGAGTTCTAGACTTCACTAATTTGCATTGCCTTCTAGAAGGTCTGTGGTGGTGCAGTCTTTAAGCCCAGTGCTTGGGAGGCATAGGCAAGCAGATCTCTGGGAGTTTGAGTCCAGCCTGGTCAACATAGTGAGTTTCAGACAGCCAGAGCCATGCAAAGAGAGACTCTGTTCAAAAGAAAAACAAACAAACATCAATAACAACAAAACTAAACAAACAAAAAGTTCTTCGTTCCTTTGAACAAAGTAGTCGGTTGATCTAGGGATAACTAGCCGACCTGAGGTCATTCAGTTTGGAATCAAAATGAATCAGGTTCTAAGTTTCAATTATATCCTCAAGAATAAATTTAGTTTCTTTTCAGGTCAAAGAATACCTCCTGAGGCCTGGGGTATAGTTCTGGTTAGAGAGCTTTCTATATTATTATTTATTATTATATTATTATATATATATTTTTACTCACTTACTCTGCACTGCCCCCTCCTGGTCGCCTCCTCCCACAATTCTTCCCCAGTCTTCCCTCCCCTTCTTCTCTGAGAGGGTGGTGGCCCCTGGGTATCCCCACCCTGGCATATCAAATCTCAGGCTAGACAATCCTTAGCGAGCTTTTCTAAAGACTCGAAGCCCTGAGTTCAATTTCCTGGACCATGTGTTTTTTGTTTGTTTGTTGTTGTTTTGTGTATTGTGTTTTGTTTTGAGCTGGGCTTCTCTGTCCCAGGATTCACTTTGTAAACCAGGTTGACTTCAGAATTTACAAGGATCTGCCTGCCTCGGCCTCTCTAGTGCTGGGATTAAAGCCTTGTGCCACCGCTCCGGCTTACATTTAAGAAAAAGAAGACAAACAGAAGGGAAAATGAGAAGAAAAGAATACACAAAAGGATACCTCTTCTCATACTCTTCTCTGAGGGGAGTGGGAGAGGCTTGTGAATCTGGAGGAGAGGGGTGGTGGAGAGGCTGGGCAGAGAGGAGGGGGGAACTGCAGTCCACATGTAATATATGAAAATAAATAATTATAATAAAAAGATGATGCCTCTATGCAGTTATGAGATGCTGTTTGAGGGGTGGGATGGTTTAATAGCTGCTGGACAGCCAAGAGTTAGTCTCTTTTTCCTTACCTCTTTGTCTCCTCAATCTCAAGTTTGCTCTCTAGACCTCCACTTACTTTCTTTAAAACAAAGAAACAAACAAACAAACATTTATTTTATATGTATATTTGAGCGCCTGTATGTATGTATATATTCCTTGTGCATCCCTGGCACAGGGGGAGACCAGCGTAGGGGATCAGATCCTTTGGAACGGGAGTTCCAGGCAGTGTTGGGCAGCCATGGGAGTGCTGGGAATCTGGGTCCTCTGCAAGAGCAAGTGACCTTACTACTGAACCATCTCTTCAACTTCCAGATATTCTGATCCCAAGCAAGATATTAGATTTTTTTGGGGGGGGGACAATGTCACTTTGAGACATCCAGACCTTTACTGCATTATATATTTAAGAATAAGTATTTGAGGCTAGTGAGATGGCATGGTAGGTAGGTAAACGATCCTGCCATGAATTCTGATTACTTAGTTCAGTCTTTGGAACCATAGAGGAAAGAGAGAATGGACTCTCAAAGTTGTCCTCTGACCTCCATTTGCCTGCTATGCCAGGTACACACGTGTGTCACACACACACTAATGATAATAATACATTCAATTAAAAAGAGGAAAATAGATTATTTATTGGAAGCCGATACGTGACATCCTCAAAGCCTCAGATTGTTTAGTCACATAAGTTAATGGTGTTAGTTTATTTGAATAGTTCAGACAGAGATGGCACTTTTTCATTTTCCGGCAATTCCTCTTGAATCTTAACATTCTATCAATTAAATTTCATACTATAGGGGGAAGTGAGCACCTTCAGGGTATAGGAGAGGTCCATTCTCTGTGCCTATAGAGAGGACATGCTTGTCACTTCTCATGCTGCATGTTTGACAGAGGCAACTTAAGGGAGAATAATTCACTTTGACTTAACAGTCAATTATGATGAGAAAGAGGTGGTTCAGCTGCCAGCTCCTGATTCCTGGTGGTGGCAGCTAACTGAGACTGCTTCTGGTCAATGAGCCACCTCTGAAACCCACAAAACCCAAACAGCACCACCTGCTTGTATCCATGCTCCAAACACATTAGCCACACATAACTGATTCACGTGTGGGGACACCACGTTGAATATATAGCAACAAACTTGTCCGGTTTTCTGTGGAAAGGAGAGTTACCTTACTGTATTGACTGGTTATAGAGTAAGCATGGAGCCCTGGTGTGAGTCTGCTTACACTGGAACATGTTGTGTAGAGTCATGTAAATCCAAGAAAGGTCAACAATTTAGTTACAAGAGAATCCTGGAAGTGAAGAGCATTCCGATTGCGGAAGACAAACTGTATGAAGATGCTTGTCACTTTTTGCCTCCAAGAACACACAGATAGGGTTTGTCTTCTTCAGTGACAGCAAAACAGGAAGCAATTTCTCTTCAGTCTGACTCCATTGATTGAATGGCATAATATGGGCGAGGGAGAGAGTGATTGTTGCAGTCTGAAGTGATTTGCATGAAACGTACTTTATACTCCAATTATTACTGTACATGATTACAGGACAGCCTGGCTGTTAATTGCCTGTGGTCTTTAAATATGCACTTTCTTTCAGAAATAGACACTAATTATTAGATCTTGTTTTCGGTCTCACCCGAAGTTGCAAATGTCTAGGAATTTTTTTTTTTTTTTTAAATTTGCAAGTCTAATAGAGCTCAGACATAGTACAACTGATCTCATTTGGAATCCTGTTCAAGGGAAATGCTTTCTTGGTAACTACAGATTATGAACTTGGCTTCCAATTCTATGTAGATGCAAGTCTCTGTTTAAAAGGTGATACTTTATTTTTAATTATGTGCCTGCATCTGACTATCTGCACATAAATGCAGGTGCCCTTCGAAACCAGAGACCGATAAATAAACCTCTAGCAGAAAATTCCTGGAAATTGAGCCACCTAAATGTTTGCACTGGGAACCGAACTTGGGTCCTCTACAAGATCAGTATGTGCACTTACCCACTGAGCAATCTCTCCAAACCCCATGTATGTCTCTGTCAAATGCTGGAGAATTTATTTTATTTTTCCTGTGATACTGGACATTGAATCTAGGGTGTTCACATGTTAGTCAAGACCTTAACCACTGAGTTACAGCCCAAAGCTCACTTTTAAAGACAAGGTCTCAACAAATTGCCTTGAACATTCTATCTTTCTGCCTCCCTAGTAGACAGGACAATAGACCTTTGGTTTTAGTGGTGAGGTTAGGTAGCTAATCCTTCATTTGAAAGTTCTTGCCTTGCTCTGTCTGGGTTTAGGCATGGGGCAGCAAAGTCACATGACTCCAGGGGACAGACTGGTGAGGTGGGTAAAACCAGTAAGTATCCTGAAGGTCACAGGTCCTGCCCTACCTACAGGCCAAAGCTCTGGGACTCAGTTTTTTTAGGTTAATCTCAGTTTGGAATTTTGAGATTTATGTGAAACAGGGCAGTTTTTAAAGTTGGATGTGTAAGCCAGATTTTGAGAGTAGTGTGCTGAAAGGAAAGAGCAGACTTGTATATATTCTAGACTTAGCACACGCTGTTCCTGCTTCCTTTCCTAGTGTCTTCCAGCTGATGCCCACTACTCTTGATTTATCTGGCCTTCCTAGGGAAGCTTGGCCAGGATATATGAAATGCTTTCTCTGACTATCCTCCCTCCCTCCCTCCCTCCCTCCCTCCCTCCCTCCCTCCCTCCCTCCCTCCCTTCCTGTATAACTAACTTGGTCCTCAACTCTCTATAGCTGGCTATGGCCTTGAACTACTGATTTTCTTGCCTCCAGCAAATGAGTGTTGGGATTACAGACATGTGCTATCCTACTTGTTTGATGTAGTATTGGGGATTGAACCCCATCCCCAGGTGAGCACTGCTCTGACTTAACGCTACACACACACACACACCACACACACACACAGTCCCCTGTGCCTTTTAGCCTTTTAGCCCTTTCTCTGCCTTAAATATCCTTCAAGTAATATTATAATTGCCACCGTAACCTTCTGTCTCCTACTCTGTAGAATGCTTGAGGGACTTCTCACTATAGTGAATTGTTGAGTGAGTGGTGCTGAGTCCAGCATCTGCAGATCTCATGAGCATTAGGACATTTTGGATGCATCCATCAGCAGAGCTCAACCTCAGATTCCTGCCTAATCAAACTATCAGGCTTGGAAAAGGAGACCTAGGAAAGGTCAGATCCGAGAGGAGTGGAGCACAAAGACTCTCTTCTTAAAGACTGTTATTACTTACTAATACTGCTTTATTATCTCTCATTCCCCATCCCCTTCTTTATTTCCCTGAAATCAACATATTCTAGAGAAGGTAGAGTGCAGATGTATTTTTGTTACTCAAAGCCGTATGAAGCCAAAATGAGTCTTTCTCCTGTCATAATTCTAAGTAGGGCCTTAGGCTGTGTTTACTGCCTCTAAAATAAGCATGATGCTTAGCTTCTCAGTTGCAACACTTTCCAGCTTTTTTGAAAGAAATAAACAAAAATAAAACGTTATTTTAAAATACTGTCAGAAAATAAATAAATCACCCTCAATAGTACCGTGTGTGGATGTAAGTAGATATTTTTAACATGGAGAAACTCTTTAGTACAACTTCTGGAACAATTGGTACTCCCCACCCCCATATTCAAAGTTTTCTGCATCTTGCCAGTGGTATTACTTCATTCTGTTGTAACTAGTTAGTCTAGTTTTGTATTTATTTTCTTAAGATGCTCTGCACAGTCAGAGCAGTATAGTAGTGTAGGACTCGGTCTCTGTTGCCAGCCAGACTGTGTTTCATTCCAGTTCTGCTGTGAGCTGCTCACACAATTTTGGGATAACTCCCTCTCTGTGTCTCAGTATTGGCTTCCTGAGTGGAGAGCATAACACGACTGACTCAGGTTTGCTATAAAGATTCAATGAGCAGGAAGAAATCAAACACCTTATAAAACCGCCTAGAACATACATAGAACCCACAGTTGGCTATTATTTTCAAGTCACTTTTATTGAGATGTAATTTGGGTAACAGCTTCAGTGTAGTGAAATCAACTCTTTACAACACACTCAGTTATGTAATTATGACCACAGTTAAATGACAGAATGTTCTCTTATCCTCAAGGTGTCTCTCAAGACCTGTAATCATTGATCTGTTTTTTTGATTTCATGCTTTTTTTCTTTTTACTTAACATTGTTTATATAGAATGATCACAATCATGTAGTACAGAGACGCCCGAGTCTGGCTGCTTTTGCTCAGCACAGAGATTCGTTGGTTTTTCTGTGTGGGGTAAGTCATTGTTTTCAGGCCTGTAGGTCAGAGAGTCAGGTGGTGACCACTCTGCATTCCATGATGGGCACTGATGCATGTATTAGGTGTGCCTGTGCTCTGGTAGGATGTAGGCTCAGATTTTAATTTGAATTTGAGGTTCATAGAGTCTCTACATCACTAGTTCTTTGTAAAATCACTCACTGATCATTATTCCATTTCAAGGTATACCACAGTTAGACACTCACCGGGTATGGTGGTTAATCTCAGTGTTCAGGTAGAAGGGAATTGGAGTGCCTCAGAGATGGGCCTCTGTGAATATCTGTGGGGGATTGTCTTGATTAGGACACGCTACTAAGAGTCAAGTCAGTCACTCATAGCAGTTGAGGGCTATCCAAAGGAAACAAAGAAAGAGGTACAAAAAAAGCAGGAGAAAAGTCTCTTGGCTGCTGAGCTGAGTGGACAGTCGGTTGTGTGTGATCAGATGTGGTAGTATTGTGGGAGCAGGTGCCTTGAGATGAAGCAGGTGATGGTGTGGTGTGCGTGTGAAAATCTAGATCCTAGTGAGCCTAGTGGGTAAAGCTGGATAATTCAGGGACTTAATGAATCTTTAAAGGATTTTTAGGATAGATGTTGGAAACATATGAGATGTCGAAACCTATATGCCTATATTCCATATATGGAAATATCATTGTTGTTTTGGATAAGGTCTTACCCTGTATTCCAGGCTGGCCTTGAGCTTTTTATTAAAGCCTCTTTCCCTGCCTCTTGAGGCTGACATAAAAGGCATGTATCCACCATATTAAGATGGAAAGGTGTTTTAAATATTGAGATAAGACAGAAACCGTGTAGTCAATGGGAATGACTCTGGATCCCCCCGCCCCCCCCCCCCCCAGCACCCACTAAAGGGGAAGCTGAGCTAGTTCAATCTTCACAGTTAGACCAGAAGAGGGAGTTTTTAGAATTAACAAGTTCTAATGAACTATACCATAATATGGTCTTTAAACTTATTTCTCAACTATTTCTAGAAAACTTACAAGGCAGAAAATGTCAGCAATTCTGTTGATGTGTGAAAACGCTCTGGCGGTTTAGTCACTTGTCAGTCCCATGTCCAAATCCTTCCCATCTGTCATGGTGCAGTTCTCCCTCCCTCCCAGTGGCCATAGTCTGCCCCAACCCCCATGTTGGCATTTGCTTTTTCTACAAATGTGGTATGTATGTATGTATGTATGTATGTATGTATGTATGTATGTATTTATGAATGAATGTATGTATCCATACACACATACTATCTCTCCATCTGTTCTGTTTTCCTTCTCATTAGCTGAGGAAGACTAAGACCATAGCTGAGTCCAGTCCTTCACTGAACCTAGCAGTTTTGTCTAATTTGGCTTGTTACATGAGGGAACAGTCATCAGGAGGAGTCACATGCAGAATTGGATTTTAAAAAAGTTTTAGCACTTGAATTAATAATTTAAAAGTTAATACACCATGTTGTGAGAGAAGGTCAAAAGACAGCTTGTTGGAGTCTGTTTCCTCCCCTACATGGGTCCTGGGGATTGAACTGATCATTCAGAGCTTCATAAGTGACTAGGGCAGAGTGGAAGAAGAGCCTTCCTTGTGTTGATCTTGTGATGTGATAGAAACAGAATTTGTAGTCTTTGGATATCTAATGGAGCCACATGGGTCAGTCGTCTTCATTGTGCTAATTTTTTCTATATGTTCTTTTGTTTGTTTGTTTTTGATTTTTTTGTTTGTTTTTCAAGACAGGGTTTCTCTGTATAGCCCTGGCTGTCCTAGAAGTCACTCTGTAGACCAGGCTGGCCTCGAACTCAGAAATCCACCTGCCTCTGCCTCCCAAGTGCTGGGATTAAAGGCGTGCGCCACCACTGCCTGACCAATTTTTCTGTATGTTTAGCCTTGACTTCGGTTGTGGCACTGTGATCTATCTATCTATCTATCTATCTATCTATCTATCTATCTATCTATCTACTACCTACCTACCTATCTATCTCCCATGTAATGAAGGGTAGCTCTCGCACTCACTGTTAAGCCTAGAATGCCTTCCCGCCTTAGTTTCCTTAGTGTTGGAATTGTAGATGTTGGTCAGCAGTGGCCCAATCCTTTTTGCTTGTGGTTGTCCTGGGTGTGGATCAAAGAGTCTCACAAATATCTGTAGTGGGTTTATCTGATGCTTTCTACAGTAAATACTAGGCAAGAACTTTGGAAAAATAAAAAAGCAAGAACCAAAAAAATGTAATGCAATTATCCTAGCTTTATCACAAGATAAATAATGCACTGGAAGCACAGGAAATCTTTATATTACATTTATATATTTGATGGGGAAAACCTCTTATTAAAAAATCTTGGAAAAGTATTCCATTGAGCATCGTAGATTTATCTAAACAAGATGCTAACTTATGCTAAGCAGACTTTTGATTATATTGATTTAAGTTGACAAACTCAAAATCAACAGCATATTTTTGTCATGAGAATTGAACAGAAATATATGCTTTTTAAGAAAATGCACAGTGGTTATAAAGTGTTTACCTTGCCCCTTTCACATGATATTCTATATTTTAAAGTCTTAGCTGAATGGTTTGATTCAACTGGGTAAAATACTTCCTTCTGCTTCCTTAAATTGGTTTATGTAGAGCGTTTGGGAATTGTTACACAGTGGTAGAATAATTAAATGTTGCTATATATAAAACTCAGTTGACATACTGAATTTGCAACCAGGTGTACTGTGGGTAAAAAAACTGAGAGCCACATAAAAAAAAAATCCTGCGACTGCGTGTGGACTGTGGGCTAGCCTTGGTCATCCTCATCGCCATTAGGAATTTCTTCACAGTGTACTGTATGCTTTGCTAAACTTCTGTGACAATCTTCTGTGCCAAAGAGAGAGTTCGTTGTCTAGCAGTAGTCAGTCAGGAAACCTTTTTTTTTTTCTCTCTTCAGTTATTTTCTCGACATTCGTGAAGTGTGACCCCAAGCTGTCTGTTTTCCCACAGGTGAGCCTGGCCTACGTGGAAGCAGCGGAGTGCCTCACAGAGCCTGTGAACCCGGAGCCTCCTTCCAGAGAAGCTCAGCTCATGACTTTGCGGAACACATCAGAGTTTGACATTCTTGTTATTGGAGGAGGGGCCACAGGATGTGGCTGTGCACTAGACGCCGTCACCAGAGGTGAGTCCTGAAAACAAAACTTTGGTTGTCTTCCCTCCTTGTGAATGCCGACAGTGTTTGACTCATAAGCTCACATTTATCTTGGTGTTCCCTAATTTTCGATCCTTCCTGAAACATTCTTGCAACTTTCAAAATCTAGGCACCCACAACAGTTTTAAAATTAAATATAACTATAAATATATGTTTAACCGCCACAGATTTATTTGAAAATAAAACTGTATTCCTGAAAATTTATTCATGTACATCATGTAGCCTAAGTATTTTTTCTGTTTAATAGATTCTCTACTCTTGTTACCACCTTGACTCCTGTTTTCATAGATAGTCATGCCTCCAGTCATGCTGTACAATTTGAAGGAACTTTTACTCAAACATGCTAAAGCAGGTAGGAAGAGCAGTTTACAGTTTCTCACCGGCAACTTGAGCTTAACTTTCTGGCCAACCTGGGCAAGAGAGTGGGAGTGCTGTACTCAAAGGAATTAATATAGGTGACAATCTTCTGTGCCAAAGAGAGAGTTCTTTGTCTAGCAGTAGTCAGTCAGGAAACCTTTTTTTCTCTCTCTTCAGTTATTTGCTCATTTTATAAAAAATATATATAATCATTCTTTTAATTTCAGTTTTGCAAATGTTTGGAGTACTTACTGCATTTGTAGTCATGGAGGAGGCACTGCAAGAGAATACACAGGGGATCTATAGTCAGAGAGCCTTTGAGGAGCTTTTGTGCACAGTTCACATTGCAGAGAGCATGTACCTTTCAGTCAGTGGCATTATAAACATATAAATAGGCATGGATTTTTTTTTTTTTTTTTTCCTTTCTTGTGGCCTTTTGAGACAGGGTTTCTCTGTGTATCAGAGTTGGTGGCAGTCCTGGAACTCAATTTGTAGACTAGTCTGGCCTGGAACTCACAGAGATCCACCTGTCTCTGCCTCCTGAGTGCTGAGATTAAAGGAGTGTGCCACAACTGTTGGGCTAGGTATGCATATTCTTATTGACAGAGTGATCAGGAGCAGAAAAAAACTACTGACACATGTAACACCTTGATAAGCAAATATTGCTTTCAGATAGGTACTTGGTTTAAAGAAATATGCTGGAGGCAATGCAGGAATATGCTAGAGGAAGTGCATGCTGGTAACTTGGGCTACTGAGGCCAGCAAGAAAGATTATGAGGAAAGAGTTGAGAGGCAGAAGGTGTGTCACCTGACTGGCCATGATTTTTCTGAGTTAGGCCTCTTGACATCCTGAAGATGAAGAAGGGGTTGGTAATTTGGAAGGAGCAGAGATGGGCACAGACTCTCCAGAGACATGGAGATAAGTGCTGTGGAGAAGTGGGATCCAGAGGCCATCATTATAGGGTGGAAGTTTAACATGCAGGTCATGTAAGAAGAGAGGATGCAGCACAGTCCTGGAGAAGATGAAGAAAGAGCTGTGTATCACAGGTGTGCCCTAATTTTCACAGGAAGATGAAATTCGTTTCCCAGAGCCAAAACAGGGGTAAAATAAAGGTTGTGGAACAGAAGAAAGGGACTCTGCACTTAGAACTGATCTAGAACAGACAGAAGCAGTGTGGGTGTTCCACTTATGTTTGGGAGGCAGGAGGGAAGGAGGGTTGGGGGGGGATGGGGATGTCTGTGTGCACACCTAGTATTGTCAAGAAGCAGAGAAAGTAGTAGACTAGAATTTGAACTGAAAACTGACCAGTTATCAATACTAAACAGAAAAAAAAAATGAAGAAGTATTCTACAGAAACAGAGACAGGTCTGGAGCTGAATGAGGACAGGGTAGGAGATGGAGACACAGGAAAGCCAGGGTGGTTAGAGGATCATGAGGGGGTTGGGATGAAACATCACTGAAGGCTTCTTATTTCTGTTCTCTTTGTAAAGTGTCACCTGTTGGTCTCTTTTGTGTGTTTTCTCTGTTTAGTTAAAAACACAGACAAGGACAATCACACTTACTCTTCTATAGTGTGCTTTTTTTTCCCCAAAAAGCAGTCTATTAAGTTTTTTTTCCTGTGTTTGGCATTCATTCTTGTCAATGGAAAATGCTGCTTTATTTAGTTTCACTGAGTGGATGAAGCTTTCTTTGTTTCGTGGTTGTGTGTGTGTGTGTGTGTGTGTGTGTGTTGTATGTGATGCATGTATGTACATTTGTGTGTATGCCATACATATGGAGTACAGAGGTTGATGAAGGGTGTCTTTCTCAGTTCACTTTCCACATACTTGTTTATGAAACATATCTGGCTAGGTCACCCAGCCTGGCCTCAAACTTTAGATCTTCCTGACTTAGCCTCCTCCCAAATGCTTGGGTTTCAGGCATGTGACAGCATGTCTGGCTATTTTTGTGTTTTTGTGTGTGTGCTGGATACTAAATTCAGAGCCTCGGGCCTACTGAGGACATCACTACTGAACTATACCTCCAGCCTTATTTTTTTGTCTTATTTAAAATATTACCATTATAAACTGAGTACCATTATGAGCAAGCATATGAGAAATAGCATATATGAACTACTGTATTTTTTCTTTGAGCAATGAAGAAGGCACTAGTGATTGAGGTATTGTGGATAGTGATACTGTTGATGACGATGATGATGATGATTAGAGTTTCCATGAGTTTTCTAGTTGATATCTAATAAAATGATACACATTTATATTTTGTGACATATTGATTGCCATCTTAGAATTACTAGTTGAATGTCTTTTGTAGGTTTATGATTTATAGAGGGGACGAGGCATAATGTTTATAATTAAAACATACAAGGAGGTGCTGAAGGTAGTCTGTATTTACACTCTTACTGTGGTTTCTGATTATATCAGTGGCCCTCTGAAGTGTGAAATAACCATGGGCCTTTGGTTAATGAATTGCGCATTGTTGCCGTTCATTCATGGAATTTGCTCTTTTATTATATTTGATGCTTCACTTAACAACAAATTTTGCTTTCTCTGTGTTTGATATGTTTTTAACCAAATTATTCCTGATTGTATCCATTAATCTTTAGTCACATTTGACAAAAATAAATTACTGTGATCTTTTAAAGTTACCACTAATAATTAGATTTTTTCAGGGCATCAAAGTTTTGGGAGGAAAACCACTAGATGCGAAAGGGCTTTTATAGAAATGTTTGCACAAGCTTTGAGATAAAGTCCTGTGCCAGTAATGGATAGACGAAGGCTGTGGACGAGGAGTTGTGGAGGCTTCCTAATGCTCATTTATTACATTCTTATCCTCTGTAGTTTCTCAGGAATCAATTTTCATTTGTTTCATTTGGGAATATTATTTCATAAACATAACAGGGAGAGTTTGGTTCACGTTCTCCTGCAGGTCTAGGATCAATAGTAATGGCTTCACCGTTGAATACATCTGGGGCTAGTTCCTGAGCTGAAGTACAGCTCCCAGGCTCCTTGCTGGGGCTTTGCTCTCAAGGAAGCAGAAAGAGGAGACTGATTCATGCAGTCTCCCTCTCAGGTGTTTCCCTTTTATTTTCTTTTGATAGGACTTTACCTGTGTGTATCTGGGACCACCCAGGACATTATCGGTTTAAAGTCTAACTTAACAAAACTTAGCTTTATGCTTCTGTGTAAAATGCAGAAAAGACTCTTGCTGGAGAAGTGTTCAGTAGTTGGTTTGTTTGAAAATGTTTATTAGTGCCAGGGTGGTGGGGGATGACTGGTGACAGGAAGGTCAGTAGTTCAGAGGTTTCAGACCATGTTTGAAAAGCCTAAAAGCAAGCAGCTGGAGAGATGGGGAGATGGCTCACTACTCTTTTAGAGGACCTGGGTTAGATCCCCAGTACATGAAGAATTGTGGCTCCAAAGGATCTGATGCTCTCTTGTCTTTCATGGGCTTTGGCACCTTGTGGTGTGTATGAACTCACAAAGGCATACACATAAAAATCTTTAAAGAGTCCTAAAAACAAACAATGCACAGGTATTTCTAGTCTAGTTCATAGGAGGTGCATGGGTGACCACTGTTAGTTTCACTGTGCTTCTTGCAAGTCTGGGCTGTGCAGTATTAAAGACAGAGGGTATGGGTGTGGGATGAATTGGGCTCAAATTTTGGTGTCATTGCTTATTTAGTCTCAACTTTCAACAAGTGTTATAATTTTACAGAGAAATATCCAGATCTTCAGGGATAATTGGAGGCTAATAGGTTCTTTTTCATAAGGAAAGGTTTATGAATTGTAGAAAAATCTGTGAAAGAGGGGAGCCTTGAACATGGCTCATTCTGGAGCCTATAGACCTATATGATGCTTTAGTATCCTTCCCATGTTTCTGAGGGTGGGGTGTGCAGGTAGTTTTTGTCAACTTGACATAAGACCTCACCTGGGAAGAGGGAAATTCAATCAAGGAATTGGCTCCAGCAGACTGGTCTATGGACTTGTGTGTGGAGGAGAGCCAAGTCCACTATGGGTGGTACCATCCCCTAGGCAGGTGGGCCTCTGCTGTAAAAAAACCACCACCACCACCAACAACAACAAAACCGGCTGAGCAAACCAGTCTTCTGCTATGGCTTCTGCTCTGAGTTCTTTCTTTAGTATAAAATGAAATAAGCCCTTTGCTCCTGTAAGTTGGTTTTGGTCAGATTTTTATTTCAGCAATAGAAATTAAACTAGGAGAGTGGGGGAAGCTGCATTTCAAGGCATGAAACTTCAGAAAGTTAGCTCATTACTTGCCAAACACTGGAAATGCTGTGATGCTGCAAATCTCTGACCACTATTTTGGAAATTTAGCTTTCACTAAATTTTTTGTTTCCTTCCTTCCTTCCTTCCTTCCTTCCTTCCTTCCTTCCTTCCTTCCTTCCTTCCTTTTTCTTTTTTCTTTTTTGTTTGTCAGTTTGTTTGAGACAGTGTCTCTCTACATAGCTGTAGCTGTCATGGAACTAACTCACCCTGTAGACCAGACTGTCTTAGAACTCCTTCTTCCCTCCTTCTGTCTTCTGAGTCCTGGGATTAAAGGTGTGAGACTCTACATCTGCCCTTTAACACCATTTTAATGTAGCGATTTCTTTTGTCACGGATCAGACAGGCAAAACTTTTTTGTGTTACAAAAAAATAGTTTGTGTTAGGAATTCATGTAGTCCAGACTGACAGTGAGCTAGCTAAATAGCAGAACATTTGATCCTCCTGCCTCTACCTCCTGAGTTCTGGAATTATAGTCATGCAAAACCACGTCCAGTTTAAATTCCAGATATTTTCAATGTTTGTTTTTGTCTATCGTATTGTTATTTTATTTAATTAGGTTCTACCAATTTATTTATTTATTTAACCTTTAAAAATTTTATTTACTTTTAGTTTATTCTATGTGTATGGGTATTTTGCCTGCAGAGGTCAGAAGAGGGTATCAGATCCTCTAGTACTGGAGTTACAGATAATAAATAGTTAGTTACCGTATGGGTGCTGGGAATTGAATCTGGGTCCTCTAGAAGAGTAATAAGTGCCCTTAACTGGTGAGCCATAATCACTCTGGACTCAACCTTTCCACTCTGCTTATCTTCCTCTCTTCCTGTCCATCATATTAGGTTGATTTTGTTTCTTCTAATTATTGACAAACTTAGTTCTTTGACCAGTTAATACATGTATATAATTCAGTATGGACGCCTTCTCCTCTTGTTTACTCTTATCTCTCACCATTATCAATCTTTCTTCCTCCTGACTCATTCATTCTTTCCTAGATTCCTAACTTTTGTTTTATAGCCCATTATATTTAATCAAGGCTACCTGTGTGACCATTGGACAGGACTATCTGTTGGAGCTGGTGGGTTACCCAGTTGGCTCATAGCTGTCGCTAATGATTTCTCCTTTCCCCTGAATCTATCAGGAAATTCTGAGTTTTCTATTCTGTTCTGTTTCTAGATTTAGTTGCTACTGTCTTTAACATCCATCTGGGACTTTGCCTATCACTGAGTCTTCTGCCTTGTGTTGATCTTGACCATCTGTGTAGCCAGCTGAAGCCTTTGCTCTGGTGGTGTGGTCCGTCTGTGACCCAGCAGATAGTCCCCAGCTCTACACAGTGGTCAGGAATAGCTTGCCAACTTCCTGTACAAAGTGGAGAACGCTTCTCCAGTCTCAGCTCTCAGAGGCTGAGACCTTTGTTTCTCCCACTGTGGATAGTACCCTTCAGGAACATAATCCCAGATTCTGAGCCCACCAAACACTGTGCGACATCACTGGTCCATGGAGTATTTATCTTAATTTGAATCAACCATGTCTTTTTAAGTAATTTTATTTGAATAGAGAAAGGAGGAGTTGTGCAAAGGTGGCTGTGAAATGCGACATTAACTAAATTTTTGTTATTTAAAAACATATGTATGTACTTAAGTATGTGCGTATGTGTGTGTATGTATTTATGTATGTATGTATTCATTTCTCTGTATGTGTCACTGTGTACATGTATGTGAATGTGTGGCCGTAGTAGGAAAGCTGGTGTTACAAGTTTATATCATCACATTTAGCTTTTTATGTGGATTCTAGGGATCAACCTCAGTTTGTATGATTTACACTTTCACTTCCTGACATACTTTCCTGACTCCCAGAATTTTATTTATAGCACTATTTATGATAAAAAAAATATCAAGGAATGTAGTCAGTTATTGAAAATCAGGTAGACCTGTACGTAACTGAAGAGAAAATAAGTAAAATGTGTTATAAGTTGGAAAAGAATATTATGGAAGAACAACTTAAATATATATATTGCAAATGTATATATGCTATAGACTCTCAAGCACAGCAAGATTATGGCAACACATATAAAACACTTAATAATTAATCTTAGTTTTCATTGACTATTGTGTTATTTTTGTTATTTTGTCTACTGATTATTCCCCTCCCCCAATTTGACACTGGATATTTTTATAACAAGATAAAAAAGCAGGAAGTGATAGCAGTGCGTCTCATTTCTTGAAACTACAGTATTAGCTTTTAAATACAACTTTGTAACCTTAATATTGTATGTATATCTAAAGAACACAAAATGTGTTAATGCTAGGTATACGTTGCAGTTATATATTAGTTATATATTATCCATTTCCTAATCTGAGCATAGACAGAGGCATTAAAATAACCAATATCTAATGTTTTACAAGCCTAAACAAGGCTAACATTCAGTGTCAGAAACACCAGGCAAAGTGCTGGATCCTGACCTTGACTCTCCTGGTTACTGCACAGCTTCACTGGGGTCTTATCCTGGAGAAATGAGTCCTTCATAAGAACACTCGGTCTTTGGGGCCGTCTTCTTTATTAGTAATGGCAGCAGTTCTTGGAAACGCAAACAAGTGCCCAATGTTTCTAAAGAAAGACTGTCCCATATTTTCTCATGAGGAAGGCAGATTTGCTGCTTGTGCTTATAGTATTAAGGAACTAGGAACCTTAACTTTTTGACTTGTATGCGCATGGCCTTGGTGTTTATGATTATTTCATAGTAAGCAATGACTTCTGTTTTTCATTTGGCAAACCTGAACAATCATATTTCTGAAAATGGATCCTAATGACATAATTAGAGATTCAGGGAATTTAAAGAAAAGTACAGTCTGTAAGAGTGAAAAAAGAAACCAAGCCAGATGTTCAAAATAAGGAACTGAATAAATAAATCATAGTAAACTTTTAATGTAATATTTTCAAATGCTTTTAAAATAAAATTATATACAATATTTATTGACGTACAAAGTGTTTAAAATAAACAGTGTTAAATGGAAAATTTTTAAATGAGCTATGATCCAGTCTTTGCAAACCTGTACATACGCACATGTACATGCTATAGACAGGGGAAAATGTGCATGGGAAAATGTGACCGTTTAAACACCCAGATGTCAATTGCGGTTATCTCCGAGTGCTGTAATTATAGGAGGGTTTTCTTTTGTTCTCTTTGCATCTCTGCATTTATTATATTGAGCTTGTTTTTGTGCATAATAAGATTATCAGTAAAAGATATTAAAATATACTTCTGTTCTATTCCATGTTGTGAGAGTTAAATGTTGTATCATTTCTCCCTTAAGGTTGTAATTATTTCCCTTGTGTTCATCCAACTGTCTTGGTCCATGAGTTGATTTAGCTGGAAATAGCTAGACAGTCTCACGTAGTCCAGAAGAGCTGGGTTTCGTGCTCACCCTTCACCTTGCCTGGAAGGTATGGTTTCAGTCAGTGTACTCACAGATGGGATGAGGGTGAACGAAAGGTAGATTTTTACATTGACAGGATTCTTTACAAATCATCTTTCTACCTGAGATTTCACTCAAGATTTTATCGCTGTGGAATTCCTGAGACCACCCTCTAAAATTAATAATAATAATGAAAAGAAACCTCAGCTAGAGAGATGCTAGCATTCGGTATTGTTTTGGTTCTCCTCAACAGTGGTAGAGTTTATTGCTTTGCATTATTAAATACATAAATAAATAACCTAACAAAAGGTAAGAGAGGAGGGAGGCAAAGCGAGAGAATTAAACTCCTTACAAAATCTTGAGCTGTGAGATGGAGAGAAGGCTCAATGGCCAAGAGCACTAACAACTGCTCTTCAAGAGGACTTGAGCTTGAGTCCTAGCACCCGCACAGTGGCTGCCAATCATCAGTAACTTCCTGGAAATCTGACAGTATCTTCTTTCCTCCATGGCGACAGGCATGCATATGTTGTATATGCACACATGCAGGCAAAACGCTCATACACATAAAATAAATCCTTGAACCTAATTACCGGCCTAGGATGTGGAGATCAGTCTATTCTTCTCTGAAGGGCAGTCATTCCCAGCCTCCTCAGCCCTAGGCATCTTGAAAGCATGTTTTGATCTCTTCAAACCTGTCTTTTGTAGCACAAGGGTTGAGTACTGCATCGAAAATGCCACTCAGTTATTCAATTAGGATAAAGAGGCCTCCCTCCCACTTCCCTTACCTTATTCTTAAATTAGAAGACAAAGCTTTTAATTTAAAATCTCTGAGGGAGGGAAATATTAGACTGGGGGAAAAAAAAAACAAAAAAAACAGAAAATAAATGAAAAAGCAAGTTGGAGCCCAGTGTTGAGAACTTGAAATCCCAGCCTTGGAGGCCGGTGCAGGAAGTGTTTCCAGTGGGCGACATAATGAGTTACAGGGAAGTCTGAGAAACATAGTGAGGTCTAACCCTGACAAATCAACACACTAACACAATGCACACACTCGTGCATGCACCCACAATGCACGCACACACACAAAAGCACATGCCCACGTACACAAACACCATAAACATTTTAGCTAAGTAATCAAAGAATGAAGTCATAGAATAAGCTTTGACTTTGTGTTATTTCTTTTCTTTATTCCCATCCAGCAGAATTGAGAATTTCATAGCACTTGATACATGAGAGTCGTTGAAAATGTCGAGATCTGATTTTAGGCTTTTTTTTTCTTTCTTCTGTAGTTTAAACAACTCTTAGTTTACATGGTGGTTTAATACATTGAGGTGGCAGTCATTTTTGGAGACTATGCTTGTTGTATGCTTTGGGAAAAGTAATCACATTTCTCATCAGAAATTCTGTTGGGTGGCTTGGTAATTTGACAAGATAACAGTAGCAGAGGAGGGCTTGGTGTAACTGAGTGGCTTATTTTAAATTTCATTGTTACTTACTATGGTTTCTCATGTAAATACATATGAATAACTTGTTTTTTTTTTTAAAAAAAAAAAAAACATGGCAGGGAAAAGCAGTCCTAAAAAGAGCTTGACCTTAAATATCCTGGAATACCCACTCTCCTGAGGTGGTTTGATAATTCTTGTAACAGCACAAAGAGTTAGGGAATGAAAAGTCTACCCTGACAGCAGGAGTCTCCGAGACACTCTTGCTAGAGCTGCCTCCTGAGGCCAGAGGCCTTGGCTACACTGTGAGCCTCAAGTTGGCTAGTAGCAATTCCCCAGGCCCATCCCTATGCCTTCACTCAAAGAAAACTTTCTCGAACCATAATCAGCTTTGTCAGCTTAAACACTTCAGTGATAACCTTGTCGGGAAACATAGCAGTGCCTCACCAAACAATCTGTCTTCAGAACTTCTGGGGAAAAAATAATTTAAAAATTGCCCTAAGAAAAGTTGCCCAGGCAAGCCCTGGTTTCTGGAAATGGACAGCCAGGACTAAGTAGAGTACAGGATTTGCAGGCCTCATGCTTATTAATTTAATGGAGTGTGTTAGCTAAAACTGGTCTTAGACGTGCAAGCATGTTCCTAGAGACATTTCCCTTTTGAGGATATTCAGTGATTGCTGTCAGGGCTAACAATGGCCTTCAGGACAGGATTTAAATGCCCCAATGTAATGAAAAGCTCCTGGTCACCCCCTTTCAGGACAATAACACACATCCTTCTCACCGTCCTCAAGTGACAAGCTGCCTGTGACAAGGCTGGAAACTTTCAAGCCTTTGCCAGTCATCCTCCCTCTCCTCCCTCCCTCCCTCCCTCCCTCCCTCCCTCCCTCCCTCCCTCCCTCCTCCCTCCCTCCCTCTCTCCCTCCCCTTTACCCCCTCCCCTTCTTTCTTCTCCTTCTCTCTCCTTCCATGTTTTTTCACTGTATAGCTCAGGCTAGTGTGGAACTCAACAGTTCTCCAGCCTCAGCATCCTAGGACTGGAATTACAGGTGATATTAGGAAGTTCAACTTGCCTCTTTAAGCTAACCTAAGCCTGCCTCCTCAGCCATCCATCTTGAGCATGGCTCTATGAACTCAGCTTTTGCTGAAGGCTGCTTCTCCAGAAGTGGTTAAAAACTAAATTGGGCTGCTAAAGAGAAGTCTCAGCAGTTAAGAATGTTTACTGCTTAGGTTTGGTTCTTGGCACCCACATCATGGCTCACAACCATCCATAACTCCAGGGGATGTTTTGGATGTTTTATGTGTATTTGTGTGTGTCCCTGCATGTATGTATGACCTCTTCTGTTATTGCACACATGTGGTGCCCATACATACACCCAGGGACACACACAAATATATATAAAGTAAAATATGAAAAAAAAAAAAAACATTCAAATCGTCATCAAGGTTCCTTGAACAGGAATTTTGTTACCAGTAAAGCCCTTCCCAGATTTAAGTGTCTTAAATAAGAATACCCACATCATCTCATTTGGGGTATTTAGGAGTCACAGCGAGTAAGCCTGTGCTGGGTCTGTGGCTCTGTGTGTCCACTTGTGGCTCACGTGGTACTGCCAGGGCAGTTTCCCTAGCTGTTGGACTAAGGCCTGGCCTACTGATGACCTGTCATTTGGGGCTTCTTGGTTTCTACACGTACCACATGACACTTGGCTTCACCAGAGCAAGTGTTTGCCTAGGGAGGGACTGAGATGAGGAGGAGGGGATGGGCTTACGGAGTTAACTATGTTCTCCTGCTGGGGACAGGGGCACTGCACATAGGATGTACTCAGTGAGGACTGCCTGGGAAGGTCTGAGATCACAGCCTGGAGGGCCTTTGGGATGCCCAAATAGGAAGAGGAGGGTCTTGTTCTCTCAGGGTCACTTTCCTTCCTTTCCTGGTTACAGGCATCCTGATGTAATAACTGTGATGCTAGGTTTCAAAGAGAGGCATATTTTAAATAATGTGGCTCCTAAATACCATCTGAAAGTCAACTCCCTCGTCTGATCTTCAGCTGAAGAAAAAAAAGGGACTAATTTAGAATACCAAAAGATCTCTGTCGGGCTTACTAAGTAAAGGTGGTAGAGTGTGTGTGGAAGAGGTCGGCAAATGTGATTTTGAGTCTATGCAGTCTGAGTTCTTGCCCTGAATTCAGGTTCTAATTTGGAGTAAGACAGGTCTTCTCTGAAGGAGGCACTGGTGAGTCTTCGTGCTTCTTCATTTGCCTGAGCAGAGCCACTTGACAGCTGGTTCATGTGCGCTCATATCCCGTGTCCATACTACTCTCTCGCTATCATCCCGTCTGTAGCACACCCAGAAGAAATTGAGTGCTAGTAATGTTTTAATAATTTAGGATGTTGTAGAACATTTTCTGGGGTATATGTCTAAGAGCAGTGATATGCGTTGACAGCACTTGTGATTTTTGTTATTTTTTTCCTACTTTGGACACTGGCAGTGTTTGATCTTGAATCAAACATCTCTACTTTTAGATCTTCACGTTTCCAAATATTTTGTTCTTTTAAGTCAAGAGAATTGCTCTGGTTTTATGATGACATTTCTGTTCAGATTTTAAACTGATAAATGTTATCAAAGCAACCCTTTGGCACTAAATGGCTCTGAACTGAATGCATGCACGTTCTCCTAGCCTAGCTTTGTGAGTTCAAATTGCTCTGTCTCATGTTATGATTGTGAATAGACATGTGACTTAACCAATTGCCTAAGGGGGTAGCCAGCTCTTGGACATTCCCAGTGATGCCTGTGGATGGATACCACAGGGCTTGTGAATTAGAAGAACTCACCTACTGTATGACACGGACTTGCACCACTGCTGCTCACCCGAAGCCTTAAAAAGGCAAGGTGTTTCTGCAAGAAAAGAAATCAGAAGTAGATTTTTTCCCCCTAAGAGATTTGTAGTAAGTAGTCTTTGGATAAAGGGGATTGGATAGCTTGTAGAATGTACCTATCTTTGTTCAGCCCCATCCTAGAAAGAATATTATCTTTAAAAAACTTTCTTTCTCTTCCTCCCTCCTCCCCCTCTGTATGTATGTGTATGTGTGCGTGTGTGTGCACATGTAGTATCCTCCTGCTGAAGTACAGAACCAATTAAGGGTGAGTGCAGGTTTCTGCAGAATCCAGAAGAGGACATTCTTTTCCAAGGAGCTGGACTTACAGGCAGTTATGAGCCACCTGATTTGGGGGCCAGGAACTGAACTGAAGTCCTGTCAGCAAGAGTAGCAAGTGCTCTTAACTACTGAGCTATCTTTTCATCCCCATGCCTGTTTGCTTTCTTTCTGGATACTCTGCGCTGGTCCACGTATCCTAGCTTGTATGTCTTTTCAATACTGAAATAGTATATCACACATACAATGTAAACACATAGCACTGTAAACTCAACAATAGAACGTCTTTGATTTTTAATCTTTGTGTTTAGGTATGGGTGTGTGTTCATGTGTGTGAAGTCGGGGACAATCTTGTTTGAAGCAGGTCTCTTGTTTACCCGGCTAGCTGGCTTGTGAGTTTCTAGGATTCTCCTGTCCTGGCCTACTGTCTCTCTGTAAGAGTTGCAGGATTATAGATATTCATTATCTTAGTCATAATTTTGTGGGTTCCAGTGATTGAACCTCAGGTCTGCATGCTTGTGTGCTCGCATGACAAGTATTTTACCCAACAAGCCCCTCTCCTCTTCTCTAATCCCCTGGAAATTCCCCCCTGCCTGTGTTCCTTATACTCTAACCTCTATATCCCTGCACAGGGACTCCCTTATCCACTGTACCATGGTCTCAGGCACTTTTGCAAGTAGGACCTAGAACACAGAAGGAGTCTGACTTGGTATTTTTAGTGAATGCATTACAGTAGCACAGAGGTCAGGAAAGGAGCAGTTTGCCCTCTGTGGGAGGGACAGGCATGCATTCTGAAGGCTGTGCAACAGCACCCATTGTTGCCATGTGGGAAAAGATGGTGCCAGGCCCTCCTTTGATCCCCTCAATACACCAGAGAATCTTGCTGCCAGGAAGTCATACGGTAATGTTTTCTAGGTGTGATTCATTCACAGTTTAATATGCTTCCAGTTCAGTCTTGACTTGTCCCCAGGAAGCGCCTAAAATCTCTTCATTATAATATAGACAGTGTACTGCACTTTGAATACAAATTTATCCATGTTCAGACTAATTTTTCCAGCGATTGTCTCTACCCTGGAGAAGTGCCTTTAATGAATTACATACAAATTGTGTAATTTAAGAAGTTAATTTGCTTTTCTGGTTACACAGGACTGAAAACAGCCCTTGTAGAGAGAGATGACTTCTCATCGGGGACTAGCAGCAGAAGCACTAAATTGATCCATGGTGGTGTGCGATACCTCCAGAAGGCTATCATGAACTTAGATGTTGAGCAGGTAATTGTGTATGCTGGCTGTTAAGCAAAAATTGCCACTATGTTTTTTCTACCCAATTAAGTCAGGCATTTTTTTTTTCTTTTAATAGCTTTTAACATTTCTTCCCGTTTAAAAATGTATGCTGCTGGAGCCTCTTTCAGGAGAGGTGTGCTTGTTCGTGCTGTATAGGATTATGTTTATGGGTAATCAGGGCCTTTTTCTGTACAAGCATGTCAAAGTAGCAGATTTACAGAATCACTTTTGGATGTGTTGGCTTTTAACAATTGTGATTGGGTTTTTGCCAATGGCCACCAAATTGCTACTTTCAAGCAGTTTGGGGGAGCTGTGTTGTGATGCCGACCGAGTACCAAATTGATCTCTTAACTGCAGCTGCAATCATGCAGTCATATTGTCACTGACATATTCTTCAGGGGGGAACAGATGACCTGAGTCATGCTTTCTGTGTGTCATACTTTATTGTGTCCAGCCTGCCGTCATTTGAAGACTGCTAAGGCAATGTGGAAAATGACATTTCCCAGAGGGGTGGGGAAAAAAAAAAGTCAGCTTCCTTCCATATCTGCTTTTCATACAAGGAAAACACAGCAGCGTGGACTTGCCATTGTCAAGTGTTGAGTCTGTCCCCTTTCTTGCCTTGAAAAGTCAGCTTTGAATCTGTCCCTTTTATGTTTCTCTTCAGCATCCATGATGGAGGCAAAGAAAATTGGCCAGAATTCATGATCTGCTGAATCCTGATGTGTTCTGGCTTATTTTGTTAATATCTACAGTCATATTGTCATGTGTAAAATTCGTATTATAGTAATAATGCTAGCTCTTTAGGCAGGCATAATGGCGGACATGGGAGTAAAGACAGGCTTTTTTTTTTTTTAAATACCATCTGTAAAATACCTGTCCAGGGCTACATATTATCTTTGTTGAGTTTAAGGAAGGCCAGAGAACCTGCCATGAATTTGAACAATTTGTTCTCTCTTACCTCCAGAAAACAGTCTGGGGAAGGGAGAAAGGGAGCAATCCAGAGAAAGCAAGATAAATGGTTACAATAATCTTGTAACTCAAGTCAGGAAAATATCTTACACCTGGGAACTCTGACAGCATGTTTTTCTCCTATGCAAATACAGTTAAGGTTTCTAAAAAATCTTTGAGGTTGACAGCATGATGTATTATTAGAGATTTGATTAGGGGGGGAGCTCTCCTCGCTCAGAGGTAGAAGGTTTCTGTATATCAATCAGTTGGCAGGGTGTCTATTTGCCATTTGAAAATATTATGATCTGTTACTGCCAAACTAATTTTCTCTGTTTTGATTTTCAGTATAGGATGGTGAAAGAAGCCCTTCATGAACGTGCCAACTTACTTGAAATCGCTCCTCATTTATCAGCTCCGTTGCCTATAATGCTTCCACTTTACAAGTAAGCCTTCGCCATCACCTGTATGCTCTGGGCTTGTCTGAGGTCAGCAGATCAACAGGCTTCTCATGGAAACAGTCCTTCTGTGTGTGTTTCTTAATGAGGCTTTAATTGCTCCTAATCTTTGATCTATTTCAAATACTGTCCTTGGTGTATTTAAAAATGAAGATTTTCTTAAATACTCTCTGTAGACTTATGTCTAAGGGCCAGATTTTGAAGGCAAGGAAGGTTGATTTCTGTGTTTATATTTAATGGAATCTTAATTCAGTTTCTTGGAGTATGTGGGTGAGCAGCTGTGTTTACTCTAAGGCATTCAGATGAGGTCCTGTGTGCAGTGTAAAATGCAAGCCCTCCTCCCCACAAAACTATCCTGATGCAAAATCTGAAACTACAGTGTAGCATCATTTTATTATCTAAGTTAACATAGATGAAATTCATCCAGGAGGTGTGATTAATCATTTCCCTATTGTTAGAACTGGGTGTGAGGTTGCCCTAGGAAGATAGCCCTAGTTACTTGGAAAAGTGGATTATGTTATTCTTTTAGTCACATGGGTGATGTAGATCTTGAAACAGATTTGACCACCCAGTGCCTGTTTGATTAACAGATTTCTGAGGGTTTCTTCAACCTGGTTGTAGTTCACATTTTAACAAGGGCTCCAAACTACACTGTTGAATTCATCTCGAGACCTGTGAGGCACAGGCGTGGGTGTTTATTTATTTTGGATGCTTCCTGAAGAATTCTAACATGGAGCAGGCAGGAACCATGGAGGTAGTCATAAGTGCTCACTGATTCTCTTGTACGGAAGCTAGAGTGGTGCCAGAAGCAACTATGTGCCACTTCCCATCCCCTGCACCCTCCCCCCTGCCACAACCTCTCTCCCTTTTTTGTAAGTTAAAGTGCCATTCTATAATGCCTTGTTTCTAAAAAAAAACCTTCTCTCTCTGCTTATGCTGTAGGTGGTGGCAGTTACCTTATTACTGGGTGGGAATCAAGATGTATGATCTGGTTGCAGGAAGTCATTGCCTGAAGAGCAGTTACGTTCTCAGCAAATCCAGAGCCCTCGAGCATTTCCCCATGCTCCAGAAGGACAAGCTGGTAGGAGCCATTGTCTACTATGATGGTATGTGATATTTCTTTTCTTTGTATAAGATGTTTTTTCTGTTCAGTTGGGACCTCTGACAGTACACTGACCCTTATTTATCTCACTGCAGTGAAATAGGTTGGCATCCTATTTTGAATGTTAATCTTAGACAAACACATGCGCCCACGTAGGTAGGGATTCACTATATTTGGTAGTATTGGCTGCAAAACTACCCACAATGCTTTGCTTCTAACCTTTCTTTTGTTTAATTAATTATGATAATAATATATACATATTACATATACATACACATATACGTATACACATACACATATGTCATACGTATGTATGTGTGTGTGTATATATTATTAATATTTTTCTTAAAAGATATTCTAGACCAAGCTGGCGTGGAACACACTGTATAGACTAGTCTGGCTATATATTTGTTCTTATTTTCCTGCCCCAGCCTCCAGAGTGCTGGGATTGCAGTTGTCAGCTAGGACACTTGACTATCTGTGTTACACACTCTTTTTTCCTCTTTTACTTCTACTTGTGTCTCATGGTTGGCTTGGCCCATCTCTCATAGTTATGCATTTCACCCTGCCTTCATACCACTCCATTTGTTCTATGTTTGGCAGTGAGTGCTTGCCTTATAAATATATTATGATGTTGAAAGCAGCTGAGGTTCTGTAGGTTTTCTAGTGAAACCTCTGTTTTCTGGGGGTTATAAACCTAGAGAAACATGCCCCTTGGGCTGAAATTGACACATTGTTGTTTTGTACAGACCTTGGACTTTGCTTAATGTCTATATGCTATGTGCTCACTGCGAATTCTTTTGTATATGTGTGTACACCATATAATTTGTACATTTTTGTTTGAGGGAACTAAGCGGTGTATTTTCAGAGAGATTACAACTAACAGCAACAATACAAAGCAGTATAAGGAAAACCTTTTGTGAATCCTCGTTGGTCATTTTAAAGTGTGTATAGAACTAGAAAACAATGTAGTGATGATATTCATTTATATGGAGCTAAGAAGGCACAGGTGATTGTACATGTTCAAACGGTTTAGAAACTTTATGACACAAAGACATCTTAGGTTCTGAATCTCCGTGATCCCATCTTGTTATATCGTCTTTATACTTGGTCTTAGATACATAAGTTCTTAGCACAAAGGAATGTTTTGTTGTGCTGTTTTATAAGATTTGATGACTATTTCCATATTATATTATGTGATACTATATCTGCCTTTAAAGGCCACACTTCCCTTTCTTTTCCTTTTCTCCCTCCTTCCTTCCTTCCTTCCTTCCTTCCTTCCTTCCTTCCTTCCTTCCTTTCTTTCTTTCTTTCTTTCTTTCTTTCTTTGCCTTTTAAGTTGTCCACTGTTACCCTTCTGAATCAATTATAGCTGCTCTCTGACAGGCTTTTATATATAAATGCAGAATGTATGTGAGCAGAGGTGGCAGTGGGGACCAAACTTAAGAAAATGTCCTAGGAGCAACAATATTAGAAAAATGTTAAGGGTCTTAGACAGACATTAAAAGCTGGAAAATTAACAGTTTTCAGGGACTTTCAGCATCTGAGACACCACAGGGGGGGCCACTTAACTACTTTTTGGTGCCCTTGAGAGAACCTACATGTTAAAGGACAACCTTCACCGTGAATCTGCTTTCTCTGCATCAGACCCTTAATGTTAACCATTGTAGTTTATTGGGGTGATTACAGTAAAGAGGTTTCTGGTCCAGGAGGAGTAGGCATTCTGTAAATAGCATCCTGTCTATACTC
Source organism: Mastomys natalensis (assembly GCA_021653895.1). Lineage (NCBI taxonomy): Eukaryota > Metazoa > Chordata > Mammalia > Rodentia > Muridae > Mastomys > Mastomys natalensis. The sequence continues at coordinate 334,817 of JAJTUV010001051.1, forward strand.
ATGTGGAAATATTTGTGGCTTTGGCCTTACTGTTTCTTTAACGTGGAGTATGTTAGGTACTAAGTCGTATGTGTTAGGCTGTGCATACTGGAATCACCCACTGAAGAAAATCACTGTCATGCCTGGACTCATGACTGTCTTAGTTTGCTATTATCATGAATTATAGATTCCTACTGTGGAGAATCCAGGCTAGTTATGGTTATATTGGGGTGAAGAGACACCATGACTAAAGCACCTCTTATAAGGGACAACATTTAATTGGGACTGGCTTACAGGTTCAGAGGTTCAGTCCATTATCATTATGGCAGGAAGCATGGCAGCGTCCAGGCAGGCATGGTGCTGGAGAAGGAACTGAGAGTTCTACATCTTCATTTCAGTCAAAGACAGCAGAAGGAGATCGTCGTCCAGGCAGCTAGGAGAAGGGTCTCAAACACCACAGCCACAGTGACACACTTCCTCCAACAAGGCCACATCTCCTAATAGTGCCAGTTTCCATGAGCCAAGCATATTCAAACCACTACACCTGTTTTTTATAAAAGCAGAGTATACACTATCCTGCTAGAATTAGAAAAAGCTCCTTTAATTCAGAATGAATTAACTTTTATAGTTTGTTATAGGCTACAGAAATAAAAGTTGATGAAAAATTATTGAGACCTCTTTTAGAATAATTTGAAATTTTTGTTTGGAAATTTTGTACAGTCTTGAACTGAAGAAGTCAAAACAAATCACTCTGGGCATTTGAATTTAAATATCTGCCTTTTCACTTTGTTCTAAAACTACTCAGGCTTTGATATATAAGATTTAAGGCGAGGCAAAACAAAAATGTATGAGAGTAGAGTTTTTTGCCCCCACAGTGTATCCATGTTACAGTTCCCATGTTAGCTACTGTGGTGTGATGAGCAGACTAAGTGTCCCTGTGAGTGACTAAATAAGGAGGAAAGCCACACCAGGGCAAAGGAAGTCAATGCACTGAATAACCTTTTCAGAAGAGAGAGAAAAGCTCCAGTGTTTATATGTAAGCATCAAATCCATGGTTATGCACATGACTCCTTGGCTGTGAGCTACACAAGCATTAGAACCTGAAATCTGTAGTGCTCAAATGGAAAGCCAGGCATGGCCTTGTTTGTGTACCTGGAATGCTAGGGATGGGAGGTAAGAGTGGGTGTGGGCAGAAGTAGAGTTGCTAGGGTTTGCCTCGGTTGCCAGCATAGCTCCTACGCTCTCAAAATAAAAACAAATAAACAAAAACCTAGCAAGCTCCAGCCTCAGCGAGAGACCCTGACTCAAGGGAATAAGGTAGAGGCAACTGTGGAAGATGCTGTTATCATGACACATACATGCAAAGAAAAAGAAAGAGAACGTTATATAAGACTGTAAAACAATCCAAGTTATTTTGAAATGAAAGCAGGTCTGAAATAACTTTAAACCCAATACTTAAATTCATATTCGATTACCTATTTTCAAGCAGCTTAGTTTTTATAATTTATTCATGAAGAGACTCTTGATTCTAATGAAAAGGTCATGTATGTTCATAAAATGAAGTTTTGAATGATGCTGAAAGTTGTATTCACTACAGACTCTTATTATTAATACATCATAGAGTTACATCAGTACTAGTAAATATGATGCTCTGAGACCATAGCTACACAGACCAGCCAGCATGCATGAAGTTGGCCTAGGGGTTGAAGTTGAGACAACCTTTAAGGTCTGTTCACCACGGAACTGTTAGAGCTTTAAGGTGTTCATTTAGAACAAATTGTACAAATATCAGAAGATTTTTTATTTTTATTTATTTATTTTTATTTTGAGACATTCTAGTCTGTAACTCTGGTCTAGTCTGGAATTCACTATGTAGACCAGGTTGGCCTTGATCTCACAAAGACTCATCCAGTTCTGCCTCCTGAAAGCTGGACTTAAAGCTGTGCACTGCCATATCTGGCTCAAAAGTTTTTAAATACATAGAACCATAGTCAATCCTAAATAAATTCTGATAGCTACTGTCTATGACTAAAGGCAAAATAATTTTGCCTAATTAAGTTCCTATACTTGGTAGAACATTTGTTTTTTTTATTTTGCTTATTTTTTGTTTTCATAGGCTGACCTACTCCCTGCCTCTCCCCCTTTTTATACACCACCCTCCAGCTCCCCAGTTCTGGTTTGTAGGTGTGTTCCATCACACATAGCTCCCATACTGTCTGATGTAATTTATGGGCTATTTTGTATGTGGCATAAGTATGACCTGCTGTGGTATTTCACTGTTAACTGTTAAAAGACAAACTGATACATATGGAGGAATAACTGCTATCTTTTTAAATGTAGGCAGAGTAAATGTCAAGTTTCTCCATAAAATCCATATGAAATGAAAGGATACAAGTCACATACCAGATTTTCCCTTCAGTTACAGTTCCTTACGTTCTTTTTTTTTTTTTTTTTTTTTTTTTGGTTTTTTCGAGACAGGGTTTCTCTGTGTCTCCCTGGCTGTCCTGGAACTCACTCTGTAGACCAGGCTGGCTTCGAACTCAGAAATCCGCCTGCCTCTGCCTCCCAAGTGGCGGGATTAAAGGCGTGCACCACCATTGCCCGGCAACTCCTTACATTCTTGATAGAAAACATATACTTTGTTCCTTAGCTTTCTCTCTGAACCATTACCTTGTGTCTCCTTTGAGCTCCTAGTTCTTAACTACTTGATTCTTAATAGTTAGGTCCTGGTTGCACTATGTGCACTAAGGGTTACCAGGGAGAGAGAATGCTGACCAAGTCATTCTCCAAGAAAGCAGGAAGGTACTGAATGTATCTCTGCTTAGGTGTCTTGGCAGTCTCTTAGATTGTGTGATTGTTGCTGGGGTATAGCTTGGTCCTAGAAGTTGTTGTCATGTATCAGCTTTAGTCCAAGTTTCTAGTTCCTCACAGTGGTTGCACATCCATCCAGCTGATCCCAGAACACGGGAGACGGAAGCAGCAGGATCAGGAGTTCAAGACCATACTCAGCCACATACTCAGTTCTAGGGCAGCCCGGGTTAGATGAGACCCTGGCTTTTGTGTGTATTTGTGTTTTGAGACTAGTTCTCACTATATAGATTAAGCTTGCTTAAAACTTGAAAACCCCTGTCTCCCTCTGCTTCCTCAGTGCCGGGATTAAATAAATGCATGTGCCACCATACCCAAGACTGTTCCTTAAAAGTAAAAATTCAAGTTTCCAGAGTAGATTCCTGGTGCCACGCTAGTTGGACTTTCGTCATCCAATCCTGTGCACAGAAAATGAGATATAATTAAAAATCATTAAATATTTACAGCCATTAAGTAACTCCATTAAACCTCTGTAAAATGAAATTGGAGAACAAAATTATAGCTCTAAATTTTCCCTTTCTGCCAGTCAAGACATGGATAGAGGTGTGTGTTACTTTATATCCAGCAATGCTTCTAAGTATTCCACACACACAGATGAAAATAGCAACTTGAAGAAATTGTATTGGCTTTCCCAGTGTGAATAAAAGTTGGTTACATCTGTTTCAAAAAGGGAATTAAAAACTATCATTCACTAGAATATTCATTTTTATTTCAGTTTAAAACTCACATCATACAGAGATGAATTCAGCTGGTGAGAGAGCAAAGCTCCCCTGAGGTAAATGTAGTTCACGGTCCTGCCCCCACTCCAACCTCAGCTATAATCCCTGACTCCTGAGGTAAAAATGCAGTGAAGTGAAGAAAATCCTGCAGCAGGATATAATGATCCAAAATGACAGGGACAATAATGACAATGAATTTCATGTCTCCCAGTCATGAGACGAAGATGCTTGACTAGGCTGACGTATACAATTAAATTGTTACAGGTACAGCAGGAGCTTGAGGTTAGCTGTGTGCTTTGGGGACCTGATGCCTCGGGCAGAAGGCAGATAGTGTTATCTAGCCTCTTTTGTTAGGAGCAGCCTATTACTCCTTTAGGCATGCACCAAGACCGTACACCTTAATAAAAGAAACCCCAAGTTAAAGACAAGTCTTTTAAGGTATTTGCCTACTTTGAAAATGTAAAAGAAAATCAATTGCTCAATACTATAAACATGAGATTTTTTTGGCCTTATTTTTTTTTTTCCCATTGCATTCCAGGAGCATAAGTGAAATCTGAGATGGTGTCGGTGATCCTTATTTACGATACCTGTAAGCAGAGAGGTTGAGCTAATTAACGCAATAAGACACATTGTTGTCTCCAGAGTAATGGAAATAGGTTGAATGGATAACTGAACATTGTAGATTTATATTTTCACTGCCTGTTTTCAACTTTGGACTACCTCTGCTGTTTCACACAGCTCTTTAAAGTGGAGTGCTATTTCCCAGAAGAATGACTGAGCCTCACGTGGCACACAGTTATAAGAAGGATACACTAAAATGTCTGCTTAGATTTTTACTATCAGATTCTTTAGAAATTTCTACTTCTGTGTGCTTCAAATGTGTATGGTGCATGAATACAGTGGTTCATGTAAGTGGTGTATAAGTCACTATAACTATTGAAACCTCATACTGATATTCACTTTACTTTTGAGCTACTCAGTTTTTCAGATCACTGGGGAAGTAGTCATTTATTTTCTGATATCTGGTTTATTTAAGTGTTTTCCAAATAAGTATATTTATCAAGAGAAAAAATATCTTGAAAGATGAACTTACCAATTGCCCTTCATTTCTTGAGGTCTGATTTTTGTAATCATTGCGATAACTAAAATGAAATGGCGCTATTGAATTAAGAGGGTTATTGCCTATGTCCCCACTACCCTGAATGTACCCAGTCTCATCTGGATTAGAGGAATATCATCCTGGGGACTCAGAATTGTCAAAATTTGGCACAATATAATAAAAACTTGTTAATACTATTTTTACTGTAATCTCTTATCTTAAATGAAAAAAAAAATAGATCCATTAAGTTCTATTTGCAAATAATCCCCATGTCTTTGACCATTTTTAGACTTTTATTATATAAAGTTTAAAACTATACAAATATTAACACATATATTAGGACATACATATATTATAAATGTAAGTTATAGAGCATAATAATAAAGACTCTGGAATTTACAACCAGGCCTAGACCCCAGAATACTACCAATACATTGAAGTTGTCTTCGACTGTCCCACATTTGATTATTGTCCCTGTTGTCTAGATTAGGGATCTTTCTCTCTCTCTTTTTTTTTTTCCTGATTTTTTTTTTTATTATCTTTAATCGTTTTTTTTACAGTCCAGTCATTATTCTCCTACCGATCTGCCCTCCACAGTTTCTCATCCCATTCCTCCTCCCCATCTTTCTCTCTTTATGTTAGCACACAGAGATTTTAATAAAATACTATTTGGTTTTAAATGTTGTAAAATCATTACACAGTGTGCTATAAAAGTTGACACAAGCCCTTTGCAGAGTGGTCGGATGCACAATGCGGAAATAGATAGGGACGCTACCATTACATATGCCCCAGGAAATTTTTACATATGTCTACCAGGATACCACACACACACACACACACACACACACACACACGCTCACCAAAACACCATGTCTGACTGAAAATAAAATGGAAATCAGAAAAATATCCATCAAAAGACAAATATATGACTTATTTCACTTTACATAGTACAATTACACCAGCACTGAAAGTGAATGGACTATGACTGAAGTGAACAGTGTGGATGAGTCTTAGCAATAGGGTGATATAGTATGTCTAATATCACCGTGGGGAGCCGCTTTACAAATTAACTGTATATTGAATCACACACTGTATATGGATGGTTTTAGGCTTTGATACCTAACTTAGAGTCTATTTTGAGGTTTAAATAAGCAAATAAATGGGAAGACTTTTATAAACAAGTCATTTCCTATGTATTATTATATTTGGGTTGGCTCTATGGTTACACATTCTAGTTTTCATTGAAAATGTTCTGAAGTATTAGTTGTGCAGACATCCGCTTATATAGTTAAATTTTTAAGATTTTTTTTCAAAAACAAAACAAAACAAAAACAAACAAAATAAAAACATTTGCCAAACCTTTTTAGGAAAAAACATTGTGCCTAGGAACATGTTCCAAGTAAGTGATAATGTTTGTGATTTCAAGATTCAAAACAAGATGTTTTCAAAGAAATCTCTTTGGCTTTTGGATGTTACTATAAAGTATATTTGTTTTCTTACTATTTTGTCCATGTACAGTTCTGCACCACTAAATTAACCGCATAGTTGTTGGTCTTGATTTGCTGGTGTCCTCTTTCCTGTTACATCTCTCTTTTTGCTTTCTGTTGGTTACATAAATGAAGCTGACATCATTGCTCACATAGCAGGCATTTTTTTTTTCTTTTGCCCTCAAATGCTGCCTTTTTGCTATTCAGTATATCTGGATACCAACTAATGCTAAATGAAATTTGACATATACCCCTAAGAAACAAAACTTATAAACTGTGGCTTCAAAGGAAACCTTGAATAAATAGGACACACTGTGTCCACCCGGGCTAACATTCAGCATATGCTTTAGCTGCCTGATGGCGAGGCAGAGCACGAGAGCCCCCAGGAAACTTGGCAATTGTTTATTGCTCACTTGGCAATCATGGATTAAATACCAGGCCTTCATTCTCCTACAGCTAGGTTTTTTTAAATCATACAGAAGTAGACCTGATCAGGTGTCACACTCTCAGATAGTAATTATTCATAATGGACCTTGTGTATATAAAAGGTTAAAAACTGCTAAAAACTTACCAGGGTCTTCAGGGGTTGTATAAAGCAGCCCGAGCAGATAGATCTGATGGGTTTAGGAGAAGACTCTCTTCCTTTCCTACTCATGCTCAATGGCCCTTTACTTGGATGGGGAAAAAGGGATCAAAGGCAAAAGCTATTATATTAAAACCCATGCATTTGCCCTCTCAGTTTGATTATTTGTCTTAAAGTAAATACGGAATTCATTAACCAATCATTGTATCTGCCCGTAACATAAAATTAGGTTTTGAGATAATTCCCTACATATGTGCCGGTTAATAGTACATTTTCTGAGTAATTTTCATAAGTCATTATAGTCAACTCAACCCTTTCTGCATGTTAGGATCGGATATTATAGTCCATATTTTTCAGGAAGGAAAGGAGAATGTAGCTAAACATTTGTGTCAATATTTTTGCTATACACAATTTGGACAGGTGTTTGTGTAGTTGAGAACTTTACAGAATGACGACTGTACGATCGTGACCTTTCCTGTCCATCCTTGATGGATTATTTTCTTTTTCATTGCTGTGATAAAGCACTCCCACAAAAGCAACTGTAGGGAGAAAAAGGTTTATTTTGGCTTACATTCTAGGGGTAGCTATCACAGACAGGAAGACATGGTAGGCAAGGAAAGTATTGGTGACTGGGGCAGGAAATTGGTTAATCAAAGAAAGTAAATGGAAAGTAGGGATAGGCTGTAAAGCCTTAAGGTCCACCCTCCAGTGACCTTCCTGCAGTGAGACTCTCATAAAGGGTCCACAATCTGTCCAGGCAGCACCAGCTGAGAACCAAATATCCAAATACTTCAGTCCATGGGGGATATGTCATATTTAAAACAAAATTGGCTTTTGAACACTGGTACGAAAGTATCTGAGCCCTCTTCTGGCATCCAGTGGCATTGCATGCATGCAGTGCACAAGATAAACATGCAGCCCAAACATCCGTATACACAAAATGATATTTCTTTTATTCTCCCTCTCTCTCCCCCTCCCTCCATTCCTTCCCTCCCTCTCTCTCTTTTCCATTGAGATAGTGTTTCTCTGTGTAGCATTGGCTGTCCTGGAGCTCACTATGTAGACTAGATCAAACTCATAGATCTGCCTGCTGGGATTAAAGGCGTGTGACACAATATCTGTCAACATTTCTTTTAAAAATTTAAAAAAAAAAAAAGACAGTTCAGCAAGACATGTTTTTATTATCTGTAGAAATAAATGCGAACAATTCAATACAGTAAGATACGATACCAGAGGTAGTGGGATCATGTCTACAATCTCAGGGTTCAAGAGGTGAAGGCTGAAGGCTGCAAATAACAAGCCATCACAGGCAACGTATACCTTCTTTTCTTTGTAATACAAAACAAACAAACAAGCAAGGTGTGAAGGCAATTCAGTGGCAGGGCACTTGCCTCAAATATGTAAAGACTTGGGCTTGATGAGCTGTCTCTCTGCAGATGGGAAAATTCTAAATGGAGTCTGGCATGCTATGCATGCTTACAGTTTCAGTACCTTGGAGCCTAAGGCATGAGAATGATGAGTTTGGGGTCAACCTGTCTACAAAGCAAAGGTCTCCCTGTTTCAACATGTGTGCCAACAAACAAAAAAAGCAGACAAAATCTTAGTTAAAATTTATACTCTCGACAGATATAGTTTAAAAAAAGAGGAGCTAGAAGTGGATCAGTGGTTAAGAGCACTTATTCTTTCGGAGGTCCTGGCATTGGTTCCCATCACCCACATGATAATTCTCAGCCACCTGTAACTTCTGTTCCAAGGTATCTGACATCCACTCCTGACCTCCATGGACAGGGGGCGCACATGTGGTTCAGATATACACACAGAAAACAACACTCATACACATAAAATAAAGTTGAAAATAAATTGAACTTAGTTGGCCAGGTTTGGCCTTTAGCACCGTAAGCACTAAGCCAGCTTTCCTCCCCCAACTCCCCTCTTTTTTTTTCTTCCCCTCCCCTCCCCTCCCTCCCCTCCCCTCCCCTCCCCTCCCCTCCCCTCCCCTCCCCTCCCCTCCCCTCTTCCCTCCCTCCCTCTCTCCCTCCCCTCCCCTCCCTCTCCCCTCCCCTCCTCTCTCTTCCCCTCCCCTCCCCTTCTCTTCCCCTCTATTCCCCTTCCTCCACTTCTCCTTTCCGTTCTTCCCCTTCCTCTTCTTCTCTTCCTCTTTCCTTTCCTTTTCTTTTTTAAAAACAGGGTCTCACTATGTCTTGGCTGTCCTCAAACTCACTGAGATTTATCTGCCTCTGTCCTCAGTACAGGTCTACCATCACTCCACCACCCTCACCTCCTTTTCCCCCTTGATTTGTCTACAATCACTAGAAATCTCTCTCTCTCTCTCTCTCTCTCTCTCTCTCTCTCTCTCTCTCTCTCTCTTCTCCTCCCTCCCTCCCTCCCTCCCCCTCCCTCCTCCCTCCCTCCCTCCTCCTCCCTCTCTCTCTCTCTCTCTCTTTCTTTCTTTTTTTTTTTTGTGGGGGTTTTTCGAGACAGGGTTTCTCTGTGTAGCCCTGGCTGTCCTGGAACTCACTCTGTAGACCAGGCTAGCCTCAAACTCAGAAATCCGCCTGCCTCTGCCTCCCAAGTGCTGGGAAAAATCACTAGATTTCTTTTTTGTTAAAAATAGTTTCCCTATAATATGTCCCCCACATTTCCTGTACTAATAAATGGCTGCTGGATAAGAAATGGCATCCAAGGGCAGTGACTTGACACTATGCTTGTCATTCATAGTCTGGGAGACACTTGAGTGAGTCGTGTGGTTCTTGCCTGATCTTAAATTCACAGTGTGATCGCTAGCTGCTGAGGTTGGGGACTTTCAAAGGTATCTTTTACTGCCCAGTGTGGGGCTTGGGAAGGAAGGCTGCAGTAGCTGTGGTCTTGGCTGGCAATGCTCTCCTCATTCCATTGCTCATCTGTTCTCATCCGCTCTTCTTCGTGCTGCTCATCCAGCAGCTGGCATGGATTTCCTCATGGGGATAGTCAGACTTCTTCATCAGTACCTGGCTTGCCTCAAAGAGCACATAAGTGACCAAAGCAGAAATGCACGGGGTGTCTCTTGACCACCCTCTTGGAGTCACACAGTGTCTTTTTCACACCATGCTAATTGAATTGAATTGGCCCAGAGGCAGCCAGATGAAAGGGTCAGGGTGACACAGGAGCAAAAACGTGGGTGGCAGGATTTATTGGGCAGAGAGGGAGTGGCCCTACTGGCAAAGTTTAAGGAGGGAACAACCAAACTGTTGGGTCAGGAATATTCTAGGAGCAGATGGGGTTATCCTGCAATACAGCTTTTGGATCCTATCTCCGTCTGCAGTTACCATTGCATAGCTAATTGGAATATTCCATTAGAGCCTGACGGATTTTAAATGAGTTCTTTTCTAATTCTGTTTTTCCTAATTTATTAACTCAGTTAATTATAACTTTCCTGTGTTAACCATTTGCTTCCTTTAGAAACCTTGCATATATAGGCACACTTTGCTTGCTTCTCTCCTGTTATTTATGAGTTTTCAAAAAGTAATGGAAAAGTAGTTTTCCATCATCTTTAATGTGCTCATTACATGTGTATATTTGATGAGACTATCCATCAGAAATATATCAAATGGTTACTTCCTCAAGGTGGTTCCTGAGAACTTCCTATAGTCTGTTACTGGTCTGACATGATGTCTGTGCTATTTCTGTGACAAGTTATTTGGAGCTTACCCGGACATCTCACTATGCTCCAATTTTTGTAACACAGAACAAAACAAAACATTTATCTATTGTGTATACATGCATGACATGGCATATGGACGACAGAGGACAATTTGCAGGAATCAGTTCTCTACTTTCACCATGAGGATTCTGGGATGGAATTCAGGTCAGAGTCCATTGTCAGGCACCTTTACGAGATTAGCCATCTTTGGAAATAGCTGCTTCTCCAAGGAAGAACTGTGTGGGACTACTTTCTAGGGCCTGGATGTTCATTGATGCTAATTGGTTCACATTTTTTGGTCTTTCAATGGAAAGAATTAGTGTTAATTTTGTTTTTAGAGATATTCCCTTGCTATGCTGTCTATGTTGGCTTCTACTTGTGTCTTCTGAGTAATGGGATTATTTTAGACATGTGCCTCAATGCCTGGCTTGCAAAAATAATATAATGGTTATTTTTGATTTTTTAAAGATGATAATATAATTACATCAGTTATCCCTTTTCCCTCCAAACTGTTTCATATACTCCTTGCTCTTTTATCAAGTTATGCCCTCTTTATTTCATTAGTTGTTGTTCAGTATATGTACACACACATGCATGCACGCACGCACATTCCTAAGTACATAAGCACAGTCTGTTCAGTCTAATGTTATTTAATTGCATGTTTTCAGGGCTGACCATTTGTTATTGGATAACCAGTTGGTGTTCTTTTCCCTGGGGAAGACTATTTCTTCTGCTTTCAGAATTCCTTAGTTACCTGTAGTTCTTTGTGGGGCTGATAAGGCCTCGTGAGCTTTCCATTATTCGTGTTAGCATGCCCACTGGTGGCACCCTTGTTCAGGTCATGATTAGGAGGTCATGTTGGTGAAACTGCATGGTTGTTGTTTCTGACATTTCTAGGAGATACAGTCTGACAGGTAACAACCTGCTCCTCAGGCTCCGAGAGTCTTTCTGGCCCTCTTCCTCAGTGATCTCTGAGCCTTAGGTGCTGGAATTGTATTATAGATGTATCCATCCATTGGAACTTGTGTAATGGTCTCTGCTGCAAAGAGAACTTTCTTAGAAGTGTGATGACTACACTTATCTGATGATTAAGGACAAATATTTAGACTGTAGTTAGAGATCATGCTGGTAGTACAGTGGGAGTTGTAAAATTTTCTCCAAGATTCACGACTTCATTAACCCTGGATGGTTGGCAAGATTTCCAGTAGCAGGCATGGTTTTCCTTTGGTTGAGTGAGTCCTAAGTCCAAATAGAGAGGTGTTGATTAATGCCAATACATTTGTGTCATCCCTACAGTCTTAGGGATGTCTCCTGACCCAGCACATTTTTGAGCAAAGAAGAAACATATGGTGGGTTCTTAGATACATTGCAACTTTAAAATTCATATGTGTAGCTTTTATTTAATCTCATCAGTCATATTTCCAAGGAAGTATTATTGAACACAGTTTAATTTTATTGTCAATTTTATTACTGTCATTAGGGTGTGTAAACATTCTCATTTAAAGATATTTGACATAGTGTTTTTGTCACCGTAGTTATGCTGCCAACTGAATAACAAATTCATTTTACTTTGCTTTAGACCATTATGGATATGTCTTCTTAAAGCTATATTTTAAAATTACACATACAAAAACAAAATGGGCTTAAGAATTAAAAGCTAGAGATTATTCAAGTAGAGCCAGATTGTTTTATTTTTCCTTTCCTTTTAAAGGTACTAATGTGTGTGTGCATGTGACTGTGTGTGCGCCTGAGTGTGTGTGCGGGTGCACATATAGTGCATGTATGTGTACATGTATGTGCATGTATGAATGTCTATGTGCATGTGTGGTGGCCAGAGGAGACTCAGGTTTCCTGTTCTATTGCTCTCTGCCTAATTTATCTGAGATAGGTTCCCTCACGGCCCTGGCCTAGGATGGTGGCCAGCAAACCCCAGTGATCCTCCTGTAGGCCTGCCCAGTGTGTTGGAATAACAGGTACTCATGGTCATACTTGCTGTTTTAACGTGAGGGCTGGGGATTCGAACTCAGGTTTTCATGCTTGTACTGAAAAGCTCTTATCCACAAGCTGCCTCCCTGAGCTCCTAATGATTTTTGTCTTACAATCTTAATATAGTCTTTCATTATGAATGACAGAGGAAGATACCCTGTCAACCTCTGGCCTCCATATTCAAATTCTTAGATGACTATACTCACACAGGCAAGTATACACATGTATGCCTCACACAATAACCATATTAGCCGGGCAGTGGTGGCACCCTCCTTTAATCCCATCACTTGGGAGGCACAGGCAGGCGGATTTCTGAGTCGAGGCCAGCCTGGTCTACAGAGTGAGTTCCAGGACAGCCAGGGCTGTACAGAAAAACCCTGTCTCGAAAAAAACAAACAAACTTCATGTAAATTTCCAGCTATGTTCATCTCAAAAATATTCCTTTAGAAATACAGTTCAGGGCACATTTAGTAAGAAGGGAAGACAGAAAGACTTGACATTAAAATTTGAAGGCGCGAATAGCAGATAAAATGTAATGATAGGTCATCAGGAATCTGTGACGATTGGCCATTTAGGAACTGGTTTTTAACTTCATTGTACAATCTAATGCCTACCTACCGATTGGCGAGATTGGTAGGTGCTCAGATTCTGACCATATTAATTCTTTGATCAAAGTGTATGCAATGCTATAGAAGGATCAGTTAACCTTGCTTCATTTCTTTGGCTGCCATAAAAATGGCACATCCACCAGTTTTATCTGTATAGGAAACGTAAAATTATTCTGTGAGTCTGCAATGGTATTATTATCATTATGTAAAATATCCTCTGATTTGTGTAAATTTGCTAAAACCCAGTTCACATCATCTGCTTGTACCGAATGCCAATCTCCTTAGTCAGACTCAATGCTCATGTTAATTATAGTCTTATAAATAGATGGGTTGTACTTATATTAATACATAAAATTATATCCTTCTTGGAAAAAAAATCTCATTTTCATATGGATCATATAATAGTGCATTTAAAAATTTTTAGAAATGAAGCTAATTAATTGTAGCATGAGGTTAAGATTTCAAGGTTCAGGGAGCTTTCTTCTTTTGTTTTAGAGACCGTGAAGAAAGTGCATGATCAGGTACAGGCCATGCTCAAGTGCTACATTTTGAAACTTCATGTAAATTTCCAGCTATGTTCATCTCAAAAATATTCCTTTAGAAATACAGTTCAGGGCACATTTAGTAAGAAGGGAAGACAGAAAGACTTGACATTAAAATTTGAAGGCGCGAATAGCAGATAAAATGTAATGATTGGTCATCAGGAATCTGTGACGATTGGCCATTTAGGAACTGGTTTTTAACTTCATTGTACAATCTAATGCCTACCTACCGATTGGCGAGATTGGTAGGTGCTCAGATTCTGACCACTCTTAGTGTTAGTACTAGCAGCCTTTGTAGGTAAGCCATTTATTTGTTCGTCCATGAAAATGCTTAGCGAAAGGCAGAAAACGGGGCGGGAACCATACAGTCCTTTTTTGGAGTCCTGCAGATGGCAGATAGCAGCTGTCTTAGAGGAACAGAAAGCCCGGCTAGCAATGAGCACTTGACCTTCAAAGAAAAAGCAATAGTAAAAGTATTTAATTAATAATATAATAATAATAATAAATAATAATAATAATAAAAGAAAACAGAAAACAAAAACCAAAAGCCAAACTAAACCAAACAGAAAAAAACCCCTACATTGTAATTACCTCATTACAAGCAAGCTGGAGAGGTGTAGTAGAAAGCTCACCTCCAACCCCACAAAAAAGGGGGGTGCAATGAGACGGCTCCATTGGTAAAGTCTCTTGCCACCCACGATAACTAAGTGAGTTTGATCCCTGGAACTCATATGAAGGTAGAGGAGAGAACTGACTCCACAAAATTTGTACTATTGGAGTACAAATAATAATTATTATTAATGAATAAAATATTTTGTAAAAGGTAAACTATTAAAGTCACTTATTCTCTATGGATATAAGTGACACAACATATACTGTAGAGCTGGCATGATTATTATTTCAGTTTAGGCATATTCAAGGTAATTTCATACTGCCTCTATGCTTATTCAGATGTAATTTACATTAATAAATACTTGTTAGGTCATTCACATACCACTTGTAAAAATTCAACCTTGTTCACTAAACATGATTGTACACATCAAACACGCCAGTTAAATGAAATATGTATGTATGTTGTAAAGTAAGATCAATATTCTTTTAAACATTTGTTACTGTATTTTTTTCTCATCCTACCTCCTTTGTGTAAAATTTACATCATCGTGGTCTTTAAAAAAAGGAAAAATTCTTTTCTCAATTAGAATTTCTTCTCTCAATTATGTCAAATTTTAAAGTAGCAGAAGACATAACATCTTTTTTTTTTTTTTTTTTTTTTTTTTTTAAAGCTAAGTATAGCCAGACAGTGGTGGCTCACTCCTTTAATCCCAGCATTTGTCAGGCAGAGGCAGGATCTCTGAGTTCAAGGCCATCCTGGTCTACAGAGTGAGTTCCAGGACAGTCAGGGCTACACAGAGAAACGTTAACTCTTAAAAAAAAGCTTGGTAGAAACATTATTAACATAAGCATAATGAAATACATATACAATTTAGAGTAATATTTAAAGTAATATAAATACCTAGATGCAATTAAACACCTCGCTCACTAAAGTCTAATTATTTTAATTTGCTGCATTTGCTTTTAATTTAACCTTGGCCCTGTCTGCTTCCTACCCCACCCAAGTGTGAACAGAATTAATTCACTCGATACATTTTAATTTAGACTTATCTTTTCCCCTTTGTTAGTATAGCTCTCAGCTCCATTAGCATGTAACCACACCCAGGTTGTGGCTGAGGGTACCCCAGAGGTCATTTATGAGCTGGCCTTTCTCCTTCTCAGCTGTTCCACTGTCCTCTTTAGGGAGGGTCCTCTCAATATGTTTACTTTCTGCTATAGAGACTGTGTGCTCATGTTAATGCTCTTTGAATTCTAGCATATTCACCATCATTTTTATAAATAGTAAACCTAAGTTTTTGAGATGTGGGGGATGGAGTAGGCTTGTAATTCCAGCAGGCCCTACTTGAGATTATTCACTAGTTTAGGATTTCCCCTGAGCCATGCTTTCCACAAACTATACGAGATCAAGTTGTTAATTCTGGTACTACCAATAGCAACAAACAAGTCCATTGAGCAGTAAAGAGCTTGGGAAAGAGTGACTGCTATTGATGTCTGTGACCTGTTTGGTAAGGGACTCATACACTGTCTAAGAACGCACAGTCGGATGTCAGAACTAACTCATGTTCCATAAAGCTGCAGTGCTTTGCATCAGGAAGAGAATCAGACAGGCCTCTGGAACCTGTTGCCCCACACTTTCAAAATGATATGTAACCTTCTGTAGAAGGGACAGTCAGTTGGAGGATTAAAGGAAGGACCATGAGGGAGCATGAGGTCAGGAGTGGGGCTCCCCTGCACAGGAGGGTGGAACCTCTCTTACATTGCTTCCAGATTTCTTTCTGTCCAGAACGAGCATATTCTAGAAAATTCAGTACCATCAAACCCTAGAGAGTACTTTGTGTGATTGTGCTGTTCTCTGTGTTATACATTTATTTCATCAGATAAAGGGAAGTCCTGCAGAGCGGAGCGAAGTGTTCCTCCCCCAGTACTGCAGCCCTGGGTGAGCTCTAGAGAAATGTTGACTGCCTTCGAAGCAGCATCTGACGTTCAGTCTCATGTTTCTGCACTAATGACCGGCCCGTGCCTCAGTGTGTTGCCTTTTTGTCTATTAAGGAATCTGGCAATATCGTCAGTGCCTCTTGCGTTTTCACATTTACTACCCCAGGCCTTCAGAACTGTATGAGAAGTCTAGATATGAGGAACTCAATTGCATGGGTCTATCACTAAACTAAGAGGATTCCTGGGAAGAAGTTGATGTGAGTATTGACATTTGGTTATGAATCCACTTTTTCCTCCCTCAAGTCTAGTTTACATCTTATCATTGATACATCTATGTGAATTCTACAGGAGTATCATACCATATTTTCTTTCTTTGAACATTTGTAAAGACCTTGCAAAAGAAAAAAAGACACACCACAACACCACACACACACACACACACAACACACAACTCAGTCTGTAAATGTCTTGAAGAATTTCTATACAGTTAGTATAGCCATTATCAATACCTTCTAAAGATTTCTTTTAATTCTTTGGTCTGTTCAATATTGGTTTTATTGTATTAGTTTGCAAATATTGAGATGACTATAATGGAAGTACATTTTGACTTGTAACTTGAAATGCTGTGTAGTTCTTTTTTTTTCTAGAAATGATAAATTCTTACTTTTTCTTATGTGACTATTAATGTTGTTTACTTTTGGTGGTACTGGAATCAAATTCAAGGCCTGGAGTGTGTGTGATCTAGTAACTGATATTCTTAGCCTCGATTTACTTATTCTAGTATATTTAGTTATTCTTTTTTTAATTAGATACTTTATTTATTTACATTTCAAATGTTATCCCTTTACCAGTCTCCCCTCTTCAAACTCCCTATCCGATCCCCTCCTTACCCTGCTTCTATGAGGGTGCTTCGCCACCCACCCAGTCCCGCCTCATCGCCCTAGCATTCCTCTACACTGGAGCATGAAGCCTTCACAGGACCAAGGGCCTCCCCTCCCATTGATGCCAGATAAGGCCATCCTCTGATACATATGGAGCTGGAGCCATGGGTCCCTCTCTGTGTACTCTTTGGTTGGTGGTTTAGTCCCTGGGAGCTCTGGAGGGTCTGGTTGGTTGATACTGTTTTTCTTCCTATGGGATTATAAACCTCTTCAACTCCTTCAGTTCTTCACCTAACTCCTTGGGGTTGCAGTGCTCAAGCCAATGGTTGACTGTGAGAATCCACATCTGTATTGGTCAGGATCTGGCAGAGCCTCTCTGGAGACTCATGTTCCTGTCAGCAAGCACTTCTTGGCATCAGCAATAGTGTCTGGGTTTGGTGTCTGCATGTGGGATGGATACCCAGTTAGGGCAGTTTCTGGATGTCCTTTCCTTCAGTCTCTGTTCCACTTTTGTCCCTGTATTTCCTTTAGACAGGAGCAGTTCTGGGTTAAAATTTTGGAGATGAGTGGGTAGCCCATCCCTCAACCAGGGTGTGGGGCATGCCTAACCTCTGGATATGGTCTTGACCGTTTCTCCCTCCCCTTTGTGGGGTATTTCAGCTAATGTCATTCCTGTGTTGTCCTGGGAGACTCTTGCTCTCCTGGCATCTGAGGCTTTCTGGTTGCTACCCCCTGTTCCCCATCTCCCATTGCTACACACCTCTGTTCAATTTCCTGACCCTCTGTACATCTCTGCCATCTCCTCTCATACCTGATTCTTCCTCTCTTTCACCTCCTCATCTTCTCTTCCTCCGAAGTCCCTCCTACCCTCTACTTCCCTTGATTATTTTGTTCCTCCTTCTAAGTAGGACTGAAGCATCCATTCTTTGGTCTTCCTTCCTCTTGAGCTTCATGTGGTCCATGAGTTGTATCATGGGTATTCCATGCTCTTTGCCTGATATCCACCAATCAGTGAGTACATACCATGTGTGTTCTTTTGTGACTGAGTTACCTCACTCAGGATGATATTTTCTAGATCTGTCCATTTGCCTGCAAATTTCATGAAGTCATTGTTTTTAATAGCTTAGTACTATTCCATTGTGTAAATGTACAACATTTTCTGTATCCATTCCTCTGTTGAAGGACATCTGGGTTGTTTCCAGCTTCTGGTTATCATAAATATGGCTGCTATGAACATAGTGGAGCACGTATCCTTATTACATGGGAGCATCTTCTGGGTATATGCCCAGGAGTGGTATACCTGGGTCCTCAGGTAGTACTAAGTCCAATTTTCTGAGAAACCACCAGACTGGTTTCCAGAGTGGTTGTACCAGTTTGCAATCCTACCATCAATAGAGGAGTGTTCCTCTTTCTCCACATCCTTACCAGCATCTGCTGTCACCTGAGTTTTTGATCTTAGTCATTCTGACTGGTGTGAGATGGTATCTCAGGGTCATTTGATTTGCATTTCCCTGATGACTAAGGATGTTGAACATTTCTTTAGGTGATTAGAATGGCTACTCCAGCTTGTTTCTTGGGACCATTGGTTTGGAAAATTACTACTCTGAGGTAGTGTCTGTCTTTGTCACAGAGGTGCATTTCCTGTATGTAGCAAAATGCTCTGTCCTGTTTATGTATTAGTTTATGTCTTTTTACTGGGGAATTGAATCCATTGATGTTAAGAGAAATAAAGGAAAAGTGATTGTTGCTTCCTGTTATTTTTGTTGTTAGAGGTGGAATTATGTTTGTGTGGCTATCTTCTTTTGAGTTTGTTGAAAGAAGAATACTTTCTTGCGTTTTCTAGGGTGTAGTTTCCTTGCTTGTGTTGGAGTTTCCCATCTATTATCCTTTGTAGGGCTGGATTTGTGGAAAGATATTATGCAAATTTGTTTTTGTCATGGGATATCTTGGTTTCTCCATATATGTTAATTGAGATTTTTGCTGAGTATAGTAGCCTGGGCTGGCATTTGTGTTCTCTTAGGGTCTGAATGACATCTGTCCAGGATCTTCTGGCTTTTATAGTCTTTGGTGAGAAGTCTGGTGTAATTCTGATAGGTCTGCCTTTATATGTTACTTGACCCTTTTCCTTACTGCTTTTAATATGTTTTCTTTGTGCATTTGATGTATCGATAACTATGTGATGGGAAGAATTTCTTTTCTGATCTAGTCTATTTGGAGTTCTGTAGGCTTCTTGTATGTTCATGGGCATCTCATTCTTTAGGTTAGGGAAATTTTCCTCTATAATTTTGTTGAAGATATTTACTGGCCCTTTAAGTTGAGAATCTTTACTCTCATCTATACCTATTATCCTTAGGTTTGGTCTTCTCATTGTGTCCTAGATTTCCTGGATGTTTTAGGTTAGGAGCTTTTTGCATTTTGCATTTTCTTTGATAGTTATGTTAATGTTTTCTATGGTGTCTTCTACACATGAGAGTCTCTCTTTTTGCTGTTATATTCTGTTGGTGATTTTTGCATCTATGACTCCTGATCTCTTTCCTAAATTTTCTATCTCCAGGGTAGTCTCCCTTTGTGATTTCTTTATTGTTTCTACTTTTTAGATCATGGATGGTTTTGTTCAATTCCTTCACTTGTTTGGTTGTTTTTTTCTGTAATTCTTTAAGGGATTTTTTTTGTTTCCTCTTTAAGGGCTTCTACCCGTTTACCTGTGTTCTCCTGTATTTCCACAAGGGAGAACCTTATTTATTATTTATGTCCTTCTTAAAGTCCTCTGTCACCATCATCATCATAAGATGTGATTTTAAATCACAGTTTTGCTTTTCTGGTGTGTTGGTGTATCCAGGGCTTGCTGTGGTGGGAGAACTGGGTTCTGATGATGCCAAGTAGCCTTTGGCTTCTGTTGCTTATGTTCTTGCCCTTACCTCTTACCATCTGGTTATCTCTGGTGTTCGCTGGTCTTGCTGTCTCTGACCGCGGCTTGTCCCTCCTGCAAGCCTGTGTGTCAGTACTCCTGGGAGACCAGTTCTCTCTCTCCTGGAAGAATTTCAGTATGGAGAGCTATGTCACAGAGTCAGCTCCAGGGTGCAGATGGAAACTGGAAGGTTCCTGTCCCAGGCTGCTCAGTGGTTTCTGTGTTGTGATGGCTCTGGGCAGGTCCCTCTCCAGCTTGGTATTTGAGCAGAAGTGGTGGTCTTACCTGTGTTCTTCTGTGTGTCAGCACTCCTGGGAGACCAGCTCTCTCCCGTGGCATTTGGGTACTGAGAGCTGTGGCACAGGATCAGTTCCAGGCACAGGTGGAAACCAAAAGCTAGTTATTATTTTTATTTAGTAGTTGCATATCACATCTCTATCAGTTGGACAGTATCATAGGTGCTGAGCCAAATTCAAAATGCTTTATATTCTCTAAAGACTTTCTGAAAAAGAGAAGCTGTAGAAAAGCATATGAGCTAAACACAGAAGCACCTAGACATGCCATGCTAGGTAAGGTAGGTCTAGAAAAGGTCCCTTAAGTGTGCAATATTTTGTTAAAATTTAAGAAAGAGAAAAAAACAAGTCAAGGTAGTTGGGGAGGATGTGAAAAGAAACATGTTGGCTAGTGGTATGAAGCTCAGGCCATCTAGAAGGCAGCCATGTGGAGCTTCAGAAAGATACAAAGCAGAGAGTAGCACAGAGGGCCTGGATCATAGAGAAGCATATATTCCATCTGAATTGTGTTGGCCATGGGGATCCTGTGAGTAACAACATTATTTGGCAGAGATATAGGAAACAGGTTTGGGGGACAAATGTCTTTGACGAGATTAGTGGTGCTCTGAAGGAGCCCTATTGTGGAAAGAGAAGTGAAGAGGATGGGGTGCACCTTGTTGCTTCCTTTTCCTTCACAACCTGCCACCCATCTCCTTCCCCCACCCCATGTACGCTCTCTAGATTTTCTTATGTTACTGGTAGCTGTTTTTGTGGTTTACCTCTATTTGTAAGTCTACTTTTTCTGGTCTCTTGTTAAATCTACTGTATGAATAAAGTAACGTCAAGTGTTCCCAAGTTCTGTTTAAGAATAATCTAGATCTTTAAAACTTCAGTAATGTAGTCTTAAAGGGAAAAAAAAAAAAAACAAAAACCAACCTGTAATTGCCCAACTGGTTTATGTCAGCATTTTGGAAAGAATAGTAGTCTTTAGAGCAGTATTAGTGATATAAACCCCCTGGAGAGTGAAGAAGGCCTGGTGCATGCTAATTTTGTACTTATCCAGGTGGGAGAAGGAGAGGAATAGCCAAAGCTATAGATAGAACAAAGGCATGTCAGTAGCAACCTGGTCGCAGTTTGGGCTCAGCTCTCCTCACCAATCCCATATAGTGACACTGGTAGTTTATTTACTTATTTTTAACCTGTATCATATTAAGATCTAACTTTGACAAATTGCATTTTGATTTATAGTCTGTGCTTTTGGCTTGTGCTTTAATGGCATTAGCCAACTCTAGACACATACTGAATTCATTATGTACCTTATGTATGTAAGTAGTAATACTTCCTTTTAATGAACATACGGTCACATCAAAGCGCTGTCGAGCGTGTTTTACAAAGGCGTCTTTGTGCAGTGTTCCTCAGAAGTTTGGAGACGTGTGTTAAGTCGAAGAGTAATATGCTGTATTTTAAGTTGCATTTTTAATGGAGTAATATATTATAATTTTGCTCGCTCTTTAAGGTGAATTAGTGTCGTCTGCCTGATTCTTGATTTTTAGGCTTTGGTTTTTAATTAGAATTCAACATTTTGACATATAAATTTTATTTATGACCAGATGAATTAAGAATTCATAAAGTAACTTGACTTTAAATCTGTAAACTGAGATATGTTGCTGAGAAAAAATAGATAAGGCATGCTTTTCATATTGCATATAGGTGATAAGAAATTCATGACTCTACTTACACAGCCATTTGGCGTAGCACTAAGCCTTAGCAATGTCAACTAACAAGCCTCCTCTCCTCTTCTTCTAAACATTTATTTCATCTTTATTTATATGCATGTATGTGCCTGATTGTATACCTGGTGTGTGTGTGCGTGTGCGTGTGCGTGTGTGTGTGATGTGTTTTGTGTGTTTATAGAAGCCAGAAGAAGACATCAGATCCATTGGAGTTCTATGGCCTTACAGGTAGGTGTGAGCCATCTGATATGGGTACTGGGAACCAAACTTGGATCCTCTGAAAGAGTAGCCAGATCTCTTGACCATCTTTCTAGTTCCATAAACAATGTTCTTGTCCTGAAAATGTGGATAAAATTTGAAGACAGGGCTTTTCAGGCAGGTTGGTAGAATTAGAGTAGCCGCTCATCAGATGGGTTTTATGTCCCTTTGGGTTCTGAGCACCCTTCCATGGTGTAGATTTGAGTGATAGCCACATGTTCCAGCTGAAACAGCAACTTCACAGCCTCATCAGTGTATGGGTCTAATCAGGACAGTAGTCTTTTTAGTGGAATCAAATGCATGGTGGTCTTTTCTTCAGGAAGAAGGAATCTTTGTAAGACACACCAGGCAATCCTTTTAATTTTTGGGAAAACAGACTTTGGGAGAAAGACTAGGCAGGATGTTCAGACTCTAGCTTGGACAGGGGTTCTCTTCTGCAGGAACATGGAAAGCATCAACGGAATAGTCCTAGTCCATAGGGATATCGTGGGCATCCAGATAGAGTTCTAGTCCTCTGGAACATGGAGGGCAGCCAGGCAGGTTCTAGTCCGTGGGGATGTTTAGGGAATCGAGGCAGGGAGATGTACATTTGTTTAGGGTGGACTGTCTCTGTAGGGACCACTAGACCCCCGTGGTCTGAAGGCAGAAATCAATGTGTGGGCATATGATAGCTTTTGGCAGATGGGGGCTCCTTGTAAATCACCACATGTGGTGAAGGTTGACTGTGGAGCTGCATGGGGCCTAGCCCGTGGTTGAAGGCCACCAAGAATGACAGACAGCAGGGCAAGGGCACCTTGACTGTCCTGGGAACTAATAAGATGCTTTCACAATAGCCTAGAAAGACCTTGAGAATTGCCAGGGACCTGGCAAGAAGCCCCACACACAGAAACACAGAATTTGATTACTTTGACTTTTTTCATTATAAAATGAAAGTGAAAACATTGGTAATGGCTGTATGTCCCAGCTTTGTATTTAAAAGATGAGAGTGAAAGTACTGAATATATTTCCAGTTTCATGTGGACTTGTATAATATCTATATTTGTAACTTATTTTTTAAATTGTAGTGTTTAGAAGTGTAAGGTGCTAATTTCGGAGTAATTTTTTTTTAATACTCGTCTTATTACATGCACATGACTACTTCATAGATAAAGGGAACGTTTTTGACATTCCCTGAAACCTTCTTTATTATTTTTTTTTGAAAGAGCTAGTTGGAGTGGTTTTATTTTTATTTTTTGAGACAAGGTTCTGCTAGGTAGCCTCCACTAGTCTCAGGTTTCCAATCCTGCGTCTCAGCTTTCAGGAACTAGGGCTACAGGCTTGTGCCACCATTTTAAGCAAGAGCTGTTTATGCTATTGTTTTGTTGTAATGTATGTAATAATTTATCTGAAATGAATCAACAGCTTATTTATTGAATTATTTTTATTTGTAACCTCATGCAATTATTGAGTGTAAATTCCAAGCTGTAGAATATTGGAAACACTTTCCTTCAGTCCAGGGGAAATATCGATTATATATGTAGCTATTTCCCTCCTCCTGCTTTCCCAAAGGGGGAAGTTCTGTATTACATGTTTATATTATTTTCATCAACACATTTATGTTAATACATGGCTATGGTGTGTGGCACATTATTAGATATATACAGTTGCAATATTGATACCCTTTCCTTGTTAACTATGGTGTACATAAACACTATGTCTTTTTGTCTGGAAGACAATCAGATATTCTGCTATTAGCAAGCAATGAAATTAAGTATTTTCACCTTGCTGTTTTTGCCTGAGTATGATTATTGGTGACCAGGCTGTGTTAAGCTGATTGGCATTAGAACAACTCAGTCGTTGTAAATTGATTACTATTACCAAACCAAACAAACAAGAAACAGAATCTCAACATCTCTCTGCTTGCCAGGCATCCTGGTCCTTGCCAGAGATAAGCTAGAGGGTATTCATTTCCCCCATTCATTCTCCTGAGAAACTGCACATCTGATGAAGTCTTGTGCTGTACAAATAGAAAGTCCAGAGAAGAAGCCCATGATAATCATCAATATAAGGTCTGGATACTTTCAGTAAAAAATCAGACAGAGGGCTGGGGTATAGCTTAGTGGTTTTTTTCCCCCTTCCTGACATATACAAAGGCCTGGGTTCATCCTAGCACCCCATTACACATGGTTGATGGCAAACCCTACAATCCTAGCATTTGGAAGGTGGAGGCAGAATGTTTTCCATTTGAACACTATGTAAAATGAGAGATAAGATCAATTTAATAGAAAGTAATGTTTCTTGACTATGGTAGTTTCGTACTTGCAATTTTTCCATGTAGTCTGAATTTGGCCATTTCAGAGGTTTCAATAGATGGTAAGAGAAGTTGTTCTTAGCAGTAACTTACAGATGAAGAAATTGGCTCAGGAAGGGTCTGAACCTGGTGATGGGCAGGGTTCCGACCAGGCATGGCCAGTTTTCACGTGTCCTCTCCCCAGTGGAGGTCGGCTCCTGGTAAACAGGTTTTCAGATAATCTGGACTCTTGGCGCTGGTCATAATGATTTGATAACAGCTTGATAAAGGATGGAATCTTTTGTGATTAGAGAGACGAGACAAATCTGATAAGAAACTATCTCTGGGACGAAACAGATAAAGGTTCTCAGAAGGCTTCTTGCGCTTTGAATTCCCTGGCTGGTCCCCAGTGCGGGATTCCTTATGTTTATTATGTAAGTCACACTCTGAGTCACTCCTGGGGTTGGCCATTCCTGCATTTTGTTAAAACCTATTCAGACAAATAGAGCGAATGGGCCTGTGAGAGTGAAGGAGTTCATGTATGTTGGCTTGTTCTGTGATGAAAGGCGACTTAGTTACATAAAGGGATTTTTGCTTGTTATATAAGTAAGTTGTTAATTTTTTAGTTGGTTTATGTTAAATCTGAAGATAAAAACTTAAGTAGAGCTGGTAGATGCCAGGAAAATCTTTTCCGCCTGCCCTGTGGCAGGTATGATAAGCAGTTGAGGCACAGTGTGTGGGCATGCTCAGTTTAGTGATGTGCAGAAGAAAAAATAATTATTTTGTGTTCCTCCTGCCCCCTCCCCACTGCTCTTCCCTCCTCTCCCACCTCCTCTTCTTTCTCTCCTTCCTTTTGGGTCTCTTGATACAGGGTCTCTCTGTGTAGCCCTGGCTGCCTCTTAGAGCTCTAGTTAGACCAGGCTGGCCTTAAACTCACAGAGGAGTGCAGGGGTTAAAGATTCATACCACCACTAGCCCTTCTTCTTTTTCTTGACTTTTGTCACCACGTAGCCCAGACTGGCTTTGGATCTGCTGTTTTCCTGCATCAGTGTCCGAAATGCTGGGATTGCAACTTTGAGCCACTATACTTGGCAAGGGAAAGAGCGTTTCTTAGGAAGATTCTTGAGTGACAACAGAAATGTTGGGAAGGCAAAAAAGGCTTAGCTTGAAAATAATGAATGGAAAATGATTTGAAGAACCCTGTTCCAGGATCTGTGCTCTCTTCACTGCTGCAGGTTAGCAGATGACTGCCTCAGTGCTGGCCTCTCTGCCACTGTTGTAGTTAGAAAGAGGACAGTGCTGCCACTAGGCTTACACTGCCTTTAAAAAAAAAATCTCTAGCACTGGATAGAGGAAAGTCTATGACTGGGGACCAAGCAAGACTAGAGACTGACCTTTCTTCTTCTGTGGGAAGGAAGCCCCTTTGTAAGGCTAATGTATGAGACAGGGAACTAGGTAGACATTAGGAAGCCAGCCAAGAAACCACAGCAAGTACCAGGCTACTGGCTTCTGTTAATGGCTGTTTAAAGGACTGTAATTCAGCTTTACCATATTTTGCCCAGGTTAGTACGTTTTTATAGCTAGTGTTGGTTTCCTCTGTAAAAACCATCAAAATTTCCTGTTTTTGGTTTTGCTTTTTAAGAGAAAATGAAGAGCCCTGGATGGAGATTTGTTAAGTTTAGTAGCAATATACTGCTGTGTCAGTATCATTTTCCAAGGTCCAATTCCATTCTCATGTCTTCCTATTTATAAAGGAAAAAAAAATATCTGCTTTTCAGTCCTAGTGAAAGGAAAGCAAATTCAAAGGGAAGTGAAATTCATGGATTTAGATAGAAATGGACTGTCACATATTTGAGGGAGGGAACGTTTGCCAGACTGATGACCAGTAAACTGTTATTTTCCATCACATGGCCCCAGGGATTGAACTCAGGTCCTCAGACTTAGTAGCAGACACCTTGACCTGTTGAACCATTTAGAATTGAAAAGTATTCAGTTTTTTTTTTTTTCTTTAACATTTTGACAAGAACCATAACTTTTTTGAGACCACATCTCACTGTGCAGCACTGGCTGTTTAAGGTCCTCTCTCCCCTCTTCTCTCTCTCTCTCTCTCTCTCTCTCTCTCTCTCTCTCTCTCTCTCATGTGTGTGTTCACTTTACCTACCGAGTCATCTCCTCTGCTCTCTCTTTTCTCTCTTCTGATCAGGTGATGGTAGTGGTGACTCTAAAGGTCCCTTGGATGGGTTTATAATCTGATAAGGTAAATCAGGAATCCACAAGTGTTGCACAAGGAGCCTAGGGCAAACCTTTTACTGTAAATGGGGATTCTGGTGCGATTCCTAGAGAACTGTGTTTATACCTGGAAAGGAAGGAAATCCTTAATTGTGCTGGTATACTTGAGTCTCCTTTGTCAAGGGCCTTCAACCTGATTCTGGAGTGAAGGAGGATTCTTGTCTCTTTGCCCTGCCTTTCTCTCTTGTCTCATTTCTCCTAGAGTAGCTGAGAGAAGAGACCATCAGATGCAGTGACTCAGGACTTAGTCTGTGGAGACCAACCTTGACCCCAAACACATATTCCCTGGGAAAGAAACTTTGCAAATCTCCCCCAAATTTAGGAGAAAAGAGCTGGTATGTCTGGAGCATTAGGCTTAGTGGCATTTTAGAAAACTTCAGGGGAAAGGGAAAGTACTCGGACATGAGAACCTCGGGAACATGCGACTGCCACAGATATATGAATTTTATTCTTGTAGCCCGCAATCCAGGGCAGCTGGATCAATCTGACCTTTTTTGTTTTTCTTTTTCTTTTTTGGTTTTTTTCAAGACAGGGTTTCTCTGATAGCCCTGGTGTCCTAGAACTCACTCTGTAGACCAGGCTGGCCTCGAACTCAGAAATCCGCCTGTCTCTGCCTCCCAAGTGCTGGGATTAAAGGCGTGCGCCACCGCCGCCCAGCCAATCTGACCTTTTTGATTTCTGTTTCCATAAATGATACTTTGGTACACAACACGGAGGTAGTTGCTATCTAATCAATATGCCAAAAGGAATGAATTTAAAATATATTCAGCCAAATTTTTGGAGTGACAATTATGTGTTGTCTACAGACTTGATCAACAAAGGTAGATCTTCTCAATCAGAAGTAGGTTTTCCAAAAGGACTTGTCAAATGAGCTTAGTGCATTTTGCAAACCAGAAGAGTAAACCTAGGCTGTTAGGCCTCATGATTGTATGGTTTTATTTAACAGTCCTCCTGTGTTTTGACTCTTCCAACTTCAATTAATTTTTGTCACATGGGTCTTTTCACTTTGGTCTTCTAAGAAGTAGTGAGAGGAAAGAAGGAAGAAAGAAAGAAATTTACAAAACCCCTCTTGGCTTGTGCTCGAAGGAATGCATTGTCCTCAAGTAGGCAGTCACAGGGAGTGTTCATTGTAAACTAATGTATAGAACATTTTGTACGAAAATAGCTAATGAATACTCAAAGCATTCTGTTGTTTGCATTTTAAATGAAGCTTCATTTTTGTTACTCTAGTTAGACTCCTAAGTGTCTGAGAAGTAGAAAACTCATCTCATTAGATTCATTTAAAACTTTTTTCAAGAAAGGGAAAGTCCTGAGGGTATAGAAACTTTACTTGTTTCAGTGTGTCGTGTTAAGGCATCTGACAATGTTTCCTTTACAGGAGGCCAAAGACCACAGATCCACCCTGATTGCTAATTATTCAGATTGTAAATAGCTTTTTCCAGAACTTAGGGTGAGACAAAGAAACACGGAAGAACAAAAGGCCTAGGATAATGAAAAAGATACTGGGAAGAGAAAGGCCAGGCAGAATTGTGATGCGGGTCACATCCTGTGCCTGCATTTAATTGTACCTTTGTACTAAATAATAAAAATGATTACATGTTCGGTGCTAACAGGTATCCCTTCTTGAGAACTGTAGTATGGATAAGTGACAGCAAATTACTCCAATTCATCAACCTAGAATATTATACCTTTGATTTTCTCTACTCTACATTAGAAGACTATATTCTATATTAGAAGACATTTTTCTGGAAAAATGTACATCAACCCAGGAGGATTTTTTTTTTTTTTTTAAAAACTTAATTCCTGGTAACTTGTATAAAAGATAGATGAATAATTTATGGTCTCAGTAAAAGAAAAGTCATTTTGTAGGCACTACCTACCATAATTGAGACATACTGATATTGGCTCTGTATTTCTGGTCCTTTGTGCTTCTGCATAAGGTCTGGCTATCACTGCAAGTTAGCAGCTATGGACTGTCATAACCAGTCTTCCTTAATTGCTTTTTAGAAGAAAGATTTACTTATTTATATGTTTTAGGGTTTATCTGCATGTATGTGTATCCTATGGGTGTGATGTCTGTGGAGCACCTTTTTTGTCTGGTGGGGGGTATGAGGGAGGGAGAGAAAAAGAGAGGACAGAGACAGAGAGAGAGACAGAGAGACAGAGACTGACTCATTATGTGCTTTGGCTAGCCTGAAAGTCTTTTATAGATAGACCTTGCTGTCCTCATAGAGATTCACCTGCTCTCTCTCCTATGTACAGGGATTAAGGAATGTGCCTTGATGCTGTTTTTTTTTACTTAACATTCATACAAAGTAGAGAAGTAATACCTTGAGGGCATATCACACGAGCTGGGTAATTTCAGAAACTCAGTCTTTTATAAAGGGTACTTCACACACACACACCACATAAGCTGGGTAGTTTCAGAAGTACTCAGCCTTTCTATAAAGGACACTCGCATGCATGCAGTCACGCATGCACGCACTGCCTTAGCCACATTCCTCCACCCAGGTGAGTGACACCCTCAAAATCTTGCAGTACAGAGATCTCAAGACACATCACTGCTGTGTGTCTGCCTCACGAAGCTCGCTCTGCATCATTCTCCTCTGGCTCCTGACCAACAGTCCTGACATACACCTTGGCACTTTCGTAATGATTTTTGGAAATTGTATGCTGTCAGAATTCTCTGAGAAACGGTTCTCATTTCACTTTTCTCTTTTAGCTGTGCTCGTCACATGTACTTGAAGCAGAAGTTAAGAATCTCCACAGTCTCACGTACACACACCTATTTTGCTCAGTTTTCTGTACTCTTCCTCTCAAAAGGGAAGTTTTAAATGTAATGGCTACATTAAATTAGCTTGACTTTTGTAGATTAGCCCAACTGGGAAGGGAAGCTGCTGGAGAGAGGTCACTGTGACACCAGAAGCCTGAGACAATGAAGCATTCTGTGAGGATTTTGTTGGAAATGGGGCTAAAGCTTTAGGAGAAGATATTCTTTCTGGCAGGCATCTGATCCCCTTTGCTCATCAAAATGATTGTGTCAGACTCAGGTCAGGGCATAGGAGGATGGGAGGAAATTCTCTTAATTGCAAACTGGCTGCTTGGTGATCGAATCATGACTGGTGTTGTTTTTAATAAACTTGCTCTTAAAAGTTAGACTTCACAGACTTTTTTACTCCATCCTTACAACCATTTTAACTTTTTAATAGTAGGGCTATTCTTCATTATTCTTTATACTTTGAATGGTTTTCTCTTCTCCTTCCCCCAACCTCTGATTCCCCCCACCCTCCTATTTGTCCTTTAATTTAGATGCCAGACTTAGTTCTGAGCATAGTATCTGTAAAGAGTATTTGTGTAAGGCCTGGCTCTTAGATGGCACATTCCAAAATGTATATGTTCATATGTGTTTCTGTAACAAAACCTCTCACTCTGCTTGGTCAAGGCCATTGGGAGTTAAGATAAAATCTCTACCCCAGCAACTGTGTTCTTTTTAGTGGGTGCATCTCATACTCTGTTTGGACAGTACCCCCTCTTCTATGGTTCTGTCCTGTGGTTGTAAGCTTAGTGTGTGCACATGTCAGATTTAAATTGCAAATAGAACAGAGCAGAGACATATTTGTGCACTTGCTGCCTGGGCCCTTGTGTGCATGCCCGGGTAATGGTGATGAGTGAACTGGAGATGCTGCGTGGTTCTGAGGAAATGGGTTGGAATGAACAGATCAATTGGGTGGGCATTTCAGTCTATCCTCTCCTGGTCTCATGACTGGCAGTGTTGCCAAAGTCCTTTTTCTCTAGAAATAGAATTACAAGACACATGGAGACACTTTCAAAATGTCAGGAAACAGAGTGGGGCCATTTAGATGAAAAAAATGAAAGTGTATCACACCTCAAGAAGTGCTCCCTGCAGGCTTCCTTGTCCCAGGGCAAAGGTCAAGTTGAAGTGAATAGAGGCAGAGATTTGCTCTGAATGCAGAGAGGAAGGTGGTGAAGAGATGCTTGAGCAGAATAGTTTTGGGAGGAGACAGGAACCTTGGCTCAGAGAATTTAAATTCTTTGGTTTTCAGCTCTTGGGAGGTATGAGGCATTGTGTGCTTCTCCACAGAGCAAGGACTACATGTGGGTACTCCTTAGGTCTGTCTGCCTGTTTATTTATTTAGACAGTCTCTATGTCGTCCTGGCGGTTCTGTAAGTCACTGTGTAGACCAGGCTGTCCTCAAAAGTCACAGATCTATCTACCTCTACTGCCTGTTGAGTGCTGGGAATAAAGGTGTGTGTCACATGACCAGCATTCCTGTCATCTCTTTACCCCAGAGAGAAAGCAACCTTAGAATGACATTCCATTTCATTTCTTGGGCTGTGTGTATTCATCTAGCCTTGTGCCGTGTATTATGTATTCTTACACTGATGAATGTTGGCTTCTTGGACTTGGCTGTTCTAAGCCACCTTAGGGTCATGCTGAGTTGAATCTTTTTCACTACTGCTGTTGCTATTGTTCCTTCTTGTATTTTGTATTCTCGAATTTTCTGATACAGTGTTTTAAGGGAAGTAAATGGCACTGCTCTGGATAAAGAACAATAAACATTTCGTACACCAGGCTTTAATAGCCATCCTCCCCTTACAGTGTGTGGACTTAGGAAGAGAGTTCCTTCCGGGCTGACATTCTTCAGGCAGTTTTCAAATAAGATGTTTGTGGGGAGGGCCCGCAGGATCTCCAGTCATCGATTCTCTCTTTATAACTTTGCCCTTTTCCCTGGAACATCTGACTCGTTCAGGGCTCCCAGACTGAATCACAAGGAAGAAACTTTACATAAACCATTTATACTACGAGTTTGGTATGCTGGTGGCATCAATCAACAACAATATCCATTAGATTCATCCCTGTATCAGTAGTATCTTGATAGAACTGATCCCGATGTGTGGGAATTTGAACTCTGCTTCAATACATCTAGCTGCGGATAATTAATTATTCAGGGCACAGAGACCCCGGACCTGCAATGTAGAGTAATTCTCCCTGGTCAGCGTTAACTGTGCTGGCAATAATAAATAGGAAAAGTCTCCAGTGATGCCAGTATTTTAAAGTGATTAATCATCTCTTCCCCCTTCTCCTCCCCCTTAGTTTTCGTTAACTAAGATTTTTCAGCAATAAATCTCTAACAACACAGGTAGGGATTGTTCTGTAATTAAATTTTGCCCTGCTTAATTTCTTACCTTTTATGTGCTATTAAAAAGTGTTACATTTTAAGAAGCTCCGATCAACATTCAAACCAAGAGAAATCCTTTTATGGAATACTGAGATTCTCTGTGGAAGAGGAAAGTCTTGCTTTTGAAAATAAGATAGGCATGCACTCATAAAAAATTGTTGTCAACACCAGTTGGGGTGTCAGATATTCCAAGGTTTTGAATTGCCTCGCTTCCATGTTTAGGGTTTTTTTCTGTATTGGAAAAAAGTCTGACACATACATATGTTCTCACATGAAGAGAATAATTACTTATTTGAGAAATAAGTTTAAAACTTTGGGATAATTGATGTCAGTTCTGTAGGAAAGGAATAATTCCACCATTTTCTCTTATACAAAATGCATTTGCTGAAGAGGCAGGTAAATGTCACCCGAGGATGACCATGTATTTCCAGATGGTACCCTGTAGAGCTGCCCAGCCATCACATAGATCCCAGGTGACAGGGACAGATGTGATATATTTGTTGTGACACACTTCTGTACCACCAGTTTGTGGCTCGAGGTGACTCCTGTCCTCCCTCCATGCTTTTCTCTGCTTCAGGACAACACAACGATGCACGGATGAACCTCGCCATTGCCCTCACTGCTGCCAGGTACGGGGCTGCCACGGCCAATTACATGGAGGTGGTGAGCTTGCTCAAGAAGACAGACCCGGAAACTGGGAAAGAGCAAGTGAGTGGTGCCCGGTGCAAGGATGTGCTCACAGGTATGCCAGGGTCCACGAGGGAGGCATTTCCTAGCATTTGCCCTGCTTGTATAATGAGTGAGGATTTGTCTGTCACTTTTCTTTTGGTGAAAGGCAGACTTCAGTCATCTTAATTATATTCCTTACTGTCAACAATGCCTGGTTTAACATGAAAATGGTCCCTTGTGGGACTTGCCAATTTTCCCCCTTTGTGTTAAATAGTAACCTAATGATAAGGATAATAATAAATGCCCACAGATCTCTCACTGCCGTGAAGGCCTTTCATTCCCCTCACAGAAACATGTGATTAGTAAAATTAAATCAATGTACCAAGTCTCCAAGCATCACTTAGGTGACACAGGCAGAGCCTTTGAGTCAATCACTTATAACTCAATAAGATTTCCAGTCTTGGCACAGCCAAGCTAGGTAGGCACTTGCATCCTTTCTTGAACAAGAACAAAACTTGTGAAATATATTTTCTCCCTCTAATGCAGTTAAACATTTGGGTATTTTTTTCTAGTTGAAAAAAATGCAATTAATTTAGTACGTGTGTGTTTATGTGCGTCACATGCACGTGCTCACATGTGCGTGTCAGAGCTTGAATGTGGAAGTCAGAGGATGACGGAGAGTCAATTTTCTCATTCTGCTCTGTAGACTCAGGATCAAACTCAGCTTTTCAGACCTGACATAAGTATCTTAATCCACCGAGCTAGCCAGCTCTCTTCTTTTATCCCTCCCATCTTTCCTTCCCTTCCTCCCTACCTTTTTGAACCCAGGGCTTTTTGAATATTAGGCAGGAGTTCTTATCCCCAGTGGAGGATATCCCCAGCCTCCTGATTGATCATAGCACTTTTTAAATAGACTGAGAACCATGATGAAAGTGGTGTACCGCTTTCCGTTTTAGTGTGGGCTCGTTTTGAGTAAATTTACTCAGAAGTGAGCCTTTCCTTTGGCTCTTCACTAACTCTGGCTGTTCCTGTCACTTAGTGTGGTATGTACTAATATACTTCACCATAGGTTAAGCTAATAGATGAACTAATAATCAGTCCTGGTGAGCGGAGAACAAACCGAGTATGTAATTGATGTTGCTTTTCTTCATAGGGGAGGAGTTTGACGTGAGAGCCAAGTGCGTTATCAATGCCACCGGCCCTTTCACAGACTCCGTTCGCAAAATGGATGATAAGAATGTTGTTCCCATCTGCCAGGCCAGTGCGGGGGTCCACATTGTGATGCCTGGGTACTACAGGTAACAGCACTCTGTTTTGACACCCATCACCCGAAAAACTGTTTCCCAAGAGATTACACACTGAATGTCTTCTATGACACTCCTTTTAACATTTTTGAAAAGTGTTTTATTTGAATTTTGTGGTTTATTTTTTTTTTTTTCATTGTATGTATTAGTTGTCTTAGGTTCTGTTAGTCTAGGGACATTTTCTCACAAGCTTTTATTGTATATAGGGCATATCTCTCTCATGTCCTCCATCCATATTGGTGTCAAATTCTTGCCTATTCTCTTGACTCAACTTCCTAATAATTGATATATAGCTGTCAGTCACCATACACACACCTTCATCTAGTTTGTTAACTGCTGTACCCTTATGTCAGACTAGCTTACAAACTGGGTGATTTTGGTAGTTATAAGATTTTTTGAGCTTAGGCTACTACATAGAGTGAAGCTTGTTTGCCCTTTTTCTTGTTGGTCATTTGCAGAAATGCGTTTATGGATTAGTAAAGTTTGATATAATCCTAACTAACATTCCACAGATGTAATGATCATCGTCAGTTATGGTAACAGCTTTTAGGTGTCTGTTTGGGAGAGGTAGGAGTGGTTACTATTATGTTTTTAGAGATTGACTTGTTTTCATCCTACGTGTATTGGTATTTCACTTG
Organism: Mastomys natalensis; assembly: GCA_021653895.1. NCBI lineage: Eukaryota > Metazoa > Chordata > Mammalia > Rodentia > Muridae > Mastomys > Mastomys natalensis. The sequence continues at coordinate 369,336 of JAJTUV010001051.1, forward strand.
CAAGTCTATCTCTTGTGCCACATGCATGTCTGCAGCCCGTGGAGTCCAAAAGAAGGTTGGTATTCCCGGTCTTGGAGTTAGTGGATGCCAGACACTGTGTGGGTAGTAGGAATCAAAGCTGAGTTCCTTTGAGGAGCAGTCACTGCTTTTTAACTGCTGAGCTATCTCCCCAGCCCCACTAATTTAACTTCTATTATTTTCAGTTATGTGTCTATGTCTGCGCATAGGTTATGTACACATGACTGCAGGTACCTGAAGAGGATAGAGAGATTGGAAGCCCTGGAAGTGGAGCCACAGGTTATTGTGAGCCACCCAACAAAGATGCTTGGAATAGAGCTGTGCTTCTTTGGAAGAGCAGTCAGTGCTCTTAACCACCTAGCCGCGTCTCCAGCCCCAGAGGAATTATTTTAACTTCAGAAAACCCAATATACAAACATGATTTTTGTCAATCTACTCTTAAAAACCCAATCTGGAATTTTCCTCGGATTTGTGGTTTCTTCCAAAAGCAGCACCAACCTCCCACTGACTGCTGTACACAAATGTAATCACCTCTTCCCTCTAGCCTGCTTTTTTACTACTGACAAGAGGTCAATTTTTTTCTGGTAATGTGTGTACATACTGTTAGCTCTAACACTGATTGCTAAGTGGTTAACAATAAATTGATTTCAGTTTAACTAAGGGTTCTTCAGGAAAGCAATGGTCTGCATGAGAAAAATGTTCATTACCTTTAATCCTAGACACACACATAAATTAGCCAGCTTCCCCTGCTGATGCCAAATGAATCATACAGATTGAAAAGAGCTTCCACCTCTCCCATTGTACTGACTGTCACTAGAACTGACTTTTTAAGGTGACCTTGCAGAACTAATCCTTCATAAGAAAACAAACTTTTCCTCGAGGGAGACTATGAAGTAGGTAATTTAGAACTGATGAAAGATACTTCCAAGTGGATTCTTAAAATTTTATACCATTTGTTAGTAGCTCTGTCTTCCCTGTGCTTGTTAATTTTATGCTTGACACATATGTCTTTACTTAAGCAACTGATTCTCTACAGGTTCCAGTACATGTCGGCTGGTAACTGTCACCTTCACCCTTTAAATGGCTTTTATTGCCCGTGGAAGTTTCTGAGCGTCTCAAGAGTTACACTTTTCTAACTATACTTCCTACCTGGGTCACTAAATATTAGAATCTTATGCTTAACTTTATCATGTGTATTATTTGAAACCTGTCATGAGTTTTCTGGTCCATGAGGTGGTTGTATATAAATGATGTCAACATGATATTTCTCTGAAGTTTCTCAAATGTTTTGTTTCAACAAAAAGACATTTATCAAACTGAAGTTTGGAATGAATGTGTTAGTGTCCAACCTAAAGTGATCGATGACTTAATCTAAGGGTGTATCAATTTGGAGCCCTCTTTCCTACTCCTAAAGCATAGAAGACTTGAGATTGACTAGAAATTGTAGGTCTGATGGCAAAATAAGATTTAATGGTTTTTTTTTTTTTTGGTTTTTCGAGACAGGGTTTCTCTGTGTAGTCCTGGCTGTCCTGGAACTCACTCTGTAGACCAGGCTGGCCTTGAACTCAGAAATCTGCCTGCCTCTGCCTCCCAAGTGCTGGGATTAAAGGCGTGCACACCTCCACCCGGCTAATGCTTTTTTATAGAGACCAAAAAATATCGGATACTTTTTAGTGCGTAATTGTGAAAATTCACTTGCCCTCTGGGTCCTTGGATGGTCAGGAAGACTTCAGGGAAAGGCTAGACTCCGAATGAAGGATGCTTTCCCTGGGCTCTTTGGATTTAGAACACATGGCATGTAGGGCCATGTGAGAGAGAGAGTGATCCTCCTTGTAGTCTATATAAAGAAGAGGAACTAAAGAAGTTGACTGAAGATTTCTGTTTTGTACAAAGTAGTTTTTGTTTGCTTTTAAACAGTTGTTACCCTCTCATTCTTACCCATTTGAATGAATCTCTATTAAATATTTTAAGGTTTAATGTTTTAAAGGGTATAATAAACATAAGAGGTCTACTCCTGTTCTTTACATATATATTTGTGGAAGGGAGATTTCTTGAAAATTACTTAAACTAAGTGTGATTGTTTCTTGTCTAAGGAATGTCACTGTAGAACATACCTTTAACACTCGCTCTCTGTGAGAATTCAATAAAGTGTGACAGCTATTTAAAGATTTCCCATTACTCTATTTGAATAAGACAGTTTTGAATTTTTCCCACTTCTTTCAACTTCACATATTCTTGAAAGTGTAATAAGCACACTCAAACAATAGTTTTTAGTCAGCCATCCATGGGTTTTATTTTTAACTTAATGTATTTATTTTATATAGATGGATATTTTGTCTGCGTGCATGTTTATTCACATTGAGCATGCCTGATACCCAAGGAGGTCATAAGAGGGCATTCTATCCCCTGAAACTAGAGTTATAGATGGTTGTAAGCTGCCACATGGGTGCTAGAAATTGAACCCTTGTTGACTGGAAGAGAGGCTAGTGTTCTTAACCACTGAACCGTGTCTCCAGCTCATCTACCAGTTTTTTATTAATGCTTGTTTACAGTTGCCCATTCTTGTGAGTGCATTTGTGATTTTGCTTTTTAAATTGTGCAGTATGTGTTAGTGAAAATTCTTGGCTAAGGTTTAGGTAGTGTTTTTTTTTTTTTTTTTTTTTTTTTTAAGCTGTGTGAGGAGTTTGTCCTTCACTTTAATTATTGACATACTACATCACTGTATTTGTTTGTCCGATTCTCATTGCTAATCTATTCCTCTCCATTTGGCCTTTCCAATGACATTGTTATTTAGCAAATACAAAAAACATACGAAGACTGAGCTGTTTTCTTCTCCATGCACTTTCTGACACTCCTGTCACTTTGAAATAAAGTCAAAACTCTCATATGTGACAAAGTAACACAGGTTCATCTATGCATCACAGAACGAAGGAGTTGGTGATTCCATTTCAGTTTCAAGAAAGTTTGGCTTCTCTTTCTCATGCACTTCTCAGGTTTTCTGCTGTGGGATGTGCAAAATGTCAAATGTCCCAGGAAAATACTTTTCATAGACTCCAAGAAAGGTTGAAGAGTTATCGTTAATTGGCCATAATAAAAGAAATTATAGGCATTTATTCCACTGACATTATCTAATGTGAATGGTCTAAAATATAAAAACCAAAACAACTGAGAGACAATTAATTAACCGTGCATTGTTAGGTAGGAAGATTGCAAGATAGTATTATCACATTTGCTCAGCTTCTTACTATTTTTTAACCTTTTTAAAAATTTTTTTAAAGGAATTTCTATGTATTAGGATGGAATAATAAAATAGTACTTCATGTCTTTCTTGTTTTGTTTATTTGAGCACGAGCACCAAACAGAATAGAATTGTTTCTTTCCACTCTAGCCCTGAGAACATGGGACTTCTTGATCCTGCAACCAGTGATGGCAGAGTTATTTTCTTCTTGCCTTGGGAGAAGATGACAATTGCCGGCACCACTGATACGCCAACGGACATCACACAGCATCCTATTCCTTCAGAAGAAGACATTAACTTCATCTTGAATGAAGTGCGGAACTACCTAAGTTGCGATGTTGAAGGTAAGGTAAATATTCCTGTGACATTTCTTCCTTCTTTGGTACCTACCAGACTTTTTAAGCAACTTGCTGGGCCTTTCTTACCTCCAGTCAGAAACATAACCACACTTTGCATACTATAACTCTTAGCTTTTTTCCATCCCCATCCCCTCTGCTGTGTTAAACCTAGATCTTTGCACTTACCAGGAAGTGTTCCCTTTCCTAGCTAATACCCTCTCCTGACTACTACACTTGTTCTTTCTGGGGTGGGTGAGTGGATGTGAGGGAGGGAAGACAGGGCTGCATGTATTCCAGGATGTCCTTGAACTCTATGTAGTTTATGATGGCCTTAATTTATGATCCTCCTGCCTTTTACCTCCAGAGTGCTGGGATTATAGATGTGTGTCATTTCCCTGTCTCAGTTTACTAAGTGCTAGAATAACAGGCCTGTACTACAGATATATTAGCTGTGTTGTTGTCTTTCTATTGGTTTGACAACAGTACTATAGAATCTGTACTTTTAATGGTTTATTTAGCTAATAGTTTTGTCTCACTTAGGTTTTTATTGCTGTGAAGAAACACATGGCCAAGGCAACTCTTATAAGGACAACATTTAATTGGGGCTGGCCTACAGGTTCTGAGGTTCAGTCTATTATCATAGTGGGAAGCATGTAGGCATGTAGGAAGACATGGTGCTGGAGTAGGAATTGAGAGGTCTACATCTTGATTCACAGGTAGTCAAGAGAAGACTAGTCATTCATAGGCAGCCCAGGAGAAGACTATCATCCTTACTGGGTGGAGCTTGAGCATAGGAGACCTCAAAGCCCACCCACACAGCTGACACACTTCCCCCAACAAGGCCAGACCTCCTAATAGTGCCATTTCCTATGGCCAAGCATTAAAGCACAAGAATTTATGAAGGCCAAACCTGTTCAAACAACCACAAGTTTGAAAGGTGGAAAGACTCAGTTCCAGCATCCCCATGTGTTTGGACTTTGGGTAGATCCTGTTGGTTATGTTCAGCTATTACATTGAGGGAAGCATTACACATGATGACAGTATATATGAAAATGGGAAGGAAGAAGAGGAGGCAAGAAAGTGCAAAGACTGGTCGTGGGCCTGGCTTGGTCTTTCATGGCATATTGCTCTTGAAAACTAATCAAGTCCCAGGTAGGGAGAGCTGGGCCATTCAGTGAGGCCAGTTTCAATCCTGAGGGTGCTCTCAATACAGACATTTTCATCTAGCCCACCTTTTAAAGTTCCGAGTACCTTTCAGGGCTGTCAAATGGGAGCCAAGCTTCTAGAAATTGACTCTTTGAGAAAGAAACCAATTTTCACATCATAGCAGTCTGGTTAGTGGTGAAAGTATAGCAAAGCCAAAGTTGACTGTTTTTCAGTTTAACTGGGTGCTTTTACTTGGATGTCATTTGTCTCACAAAGTTGTATGATGGACTTTCTTATGCATAATAGTCTCAAGTTTTCTAGCTTTTTATCATTCTGGCTCCCAGCCTTAATACTTAGCCCATCTTCCAAGCTAGGAAATAGCATTTGCTCCTTCTTCGTTTTCTTTACTTGGTGTTTTAGTCAGGGTTTCTACTGTGGTGATAAAGCATCATGACCAAAACAACTAGGAAGGAGAAGGCTTATTTAACTTACATATCGCAGTCCATTGAAGAAAATCAAGCAAGAACTCGAGTGGGAACCTGGAGAGAGGAGCTGATGGCAGGTGCCATGTGGAGTGCTGCTTCCTGGCTTGCTCATCATGGCTTGCCCAGCCTGCTTTCTTATAAAAACCCAGGTGGTACCCTGGGTGGCACCACTAACAATAGGCTCGATTCTCCCTTATAGATCACTAATTAATACCCTTTAGGCTTGCCTATCATCCAGTCTTATGGAAACATTTTCTTATTTGAGGTTTCCTCCTTAGATGCCTCTGGCTTGCTGACATAAAACTAGCTAGCACACCTGGAACACCACACTCTTTCCATTTTATCTCTCTGGTGTTGCCCAGTCTTATACCTGTGCTCCTTCCACCCCCACACAGTGTGTTATTATGTAGCATAGGCTTGCCTTGGACTCATAGCAATCCTCCTGTCTCAGTCTCTAGTGTGGAATTATAGAAGTATGCCGTTATGTCTGGCTCAAGTGTCATTTTGTACTTAGTTGGGAGTGACCCTTAAATTTGCTTTCTGTGTTAGGTTTTTAATCTTCAACTAATCGCTCTCTGTCAGAGCTCAGTTACTCGAACACATGAGTGGTAATCTTTTCCCTGCACACACAAAAGAGAAAGAAAATGTCACTTGTGAGTCTCCTCAGTGACTTTAAGAAAATCTCTAACTCCCTTAAGTGACATATATAGGTTCTTTAAAACACCCATAGGTTCATATATAAACCCTTCTTCTCCATGTATTCTGTGGTTAATGGTTGTATACTTATCCTTAGGCCATATTGATTTAAGCCTTGTCATCTTATTTTAGTTTAATGATGACTTCTGGGCTATTCTTTGTATCATCAGCCCACCTTGGCACCAATATTTATATTTCAAGAGTTACTTGTCTTTTATCACTTCAGCAGACAGCCGTTAAACTGCTAGCATATCATGATAGTATTTCTAAGAGTAGTCTAAGCTACACCATTGAGACAGGAGTCTTTGTCTACAAAATTTGTTAGCTAATTCACATTTTATTCTTCATGACTGTTTGGAACAAAAGTAAACTAGTTAGCTATTGGTGGTTTTGTTGTGTTTTACAATTTAATAAATAGTTCTTTGAATGTGGATCCTACAGTGGTCCTGACAGCTTTGTAGTCTTCTGTAATGATCAGTAGTTGCTTGCACTAAACAGTTATCAAATCAGAGACCATGTTCTACATATCCACATTTCCAGGATTATTCATGAACTGGGCATACTTCTCCCCCAAATCCTTCCCTCTTTGTGTCACATGGGCCATCCTGGTCAGGCTCACTTCAGTGGCTTTATCTATGGTAATGACACCGGAGGACTAGTTGGTGAGGCTTGAGTAAATGCAGTAAGGATGCGAATTCTGACTGCTCACTGTGCTGAGAGACTGGGTGTGCTGGAGGCAGTGGTGGGTCCTGGAAAGCCACTGTGTCCAGGATGAACGTGAAAAGCTTCCCTGATAGGAGATTTGACATCTAACAGAGGTGGTGGCACTTTTACTCTGCCTATAAATAGAAGATATGGCCATTGCTGCATGGTCTCCAGAGTCCTCTTCAAATCCCTTACTCTTTGGTTATCAGAGAAGTGGAAAAACTACCAAAGAGTACCTCTTCATTCTAAAGCTTACAAAAGTGGTTAAACATTCCTAATCAGATTAGTTGCATAAGGACCAACTTGAGACTGTGTCCATTAGGTATAGTATCCAGGAGGTGACAGCTCTCTCAGCTATGTTTACCTTTCCTTGCTTAAATATATATTTTAAAATTTTAATAAAGAATAGTTCTCCATATTTTCTTTGCATTCTCTTTTCTAGTTGACTGACTCCCTTTAGTTGAAGAATTGCACTTAGTCTTGATGAAGGGAAGCATGTAGCTGATGCTCACTGTATCTTACAGTAAAGACGTTCCTAGTTGTAGGTTGGGGTTTTGGTGGAGTCCAGTGTCCCCTTATGTCCTGATAGAAATGTGAGGGAAACAAAGCTTTGTCCCTCTGCAGACTCTTTTTAAAACATCCCCTCTGTGTTTTCAGAGCTCTGTAGTTAGTGAGTGTTGTTTGTGCTGGACACGCTGCTATGCAAACATGTTGCCATTCTTTCCTTCTAAGGAAATGTCTGCGTTCCTTCTAAGAGCATGGAATTCCTGCAGTAGTCGAAGTTGAGGGGCAGCAATTGTTTTTTGAGCATAGCTCAGTAGTATTAGGTCCATGATGAGTCTTAAGTCAGTCTGGCTCTATTATGACCATCTAAATACTGTACAGACTTCAGTTAGTAGTTCTGGGTTACATGATGTGATATGGGGTACAGGGTAGATTAAGTCTTTTTATGTCAAGGAATGACCCTTGAAATGAACCTGCATATAGTGTGTGTGTGTGTGTGTGTGTGTGTGTGTGTGTGTGTGTGTATAGGCATGAGTGTGGAAGGCAGAGAACCACTTGATTAAGGTGTCTCTCTGTCTCCCTTTATGTGGGTTGTAGGGATCCAAGTCAAATTTCCTGGTTTGCAGAGCAGTTGCCCTTTACCCTGTGAGCCATCTTGCTAGCCCAGAGCTTTGCATTTACGGAGATCGGTCTAACCATACAGAAAGGTTTTATTAAATGGGTAAGTAAGTTCTGACAACAATTTGAGTCTCCTCAAATGGCTCTATCCTTCAGAGAGAGAGGGAGAGGAAAGTGTCAAGTCCTAACACTCCTGCTGCTCTCAGCAGCTGCTGCACTTCTGCAGAATGCCTGGGAACAATTCTGAAAAGCATTTTGCCTGTTGGGAATAAGCCCATGTCTTCTTTTACAATTTAGAAAGCTTTCCATTCACAGGCTGAAATTTCTAGATTACTTGTTTGTTCTCTGCTGAAATGGGTAATTGATAGTTTTGCAGTTCCTGTTGAGTTAGGAAGAAAAATGATCTTTTGAAAAATGTATCATTAAGTTACCGTGCAGAGGTTAATCAGAGGGATGCCGTGGTGGGGACGAAGCTATGGCTGCAGTGGATTAAGAGAGACAGGAGATTTGCTGGGCGCTTCAGCCAGGCTCCCAGTGTTCTGGGGTGCTTCTCGATGCAGCCTCTGTACTTGCACATGGGCTTGCACATGTGCAATTAGTACTGTTTATAGATTGCCTGTTATTCAATTAACAGCCGAGCTGGCCATATCAACTCACTGCAGACCTGCCTTTTCCCTGCCAGAGATTGTACTCAGGTTATCAACTTACACAGGCTTGGCTGTCTTCCAGCTGTTTAATTAGAGTGTCATGTGCCTTGCTTTTTCTAGTTTCATTAGTTTATAAATGTAATATGGTATCTTATTTCTGTGATTAGCACTTCATTCCAGCAGGTTAAACACGCTGGTAGAGAAGTATTGATTTCTGACACTGTTTCCCTGTATTCATTTAGATATTTTCACATGGCTCTTTCAGAATTTTTTTGAAAATGGTAAGCATGAGAAAGAACACCCCTTTCTCTAAATGCACACCTAAATAATTAATGCCAAACAGAATCACACATTTAAGTTTAATTGTCACTTTCTGTGGCCTTCACTTTCTATTAATCTTGAAACACTTGTCTTTGCCAACAATTTGAGAAGGAAAGTATTAATTATAATCTAAGACAATCACATTGAGCTTTTTCTTTTTCCTTGGAGCCGTGAAAAGTTCTGCTAACCTTTATAATTTCTATCTTACTCTTCAGACCATCGAGTAAAGTGAGGAGTAAATTATTGAAGACATAATAGAAATGAGTTTGATAGGTTCTCACTGTTACAGCTCTGGCTATCCTGGAACTCTCGTTGTAGACCAGGCTGATCTCCAATTCAGAGACCTGGCTACTTCTGTTTCCTGACTGCTGGATTTAAAAGTGTATGCTAGTGTCCCCATTTATTTATTTATTCATTCATTCATTCATTCATCTATCTATCTACCTACCTACCTACCTACCTACCTATCCATTTATTTAGCCAGGCTCTCATTTTGTAGCCCAGGCTGATCTTGAACTCAAGGTATTTCTCCTGTCTCAACCTCCCAAGTCCAGTGATTCCATGCTTGAGACACAACCCACTCTGAGCTCAGAGAACTCTTTAGTATCCCAGTATAATACTTACTTCTAACTCTGTTGCTTTTTACTTGATACACTATTATTATTATTATTATTATTATTATTATTATTGAGTATTGAGCGATCTTAGAATCTCTACTGCTAAAGACAAGTAAGATGGCAAGGAAGAGATGGAAAAATAAAGGAATCTTGATTAGTTGTGTGAGCAGTGTGAGTCTTAGTTCTAAGACACCAAAGCCCCAGTTTGTTGTGCTTTCCACAAGTGACACGTTCCCTTCCTCTACCCATGGACACTTGGAGGAGTTCGTGTTCACTTACTACTCTCGGCTACAAAGGTGTATGATAGGACCAGTGTCGGCTTAATTTGAGAGGAAGAATATTTAGTTGAGTAGACATATTTTTTCCTTTCTTGATTTCATGAGGTCAGTAAGAAAGGGGGATTGCTTGGAATGGAAAGTAAGAACCCCAAGGCTTTTGCATTAAGTTTGAAAGCACATTCTTAGGAGCAAAGCAAGCCAGTAAATGTCAGTGGGAGGCTGTGTCTTAGTAACGAGGGCAGGGTGGCCTTGATGTTAGTGCCATCTTGATGATCTCCTGGGATCAACCTGCCTGTGTTCTGGGGAATCTTTAGAGACCTGTATGCCAGCTATTTAAATTAAGTCCAGTTTCCTTTTCTCAGTTGCCTAATCACATTTCCAGGTGTTAGTTGCTGCTGCTGTTGCCTAGTGAATTGGACTGTGCTAATAGCAGACTTTCCCCCACACTGCCGAAACAGTCTGTAGAACTGTCCTGCTAATGGAGTCATTGCATTGAGGGAGGTTACAAGTGTGCAAGTATTCCATGTTGGTTAATGGATCATCAAGAGAGAATTCTGTCAACTTCAGTTAGTTGCTATTTCTTTTCCTCGAAAGTTAGAACTGATGTTTCTATGTATATTTGTTCCCTACTCCCTGAACAGAACATACAGCTGTAGCCTTGAGCTTGAGCTGACATTGCTGAGTTTCTGTGGTAGTGGGTTACACACTACAGACTTCAGTAGCAAATACCATTTGGAGTAATCTGTCAAAATTTTGAGCAATCTGTCAAAATCATTGTGACAAGTTTGGGAGAGGGTGAGCAGATAGAGGATGGCTAGGCAAGTAAATAGGGAGCAGAGGAAGAAGGAGAAAGATAGAATTTTCTGACTTAACTCTGGGTTAGTAATGCGAAAGAAAGTCGTGTAGGCCATATAGAATACTTCATATTTTAAATAGAATTTTATCTGCATTGATGTTTTGCCTGCATGTATGTCTGAGTGTGTCACGACCTCGGGGACTGGAGTTACAGACTGTTGTGAATCACCATATGGATGCTGGGAATTGCACTCAGAACCTCTTTTGAGCAGCCAATGCTTTTAAGCACTAAAACTCATCTCTCCAGCCTGATTTTATTATTCATAAAATGTATTTTTCTGAATAATTAATTATAATATCCATGTGATAAATTTCGGTTTTGTTTTTAATCTATATTATATCCTTTAAAAAATAACTTCTATTGCATTTCTATGGCTTTTATCCATGAGTCTAATAGGTGTTCCATTTCCACCAGTACTCTGTCCGTTACTTCCATTACTTCCACACACACTCACCCACTCCCTCAAACGATGACCGAATTGTGATACAAATTTCAAGCTAAAACCCAAATGGTAAGATATTAAGCATTAAGGACTTTCCTGGCTGTGAACTCTTTCTTCCTGATGGTGATCGAGTCTCAGGAATAAAGGTGGAGGTCAGATACATTTGCTCACTGTTCCATTCCACTTTGTGAATGAACTCCTTGAGTATCTCAGGTTGGCCCTCTGTTTCCAGCAGTACCATCTGGGATGTGTGTTGTTTTATGTCCATTAGAGTGGACAAGGTGAAGCCTTGGCCAGATAGTTGCTTTGCATATGCTTCACATTCATTCTGGAAACTCCAATTTTCCCTAACATACTTCAGACATTAGTCATGGAGCTTCAAGAGTTTAAACCAAATTCCTGATCAGTGTGGCTACTGAAGGAATTTCACAGATATGGGAGGGACTGTTCACTGACCACAGTGACACCGAAAGTGGATTGGTTGCTTTATTTTTGACTCTGAGGGCTGGCTAAATACTAATGGAAAATATAGTGATTTCCTAGTTAAGAGTTTTATAAAGATTAAAGCACTATTTATGTTGAAAGTTTTTTTTTTTAAAGACATGTAGTGAAGCAGGGTTACCCCTAGGCCACAGAAATCTCAATATTACACTTATTTAAGAGAATACAAGCACAGAGGGCTAGGGCTGGGGTTGGGGACAGGGGGCAGAGGGAAATGGTATACCTATTAGCATATGCATAAGGTCTCCCATGGTCTCTAGTTGACCAGACTGTGCAGCTGTAAGACTGAAGGTATCTGTTTCCTCAGCAGCTCTTTATGTCCTTGCATCCCTGATGCAGTATAACTGTTGGAAGTGCATCCCTCCTTTCAGACCATAGTCATTTTAAGACTGGCCGTTAATCACCTACATTGAAATACACTAGATTTATTTTGGTTGAGTTAATCTACCAGAAAGCTAATTTGATTTTGAGACAGGATGTATGTAGCTGCCGCAGTCCTGAAACTTAATATAATATGTGGTGGTCTAGGCTACCTCTAACTCATGGTAATCTTCTTGTCTTAGCTTCCTGAGCAAGGATTACAGGTGTTCCTTCCCCTCATTGTGGACACCATTGGACTGTATGCCTCACTCACAAATTAATTTCAGCAAGTATCTGATTGGTTGGTATTGGTAATAATATTTTGCCAGAGATAAGAATAATTTTGTATTATCTTGTTATTGAGAGAACGTTTATACCCTACAGTACAAGAGTCACATAGCTACTAGGAAGGGCCGATATGCCCATCTCTGGGTCAGTTATGGAAGTTAGGAATGAGAAAAGAACAAAGAATAGAAGTTGTTAGCAGTTGAGGGACAATCTTGGTTTGAATCAAGCCTGACTCTGGGAAAAGGACATTTGCTGTGACAAGTTAGTTACTCATGATAGCTGGTTATGGAGAAAAATTGCCAATGCTTTGGGGGTTCTTTGAGGTAAAATGTAAAGACTTGAGAAAGCAACTGTCTTTCACAGAGCAGGCTTACTGCAGCTGTTCATGGATGAATGGATTGGAGAGAGAGCACATCTTGCTACAAGGTTCATTAACAAAGACCTTTGTCACTCTTGAGGAGAGAGTCAGGTTTCTTCTAGAACAAAACGTAAACATTCATATATGTTTCATTTTTCTCTAACTTGTAATCCTGTTCCCCATTCTGTGGCTTCCTCTTTGACACATTTGCCCATGACCTTCAGGCTTTTCCTCCCCCAAGCAAATTCTCTTTGTGTCACAGAATTCCCACCCTCACAGTAGTTTCATTTCAGGCTAATTTCTTTGATCTCACCTGTGCCTCTAGACTTCTGAATTCTTTCCTGTACTTTCATCTTTCATTAAAATGTTTTTGATTTCCACCAGTGAGAAGAGGGGATGTCCTGGCAGCATGGAGCGGTATTCGTCCCCTTGTAACCGATCCCAAGTCTGCAGACACTCAGTCCATCTCTCGAAATCATGTAGTGGACGTCAGTGACAGCGGTCTCATCACAATAGCAGGTATGGGGAGCTGACTCATTCTTCAGATTGTTCCTTTCCACTCTAATGAACAAGCGTTTTGTCTTATTTCTTGCAAAGAGGTGGCTTCTGTTGTTATTGGTAAATGGTCAATTATAAGAAAATTTCAGAATGCCAAGTTAATGGCTTAACGATTTCCTTGTAGGTGGAAAGTGGACCACATATCGCTCCATGGCAGAAGATACTGTGAATGCAGCTATCAAGGTTCACAACTTGAATGCAGGACCCAGTAGGACAGTTGGGCTGTTCCTTCAAGGAGGCAAAGACTGGAGCCCCACGCTCTACATCAGGCTCGTCCAGGACTATGGGCTTGAGAGTGAGGTACATGGACATTGTCACACTACCTTGCTTTGATGTGGTCGAGATCTCAGTCAGTAGCCATACTGTGGCCTCCCTGATTTAGAGTGACCTTTTCCTGGGCTTACTGTAAGACAAAACAAAACACAACAAACAAAACCAAAAAAAAAAAAAGCCTCCACAAAATCAGAAAAGATGATCCAACTTTTATTATAGTTGTCTAAAAATTTAGTAATGCGCATTCAGTTTCTCTTTGAAAATCTCCCAATTTATTCAGTTTGCTTCTAGTAGACAAAGTTTCCCCAACCTCTTTGCATCTTGAGTGCTAGGAAGAGTGTTCTTCAGGAGTGACATCAAGAAGGGAATGAAGCTGAAGCTCCATCCGTCAGTCACTGATCTGGTGTTACATGGATGCTGAGTCAGTGCTGGCCTAAGCATTCAAAACCCAAGTGGTTTCCTCCCCCAGAGCCTGGATCTAATGCTCCCTGAGAGCTATTCATTACAGGCTGTGGGAAAACTGACAGGAAAGTGCACTGTTGCTTTCTTCTGTACCAAAAGGACCGACTCCCAGAGTGCCCGTCTAATGCAGTTTCATTTCGGTAGGTTGCACAACATCTGGCCAAAACCTATGGTGACAAGGCTTTCGAGGTGGCCAAAATGGCAAGTGTGACTGGAAAACGATGGCCTGTCGTTGGGGTGCGCTTGTGTCAGAATTTCCGTACATCGAAGCAGAGGTAGGTGGTGGCCAAGGGACTTCCTGTGTGTGGTGCTTTGTTGTTCATCGGGTTCATTCCGCCTTTAACAGTTAGGTACTGTTGTGTTTCAAAGCACACGCATCAGCCGAAGCCTGCAGTAAGGTTTGGAGCTTTCACTAACACTCAACTCTCAAGTGATGTTGCTAGTGGTAATGATAGTACGGGCATGTGCTTCAGAGACCATTCAAGGAGCATCACGAGTCTGAAAGTTCTGTTTCTCCCATACTTTGTAGATCTTTAAGTTCAAATCACTTCTATCTAGTCAGGTTCAAGGCCTTCCAGCTTCGATCATTTCTCAGAGATTTGTCTTATTTCTCAGCTTGTTTTCTGGTACTATGAAACCAGAGACGGACCATGCTGGGGTTTCATTGTACGTTCAATCAGTAGTATACAGTAAGGGACACTTGTTGGTTTCTAAGGCAGAAAATTTTACAGCCGAAAGAGCTGAAACCACAGCTGTCCTCATCCTTTGCATATTCCACCATGTAAATTCCATGCAAATTGATGTTTCCATTATGCGTTAGCAAAGAAAGTGATTCCTATGGATGGTGAGAAGTGATGTCTCTGCCTTCTACTCAGGAAGAAGGCATTCACTCTTATCCAACCCACCCAATTTTCCAACCTTCTGTGGCAGGCAGAGGGAGGGTCTGAGCTGTGCCACAGGTGCGCCTGTGTCCGTGGAGAGCTAGAGAGGCTGCAGAAAAGCTTTTTTGTAAAATGTGAAAATCGATTATATTTAAAGGAAAGATTCAAAGTAGCATTTTTTTTTTCTCTTTAAATTAGGTGAAATACGGGATTAAGGAATATGCCTGCACCGCAGTTGACATGATTTCACGTCGCACCCGCCTGGCCTTTCTCAATGTTCAGGCTGCAGAGGAAGCCCTGCCCAGGATTGTTGAAATAATGGGCAGAGAATTGAACTGGTGTGAATTGAGGAAGCAGGTATTGTACAAAAGCCTTTACAGTTCTGTTGATTAACATCTAACAGCCTGGTCTGTAAAGGCTTGTATAATATACAGTGATGGTTTTCTGCATAACTTCTGTATGGTTCCTGATAACTTCTATATTATACATATCTAATATTGTTAAGTCATAAGAAAACAGAAAGATATTCTTATGCCAAAATTTAATTGTTGTAGAAATCTAGAGAATGTTTTTAAATTCCTGATCATAATTCCTGGAAAAAGAAGAGACAAAAGACAGTTGGGTGCAGCCTTTTCGAGGTCTCATTAAAAATACTCTTAATTTTTGCTCCTGATAATCCTTCGATTAAAAATAGTAGTTTCACTGCCTGACTAGCAAGGGCTTGTTATTTGAATCAGTTGATATTTTAAAAGATGAGAGATCTTTGCAATAAGATGGAAAAATCAAAGTGTCATTTCATATTTTATATTTATTACCAAATTAAAATAATAAATTTACCAGGTAGTGGTGGCACACACCTTTAATTCCAGCACCCAGGAGGCAGAGGCAGGTGAATCTCTGAGTTCAAGGCCAGCCTGCTCTGCAGAATGAGTTTCAGGACAACCAAGACATTACATAATGCCTAGCTTGAACTACTATTTTACACTCAGGAGGAGTAGTTCTTTTGAGTCACTTCATAGCTTTGTCAAGTACTGTTTCCTAGAGCCTTCTCCACATCATAAGAGCTCGGTGCTCAGATCTCAGCTTTACCGTCATATTTGTATATTCACTCATACCCCAAACAAAGCCTCTCAGAATCTCACAGTGATCATCCAGATCAGGTTGGAGTGTCACCCTTTCTTACCGTATTCATTATTGTTACCTTGATGTAGGCTCCTGGTGTATCTAATATATCACTGTACTAGCTTCTCTCCAAGTATGCCAGTGTTCCCCGCTGAACAATTTTTGGGGATTATATGAGAATATAATCTAGACTGTCATTGGATATGTCCAAAGGCCTTAGCTAATGTACATTTTGAAATTGGCTTCTGCGACATTATATTAGATACAATCATGAGGGGTTGGGGTGGGGCTGAATACTGGTAGGTGAGCAAAGTGGCCCTGGAGTTAGTCTAAGAACACTTCAAAGTATAGAGACTGGGGTGATAAGGAAGGCTATAGAAGAGATAGAGGGGAGTAGCTGCTTAGGTGGGGGAGTTGTTTTAAGACTAAGAGGGCATTGTGACTCAGGTTAACGTACATCAGGGCTACTGAGACAGAAATACTGTCAGGGAGTTGCTTCAAATAGCAAACATTTAAGTCTCAAATTTATTTCTTCACTTTCTAGCATGAAGTCCAAGGTCAAGGTACCATCAGCTCTAAACCTCTTTTTATGGTTCATGGACAGAAGGCTCCTTGGCATATTCACACGTGTAGTAAATGAGTATGATTGAGCATTTTGTCATACAGTGCAGATGAGTATTACGTCAGTACCCTAACTTCATGTTCATATTACAGTGTAAATTCCTAAAGGTGAAATTCCTGGAAAACAACGGGTGAAAGGTTCATTTTAGAGGTTTGACTTTATTACATTGTCCAAGGCCACAGTGGCCTTATGTTTTTAGAATTCTGCTATAGTGATTCTAATGTTGTATTTATTCTTCAGTGAATTGTGGTAGAAAACTGTGGTCAGTGCCTTGATGTCCTCATTGTGCCTGTGTGAAGAGTATCCCTCTCTTTGGACTGTTGATAAAGAGTCCCAATAGATAGCCCAGGCTGGCCTGGAACTCAGGACTCTATCACCTCAAGCTCTAAGAGCTGGATGATTCTAGGCCTGTACTGGTGCCCAGCTGTGAAGAGAATGGCCTTCACCTAGATTTTATAGTTGAGAAAACAGACCCAGTTTCTACAAGTAAATTGTGGAGCTGCATCCAAAACCTGTCTCTTGACCCCTTCTTGCTGCCTCTGTACTGGCTTATAACTCTTCCCATTCTTGAGTTTTAGTTCTCCATGAAGACAGCACAGCAATGCTATCCTTTTTTTTTTTTTTTTTTTCCTATGTAGAAGAATCAGGGCATGTTCTGATAAATAAATTATAGTTGAAAAAATTAGATGGGAATGTATTTGGGCTAGGAAGTAGGAAGTAGGAGAAAATTCTAAAAACCAGTTGTTCTCAACATTTCTGGTAAAGAAAGATTTAACTTTATTTCAAACTTTATGAGTATATGAACATTCCTAGGAATACGCCTAACCTCCATAAAATAACAAAACTAAACAGCTGAAGGTATTATTCAGCTTCTGAGGCACAGGAAGTTAATGAGGAGAGTGGACGGTCTGGAGAGTACAAAAGAGAAGAAACAAGAATGAAAAGGTTAGAAAGTTGTACTTCTGAGAAAAGGTTAAAAGCATTGGGATTATTTAACCTGCAAAAAGTGAAAGAAGGAGCAGGGTGATTAATAACTCTGCATAGATGAATTGTGTTGTTTCCACGGTCAATACCCAATGAGTGACCCGTATACTGAGCATGCTACCAAACCGTGTAGGGAATAAGAACTAGCTCAGAGTTTCAGCAGACCTTCCACTCTGCGTGGATACAACACATGCACATGGCAGAAATATTTAGAGATGTGGCTTCATTGAGACTGAACTCATGATAGAGAAAATAAAGGAGTCAGACCAGGGCTGTGGTAGAGTTGGAGAATGACTGAGGAACAGGAAAGGACATGAAGGAAAGTGACATTGCCAAACCGTGTGCATCTGGGTTTGAATTAATGTGTGTGAGAAAAGTGACAAACAGGAAGTTTTTGTGTTAAATAAATAAGGGAAGCTTTATTTTAGTTCAGATGATTTGAAACGTTTGAAATGCTATGTGTATTGTCAGCTCCAACAGAGAAATTTCCTTGGAGACCTTGGACTAAACTCGCTTTTTAGGAGGGCCGAGCAGGAAAGGGCATGAGTGTCACTCAGAACATATTTAGGGAAATGCTGTCCAGAAGAAAGACAGGGAGATTTTGTGATTTTCATATAAGGTACATTTTTATTTTCATAGTGAGACTTTACATTTCAAATTTAACACAGACAGAAGACATAGTGAGATAGGAGGTGACTCTCCATAAATTTTATTCTAGTCAGGGAACTTGCTGTTGAAATTCTTCCTTTTATGTGATCTTTACATTTTCTAATAGAAAGAGATTAGAAAACAGAAAGTGGAAAATGTAATGCTAGTTTTAAAAAGCAGAAAGCAAAATATGTCTTTGTGACCTAGGAATGGCCTTCACATTGATCTTGGTTGTTTTTGTTAATTATGTTCATCAATTTTTATTAGGTTCACTATGCTTATTATTATTTAGGAAGAAGTGTAGGCTATGGGGCAAATTAGAGGTCTTAAGGAAAAAAATGTTTCATACATGTGGTTTTCATATTACAGTAAGGATCAAGAGAATATTACAGAAGTGATATATAGAGATTCCATAAAGTATTTCGTACAGTCTCATGCATCTTTGAAAAGCACCAGTTTTGACCTCTGAAGAGGTCTCATGATAGCAGATTACAAGCATGCTGTCCCCTTGACCTAGTCTAGTTTGGTTCAAGTGTTTACATTACAATGCTGATGCTGTGCTTTCTTAGTGTGCCATAAGCACAGGAACAAGTAATATCTGATAATAAATTAAAACAATTGCCACCTGTGTACCAGGAGAGTTTCTATAGAAACAAATGATAAAACTTTTGTTCTAGGTTAGACTAACTTCATTTATTCAAGCTAAGAGTGGCTTTAGTTAACTGTGACTTCCAATCAGTTCACAGTGGATCTTGATTGTTCCCTATTCTAATGAATTCTTTTTTGTGTGTTAATATAGCTCATGTATTAGAGAGAAGGATTGTTACTTCTTTGTAGGTACTTTCCTTATCTCTGTAGGAACATGGATATTGTTTGTTTGTTTTCTGACAGTTGGTCTGGAAAAAAAATCCAAATAACGTAGGGCTTTAAAGTCATGCTGAAGTCCTATTGAAGCTCTTGACTAGCAAGTCTCTAAGGGGTAAAGCACCTGATGCTGCTTTCAGTATGCAGCCGATGATTCAGATGGTTCTACTGTAGCAACATCTTGGTCATCCTAAGTAAGTTGGAAGAATTGGAGAGACATTTAATCTCAACCTCAAATGTCTTACTAGGCACATCATCCTTTCATGAGCCACTTTGAATAGAGTGTTATATTATAAGTAGTAGTGTGATTTTGACAGATGCCTCAGGCGTCTGTTTATGCAATCTCTAATGGAAACACAGCTAGGATGCTACTTGGTGACCTGGATGGACAGATTTCTTCCTTCTTTGAAACATCATGATTATTTGGTTGAGTGTGTATAAACTTCACAAGCCGTAAAAGAATATGAATTGCATAAGAGATTGTCATTGGAGGGAAGGCTCAGAGGCAGCATGTTCAAGGACACGACTTTTAGAATAGTTTATAGAAAACAGCTGGAAAAGATCCATTGAACAGTGAAAAATAGCACTGGAGATTGAGATTCACGTTTTATTTAACCACAGGAAAGTAGATGTAGATGCATTTTATTTGGTTTTTACATTCAGTATAATGCAGCATTCGTGTTGTTATATTTTTTTCTGTTGCATCTATTTTTGAGGAGAAAGGAGGTGGAAAGGAATAATCTCAAAAACAGTTCGTCTAAGAAAACAGAATGCCAAGCCTTGTTTGCTGCCACAGTCTGCACAGTGGTTTAGGTCCCCAGACCTCAGTTGATGGTCATTTCAGTTTCACGTTCAGTTGTGGGGCCTGTGAAGTTGGGAATTTAAGTATGCATTGGCGTTTGCTAGGTGATGGTGTACGACAAACACCTCCGTGACTTTGGTTGTTAGAGATGACCTAACCATTAAGAGGGCTTACAGCTCTTACAGACCACTCCCACACCCACAGTGGGCATCTCACACTTGTGAAACTCCAGCCCCAAGGATTCTGATGTCCTCTGCTGGATGCCATGGGCACTTCACATGTGCACATACCTCCATATATAGGCATAAGCAAATGATAATAAAAATGAATCTTAAAAACCCATCTTAGTGGCTTAGCATAGCCAGATATTTTTGCTTGTTTTTGAATTTGAGACATGTTTTATATGGCACTTTGTATCCTGGAACTTCATATACAGATGCTGTCAGACTCAAAGAGATCTGCTTGCCTTTGCCTCTCTGACCTGTCCCCAGCACTGGAAATAAAGGTGTGCACCACCATACCCAGCTCAGCTAGGATTTGATGTTTCTCCTTCATGGCTGTCTCAGCCATGCTTGTTCTCAGGGAATAGGAACAAGAGGTAGAGAAAATTCAGAAGTCTCTTTAAGCCGTCTTATACCCATTCATTTCTATTGGCCAACGGAAGTCACATGACCAAAGCACAAAAATTAGAATTGAGAAATACATGTATGTTGAAGGGGTATGTGCTGCGCGCGTGTGCACGTGAATTTATACATGTGAAGAGAAAGATTTGCAAACAATATATACTATAATATTGTCACTTGAGGTAGTTAGGTGGGAGAGTGACAAAATGGACTCTAAGGGCGTACTTGTTGCAGATGCTGGCCCAGGATACTGAAAATAGTGAGAACACTTGTGGCAGAAAGCCAGCTTCATGCTGACTCTGAGTGTCAGAAGCCCTTGACAAACTTCTACATGACTGACCACAAGCACTGCCAGCCATGCTAGAGGAGACTCAAGTCATATCGTTCACTTTTATTTGCTTTTCTTGTCACCACACTTTAGGAATTTGATAGTGAACAGCATACAAGGGCAACTGTGGTAAAAAAGAAACTGCAGTGTAGAGCGGGCATCCTGGTGTTGTGGGGAAGCAGTCAGCAGCGTTACCACATGGAGAACAGGCATCTTGATAGTGTGGGAAAGCAATCAAACACAGGTGACATCATGCTTTATGCAATTTAAGAAGAGGTGAACTTATCCCAAGGCCCACCAGAGTGTGCCTAGAGCCGGAGCTGGGAGAAGAACCAGACAAATGGAGGATGGACACAGCAAGTGTGTAAGGTCGCAGCAGTGTTCTGTGTCTGCAATTATTAGTGTTGCCCAACTAGAGGGAGTGGTGGAACATCAGTAAAACTGGACATTGGTCCAATAGAATCAGTTTCTGCTGATAAAAGAGAGAGGAGGAAAAGTCAATAGCTCCTGTTAATCTGCAACCTTTGGGCATATGTCTTTTTTTTTTTTTTTTTTTTTTTTTTTGTAGGAAGAACTTGAAGCAGCCACGAGGTTTTTGTACTATGAAATGGGCTATAAGTCCCGAACAGAACAACTCACAGATAGAACTGAAATCAGCCTGCTGCCTTCAGACATCGATAGGTACTTTATTTTAATAGCTCTTCTCCCCTCCTCCTCCACATCCTCCTCCTCCTCTTCTTCCTCTCCACTCTTTTATGTAAGACTATCTGCCATTATTCAATTTTGGGTTGCAGGTACAAGAAGAGATTTCATAAGTTCGATGAAGATGAAAAAGGCTTCATTACCATTGTTGATGTTCAGCGTGTACTAGAGGTGATACAGAAGTTTTTTTCTCCATTATCAGTCTTCTGGTACAGAAGGATATAAAATAATATTGGTTCACATTTTTCACAAGTAGTATCTTTAAGGTTCGCACAGTCTAGTCACAGTAGCAGAAAGCTATACATAATTTGTAGTTTAACCCCATCTCTCTGTGCTCCTCTGCCTAGAGTATCAATGTACAAATGGACGAAAACACACTACATGAAATTCTCTGTGAAGTAGACCTGAACAAAAATGGACAGGTTGAGCTCCATGAGTTTCTGCAGGTGAGTTGTGATAAGGCAGATGCATCTGTGTCTCTCCTCTTGCTTGTCATCATCCTGAGAACAGATTCTTTTTAAGATTATTTATTTTATGTATATGATACACTGTAGCTGTCTTCAGACATCTCAGAAGTGGGTACCAGATCCCATTACAGATGGTTGTGAGCCTCATGTGGTTGCTGGGAATTGAACTCAGGACCTCTGGAAGAGCAGTCAGTGCTCTTAACTGCTGAGCCATTTCTCCAGCCGAAGAAGGAAATTCTTAAGTCTATCCGTTAGTCACTTCATCTGGAAACATAGCCTGAGCCAGCAGCAGTTGATCTGTCTGCCTCGAGGATGAGCTCTGCTCGTGTCTGTTCATTTTCTTTCTCTTTATACGAGGCACCTGTTTTATTGGTTAACTTAGATTAAATCCAAGTTAATTGTGGTGTATAGAATTGCATAATTAAAGAACAATGCCGTGGTGGACTATGATTGTCTCACTGCCTATGATGAGAGGCACAGAGTACTTCTGGTATTGTCATTGTTCATTGTTAAATGGGAGAAATTATAATCCATAATTTTTTTTATTCCTTGAGTAATCATATTCACCTAAGAATACAATTAGTCAATTCTTACATTTTGAAGAACCAGAAAAGCAAATGAGAAGGAACTTAAACTCCAGGATTAAGACCACAAATTTAATCATTTCCATGCCTGATGTTCAACTAATGACGGCTTCAATTGTTCAATCATTCTAACCATGAAGGAAATCCATTTTGTTCCTGTAACCTCACACTAGATGCTCTTACATCACTCCTTTATAGTTCTGTAAAGGAAAGAAATTCAACACCATATCCCTGGCTGTCTGTCCATAGGACTGATCGTTCGAAGAACGCATTGGTTTCAGGCGGCCAGGTTTTTTCTGTAGTGTTTCTTGGGCAGGTACTTCAAATGAATGCCAGGTCTTGCTTGCACCATGGCAATGATGAATGCTGAACATGAAATAAATTAATGCTGGGATTTTGGTCAATGTCAGCCCTTTCTTCACTGTGTCAAGTTAAACAAACAAGATCAAGGCAGAGGAAATGGTAATTGTCTCTCTGGAGATGAGCTGCGGATAAGAGCATTGTTGAATCTAAATGCAGAACATTTTTGCAGGTTGTGTCCAGCATTACAAAAAAGAGTGTTTAGCTATTTAACTAACTGTTTAACTGAATGCGGATTTTAAATGGAGTTTGAGATTTATGGTTAGGACTTTTAACAGAAAACATTTAATTCCCCTTTTTGTATAGTTTTTCTGGAGAACATTTCCTCATCTTAGAATTTCAGAAAACCCTTACTTTAAATAAATAATAGCTTATGCTTCCTTTCTTGTGCTTCGCAAACAAACAATAGCACCTAGACCTAAAAACCTAGGGCTTTAGAAACAATAGGAATCTAATTTAATGAATATGTGTGTGGCTTGGGTTTTAAGTAATTTTCTTGAATGTAGTAGAGTTATGCACATAGGAAACAATTTAAACCACCTGCAGGTTTTCTTGTAGAGTTTTTAAATAATTAGTATTTCCTGACCAGTTCTAAATAAAAGCAAGCATTCATATTTCCAATATGAACACACTATAATTTTCAAGTTATAAAACACTGGCCTTTTCCCTCATAAAGTCTGTTCACACCTAGGTATATTTTTTTTTCTTGCAATATGGTTCTTGGATACATGTAATACCTAATAGATAACTTTTAGTTTGTTGCAGTTGGTACAGGAAACACTATCAGTGGCTGAGAGATGAGAGGAGCCCAGCTCTGACAGTTGTTCCCTCTGATAAATCCCAAGGTTCTCCCAGCATTGTAGAGAAAACAGTAAACAGAAAATATTCTATCTTTAAATGTATCTTTTTCCTTAGGTAAAATATTTCTCCGATGTAAAGTATGTTTCCACATCTGATTGCTTAATGAAATGTTTTCCTTTTCTAACTATTAAGAGCCCACATTTATCCTGTTAAAGATCTGCTTTTGGAAACGGGTGTGTGTTTTCAGTCATCATGATGGGAGGAGTTACGGAGACTGCCTGGGTTAGGATTTTGTTTATGGGTCTGGCCATAATGACACTTGTGTATGTAGCACTCTCACAAGCGACTGCTTGTGAAGCAGCTTTTAATAAGGTCAGGAGATTGAGGTCCAGCCG
This sequence comes from Mastomys natalensis, assembly GCA_021653895.1. Classification (NCBI taxonomy): domain Eukaryota; kingdom Metazoa; phylum Chordata; class Mammalia; order Rodentia; family Muridae; genus Mastomys; species Mastomys natalensis. The sequence continues at coordinate 393,228 of JAJTUV010001051.1, forward strand.
GGGGCAGAGGCCTACTGCTCCCATGGGGAGCACGTTTTTCCAAAATGTATTTCTATAGGCTAAAACCTTAACTATGAAATAATTTGAATGTTTTCATATGTATGTTTAAAAATATAACTAACTCTATTGAGTATATTTTTTTTAAATAGAAGAAATTAATTTTTAAAAGTCACTAGTTAGTGGAAGGAGGAGGCAATCCTTATACTCAGAATCGCAAGGAATTTTCTGCGTTAAAGGCCTTTACATACTGTCTGCATGCAATTTTAGATTTAATTCTGACTTTATCCATTGGATAAAAATGAATCAGCTAAAATCTGGGTGGTGAAATAATTTCAATTAGGGCAGATCTCGAAGTCGATTTTCAATGACTTGTATTTAAATTTGTTTAGAAAGACTTCCAGGGATTTGGATTTAGAGGACTCAATTGTCAAGTACAATAACACTGAAAAATGATAATTTAATGTAGGATGTCATGGTTTGTTTTGGCTCTATTTCTGAGATTTCTTTTTAGGGTGAAGGAGTTCCTAAATTTGCTTGTTAGGGTAGCCTGATCTACTGAGTAGATGCCGTCTTTGTCAGCAGTGTGAAACATGTCTCCCTTCATCTCTTCTTGAATTGTTCCAGAAGTCAAGTGTGTGCTCTGGAGCTGATGGAAAAGCTCTGGAGGTCAGATGAGGGGAGTAAAGTGAGCTGGCCTGGGTGCTGAGTGTGTTCCTTCTTTTCTCTTAAAGCTGATGAGCGCAGTTCAGAAAGGAAGAGTGTCTGGAAGCCGGCTTGCCATCCTGATGAAAACTGCCGAGGAGAACTTGAACCGCAGAGTCACAATCCCCGTGGATCGTAGTTGTGGAGGATTGTGAGTCTGACCAGTAAATCCACAACCAGCAAACATAGGACAGCCAGCACTATGTACAACCAGAGATGACTTAAATCACTCTAAAATAGTGGCTATTGTAGCTGCCTTTTTTTAAACAAACAAACAAACAACAAACAAACAACAACAGACAAACAAGGGGAAAAAAACAAAATCAAAGAAAAGGAATAAGCAAACAAACAAGCAAACAAAAAACACTGGAAAATCATTCCAAAACCTTTAAGATGTTGGTGTGTTTGCCAACTTCTCTTGCCAATACTTTATTTGTATTTGCCAATCAGTTTAGCTTCTACAAAGCGCTTTTCTTATTTTTTAGTGCACATTGATTTAATGTTTTGTATCCATTTTGTAACCTGTCAGACTTGACACTCTGCCGTCCATTCATTCATTTAAACTAGTTCTAGAGGCAGACTCCCTATAGATGGCAAAAATACTAGAAAGATTTTGTGAGCACCCAAGAGCTCAGGAGCTGGAACCTGTAGATAACATTTTTTTTTTTTTTCTTTTTAGAAAATCATTTGACCTCTTGACATGAAAATGTTTTGGGAGGCTTCTCAGCCCTGTCTTGCTACCCACCCCTTTCCAATTAATACCAAACACTTCTCTGTCTGGACTAACTCTGGCCAATCTGGAGAGGGAAGACAAAGTTTAGATCTGGTTGAGATTTGGTTACATTTCTAAAAGAGAACTCTGAAAGCTTCCAGAATTGCAGGCGTAAGATAAAGACAGCGCTGACATTTGCCGGGAGGTACGGTGATAGCTGCTTCTCAGCAGTTCATTTTTCCCCCCAGGCACTGCTGGCTTTCTTTGACTATTATAGTTGCCAGAAAAATCTTTGCTTTTTTTACTTTAAAACCAGCATTTGAGTGGCAAGTTGGATATAATGGGATGAGACCAAATCTCTCCATTCCTCATGGGAGTAATGATAGAACACAATTTTCAATCCCACAAGTCCCGAATCTTGCAGCGTATGGTATTGTCAGGGCCTGTTCTTGTTGGGGTGGGCAGTAGTGGTGGCATTTGCAAAGAGATAATAAAAAAGAATTGGGCAGACTTCCGTTAACTTTAATTATGAAATTAAAATAAGGCATGCCAGTTTAATATTGGAGGCCGGTCTGTTTGCCAAAGGGCCTTCATCTTTGTGTACTCAATGGAAAAATTCTCTTTCTAACAAAAAATAAAATAAAATAAAAATCAGAGAAAGATGTCAGACATATATATATATATATATATATATATATATATATATATACAACACACACACAAATCAAACCTAAATGTCAATGACCACTGAACTCAGCCAATAGTGCACAAATAGAGATGCCAGTTGGAAGATGTTTTTGTTAAATTCTGTTGGCATTGCAACTAGTAATCTTAATACTTATTAATTGGCTTCCTTTTCTGAAACTACCAACAATTAGCTTCCTGTGCATAGAAGGAAAGGTAGCCCTGCATTCACACTGTCTCCTGACAGGCTTTGTTGCACAGACTATGTTGTAGCTTTGTGAAGTGGTACATAAAACACCTTTGTGCTACTATTCTGCTTATGCAAACACTGTGTCTTCCTGCCTCATTCATTATGGGTTATGAGTCCACATATCATAATGTTAAAGCTGGGAGGTTTTCAGACTCCACCTCAACCCACCCCCACCCCACCCCTGAAATATGCAGAGACTGCAGGGAGAGACAGCGCAACTCATTATTAAATGAAGTATAGATGCTTCCACTTCTGTGTCAGGGAAACGACACAGGACAAGTGATGTCACAGCAGATGTCACTGTGAATTCTTTTCTTTCAAAGTGTCAAATTTTTTACACTGGTTTTCTTTCTTTCTTTTTTTTTTTTTTTAATAGATGAAAGCATGTGGCTTTGCAGTTTAGTGTTTTTTCTATCGTGACAATAAAGTTCACTTTATACCTCGTGACAGTCAAGTCGGCAGAAAAGCTGTCCTTTAAGACATCCCAGCTGATATACCACAATATCCTACATCACTACTCCCTTCCTTTCTCTCTCTCTCTCTCTCTTTCTAGTTAGATCAAGATAACGTTGGCCTGTGTCATCCGAGATTCCCTTTCAGTAGGGACTGGGCTCAGAATGTGACTTGCTTAGGCCGATCTGTGTTTGGAGAGCAGGTCTTGTTCGTATATGCTGTGTGCTATGAGTGAAGTTCCTTTAAGGACAAAGGGAAGTGTACCTTGCTTCATTTGAGCATATCTGCCTTGGCTTATAATCTGCTCGTTCTAAAATGTGCTCCTTCACCCATCCCAGAGACTCACATTGGACATGAACTACTTTTATCACGTTCCTGTGAGAAAAGCACCCCAGCATTTCTCTAGAGTTCCCAATTAATCCTGTACAGGCTTTTAAATTTTAAATCCAAATTAAGCAAAGGGGAAAGGACACAGGGGAAGAAGCCCCTTTAAAACTCATTCAGAGAATAAACCATTGTTTGTCTTTTTCATATACACCCAGCATTTGTTGATTTTGTTTGGGTGTGGGAGTGGGTGCACAGAGATCTTGCCTTTTTTATCATCAAGTGACTTATTTCCTTTGACGGGATTCAGGTGAAGGAACCCCATCTGTGCTGGAGAGCTGTATATACCTTTAACTAGTCTGCATCCCAGTTGTAATAACCGTGATAACGCTGGGTTACTGGTTAGCTATGGTTGTCTGCCTCATAGTCATCGTGCTGCTTATTCCTGCTTTCCAGTCTGTTCATACTCAGTGTGACATCAGACCTCTGCTCTCAGATGCATGCTTCGTAATCTGCCTTAGGTTGTGCCTTGATTTTGTCTATTTTAAAATATGTACAACAAAAATGTTCATTCTGATTTTAACTCAGTACAGCATAGAGGTTGTCATTGACTTTTTTTTCTCGTTCCCTCTTTTTTATTTGTAAAGGTCTTTTTGCATATGAATGTAATCACATTGATGTCACTGATGCTGTAAAATTGCATTGCGTTTTACTCTAGGGAGTCAAAAAAAAACCCTACTGTGTTTTAAAAGAACATCAGCTCTTAGCCCAGTCCTGGAGTGGCCACACTTGCTGCATGCTCTTACTTTCTCAGTTTTATGTATTGTGTTGGGTTATCGTTCTAAACTGGACTGTTAAATGCCGTCTGTGAGGCTGGACTGTCACTTTTATAACTGTCTTCATATTTTATCGCCATTATTTATTACTTTTGATATACGGAATGAGCCGCATGCATTTATAGAGCAATAAGAAGATGTATTTAATGTGCCTTGTTTTTAACTGAGTAAGAGCTGAAAGCATGAATCAATAAAACTGATTAAAGCGGCCCATTTGTTGGCATTTTGATGTTACGCGCTGTCCGACAAATAACTTTAATTACTGCTGAAGTTTTTAGAAGTTTGCAAATATTTTCAGAAACTCTATCTCAAATGACATACATTGATTCTTTTACATTAGAATTTTGTAAGTTTATCTCAAGTGAATTATCTGTATCGACATGTTATTTTATGAGGCTACCAAAATTATTAATTAGTATTAATAAGTATTAATTTGTTACTTTGGCTTTTGGGCTATGGTTTCTGTTTTATGTGATCCTAGTCTACATTTATCCCAGTACAGCTCAATAGAATTCCGTTCCTTTTTTTTTTTTTCTTTTTTGGTCAACTAGAACCTCTCAGCCTCCACATTCCCAGGCATGCTGATGAATTTTATCATAACCAAAATCAATAGAAATGAATGGGAAAGATTACATAATCCATTTTGATCATCTTACATGTCAAGTTAGTGCAGGGTTGCCAAGCGTTGATAAATGCTCTGACAGAAAAAAAAAATGCTATATATTTTCATTGTCAGTAAATCAGTAAAGCTGTTATCAGTTTAACACTGGCCAAATTTTATAATGCCCATGTTATTTTATAGGTTTTAATTTGCACATGTTCAGAGAGAGCTTCCTCTATTTGCGGCTCCCACGTGCTCAGAGGCATTTGTGAGTGTCTCAGAGTCCTTCGAAACTGTATCCCAAGTAAAGGCTCCTTCCCAGACAGACTTGGAACAATAAACCATTTGTTCAGTGTCTGGGAAAAAAAATTACATAGTTCAAAACATTCTCCATAGATCCAGCTTATGAAATCTGATTGCACCTAAATAAAATTTGTCAAAATAATGCACGTATGTTTCCAATATGTAAAATTGATGCTCACTAAAAAAAGAAAGAAAGGAAAGAGAGAGGAAGGAAGGAAGGAAGGAAGGAAGGAAGGAAGGAAGGAAGGAAACAAGATACTGGCCTCAATATTTTGCAGAATTTTTGTCAACAGCACATTATCACTGGTATAAGAGCCTATCTGATGGCATTTGACTTAAGAAGGCAAGAAGCAACAGGAGTCTTAAATTGATCTGGCCACCTGGTAATGAGACAAGTTCTGTATAGGAAGCAGAAGTGATGCGCCTTTGATGTCTGTACTTTGTATTTTAGGTCTCTAATTAGCTACCTAACTTGTGAGATGCAGGAACAGAATATGATGTACGTAAGCCTCGATGCTACAGACAGCCCTGCAGGCCCTATGCTAAGAGGTGCAGTGCAAAAATCAGTTGCTGTCCTTCTATATCTTAAATACCTACATGCGCAGGACCTGGTGTGAGCTAAGCAAACTACTGCCCTAGCAGAATCATCACCACCATCTCTGTTGTCCACATCTGGCACCAAATCATTTGCTTTTCATACATTGTCACCAGAAGTAGTGACATTGTGGTTACTTGACCTAAGAGGGTTTGTGTGGTGTCTCCTTTAGGAAGGCACCATATTGTACTTCACTGGAAGCATAGAAGGACTGAAATGCACAGAGTATGCCTTGGATGTTAGAGTGTGGCATGTGGTACAGCTTGTTTGTTCCTAAGCTTCTGAGCCTTGGAGACCCAGTGCAAGGCATTCCTGTACTTATTTTCCAAGTAAATGGCTCCTGTATGGAAATTGGCTCTACATTGTTGCTGCTGCTAGCTTCCTTTCACTGTGTCAGAGTGGGGAAGTGGGAAATCATGCATGCACACACACACACACACAAAACCTCCCTGTCTTAAGCAGCACACACACACACACACACACACACACACACACACAAACACCTCCCTGCATTAAGCATCACAGCCACAGAGAGACATACACATATATAAACACACACTCTACCTCCCTGTCTTAAGCAACACACACACATACACATACCACACACACACACACACACACACACACACACACACACCTCCCTGCATTAAGCATCACAGCCACAGAGAGACATACACACATACAAACACACACTCTACCTCCCTGTCCTAAGCAACACACACACATACACATAACATACACACACACACACACACACACACACACACACACACACACGCACACACACCACACACACACGCACGCACGCACGCACGCACGCACGCATGCATGCACATCCATGCATCACACTCCTTGCCTTAGGCCCTCCCACTTACTGTTCTTTGTTGGCTCTCATCTCATTCTGTACAAGTGGATCTAAATTTTTATTAGCTTTTTCTTTAACTCCGATCTAGACTTACTTGATTTTGTTTGTCTAAATAATCTAAACGTAATAAGCTCAATTAACATGACACTTATTTCACCTGTCCTCAGCGCCCTCATATAATCCAGGGCTTTTTCTGTCCTTCCTAGCTCCATCTTCCTCCAAGGTTAGAATAAACTGCCACCCCGTTTATGTGTTGCTTGTTAGCTTTTCTCCCATTGCTTCACTATCCGCTTTTTCCTCCTTCCATCCCATCATTAATTGATTTACAATTCATTTTTATGCATACGGAGTTTTTCCTATCCAAGTTAAGAAGCTGTAAATCTTAGATCCATTGAAATGACAGTGAGAAATATTTCATTTTATCCCATGAATCATTTGCCATCCTTATTGCAGAAAAATGGCAAAATTATGGTGTACCATGTTTTCATAAATTACTCCTCCCCCACCCCCACTGCTCTGGTTCATTTCATTATCTGTGTGGAGAGACCATGAGAGTCAGACTGTAGACACTTGGGGTAAACAATTCTGATTTTACAGCAGGCTAATCAAAATTTCATAACACTACAAATTAATTCCTCTGGTACCGTGAAGAATTTAATTCATGTACAAAATATATCATCTATTTTATAAGTCAAAAATAGCTTGATATTAAAGTGTGCCCTGCGATTTCTTGTATCAGAAAAAAGGGGGTATAGGTATTGAGTTCTTTAAATATGTATATAATTTTCATTGGTTTCATATGTCAAAGTAGTCATTTATGTCCTGAAAGGTAGGTGCTTGGTACTATGTGTTTGAACACTATTAAAAAATCATAACTTCTTCCAAAAAGGCCAAATCCTAGGTTTGTATATCACATATGATCTAGAGTGAAATCAATTCTGCATGAATCGCCACCTCCTTGATCTCCAGCAAGAAGTATCCTTAAAAATAAAAAAATAAATAAAAACCCCCTGAAATTTCTAATAAATAATTTTTAAAAGCAGTAAATGAAATCAGCTATGTTATTACAGCGGTCCTGAGTAGATGGTTAGGTTCTGACTCTTACCATCCATGCTACTGTCAGCCTTTTAAGGAGCCAAGGTCAGTTCTTTGTAGATTCTGGAAAGCCAAGTCTATCCTGGTAAGGATGCTTGTCCTAGCGAGTTGCTGCCCTGTATCAAAAATGGGCTATCTTTTAAATGGAACTTACCCAGTGTGATCCATGCCGCAAGCAGCACTGAGCCATTAAATAAAAACCAAGGCAAAAATGCCTTGGAAAAGGGTTAATTAGCTTTAATATTGATTTATTCCATATAAGATGCTAATAGACCAGAACATTTACTTCTGTTTTGGATCATTAAAAACTGGCTGTAGTTCTCTCGAACAATTTGTTTCTAATAATTAAAAATTAGACCAATTAGAGTAGTCTTCATCTAACCTACCCTTCGTGGTGTACTTTTTTAAGAAAACAGAAACCTGGCTTACAACTTCACAGTTCCTTTGCGGTCTCAGCCACAAAACCAATGCACAAAATACTTGATATGGACTCTGAGCTCAAGCCAGGAACATTCTCCTTTAATCCTAAAGGGGCCGGTGGGATTGTGTGTGGGGCGGGGGAGGCATTCATGTGTGCACCGGGATCAGGAGAGCTGAATTGCTGTGTGCTATGGCTGGAGTCACGTTTCCCTTACAGTCCTTGCATTCCAATCTCTGGGACTTTAGCTCTCTCTATCCCTTGCTCTAGGTTTGGCAATGTGACTGCCTTGGAAAAAGTTTCCAGTGACCTCTGAGGTGCTGTGTTTCTGCAGGGGAGGTCTCCCTTGCTGGGCTGAGTTTTTGTTCTTATGCTGCCCTCTAATGGATACCAAATTATTTCATTAGACCCAGAACAAAAGTAAATTTTCAGCTTCTTCTGAGCTTCTGTGCCAGCCCATCAGTCTTGGAAATGGTGACCTGACTTGTTTTCCCTGTGCTCTTGTTCAGGTGTAGGAGACATTTGTGCTAATTGTGTTCTGATGCCTTGGCCAAAGTTGCTTTCCTGCTCTGGACAGTACAGGGAGAGTAAATGCTAATTTGTGTTCTATCGAACTTTGCTTTTTTTTTTTTTTCTTCCTTCCCAGCAATTGGAAAGAATTGATGTTCTAGGGTACTTAAAAATGAGGAATAAAAACAGTGTAAGTGCTGTATTAAGATGATATGCTGTGTGTTTTATCAGCCACTGGCACCTAGTTCAAAAGACAAAAAAATTAGCGGCAGTGGTTTGGGAATAGGCCTGCGCATGAGGTGGCTATCCCATCCATACATGAAGAATATCAGCGCTTCTCACATGCTGCTTTCTGACACCCATTGCTAGAGCTGAAAACTATCTCTATTGTCCAGTTTGATTGCTTGAATCAAACTGATTTACAGCAAATCCATCTGAGCTTTGATAAATCTATTACAGTTTCATTTCACTGATTTCATTAACGTGAATAAAACCAGCCATGCTTTCTGCATAACTGCTTTTTAATGGCTTGGCCCTGTCACCTGCCTGAATATTAATCCCCCTGACTTATTGCTCCACAGAGGGAATGAGTAATGGGTATTTGAATGTGATCAGCACACTACAATGCAATTAAGGAAGCAGTACTGTTCTGTGCCTTTAATCCTGAACTAATTTGAATTGCAGTTTGATAGCACAGTGAATCCTGCATAATTATGTAGGGTGCATATTAAACTCTGTGACAAACCGGAGAAGCTTTTAACCATCACAGCTATGGTAGACAAGTGAGGGCTAGAGTCAGAGAGCCCACTATTGGACCGAGAGCTCAATTAATAGGAAACCCTCAGCAGGGATGGCTTGGCCATGCAACACATCATGGGAAAAAAACTGTGAAATGTTGACTTGCTCCAAATCAATTTTAATTTACATGCGTTGGAGTTTTTGGAGTTCCTTTTGAGTTCGCAAGGAAGCAAGGGTAGAGAATTGTCTCTTAGAAAAACTTTATATTGTCTCAGTTCCTATAGCAGTTAAAACCAGCAGTTGTCACAGTTCACAGCATCTCAGCTTCTGTCTGTATCTAATTTTTGGGTTTGCAATTGGTTCATTGAGACCAGTAGAACTGGTCAGCTAGGAAAAAACTCACATGTGCACATGTACAAACACACATATGCATACACAAATATAGCTATCTAGAATGTTCCCCCACTTAATACATCCTCATTTCTAAGAAGTTTGAACATCATTCCATGGAGTCAGGCTTCCTGGAAATAAATGTTTGCAATGCTCAGTTATTTACTGTTGCCATAAGGATGCTCTATTACTACATATTAACCCTAAGCAAAATGAAACAAGTAGTCTATGTATTTTGGATCTTTTATTAATACATTGGTAATTAATTTGTATTATTATTTAGCATTTTTTAAATTTAAAAAACAGACCAAAATATGATGACTCTAGGCTGTTGTAAAAAAATGACAGATCAGGAATAAAGAGGCTCACTCCTATACTATGGTCTTTCTTGCTACTGTTAGTTTTATATGTGGACAGAAATAAGAAATAAGATGTATTAGCTGGTCCTGCACTGGGAAATAATCATAAAAGGTCAGAAATGACTAATTTGCTACAGTTAGGGCATTTAAGATAAACAATCAATATCATACTTTTAATGCACATTATTATCCAAATAAAAATGACATTTTGATTCTATTTAACTATTTTTATATAGCCCTGTGATGTCACTTTGCTACAGTTGTCCTGATTCTTAAATGCTTGGTGTATGAAACAGAAGATAATAAATAAATAAGGGTATGGCTCATTCTTAATGGGAAGAGAGAGACAAATTCTAGTCAGAGGAAGAGCAACCCAGAGAATCCTCAGCTGCTTTTATCATAATCCACTTTGGTTCTTAAACTGGAGAAATTTTTTTTTATGTTACCTATTGACTACTTAATATATAGGTGGTGAGATAGGAACTTATTGTAGCTTCAAGAAATTTGGGAAGGAAAGACAGTGTTGATTGAGGAATGTACCTAACAAAATATATGCATATAAACACAGACACACACATTTTTTTTTTCTGTACTGTGCAATGGGGAACGTGGCTTTAATCCAACAAATTGTTATTCAAAATACACTAACTGCAAAACGCATCAACCAAAATGGAGTAGGGGGAGGGAGTGACTTCCCTAAGGGTGAACAATAATATTAGCGGGACTACAGACCTTTAATTTTTTATTTTTTTCAGTCTAATTGAATCCGATAGAATTACTGTAGTTCTTAAGAGTCACCGTATCCTGCTGGGCTACTCTCATCTAAATATTGCTAGTTAACCTTGTTTTTCAAAAATACATTGCAAAAAGCTAAATGGAGCCTCTTTCCGTAATCAGTTTACATTATGTGGCATGCTAACTGTTGATTACATTTCCCAGAGAGGGATTGCCTCCCTATGCCACCTGAAATGACTTTGTTTCTGACAGTAGCACTAAACTGGCTGAGGTAAAATAATTTTGGTTCGGGGGAGCAGGTTCTCAAAACATTTAACTCATCAGTGAAAATAGATGGGTATATAAAAATGGAAAGAAGTCATCCCAGAATTTATATTGAGGTACCCGCTGGTAGGCTGTTGTTTATAAATCAAAATAAGTAATTGAATATATCTTTATGTATATAAATGTATATGTCCCTCTATGTACAACTTCAGATAAAGGAAACATTTGAAAAACCGAGCTAAGTGCAGTATACATTCTCTTATTGAAACTTATGGAATTAAAAAAAAAAAGATAAAAAGATAACGTTTCACATCATACTTTTAGGAACACACTGCTTGATTTATAAAGTACCAATAGATTACGACCCGAGGGAGAGATATTCTCTGATATCATGCCGTTCTATAAAAACTTTTCAGATGCCCATCTTATTTCATGTGTTTGTGTTAAACACAGCAACATTAGGGGTTTGTTGTTGCTGTTGGGCATATCAAAGATGGCATAGCAGTCTTTGTTGGCTGATCTGTTTCGAGGTTTTTGGAGGGAGGGTATCAATTATGGCTTTCCTCTCATAGGATGCCAGGTATTTTTTTTTTTTTTAATGAATCTAAGCTGTATGAAGAGAAGATCTCCTCCCATCCCTTTTCTTCCACCTGCCTCCCCCAACCCTCATTATTGTGGTTGCTTCATCTTAAAACAGTTTTAGGCAGCAAGAGTAGTATGTTGCTTGGGCTAAGGCTGGGCTGTTAGCTAAATTAAGACCATTGTGACTCAAATCCTCCTTAATAAGGTTCACGCTGTCTACAACTTCATCATTTTCTGCTGAATGATAATTACTTTATTCAATCATGTTCAAGGTTTTAGTGAAAGCTAGCATTGATTGATTAACTTCAATTACCATGCTTACATTTGCATAGATAAAAACTGCTTTTCAATTTGTGAGTGGCACGCCAGTGGAAACCCTGCGCTGATATTTGCATTTCAATGTGAACGGCGAAGAATAAAGTGGAAGAGGGGTCTGATCCGTGCTGAGCCCTTTCCGCTTCAGTGCTAAGTATTCTCCATAAACACTCTGTTATGATGTTAGTTTGTTCAACCACTCTGAGGTAACTGATGGAGACTCCTGTTTACAAGCTTTCCTGACAATTGAGCAGTGGGATTAGGGGAAACTGGACCCCCGCAGTAGCTTGCAGGCCAGCGCCAAGTTAAAGAAGAAATCTTCCTGCGGCCCATGACCACAGCTCTCAAATGCCAGTGTTGTGTACCCGTGACTGGCCCAGTCTGGGACGACCTACCATGGGTACAGCTTTTCTCCTTGATTGGTTGACTGGCTGGGACCCAGTACTGATTTGTCACTTGCCCCTTTTAGGTTCAAACCCAAGGAGAATGTAAAGTATCATCAAAGTCTTTTGATTATTATTAATATTATTTTTTATCCCAAATAGGCTGTAACAAATACTTGCTTTTCCTTGACTCATCAGATAGGACCAGCTAGGGGTCAGTTGAATAGGCAGACTTTTAGTATGTATCTAAGATAAGTCTACCCTTTTTTCTTTACCTGACCCTATTTTAGAAATACAGAGATTTGATAGAAGATTCATGCTTTTTCTTCATTTTCCAAGTTAATCAGGATTCAATTATTCTATAATCAGCCCTGGAAATTTGTGTCTCTATAACACTACAATAGCACCTAACCAGAGAGCTATTTCTCAAATTCTTTCAAGACTACTTTTGTCAAGCTGGATAGCTAGGTTGAAGACCTGGCTGGTCCAAAGCTCACATCCTTCTTTTGACACTGATAGTCAGCAATTCTTTTTAGATGTGCTGTCTTAGAAAACTAAAGCTACAGTTTCCAGAATGTTCTCACTTAGGAACCAGATAGGGCTCCTTAGACCAATGACTTTAAGCTTTTGATCTCTAAGATGTAAATAAAGCGATTGAATTGAAAATACTTCATTCAGCTGAAATATGTGTATAGATCTCCAAGTTTTGTTGATGAATTTCTAAGATATACAGTAATTACACAAGTAAAATACACATATCAGCCCGGAGGTTGCCTTTGAGGTTAAGAGCACTGGCTGCTCTTAAAGAAAACTCAGGTTTGGTTTCCAGCGCCCACAAGGTACAGATCCAGGGCCTTCTGCGGATGCTGCATGCTGTGGTTCCCACACATATGTGTAAGCAAAACGTGAATGCAAATGAAAATTTAAAAGGTATCAGTGAAAATGCATGCATTGATTCTCTAACAGAGGTCAAAATCACTTGGGTCAAAATTATGTGTAATCTTATAAAAAATTTCTTCTTGTCGGGCTAGAGGGGTGGCTCAGCTGCTAAGGTCACCCACTGCACTCTTCCAGACAGCCTGGGTTCTATTTTCAACACCTACAGGTGACTTACAACTGTCGGTCAGTAACTCCTGTTCCTGGGGATTCAACACCGTCTGATCTGTGTGGGCATGAGGCATGGATGTGGACAGGCAGGTAAAACACTCATGCACATAAAATAAATAAAACATTCTTTGTCAAATTAAAAGATAAATTCCTGGTACTTCACCAAATGTCTAAAGAATATGTAACAATATATATAAGGGTATATCATCTTTCTCCCAAATCTTATTTGCTATATTTCAGTACATCAGAAATTGTAAGTCGTATTTATTGAAATTGGGATATACACTGTATCCTTCTCTATCTCCTGCTCAAAGTACTAAGAAGTGTTACTATATGCTGCATGCATGAAGTCTGGGCCTGTCCATACCGGCTTCTAATTTCAACAGGAAGTTTAACACTGGATAATAACCACACCATTGAGTGTATAAGTTCAATTGGTAAGATCTCTCTCTTCTTCTCTCTCTTTTCTCTCTCTCTCTCTCTCTCTCTGTGTGTGTGTGTGTGTGTGCTTGCATTGGTTGCATGTGTGTGCATGCATGATTGCATGTGTGTGTGCATGTATGCATGTAGAACAGGCTGGCCTTGAACTCACAGCGATCCTCCTTCCTCTGCTCCTAAGTGTCAGGTTTAGAAGGGTGAACCACCATTCCTGGCCTTAATAAATTTTTGAAATAATAAAAAATCCTCACTAAAGGTCTTTAGAATTCAAGGAGAATTACAGATTAAGAATGTAGCATTTGGACAAGAACTTGTAATGATTTTGTATTTACGCTGAAGTTGCTTTGTCCTCTTTCTTGGTGGCCAAAGGTAGAAATGGTGATAGACGAATAAAATACTTGGCAAAGAAAAACAACTTATGTTAAGAAAACAAATTAAAGGGGAAAAAAAAGATTCTTAATATAATGGCAAAGATGTCGTATCAGTTTAAACAGTTTGGTCTGAAATACCCACCGAAATGTATAGAAGTTTCTTTGTAACTAGCATTATAGCTACCATGTGAAAGAATGTTATTTTGAAAAGTTAATTTTAGTTAGATTGGATAATTAAGTGTAGAAAATGGAGCAGCTTTGGAAGCTAGAGAATTGTTTTGTTAAATTGGCACATGATATCTCCTGGCACAATGGAAGGCACGACAAATCCTGGAAGGACTGAAATGGTCCAAACGAGTCAGCAGTGACAGTTTCTAAAAGCTTAAAACTCCCACCTCAGTAGACGGTGTGCAGAAACCACAGTGGTCCCATCTCTGCAGGTTAAATACAAGAGAAAACTGGACTGTGTAAGTGAGTTTGAGGAGTTTCCAAATAAAATTAATACACAAGGTAGGATAGATTGCATTTTTTTTTTTTAACACCCTGAAGACAGTATAGTATGTGTGATGCTCTTCACCCTCCATACCCATTCCTCTGTTAGTGCCTCTGGGACTCAAAATCTGGTCCCCTAAACACTCATAGTGGGTCATGAAGTGGGCTTACTCTCCTCTCAGTATAGTTACCTATACACCTATTATCTAAATTTTCCCAGCTCTTTGGACCTCGGAGCTCAGATTCACCACATTCTTACTAAGTAGTTCAGATTCATCAATCCACCCATTGTTTGTTTTTCTACCACTTATATCTTTATTTTCAGGAAGTTGTTTCTCTTCACCTGGGGTACATTGATGCACAACAGTATTTGTTTCTATACAGCATTATGTTTGTTTACTGCTGAGCTAGCACAGGTCTATACAGCCCAGGATATCCCGAAGCTCATGAGTGACCACACATGGCTATATGTCACAAGTTTTTTATTTTGTGTTTAAAGTTTGTCAAAATCAAATGTTTCCAGTTTTCTTCCAAGTACCTTAATTTTACATGATGATTATTTAAAGACTGAAATATTGCATTTAAGACAGTTTTTTAGCGATCCCAGAGAAATCACTCAGAAACAAACAATATAAAAACTTTTAAAATGTGAGCAATTCCTTCCCATGGACATAAGTCCTTTAAGTATATGAGTGGATGAACTGTAAATAGAATTCAAATCACCCTGCAAAATGTCTCAGAACTCAATGTCCAGTAACATGGAGACTGCAGAAAGATGTTTAATGTCCACACTTAATATCTTGAATTCAAATGAAACCAAAACCAAAACCAAACCAAACAAACAAAAAACCCTAAAACACCTCAGGTTAGACTTCAGAAAGAAGTGTTAAAAATTATTCCCAGTCAGGTATGAGGCAGTGGGAGTTAAAGCTAAAGGATTGCCATGAGTTCAAGACCAAGATTTAGGAGAAAGCCCATTGCTATCGATCTTCCCCAGCCCTCCCACAGATTTTCTTCCTTTCAGGCCAATCATTGCAAGGGCTGAGGTCGATGCCTAGCTAAAGTTAGTTGCTCAGAAGTAAGGAAAGGGGGTTGAAATGAACAGTTCAGAAGTGGCTTGCTTCTTCTATACAGCTGCTCATCAAGGATTTATATTTTGTTTCTTACATTGGCCTCCCATCCCTTCCTCACAAAATTGTAAGATTGCTAAAAAGTAAAACCTAGTTACCTAGTACTTGATAGCTTTTCTGGCTCATCGAGTTAAACAGTTATTGGTTTTTTCATGAGCAGCTGAGACAGGTCATTTTCTGGTTTTGCCACTTGCTCCTTGGGGGGTCCCTATTATGACAATCTGATATCATAAGTCAGCTCTTCCTGTATATAAAGCAAGATTTTTGATGACGTTGTTTAGTACCCACTATCACGGTAATTATTTTCCTTTATCCCTGGAAACTATAAGCTTTTAAGAAAGAAATCCAAAAACCACAGGATAGTCAAATGAAGGAATTTTCATGGCAGTGCCAGGAAAAAAAAATTCCTCCTTCTGTCCATGTACCAGATCATTTTTTAAAAATGACATTCAAATGACAATCACATGGCACTGTCTTAGCTTGAGTTGCTATGCACGATGGTGCACAGCTCTGTATTATAATATATGGTACAGATGGCACCTACCGTGCATTCATGGAGAGAGTTTGTCCACCCCTCTAAAAAGATATATTTACTTAAAATGACTCAAAACAGATGGACAGACAAATCTGTCTTCGATATTTAATACTAATATATTAATGTGCAAATGACTTATAACAATAGGTTTGTTTTCTAGAGCCTAATGCAGTGGTTGCCATAAGAACACAAATTATGTGTACATTTTAATGCATCTATGCTTCATAATTATGCATGGTTGTGTGCTGTTATAATTGACATAAAATATAAAACAGGTCAAAGAGCAGCTATTAAAACTATTTTTCATTTTGCTTCTTGACAGCCGGCAACATTGGCGCCTGGTACATTTAATAGGGCCATCCATGGATTGTGCATATAGTCACAAAGCACAGCCACGTTAAAGGGTTCCAGAATTTGTAACCTAATTATTTCAAAAATTTTTTTTAAGGCTGATGATTTTCTTTGGGGCTGGGGGTGGTTTCCTCTTTTGAGACCAAATACACAAAATATTTTAAAATAGACATAAATGAGAAAGAATTGTGAGCAAGCACCTGTGTGTGTTCTTGTGTGTGTGTGTGGTTTGTGTGTGTGTGTGTGTGTGTGAGAAAGAGGTGGAGCAGGAAGGGATTTTTGTTTTAAAATCATCTACTCTTAGAATTTTTCTCTTTTTTTTTCCTACTTGGGCAAAGTTAAGTAATAATTTCCACTAGTCTTAGATACTATAGAGTTTCTGTTCTGTGCACCCTTTACTTCTTACTTTGGTTTTGTTTTTTTAGCACACTTGATTAACTCTTCATTCCTAAAGGGTTACACGGCAAGAATTAGCTTGCTTATTTCACAATGCGCTCACCTCACCTGTGAGGACCAAACACAGAAACTCTCTTTGTACCCATGGGAGAGGAAGGGGAAGGGAAGTCTAGGAGTTGCCCGGGGACACTAAGCAAGAACCCAAGCCCCTGAGCTTTGAGCCTCGTCATGATCACCGGCCCCTGCTCAAGCTGCCCATGGTTCTTCAGGGGACTAAAGTATAGGGGTATTCCTGACCAAAAAACTGCATAGAATTCTGAATGAAACAACAGGCAGGATCGATCCACTGCGGTGAGATAACGTACAAAAATTTACTTCTAGTACTTTTCCTATACATAGATTTCTGGAACTGTGAGACAAACATGTGAAATTCATGCTCAAAGGCTTCCTTACTGCATTGTGATGTGTCAACACAGCTGGCCTAATTTTCTCTTGTTTTAGAATTTTTATTTTACCCTGTAAAGAGAATTATTTTCAAACAGAGAAGGATACTTTTTTTTTCCTCTTACATAAACCAAAATCTCATACCTCTAACGTGCTTTCAAGAAGGTTCCTCTGTATAAACAGTTGGAATAATTACACTGTTACAAAATGAAATGAAATAGAGGGAAACTAAATCAGGCCAAGGCATGGTCTGCTTTACGGTGGCTTCTTTATATGCTGTGTTTCTGTCTTCAAGGAGGGCAGGTCCAAGGCCATGGGCACAGAAGCCATGTACCGAGGATTAGAATGAAATGCCAGGTGAAAGCGGAGTGAGAGAAACTGCTCAGCACTTCTAGTGCATAGTGCTGTGGTAGTGGATCCACACAGGGCACCTCACACCTGATCTAGTCATCTTAGGGACCCACACCCTCTTCTGGCCTCTATAGATGTGGGATCTCATGTGCACAAAGTGACAATTAAAATATATCTTTAGAAAACCCAAGTCACAAACAAACAATGCAATGCCAGAAAAGTAGAGTTCTTGATTAGCAAGTATGAGGCCCTGGGTCCAATCTTAAGTAGTGTGTTGGGGAATGGAACAGGAATAGTATCTTCCTCTTCTTCCTCATCCTTTTACTTCCTCGTCCTCTTCTCTAATAAATATTGTTAATGATGTATTCACTTATGGCTACTCCACAAAGTCTTTCTGGACACTAAGAAGCAACTGGTCAAGGGAGAAAGTTTAAAATTAAGTCAGTTGCTATACATGACCTCATTCATATCAGCATGTGTCTAAGAACTTGTATATATTAGCTCCTTTAATGTTTACTCCCTATCACTACCCTTGTTTAGATGTGAAGAACATGAGGTGCAGAGAGAGTGTCATTGATTGTAAATGTGTCCCGTGGCAAAGCCAAATTTGATATGGTTTCTTGTTCTTTCAAAAGAGGGGAGAGGTAGAGAGGAGAGACTGGGGATGGAGACCCAGAGCCTGCCTCATCACAGACATGACATGTACTATATGGTATTCTTACGGCAGTGAAAATAGAAGCCTCAAGTTGTCAGGTAGAAATGAGAAAGGACATAGAGTTGTGACCTTAATACCAAAAAACATAAACCTCTTTCAAAAGAACCTACTTGGTTATGGGAGGAATATGCTGTTCTGGCATTCAGTTTGAAGACCAGCCTGGCCTCGAACTCACAAAGATCTTCCTGAGTGCTGGGACTAAAGGCATCATCACTACCACCCAGTTAGGGCCAGTATTTTAAAATGTATAAAATTTCACTTGATGCCTTCATGACCAGAAAGATAGAGAAATCAAGGGACAAAGTATATTTTTTTTTATCATCTAGTTACTTGGCTTGTCAATATTGTACTCTTGCAGGAAAGATTTTAGTTGCCATAGTTGTTTATTCCACTCATTGTTCTGCTTTCTCAGCCTGTCTTAGTTTGCTTTCTGATATAATAAACACTATGACCAAAAGCAATTCAGGAAGAAAATGCTTATTTGACTATCCCAATCTTAGTCCATTATGAAGTCAGGGCAGGAGTCTGGAGGCTGAAACTGAAGCAGAGACCATGGAGGAACTGCTTACCTGCTTGCTACTGGTGGCCCTCTCAGTTTGCATTCTTATGCACACCCCCACCCCCACCCAGGCATGGCCCTGCCCACTGTGAGCTGGATCCTCCCACATCAAAGACTGTCTTTGTCTCTGTTCTATCTATGTGAAGAGACACTGGGATCAAAGTAACTCTTATAAGAGAAAACATTCCATTGTGGTCTTGCTGACAATTTGAGAGGTTTAATCCATGGTGGGGAGCATGGCAGTGTGCAAGGCTGACAGCAATATCCTGATCCACAGGCTGAGAGAGCAAGCAACACTAGGCCTGGTGTGTTGGCTTTTGAAACCTCAAAGCCCACCCTCAGGGACACACTTCCTTCAAACTTCCTTCAAGGTCACACCTCTTTTTTTTTTTTTTTGGTTTTTCGAGACAGGGTTTCTCTGTGTAGCCCGGGCTGTCCTGGAACTCACTCTGCAGATGAGGCTGGTCTCGAACTCAGAAATCTGCCTGCCTCTGCCTCCCAAGTGCTGGGATCAAAGGTGTGCGCCACCACTGCCCAGCAAGGTCACACCTTTTAATCCTTCTAATCTTTCTCAAATGGTGCCACTCCCTGATGACTAAGCATTCAAATACATAGGCTTATGGGGAGGGGTCTCTTTCAAATCCCCACAATCAAGAAAATGCCTCACAGGCCAATCTGATGAAGACATTTTCTCAATTGAGGTTCCCTCTTCTCTGAAGACCCTAGCTTGTGTGGAGTTGATAGTACAAGGAACAGACAACAGCTACATTACTAAGCAGGACACTCCACTATATCTATTCGAAATTTGATGATTATGGTGTCTTATTTCTGCATAGGCTATCATAGACCCTTCAGCAGTTCTGAAGGCAGCAATGCTTGTAGCTGTCTCCCTTAACAGCTGTGCAGTTCTACAGACTGAACACTCCTTTTTCATTTGGGGTAAAACATCACAGAAAATACATTATTTAGAAATACCCTAAATTATATATATTTCTGCATCAACTAAAAGTGGATAAAATCTGACTGAATCCTCAAAATTATTCCCTCTATAGTACTCTCCTAGATTCCCAAGACAGATGCAGCATAAACTGTATTGTGTCATAAGCTGAGAAAATCATTGCAATATTTTTCAAACCTTCCAGTTCAGCTAAGGGAATAAAGCTGCGCTCTACATCCATTCCTTTGCAGCCCTATAGTTAGCCTGTTGGTGTGTTAAACCCATTCGTTCTGCAAATATTGCCCCGGTTGTCCCTTCATTGAATCCAGGATTTACCTGGGCTTCCATCATTTCCACCTGATGGAAATTTGCCATCTCTATAACTATTTCTCTGACCTTTCAAATACACTGACACCTTACCACAATGGATGCTCAGTGGCTGCTCAGGTAAGTCTCCCTCAGAAGGGCCATTCTTTTTAACTAATGACTTCAGTCTTTCACATCCTCAGAAACCTGCAGTATCTTCTAGAATAACAGGATGAGAAGATAGCTTGCAGTCTGCTACCTGACTATGAGTCCAGGCCCCCCTCAATTGCCCTTTACCTCAGTGACAAAGAATCTCTACTGAACCAGGTCCCATCACTTCCTGCTTGTCTTTGTACATTGTTCTTGTAGTTCAAGCAGTTCCACTTGTCTATATTATATACATTTGTATATTTTAACTTCCGCCTCAAATGTTAACCCTTAGTCAAAGTCTTTCTCCTAACCACAAAATTGACCTTCCTTATAATCTATCAAACTTCAATCTTGCTTCTATTGTAGTAATAATCACGTCTGATTATATCCTGTCCTGATAGAAAACCATGTTTTCTTGGTCAAGGATTGTCCAGCTATTCCTGGCCAAGAGCTTCAATGCAGCATTGCTTAGGAAATGTGTACTGAACTTAGAGAAACTCGAGTTGCATCCTACAGCAGCAGATGCCTGCACAGCAGTTTTCCCAAGTACAATCTTGGCTGCTATGTGCACCGAGTTCTGTTCTGTTCAGAAATTGGAAGAAAGACCTCAGGGTCACATTCTGGGCATAGTGAAAGGTATCCATGGAGACAGGATTTGTCCTGGGAAAGCTTTCCTAAGGAAAGAGCTTGCTTACAACCCCCCACCAGAACTCTGTACTCTTTTGGAGTTTGCATACAGGAGGTTTTGCAGGCTCTGTGTAGTGTTTCTGTTTTCCAGTTTCCCATGATGCGGAGACTGCGGGGGCAAGGTTGGAAAGAAGGCAAGCATCCCTCCTCTTGCATAAGCATATGCTGGAAGCTTCCCTGGCCTCTAGATAAGGAAAAGAGCCAGGCTCAATGTGTGATGCTAAAAGATTCAAAGGAAAAGAATGAAAATAGACAGCACATTTTATAAAACTAAAACTCGTAGGATGTCTAGGAATTCAAAACACTTTTATTGCCTTAAAAAACGTAACATGACAGTGGCTCTATGTCTGTCTTTTTTTTCCTTGTAACATAAATGAGAATAAAGGGCACTTCTTGTCTCTTGATGCTGTGCATCCCACTTGTTATTAGTAACACAGGCTTATATTGTAGCCCACATCATGCCTAATTACAGCTATTCTTTATAAGCAACTAAGCAAGCTGCATAGATAGTGTCAATTCAAATCTTAGCTTGCGGATAGTCACTGGGTAACGAGTAGAGAGTTACAAACCTAACACTCAAGGAGGATGACTCTTCAATAAAATGGTAAAGGCACATCACTGCCTACTCCCCGTCAATTCTGTTGTGTTGTCTTGAACTCAGTAATATGAAGGAAAGACAAGAGGCTGTCACTACCAGAATATTCTCTAATATTGGAGAAAGGGGAGCAAAAATGACTGTAGGCTGTTGTTTCACCAAATGTCAAAGGTTGCTAAAATATTCTAAAATACAAATGAGAAAAGATGAAATGGAAACTTGGAGAGTAGAGCATTATGTCATTTTATCTGAATCTCATTCTGTGATGTCAAACTGCCCTCTTTCTTCTTCCGACACGTTTGTTATTTCTAAGGCCCCACTCTTTCCTCAATACCACTCCCATGAAAATAAAACAAATGAGAATTGTAAATGAATGTAGGGAAAAAAGACTGAAGAAATAGTTATGTAGATTTAAATTTCATATATATATGTATGTATATACATATATATAATTTGTTACATTATCTATTTACTATTACAAAAATTGTCCTAGATTAAAAACTATATGAATAAATAAAACATTGCTGAAATCCCATTGTCTGGAGACCACACAATAATCTAGTGACTATTTTTCAACATATTTTTCTATAGAATTTTTTTTACTGGTTTATGTATTATGCATGTTGTCCTTATTATAAGCACACATGTTTATATTTTACTAACTCTGTCCTTACATATCTAGTTCAATGTATGATGCTGCCTATTACAATATATTTCTCAAAAGGAATTTCATATACTCTATAATATTAGTCAAATAGTAGTTGATTTGGCCCTTTTAGCTTGAACATTAAAGCAGTTTTTATATCATCATTAGCCATTTGGATTTAATTCAGCTTGAATTGCTTTCCTTTGTTATCTCTGTCTCTTTCTCTCTTTCTGTCTCTGTCTCTCGCTCTCTCTCTGTCTCTCTCTCTCTCTTTGCTCTCTGTCTCTCTCTCTCTCTCGTCCTCTCTTCTCTGTCTCTGTTTCTCTCTCTGTCTCTCTCTCTCTCTTTCTGTCCTCTCTCTTTCTCTTGTGTGTGTGTGTGTGTTGAGACAGATTCTCACAATATAGTCGTGTCTGGCCTTGAACTCATTATGTAGATCAAGTTGATTTTGAATCCATTTGCCTGTCTCAAGTGCTGGGGTTGAGGCATGAACCACCACACTTGGCATTGTTTGTTCTTAATTCTCCATTTTTATTGGGACTTTCTGGTTCTTTAAAACATAAATTTGTGACAGATTACCTTCTTAATACATCCAAGTGCTGCCTTTTGGCTTTATTAATGATAGTTTGCAATATAAAATACCTATGTAGTTTGTTCTCAGCTTCTTTTTTATATAATATTTTATTAATTTTTGAGAATGTCATAGTGTGTGGTGGTTTGAATAAGAATGGTCCCCACAGACTCACACATATACTTGAATGTTTAGTCATCAAGGAATGACAATATCTCAGGATTCGAAGAATTGAGAGGTGTGGCCTTGTTGGCAAAAGTGAGTCATTAGGGGTGAGCTTTAAGGTTTCAAAAGCACAAGCCATGTGGGTGGTTTGAATATGTTTGGCCCATAGGGAGTGGTACTATTAGAAGGTGTGGCCTTGTTGGAAGGAGTGTGTCTCTATGAGTGTGGGCTTTGAATCTCTGCCCGGTGCAGAAGAATTAGTGTCCCCTGGTTGCAGTTGGATCAAGCTCCTCCAGCACCATGTCTGTCTACATGCTGTCATGCTTTTCACCTTGAGGAAAATAGACTGAACCTCAGAACCTGTAAGCCAGCCCTAATTAAATGTTGTCCCTTATAAGAGTTGCCTTGGTCATGGTGTCTCTTCACAGCAATGGAAACCCTAACTAAGATATCATGCTCAATGGCTCTTCCTCTTCCTTTGGATCTGGATACTGTATTCTTGTCTACTCTAGCACCATGTTTGGCAACTGTCATGATGAGAATGGACTACGCCTCTGAAACTGTAAGCCAGTTCCAGTTAAATGCTTTCTCTTATAAGAGTTGCTTTGGCCATGGTATCTCACAGCAACAGAAGGGTGACTAAGAAAGTGTATTTTGACCAAATTCATCCTGCATTCCTCCTAGTAACTCCTTTCAGATCAATCCTACCATTTTCCACCCCCTGCCAACTTCATGATCCTTTTAGTTTAGTGTAGCTTAGTTTTGTTTTTGAGACAGGGTTTTTCTGCATAGTCCTGGCTTTCCTGGAACTCACTCTGTAGAACAGGTTAGCCTCAAACTCAGGGATTTGTCTGTTTCTGCCTCCTAAGTGCTAGGACTAAAGTGCGTGCAACCACCATGTGGCTATGTGGCTGACTTTTTTTTTTTTTTTTTCATTTTAAATAACCCATCAGAACTCAAGGAAGGAACTTGAAGCAGAAACAATGGAGGAACATTATATACTGGCTTGCTTGAGGCTCACCTTCAGCTATGTATTTTATACAGACCAGGTCTGACTGCCTGTGAATTATACCATCCACAGTGGGCAGGATCCTCCTACATCAACCAGCAATCAAGAAAATGCCCAACAGACATGGCCACAGACTAAACGGTAGAGGCAGTTTTGAGGTTCCATCATCCCAGGTATATCAATTTGACAGCTAAAGCTACCTATGAGACTCATGAAATCCAATTGATGATGTACATATACCATTCATGGGTGTGAGGCATCCACTGAAGCAAGATAGCATACTTCAATTTTATACAGTTAAACCAATCTTTTATAGTTCATAGATCTCTTATTTTGTTGTAAAATTTTTTCAGTCCTTAATTAATACATATATACTAACTTTATTTAAACTTGCTAATTTTTTTTTGCTCTTCATTTAAGTGTTCAGCCCATCTGGAGCTTATTTTTGTGCATGTGGTGAGGTAGGGATCCAACTTACTTTTTTACAGGTGAAAAGCCAGTTGTGATAGTACCATTTATTAGCGTATAACACATTTTTCATATTGAAATGAAATACAAATGAAGTATATTGGGATTTATTTCTTCGCCTTTTATTTCAGTAATGCATTATTCATTCCCAAGTCAGGAAAATACTCTTGAATATAATCACTCTATAGAATGCTGATTATCCAAAAATCATTTAGAATTATCTCTAATTATTCTCACAGACCTACTCTTCTAAAAGCATCTCATTGAAAAGAAGCTTTTTTTTGAGATTCTGAGTAGAGTTGCATGAAATGTATACATTAACTTTGGGAGAACTGACTTTTTTATGATTTTTTTTCTTGAAAATAATTTTTATTATGTGAGGCATTCACTTGGAGTTGGTGCCATTTTTTTCACTTACTTCTATAGTCCTGTATAAAATAATTTCTAAAAACTAGGGGCTGAGGGATGCTTTAATAAATAGTTGCCAAGCAACATAAGGACCTGAGTTTGGATCCCCTGAACCTTGTTTTTAAAAGTTTGGAATAGCAGCACATACTTGTAATCCCTGCTCTGGGGAGGTAGAGGCATGGGGGTCCCTCAAACTTACTAACCTGGGGAACTGGTGAGCCCTGGTTTCAATTCGAGATCCTGTAACAAAAACAAAAGTGGAGAGTGATAGAGGCAAGAAACCAAGATGTCGATCTCTGATACATATGAACTCATACATGTATATGCATGTGTGTGTACATCTGAGCTATGTACATGTGCATATATATCCACACTTAATCAATTCTTCATCTCCCCATGATCCCCCTACTGTCACACATATGAGGGAAGAGAGTGGAGCAGTTAACAATCATCTCACAGGCATTGGATATTTGACAGAAATTGTTGTCTCTTGTCATGTTCCATCTAATAGTACTACTATTAGATGTTGAGGGAATGATGTTGAAAGGAGAAGAAAGGAAGGATTCTGGGAAGTAGACAGCTTACCTACAACTCTCCTAGATCCGGCTCCAAGCTTACACTCAAGTAAATCTCTCCTGGGTTCACTCCAACTTCTCGTTCTTCAAAAGCTACCTGCCTACAAGATGTGCAGAGACAAAGATAAAGCAGAGTCTGAAGGAATGGCTAACCAATGACTGCCCAAATTGAGTCCCATCCCAAGGGGTAAAAACCATTCCCCGACACTATTATTGATACTCCATTATGCTTGCAGACAAGAACCGAGCATAACTATCCTCTGAGATGTTCCACCCAACAGCCGATGGAAAGAGATGCAGAGACTCACATCCAAAGAGCAGATAGAGCTCGGGGAGTCTTTCAGAAGAGTTGGAAGAAGGACTGAGGGACCCAGAGAGGACAGGGACTCCACAGGAAGACCAACAGTGTCAACTAACCTGGACCCTTGGGAGCTTCCAGAGATTGAATCACCAACCAAAGAACAAGCTCAGGCTGGATCTAGGCCTCCTGCATTTATGTAACAGATGGGCAGCTTGGTGTTCATGCAGATCCCACAAACAATTGGAGCAGGGCTGTCCCTGAGACTGTTGCCTACCTGCCTGCCTCTGGATCCCACATCCCTAAATAAACATCCTTGAGGATGTGCCTAGTACTGCAGCAACTTGAAGTGCTGAGTAAGAGTGGAATGGGAGTGTGGGATGGGGACTTTCGGGGGCAATTGACAACCAGAGGGGGTCTTCCCCTTCTTAGGTGAATGGGGGGAGAACTTACATGAGAGGGTACTGGGAGGAGACAAAAGGCTGATATTGGGTTGTAAAGGGAATAAGTAAATAAAAATTTAATAATTAAATAAAAGCCCCAATGTCTTCAAAACTACATTGGATCCTTCAGTCTTTTGCTAAATGCTTTCCTAACATGGAAAGCCTAAGTTTCTTTCATATACTTATTTCTGCCTTAGAGAACCTTGAGACATATTTCATGGTTCATTTATGTTAGAAAGATAATGCACGATTATTGCAAAAATCCAAACAACATGGAGAAGTCATGCAAGTTAATAAAAATCTATCATAACTTGATCTTCCAAATAATCTTTGATCTTATCATTCAAAATGAAAGTAGACTGTATTTTCTATACCCCACATATTAATATACCTATATTCCGTAGTATGTATGTATGTGTATAAATGTTAGTGAGTATAGATGTTACTTATTTTTAATGGCTGTATATTATATTATTCTGTTTAAGAAACTATTTAGTCAGCATTTTAGTTATGTGTATTGCAACTGATTTCTAATGAATTCTAAAATAACCAATATTTGTGCAAATATTAATAGAACTGAGAATATTTTGCCAAAAGGTCTACATATTTAAATTTGAATGTGTAGCAGCTTTTTGGACCTTTGAAATGTATTATCAGTTAACAGGTGCCTCTACCAACAGTGAATTTACCATCAGTACGTCTAGATTTTAAACACTTCAGAATTTTATCTGTCCAAACATGCATTGTGTTTCCATGAATGATAAGGAAATGACGTGTGTAGATAACCCTTTCAAGAACCTTTTTAAGGAATTCAGCAGCATGATGCTAGAAATGCCTCCACTTTCAAAAGTCTCCACAATTTCATCTTTCTGGCCTAGGGTTATATAGCTCAGTGATTAGAATGTCCTCTAGTATGTGTGAGATCCTAGGTTCAATTCCCACCCCACCCACTGCCCTTGTGCTGTTTGTCTGATCATACTTCTAGTTTCTTTTTAAAGCCAACTGTGCAGTTAGCCCCACCTCAATCTCCAGGCATAAGCTTTAAGCTGCTTTTCCACCCGAATGATGGCTTTGAGCTTCATCAAGTCACCACAATTCTATCTGCTGAACTCAAGTGTTTATTTGTGAAATGGCTTTTAAAGGAAGCTTAAACTCAACTTGTCTCACACAATTTTCTTCCTCCCTTAATTTGACAGTCCTTCACATGTCCTACAACGTAGTGACTGGAACCATCCTTACAATCCACCATTGTTACTCCAACTTACCAGATTGTTTCCAGGCTCAGACCAAGCTGATGTTTTAAATTCTACTGCCTTTCTCGTCATATACTAAATCCATGTGTCCTATCAGTCCCATGAGATAGGATATATGGCATCTAACACCCTCATTGAACCATACCCACCCTCAACACCTTCCAGCAACTTGCTGTTTTATTTTATTTTTTATTTATTTATTTATTTTTGGTTTTTCGAGACAGGGTTTCTCTGTGTAGCCCTGGCTGTCCTGGAACTCACTCTGTAGACCAGGCTGGCCTCGAACTCAGAAATCCACCTGCCTCTGCCTCCCAAGTGCTGGGACTAAAGGCGTGCGCCACCACCGCCCGGCACTGTTTTATTTTAAATGCCGTTGCTGATCTTTCAAAGGGCTTCCAAGACTATGCACTGTCTTTTCCCATGTACTGTCTCCTTTAGTTTCCCGCGGCCTTCTTTGCATTTATGAAACACATCAAGCTTGTCTTTGCTCCAGAGTTTTGGCTTGCTGTACTGTCTACCTGGTTCTTTGTTTACCTGGCTTTCTGTATAGCTGGTGCTGCCTCTTCATTCCAGTCACAGAACCAATGTTACAGCTTCAGAGAGTCTTTCTCTGACTTCTCCAATGGCCCTCCCTGTGCAGAGCAATCACTACTAGCTGAAAGAATTTTGGTCATCTCTGTTTTCATTGTTTGTCTCCTTCTTTTTCTTGATTCCTGAAAGGACTCGTTTGCAGTT
This sequence comes from Mastomys natalensis, assembly GCA_021653895.1. Lineage (NCBI taxonomy): Eukaryota > Metazoa > Chordata > Mammalia > Rodentia > Muridae > Mastomys > Mastomys natalensis. The sequence continues at coordinate 421,477 of JAJTUV010001051.1, forward strand.
CACATGGTGAATCTGTAAGCCTACAGTAGCATCTGGGGGTCAGGAAGCACATAGTGCAGATTTCTTAATGGCGAACTGCTGAGTCTCAGGTTCATGATCCTGGCCCTCAACTGAGACCAGACTTGTCTTTTTTCTTGCTCTAAACACAGTTGATACTAAGATATAGGTTAATTTTGCTCAAATGGTCAGTTTTAGTGTTGTGTCATTAAGAAAGCAAATCAGATGTAGACTCTAGAACTCTACATAGTTACAATATGAAAGAACAACACTGCAACAGGGAGAGGATTTGAAGCCTTTGAACTATCTGGAAACATTCTGTTCTTTTTAATAAGTTCGAAAATTGGATGCTTTCCCAGAATTCTTTCAGTTTTTACTTCGGTGTAACCTTTCTTACAATATAATGAACAAATGTCTACACCAATGGATTTCGTGCACGTGCAACACCTTAGTCAGCAATACAAGTGTGGCATCATTGGATAAGACCTCTGTCACATCATCACTCCTTGCTTGAAAGCACCTTCGGCCACCTATGGAAGGTTTTCAGCACCTTTGAAGATTGTTTCACGGACCTTCTCTGTCAGTTCCCACCACTCAGATTATTTTGATTCTTGTCATTGAAGGTTAGATTTGCTTGTTTTTGAAATTCATACAAGGCTGAAGCTGGAATTCTTACCTTTGTTATGGCTTCTTTCACTTAACCCAGAATTTGTGAGATTCATCCTCACTGTGAATGGGGTGTTCCATTCTCTCTTTATTTGCTAATGGTATCCTGGGATTATCTGAATTCTTTCGAAAGCAGAACTATTGCCCTTGAAGCTTCTTTCAAGCCTGGGGTGGTGATTTGGCAGAGGTCTTGCTTACTGGTTTTCAAATGATGCCACTCTTGTGGAATGTATCAGGATAGCGTAGAGCCAGACAATTTCCATAATCCAACCAAAGTAGTTGAGCACCGTGCACAACGTGTGATCATCTTGAGTCAGACTGGAGCTTGCAGTCAACCTGAACGAAATGAGTTCAGTCACAGAGGGCCAGACTTCTTAATTAGTTCTACCAGCAAGGACATTTTATGTTTCCAAAAGTCAAGTACGAATTCTTCAAGTGACACAATTGAGGAAGACTTCATAAGAGGGAATTAAGCCTAGTCTCCCACTGTCATCAATAGCATCTGAAGCTATACTCATTTATTTCTCACTGTTAGTGTTCTTAGAAGAACCAATATGCTATAATAAAAAAGTAGCGGTGAACTTTAGTGAGGTGTCATTGAACAAGAGTTATCGAGTGCAGTCTTTCTTACTGACCTTTGCCACTTTTTTTTTTTTTTGCCTCTATCTCCCCTTTATTCTCTGCAGTCCTCCTATTCCTATCAAGAAGCATGTTACATGTATAAATTAACCAATACTTTTTCTTCAATCAACCCATTTATACCTATGTGCTGTTTAAAAGTAGGAAGAATTCTGAAAGTCAAGAAATGCACTATAAATGTATTTTTGTTTTTATTTGTTTTGTTAAGCTTCATTTAATGTGGGGTAAATTATTTGTAGTTTCGAGACTGTGTTTATAAATGTTAGGAACAGAATGTGGTGATACAACGTGCTGACACTTTCGAAACGATTTGCTATTGCTGTTAATAATGAATGCAAGCCTTCTCTCCAAGTCTCAAACACACATCTCCATAGACAGCGAGGCCAGTATTTATGGGACCAATTCTTTCCATCTTTAGGCATCCCGTGGCAGTCTTCCTTCCTTTGAGGATGACTTTGTCTCAATCTCACCTAAGGGCATTGAAGGTCTACAAATCATTTGCTGTACTCAGTTGATTGTGTGAGGGCAGTAGCTTTTGCCCCATAAAAGAAGAACAAATAATCAAAGGAAATTTAATAAGCAGTAGCAATTAGTCCTAATATTTGTAAGCATTTAGAATGTGTAAGCATTTAGTTGAAAGATTATTGGAATTTACTCTTCAATTTGTAGCCATAGAATTTATTTGGATTATACAGATAGTTTTTATTTGTCTCCACTAAAAAAAATATTTATTTCTTCACTATTTACAGGCCAGATGACCTAGTAGTTAGATTTCCTCTGGCCCACATACCGGAAACCTGTCATTGTGGTAGACGGTTTGAAAACAAACATATCTAAAATCCCTAATGAGGAGAGAAATGTATAGATTTATTTTACATAAGAATAGATTGAAAATGAGCTGGTATTTATTGGGGGATCCTTACCATTATTTTGTGCTGTATTTCTATTGCAAATCACTTTACTTTATGAAACTGAGATTGTTTATAGGTCTTCTTCCTTTATCCAGGTAGAAACATGCATAAAAGAGTTTTGAGCTCAAGTCAGCTCTTTGCAAATGAATGGGTAGCAGAACAAAATAATTATAGGTAGCCATTAAAAATCATTCTTTGTATCTGAAAATGACAGCAGCGTGTCAAAATAAAGCTTCATATTTCCCTTCTGGTTCCATCTCAGCTTTCTCTCCTTGCCATCTGTTTGGTAAATGTGACTGTGTTTGATATCATCCCACCTGTAAGCCGTTACCACATGCCCAATTTCCTCTTCCCTGTGACTATGGCCCTCCCTGGCAAATTATGCCTTCTACTTTACAAAAAAAAAAAAAAAAAAAAAGACAAGCAAGGCTAAAGAAAATGAGTGGGCCATTATGCCATCATTGCTTAATTGAACAATCAGAGCATTATAGTAATACTAACTGTAACTGATTTGGGCAATTGATATTTTAAAATCTGTAAGCTTATAACGACCTTAACAAAAAGCAAATAATTGCCATCTTCTCCTTATAGCTACTGCAGATGAGAACTAACACCAAGCCCTCACTTCTGTCCTCTTCTGACTCTCTATCATTTGATTCCTTTTGTTTTGTTTTGAAACAGGGTCTCACGTAACAGAAACCTTTAATCCACTCTAAAGTTGAGGATGGCCTTGAACACATAACTCTCCCAAGTGTTGGGATTGCATGTGTCTGTCACTATGGCTAGTTTACCAGTTCCTAACTTTGAAATTTTTTAGGAATTTAAAAAAGTTGAGGTGTGTTTGTTGCTATTTTTCTCTATTTTGAGACAGGGTCTTGCTGTGTATCCCAGGCTGACCTTCAACTAATAATCCTCCTGCCTCAGTCTCCTGGATACTGGGATTATAGGCAGGTATCACTATGTCTTGTTAAAGCATAGTAATTTAACAGAAAGTTAAATACTTCAAATATGTCTTTTTCAGTAAAAACTATCTCATACAGCACAGTTTTAGGTACATTAACTAGTCTGACAGGACTATGTCAAAAATATGTTAATCAAAAAAGCAGACCAGCGGCTAGAAAGATGTCTCAGTGATTAAGAGCACTGGTTTCTCTTGCAGATTACATAAGTTCCCAATACACACATTGGAGTTCACAACCATCCTTAACCTCAATTCTAGGGTAGTCAAGACATTCTTCTGACTTTCATGGACACACAGAACACATAGATTCATACACATAAAATAAAATAAATAAAAGTAAAACAGACTTCTAGTTTTAAAATCCACAATGAATTACATTATGGATGTATGCATGTTCATTATACAATTCTCTCATCTTTTCCATATGTTTGAATTTTTCATAATAAAAAATTATCATCATGCCAATAAGCAGAAAATAAGATTTATAAAGATGGTAAATTGAGTTGAAGAAATATATTTATAACATATGCTCTCTATGTTCAGAAACCAAGATTAAATTACCAGCTTAATTTAGGGAAGTTTCTGTGGGGGATGTGAGAGGCATGAAAATTTAGCAAAAATAAATCCTTCTCCAGTACAGTAAATCAAAGTAACATTTATTCCCAATTGCAATTACTTTGAAAAACAACTTCAGCAAGAAAGGGGGATATATTGGCACACCTCAACTTGTGATGGAGTTACATACTCATAAGCTCATCAGAAATGGAGCAGACATCCATTTTGTCTAATCTTTCTGAGCAACTGTTGTTCGTCTTTACCCAAGGAGACATGAATCAATGTCCATTCATTACATACAGAGCGCCTATATGACAGACTAAAGAACAGTTCCACCTATGTCAGGCTTGTAAACCTGTACGTTTATTGGAATTTGCTTACAAGAGAATGAGTGTGTGTGTGTATGTGTGTTGGTGCGGGGGAAGCATTACTTGCAAGAAAGTAGATGATTCAAAAACAGCTACATGACAGAAAAGGCAAATCCAGAATGGTCAACAACTTCAAAAGCTTCCTTCTTACACTCTCTATAGTTTGCAGGCAGCTGGGCCAGTTGGAAAGTTTCCAGTTCATAACACTTGTTACTGATAATGTAACCTTGGGTAGAAGCTTTCTGAATCTTTTAAGTTTGAGGAACTTCCTGACAATTGTGATCTGTTTTCTTCCTGAGCCTTGGCAGTAACATTTACTTTTTGAATCTTAGGGAATTTCTCTCTAGGATACTGTTTCATTTTAGAGGAAATTGCTACACAGCAGCCCCACAGTAAAAGGCTAAACTGATTGGGAGCTGGAGAGGCCCCACACTCAAGGAGGATCAATTCAAAACATGAACTAAAATTTCTACAGAAAACATACTACTTTGACACTGTGGTGTTTTCAATGAGAGTAGCCCCTACAAACCCATGTGTTCGTATGCTTGGCTGGGCTTCAGTTTGGTGAAACTCTTTGATAAGGATTAAGACACGTGGCTTATTGGAAAAGGTATGTCAAGACGGGCAGGCCAGCTTTGAGGTTTTAAAGCCTATACCATTTCCAGTTAGCACTCTCTGCCTTGCGGTTGTGTCTTAAGTTGTGAGCTGTCAGTAATGACTCCAGCGCCATTCCTGCCTGCCTGTCTGACTGCTTTCATTTCTTTCTACAATGATGGGCGTGGAATCACCCTCTTGAAATTGTAAGCCCTCAATTAAGTACTTTCTTTTGTAGCATATAGATAGAAAAGACAGGCACCAACCATCCTGAAATAAAATAATCATGAATCAAACCATGATAAGCCCAAGACTGTCAGAATATTTTTATGGCAATGATACTGTTGCTTAAAGCTTGATATTTTAAAGGCTTGTGCCTCTCTGATAAGATAGCACTGTAAACTTAGCATGCTCATCTTAGCCCCATTCCTCTATGGCTGTATCAGGGAAGGTAACTGCCCTCCAGGAGGTAAGGGCCTGCAGAGAGGGTGGCTAATACTCTACCATCCCATCTCAACCCCTGCCCTAGCTTTCCTTGGGAAAACCATGAACACGACCTCTCCCTAAGAAGGTACCAGGGTATATTCATTCCATCACAAGCAGACATCATTTGGCAATATTCTAAAATTAATTCTCCTTAATGCTTACACAAACTGTCAATATTGTTCAGTGAGTCCAAGATTTATGCGGAATAGTACATGAGGTATACCAGTGAGAATTTAGTTATAAAGGAAAAAGAGAACTACATTCTTCAATTGAAAGTGTATCTAATATTGTTACATTCAATGTTGTTTTCACTGTGTTTTAGAGCCACTACCCTGAAACTTCCTGAGTTCTCTGACCTATCTGTATCTTCAGTAATACAATAGTTCAATTGATGTCATTTATCAAAAGTATTCTGTGTTTTGTTTTCCCCTCTGTATTTTTAGCAAGACGTTTGGTAAACACTAGTAACTGCCATCCCACTGTCTCCTGCCATGGATCCTTCCCATTAGTGTGATAATTATTTAAACATTATAACATTTAAACATTTACTAAGGTAAGGAGGCTCTTTTTTTATCCACTTGGAAAAAATTTACTGTTTTGGTGATTTTTTTTTTTTTTTTTAAAAACTCATGTTAGGCTTTTAGATTTTAGTTTGAATTATGCTAATCTGCAGACTGACAGATGTAAATTGTACATGTGTCTGTATTTCAAATAGAGTGTCCATGTGTACTTAAATATATGTACATGGATTGGTATAGACTTATGTAAAAAAACGCCCGTGAATAGGTTTAGGTATTATAATCTGTGCTCACACGACATGTATGGGGGCTAAAATCCTAGGTGTCTATGAATGGAGAAAATCATAGAGTATCATTTGCTGGTATGGCTTCTATGTATTTCTTTAATGAGAAGGTTGTACCTGGATTCAATGAGTTGTCAGTCACTGGTGAATGAAAGCTTCCTTGCATTTCTAAGACACATCCTAATTCCATGAGTCTTGTGGTGTCATCGGTCGTCTACAGGGTTAGCAGCTTTAGATGTGAAGAAAGCAGAGTCTCAAGTTTAGCCTCCTCTGCTTCTTAGTTACATGACTATGTAACAAACAAACTTTGAGCAAAATGTTTATAAATTTATTCAGCGTGTGTCTGTGTGTAGGGGCACACTTGTGTTTTTGTTGTGTGTGTTGGAGTTCAGGACAACTTTCAGAGGGATCCTCCCCATCTAGTGGAGGGCAAGGGCCCTTGTTTCTGCCACTGTGTTTACTCTAGTTTAGTTTGTCCATGGTTTTCCAGGTGCTTTTCTATTGTCTGCCTCCCATTTGGTTATAAAAGTTCTGGGATTACAGATATGTGCCATCTCATCCAGTTTTCTTTGTTTGGTGTGTGTGTGTGTGTGTGTGTGCATGCGTGCACATGCGAATGCTCATGCTCACATGTGTGGGTGTTCAGGATATTGAACTCTGTTCAACAGGCTTGTGTGGCTAACACTCACAGACTTGGGTCATGGATTAATTAACACTTTGAAGTTCTGGTGCTCCAATGGGAACTGGGTATAAAAGGAGAGTGGAGACCCACCATCTCAACACTCAGAAGGCTGAGACAGGAACTTGCCTTTTCAAGGCCAGACTGTGTTACACTTGTTAGCCTTTTTCAAGAAGCCAAAGCAATAATAACAGGAACAATAAGGATAGTCATACTGTCTCCCAGTTCAAGTTGGCATGAGGATCAAATAATAAGACAACGAGTGCTCTATAATGACCCCCGTGCATGTTCATTACAAGCTGACCTCAAATGTCAATCCTTCCAGTTCAGAAAAAGCAGCCACTAAAATTTTAAATCCAATTCATGGGCCATCTCTGAAAAAAAAATGTTTTATAAAGTACAAAGAAAATAAAGTGATTTGAGTTTAATTTCTTTCCTACTTTGAATATCTACTAAAATAACTGTCAAGTTCTATCATTGTTGCTGGATTTCAGGGGTGGCCTTTGCGTAGTTCTTCTGGAATCCCTCTTCTTTTTACATCGGTTCAGGCTCTTCCAGTTTGCTTGCATCATTCACTTAGTCCAATTTTGCCTCCTTAGGGAGAGAAGTATCATATGTCAAGTTACCCTGAAGCTGCTTGGAGCTCTAATTTCACCTGTCACACTTTGCCACTGCCTTTCTGATTCTTCTGACTTAACTCCATCTTTTGTTTTTATCCCATAAGAGGCGCAAGTGTGGATTCACGGAAAACTCACTTTTACTCTTTTTTTTTTCAATTTTAATGCAAACTCCCCAGCCACAGAATAAATAATATAGGTTGTAGGAAAAAAATATCTAATGGAATTGCAGTGAATTTATTTTAGTATGTCATAGGCTTTAATGTGACTTCTTTGAATGGTTACTGCTATCGTAGACTAAAGCTAATGATTATAGAAGAATATAATTTATTAATGAATGAGCCACGTGATTCATGCAACAACATTTTTTTTTTCTTTTTATTGGATATTTTATTTATTTACAATACAGATGCCATCCCCTTTCCTTATATCCCCTCCCTAGAACCCCCTATCATATACCCCCTCTTCCTTTATACTTTTATACCATTTTGATTACATGTATGTATTAAGGTCAGTTCTAGGTTGAGTGTCTAGCAATACAATAGATATAAATAGTCAAGGAACAAGCAAGACAATAAACACAAATAGTCAAAGAAAAAGCAAGGCATTAAACCCAGTTATGTGAATACTCCTGTGATCAGTGTTTCTAAAGGCTTATCAGGATGACCAAAGTATTTGAGCCTACTTCCCTATCCTAGCCCAAGGTCATTTTCATGTTTGACACCTACTTCCTTGTTCCAGCCTAAAATTAGATTCCTGCCTGAAATTACTTCTTTGTTCTAGACTAATATTTAGATTCCTGCCTGAGATTACTTCTTTGTTGTAGCCTACAATTTAGATTCTTACCTGAAATTACTTCATTGTTCTAGTCTAATGTCAGATTCCTGCTTGAAGCCCATTTCCTTGTCCTTGGCCCATGTCAGATTCTTGCCAAGCAGCCCCAATGGCTCTCCACCTCTCCCCCTTTTTTATTTCATTAACAAGACTGAGCCTATCTTAGGTCATTCTGACAAGAATGCCTTCCTTACCTGTCATGGAATATGCATTATCAAAGGCAATGCACTTATGTCTTAGGTTGGTATGGCTCTGTGCAGAATCTTACCTGTCCTTGGCTTGCCAGCCTGTTAATTTAATAACTCTGGGGGTTCATTTTCAGCTTCAAGCCATGTGCTTTGGCTGCCAACATGTTGATGTTGTTAAAGATAAGCTTTAGTATGATGGGCAGGAATAAAAGTATTCCGAGGACAAGAAGGGCTAGACTGATCAATCTCTATATGCCATTCCTGAGGTGTGAGAAAAATGGAAATACTGAGCTCAGGCCATGGATAATTTTATCAGCATTATCTGCAGCGTCAAAAGTCAACAGAGCAGGGGGGTAAAAAAAAAAAGTCAACAGAGCAGCATGCTTTAAATTCATAATCTCACTATGCCAAGTTAACACACCCAGAGAGGTGTTAGGATTATGCCAAATATCCTACAGGTTTCTTTAAACTTTTTTCTAATTATAATGACAATCATTGTGAATTTGAAAAAGTGACACTACTCCAATGGTATTTTTCATGACATGGCTCCTAACTCTTGTACCCTGAACCCCCTTCAGATAATTTGAATGGGTTATAGAGCATCATTTGTTGTTCTAGATACCTATATAAATTCTTTTGTATACTCAATACATTAGTAACATTTATTTGCTAGATGGTTAACAAAAATAGTTGTCTTACTCCTTGTGTCAATACTATTGCATAAGCAGTGGTTCTAGCGATTAATGGGATTAAAGCTGTTATACCAGCAATAATCAAGCCTGCTACCTCTTGCTTCTGCTTAAAGCCTAACTCACTTGTTCCAGCACTTTCAAGCTTTTTTCAGAGAATCAAGGTTTTCTAATACTCAGGGTTGTGAGACAAAAGCTGGTTGATAAACCCCCGTAACAGACATGCCAGGTTTCAACACACTAACTTAATTGGAAATTATACAGTCAATGCAACTTACAATAAATACTATAGAAGAGACAAAGCCAATTTTAGCTTGACAATTAAAAGAACCTTAAAACATGCACTAATCCTTGTTTGAAATCCAGATCCTGTCCCAACATTATCTCTTGCTATCCTAACATCATAGCGAGCTACAACTAGCTTCCAAATATGTTTCTGACAAAGTCCAGATTCAGTCTTCCAAAAGTAGACTGTTATTTTCCATATTGGATTGATTTCTAGACCAGTACATGATTGAGTTCTAGTAGCTGGTCACCTTTAAGAAGAATACAAGAGACATAATTTCTTTTTTCAATTCTTTATCCCACAAGGTCTAAAAACTTGAGGCAAGGCATCTTGTCCCATCTGGATATAGTCAAGCAAAGGTGGGTCAGGGACATATGTCCAATACAGCTCCCCAGTCACCCTTGTCATGGCACTCAGCAAGCTCACAGGTCAGCATCATTATTTGTCTCAGTAACATTATGTCTTACCAATATTTGTAAAGTTTTATGGGTCTCTTCCACAATAGCTTGTCCTTGAGGATTATACAAAATCCCCGTAATAAATTGTTGACAAAATGTCTTGACTTCTCAACTACAATTGCCAGACACATTATCTTCTTTTTTTTATTGGATATTTTATTTATTTACCTTTCAATGTTATCTCCTCTCCCATCCCCCCCAAAACCCCTTAACCCATCCCCCCTCCTCCTATTTCCATGAGGATGTGCTCCCATCATTCTCTCATTCCCACCTCCCTGCTCTTGAATTCCCCAATACTAGGGAACCCAAACTTTCAGGCACCAAGGCCCTCCACTTCCACTGATGCCTGACAAGGCCACCCTCAACTACCTATACAGGTGGAGCCATGAGTCCCTCCCTTTGTGTTCTCAGGCTGGAGGTTTTAGAATGGCTACTCCAGCTTGTTTCTTAGGACCATTTGCTTGAAAACTTGTTTTCCAGCCTTTTACTCCAAATTTGTGTCTGTCTTTGTTGCTGAGGTGGGTTTCCTGTATGCAGCAAAATGCTGGGTCCTGTTTACATATCCAGTCAGTTAGTCTATGTCTTTTTATTGGGGAATTGAGTCTACTGATATTAAGAGATATTAAGGAGCGGAGATTGTTGCTTCCTGTTAATTTTGTTATTAGTGGTGGCATTGTTTGTGTGACTATCTTCTTTTGGATTTGTTGGAAGAGGATTACTTTCTTGCTCTTTCTAGGGTATAATTTCCCTTTTCGTATTGGAACTTTCCTGCTATTATCCTTTGTAGTGCTGGGTTTGTGGAAAGATATTGTGCAAATTTGGTTTTGTTGTGGAATATCATGGTTTCTCCATCTATTTAATTGAGAGTTTTGCTGGGTATAGTAATCTGGGCTAGCATTTGTGTTCTCTTAGGGTCTATATGGCATCTGTCCAGGATCTTCTCGCTTTTATAGTATCTGGTGAAAAATCTGGTGTAATTCTGATAGGTCTTCCTTTATATGTTACTTGCCCTTTTCCGCTTACTGAATTTAATATTCTTTCTTTGTTTTCTGCATTTGGTGTTTTGATTATTATGTGACGGGAGGTATTTCTTTTCTGGTCTAGTTTATTTAGTGTTCTGTAGGCTTCTTGTATGTTTATGGGCATCTTGTTCTTTAGGTTTGGGAAGTTTTCTCCTATAATTTTGTTGAAGATATTTACTGGCCCTTTAAGTTGGTAATCTTCACTCTCTTTTATACCTATTATCCTTAGGTGTGCTCTTCTCATTGTGTCCTGGAGTTTCTGGATGTTTTGTTTTAAGAACTTTTTGTATTTTACGTTTTCTTTGACAGTTGTGTCAATATTTTCTATGGTATCTTCTGCACCTGAGATTCTTTCTTCTACCTTTTATATTCTGTTGGTGATGCTTGCGTCTATGACTCCTGATTTCTTTCCTAGGTTTTCTATCTCCAGGGTAGTCTCCCTTTGTGATTTCTTTATTGTTTCTACTTCCATTTTTATGTCAAGGATGGTTTTGATGAATTCCTTCACCTGTTTGGTTGTGTTCTCTTGTAGTTATTCTTTAAGGAATTTTTGTGTTTCCTCTTTAAGGGCTTCTACCTGTTTACCTGTGTTCTCCTCAATTTCTTTGAGTTTGTTATTTATGTCCTTCTAAAAGTCCTCTATCATCATCATTAGAAGTGATTTTAAATCTGAATCTTGCTTTCCTGGTGATATCGGGAGTTCAGGACTTTCTAATGTGGGAGAACTAGGTTTTGATGATGTCAAGTACCCTGGGTTGCTGGTGCTTATGTTCTTGCTCTTGCCTTTCGTCATCTGGATCTCCTTAGTGCTACCTGCGCTGTGTCTGACTGGAGCCTGTGTTTCTTATTATCTTGGTTGTGTCAGAACTGTGTGGGGTGGGTGTTGCTGCTGGAGTTAGAGCTGAGGCCCAAGATCTGCTCAGTGCTCAAGCACAGACCAAAAGGAATCAGTGCTCCAGGCCAGGAGTGAATTCCTGGGTCCCAGTGGGTCCCAATTACTCCCTGTTTGGGACGGGTGTTGTTGTCTCTTTACCTAAGATACTGCCAGGGTTAGAGCTCCTGGGAGCCCTGCTTCCTCTGTGTTTTGTGAGATTGGGTGCAGAGTTGCAGCCTGGGATCTGCTCAGTGCTTGGGCCCAGACTGGAAGGAATGCAACAACATTTAAAAAGGAAGCCTTTACATATCTATTTAGGAAACAATGCTTTAAAGTGTTATATGTCCATGTGTTTACTACAGTTATAATGAATGGAACATTGTGGGTATTTGAGTTCTTGTTAATGTAATACCTGTTTAATATATGTATGCCCATGCAGAATAATTTAAACACAGTATCTTAGTTTGCTTTCTCTTGCCTTGATAAAGGCTATGACCAAAGCAATTTGGGGAGGAAAGGGTTTGTATGCATTACAGATTTCAGTGTATCACTGACAGAAGCCAAGTCAGAGATCATGAAGGAATGCTGTTTACTGGTTTGCTCCCCTTGACTTGTTCATTTTGCTGGTTTTTTATACCTCAGAACCACCTGCCCAGGGGTGGCATTGCCCACAGTAAACTGGGCCCTCCTACATCAATTGTAAATCAAGAAAATGCCCCACAAGCTTGCTTATTGTTTAATATGCTGGGAGCATTTTCTCAATGATATTTCCTCTTCTTAGATGACTACAGCTTGGGACAAGTAGACAAAAACAAACACACAACAGCTAACGAGGCCATATTATTTCTTTCTGATTGAGACTGAGAAACATGACTGCAGAACATGATTTTAGCATATGCTACCACTATTAAGAGGATTCTATATCAGTGAGTGTAAAAACCAAAATGATAAGAAGCTGGCCCTGGTGACACAATTATTTCCTTCTCCTATACCTATTTTGAACCTACCAAGTGACTGTTCAAGATTTGGAATCAGTAAACCTTTAATCTATATTTTCTTTCCAAAACAATGTTTTCAAAAGGTATTTCTATTAGGAAGAGAAAAGCACCAATTAATAACTAGTTGTTCAATTTCTTCATTTACATTTCTGAACTGCTAGTTTCTTCAAGCAAATTGATAAAATCTGGGCCATTTTTTTACAAACTGGCCTAAACATTGTAAGTGCCATAAATCTCAGAATTCCTGAGTACTCGTTTATTGAGCAATGGCCCTTAAGTGATGACATTCATTGTCAAAGGCATCTTCCAAAAAATACAGCAATTTTTGAAAGAAAAACGAGATTGTCTTTTAAAGTAATATAACCCTAGTGCAATTTTCCTCTCCTCTCTCTGTCTCTCTGTCTCTTGTTCTCTCTCCTGTCTCCTCTCTTCTCTCTCTTTCTCTTTTTGGTCTGTTTTATTTCCTAGGGGTTTTAAGTAAAGACCTCCAATTTAAAACCTATTATTCTGTGGTAGCTGCTCTCCCCTCCCCCAAGTGAAACCTTGCTGTAATCTCTGCCCTGTTATTTTCTGACTTCTTCACTTTGCTTGGCACTGGCCTATCAAATTCAAGGTGTGTGTGTGTGCGTGTGTGTGTGTGTGTGTGTGTGTGTATGTGTGTGTGTGTGTGTGTGTAAGTGTGTGTGTGTGAATATATGATGTGCATTAGACAGAGCAGACAAGTAATTCTAAATATCTTACATGCCCACTTGTTTCTTCTTTCACAAATCCAAATGATTCTTTCACATCACAATTTCTTACTGGTGTAGCTGTCTTTTTCACTGTGTTCATTACTATTATAGTAAGTTTTCAAATGATGAAATTATCTTTGAAATAGTTATTCACCAATCATTTCATTTCTACAAGGTATTTGGCCTTATATTAGTAGCGTGGAGTGGTTGTAACAACAGAGAGAAAAACATTTCTTGCTAACTTTAATTCAAGTAGATGTACGTCAATAAAATATAATAGCTGCCTGTTGTTGTAGTGCTGAGGCCTTTTGAGTCCGTATGGGCTTTCCCCGTCTATGCTAGCAAGTCTATTGATGTTCACATCCTACCTAGACCATGTTAGTGAGACTTCATCTGAGTGCTGAGGGTGGGAGAAATTGTCTTCCCCAGAGCATTCCAATTGGTTATCCAGTACCAAATGGTCAGCACTGAAAACACCAACACAGAGAGACATTATACAGACTGAGCATGCTGTATTCATGTATAAAGAAATAAAACACACATATACATATATGTACACACATGTATGTCAATATCAATTGAAGCAAAAGAGGCTATGAACTTGAAAGAGAGCAAGGGAGGGGTTAAATGGGAGGGCTCAGAGGTAGGGAAAGGAAGGGAAAAATGATACAATTATAATTTCAAAAACTAATTAAGTAATTTTTTTAAAAAGGAAGATGGCCTCTGATTTCACAGCCTTCCAGACAGTGCTGGGGAGAAAGCTTTCTGGAGAAGAACCAACAACATTTTAAAGCAGCAGTCATAAACTGAAGATATAGAAGATATCCCAGGGGGAGCATGACCTTAAATATTTCAACAGGATCAGTTTTCAGGTCTTAATATTCAGTTTGTTCTCACTTCACATCTGCCAGGGCCTTGCTGGTCTGATTTGCTATTACCCTCTTACCTTTCCATGCTCTCCAAAGGGAAGCTGACACTACTTGAACCTTCAAAGAAGAAGAAACCTAAGAACAGACCCTTTCAACCAGAGGCAAACTGAGAATGCCTTTGACAGAAACATTGCATCCTAAGAACTAAGAGATATTTGCATTATAATTTTATTTTTTAAGATGGACACATATCAATAATTATATTTTGAAGTTTTATTAAATTGTTTATTACATGATAAAGTAATAGATAAAATCAAAAGAAATATTTTAACTATATTTATGATGTGACATTATAAAGGCAACATTCAGAAGGCAACAAGCAGAATAAAAATATTTCAAGAGTAAAATTTCTCTTTCTCAAAATGGATAACAAGGATTTCAAATTATTATAGTGTTTTTATTACATTAAACACACTCAAAGAATTGTGCAACATTTTATTTCTATACTATCAATATTTATAACATGCCAGAAATAGCATCTTTTGCAATTAATCATATGGAACTATATTATATATCATAAATGTTCTATGATGTGTATGATTAAATAAAATTAGTTTGGCAATACTAGAGGAAAATATTTGAGAGCTTCTGTTCTAAAGGATAGTATTTTCTTAAAAAAACCAATTAATCATTTCTTCTAATATTAAGATGCATTTGCTCTAGCAAGATGATAGTACATTACATTGTCATAGTCCCAGGAGTTATGAGGAACAGGAGTTTAAGGCCAGCCTTACAGTTGGTATCCAGTCTGGGTTACAAGTGAGCTTATCTGAAGTAAAAGGTAAATACCAAAACAAAAGCAAAATCCTACCTGATCTGACTGACTGTTAAGTAATCTCATAATAAATTAGGACAAACTCCTATCATGGAACATGCTAGGTTGTCCACACAGATTAGAATCTGTCTTAAAGGGTCTTAGAGAATACTTCATCAATCACTTGGAGGAAATGACTTCCTTTTCCCACTTTTAGTAGTTTCAGCAGGATTAATAAATGACATTTGTTCTAAATACAGGTGTGCCCTTCTCGCTCCCTCTGGTTCTCAAAAGCTGATTGGTGGTTTCCTGCTGTCACTTTTACTTGCAAGTGACAGTGTGGTTCAATTCATCCATCATGACAGTACCTCCTTTTGGGGCCTGATAGGCAGTACCATGGACAGGAAGCAATGCTTCTTGGAGAAAGGCAATAAATTAGAAAATGGAATTTCCCAAATCTCACTATTGGGAAAAAGAAGTCCCGATCAACTCACTGTTCCTTGTCCTATCCTGTCAACTTGTGGAAATAACCAAACAGTTATGGATGTGTGCAGAGGAGAAAAATCCATCAATGACATATGTAAACAATAATTGTGTGTGTTTGTGTGCATTTATACATATACATATAATTGCCTCAGCCATTTCAGACAATGGGTTTGATTATAATTAGCACTTTAGAAGATGAACTGGCATTCACATTGTTAGGAAGAAATGTTATAAAATAAGTAGATATTCCCAGGGGATCAACAATTGTTGAAGCTCTGAGACAGACTTGTGTGTCTCATCACAAGTCTTAGAGTCATTTCCCTGGATTAATGTGTCCCACAAAGCCGGGACCTAGCTGTAGCCCTGAAAGAAGAGCAGAATATACTTCTTGTTATGGAAATGTGAGATAGACTGGGCTGAAAATGGGGCTGAAGAGATGCCTCAGTGACTAAGAGCACTGGCTGCTCTTCCAAAGAACTCAGATTCAATTCCCAGACACACATGGAGCTCACAACTGTCTATCTTTCCAGTTCCAGGAGTCTGGCACCTTCAGCTTCATACAGACATACATGCAGACAAAACACCAATGAACATAAAATAAAAATAATAATAAATTTTAAAATGGAGATCATATATGTACATATATATGTATACACATACATATGTGTATATATATGTAATACATTTATATATATATGTATATAATATGGAGAGAGAGAGAGAAAGAAAAAAAGAAAAGTGGATGTTGTCAAATATATTAAAATGAACAAAGGATCTCCTGATCACAGATTAGGTATCTGAAAGGCATGATACAGCGAAACAGAAAGCGAAATAATAAAAACACACGTATTTGTGCTAATGCTATCTCTGTAGCAGACTCACACTCGCGATCAGCTCCAGTCTTTGAACATGAGCAACTACGCTGTGTCTGGATGCTTAGAAAAGTCCCTCATGAAGACTCCAGACAGTGGGTGGTGACATAGGGAAGGGAGAAGGAATGACTGAGTGAGGGCACTCGCTTTTTCCCTCAGCAGCTCTGTATTTGAGTGCTGGATCATGGCACCATGATTCAACCACAGTTAAGTAAACTCCTTTGGAATACTAAAGGGGACATAAGACTGCCTTCATACCCTGGTGATGGGAAGCATGCTAACTTGGTGTGTAGGTAGAAGCAACTACCAGGCACATGGTGACGTTGGCAGAATGCAAATCAGCTCATTCCTTAGTACCATCATCGCTTGGCTTTGGGAGAAGGTTCCTGCTCAGATTTTGGGTGTAAATGCCAGCCTTAACTGTGCTGCCTGATGCCTTGGGAGCATGGGAAGGGACTGTATTCCTCAAGTTCTTGGGTCCTTTATCTGGCACATTAGAAGACCAGGCTAGTTGCAGGGTGACAAGCAATTAGCACATAGTCCTGTTCTCCAAACTCCTAACTATTGAGACCCATTGCCACTCTCTTTTTGCTGAGAACTCATATCCTGCCCATCAAAGTTGGCATCCCAGAGAAAAGTATTTATCATTACAGGTTACTATAGAGGCATAACAGAGTTGTAGAAAGCATGTAGACCTTGGAGTCAGTCAAACCTGGCTTTAAGGTCTTTACTACCCCTTACTGAGTTATGCAATCTTAGGCAAGTGGATTAATCTCTCTGAGAATTAGTTCTTTTGTCTACAAACTGGAGGACAGTGTTTCTTTGTCTCCTGAAATTTCTGTGGGAAAGTGAGGGACAAGCAGCTAGCTCATAAGCCAGCATGCTGTCAATCTTGGCTCCTCTTTTTTCTTCCTCTGGTATACCTTGGGAACTGTGTCATTTTAATCTGAGAGCAAATGGTAAATATGACCTTAATTTGGCTATGACTCACTGTGTCTTCTCCAAAATTCAGGTGCTGCCAAAGTGACAGCATGAGAGGATAGCATTTAAGACCTAATTAGGCCACATTGACTTCTTACTCTTGAATGAAAGTGGAGCATTTACAAGAGAGGCTTCAGGTGACACTGAGCTAGTAGCTAGCCTTCCTTTTGCTGTTTCATGACAGGATGATTGAGAGCCTTAACCAGACTAAATGCTGGGACCTTGATTGTGGAATTCTGAGCCAGTAGAACTATGGGAAGTAAAAGAGTGTGCTTTAGAATTTACCTGCTCTCTCATGTTTTGTAACAGCAACACAAAGGGACTAAGGCCGCGATCTATTTTTGTGGTTGTTAAATGTTCTGCTTCTCAAACCAAAGATCCTGTTAAAGATCTGCTAAGATCTATTTCCCATCGCTTCCCAGTGCTCAGGCCAATAATACACCACTTCCCGTGTGTGCACTCAGCTTTGGAGGTGGGAGTCTCTATGTTCAATATGGGAGCTTGACAGGGTGGGCTCAGCCTGAAGTGCTAATTCTTTTAAGCTCTTTCCAGTTTCAGTGTTTTTCGTGAACTAAGATGTGGACAACTTGGCCAGGGACTCTGCTCCCTACATCCATGGAGGCCAGTGGTCATGTAAGCACGACTGTGTGGTTTGCGTGGTGTAATGTGATTTGTTAGAGTGTGAGTGGTTTATAACCATCATTTGCGAGTAAATTACTTAGCCGTATTCTTCTTTACGACTAGCTGAAGAAACTAACTTGATGGTATAATATAATTTATTCCTGCGAATGAGTGAGTGACCTTCACATCTAGTCCATCTCCTGTGAGTTATGACCCTTTTTTTTTCACTCAGAGAAATGGCCTATGTTTTTAGCCCTGTCCGCCATTTTCCACATGCTGTCTCACTAATTATGTACATAAATAAAGCCAGCCTTCTAAGATGGTGATGAAAATTCTATTAACATACTAAATATCAAAATCATTCTGCTTGGTTCATCTTTCTTCTAAAGGTCTGTGAGTACTATGAGCAGCAATGAACTCTCTTTCTTCCTGTTTTGATAGTCCCCTTGGATAGATCGAATCATCGTACTCCCATTTTACAGATGGACAAGCAAAGGCTCGTAAAGAAATATACATCTTTGGATGGGGAATAACTCAATTGGTAAACTGCTTGCTATGAAGATATGAAGAGCTGAGTTCTATCTTCCAGTCCTTACGTTAAAAAAACAAAAAAAACCCAAAAACCAAAACAAACAAACAAACAAAAAGCAAAAACACAAGCAAACAATTTGGAATTGGTGCAACCTACTTTTAATTCTGGTGTTGAGGAGACAGACAGATGGATCTCTGAGGCTTGTTGGACAGCTAGCCTAGCCTACATGGCAAGTGTCTTACTTAGGATTTTACTGCTATGAACTGACAACATGAACAAGGCAACTATTATAAGGACAACATTTAATTGTGGCTGGCTCACAGGTTCAGAGGTTCAGTCCATTATCATCAAGGCAGGAGCATGGCAGCATCCAGGCATGGTGCAGGAGGAGCTGAGAGTTCTACATCTTTATCTGAAGGCTTCTAGGAGAAGACTGGCTCTTACATGGTGAGGAGGAGGGTCTCATTACCCACCACCACAGTGACACACTTTCTCCAAGAAGGCCATATCTCCAAATAGTGTCACTCCCTAGGCCAAGCATATTCAAACCACCACAGCAAGTCTAGGCCAATGAAAAACCCTGTTTCAAAAAACAAGATGGACAGCATCTACAGACAGCTGAGGTTCTTCTACCTAGACCCCCCACTCACCCTTATACATGGGAACATGTGCAATCCTTCACAAACACACTTTTAGCTCACAGTTTGAAGTTAGAGTCTATCATTGTGGGGTAGTCACAGCAAAAGTATCTTCACAGTGCAGAAGCAGAGAGTGATAAATGTTTGTGCTCTGATCACTTTTTCCTTTTTATACCACCCAGGATCTCATCCCAGGGAATGACGTTCACTACCCACAGTAGACAGGTCTTCCCGAAACTGTTAACCTAATCGAGATAACCTTCTACAGGTATGTTCAGAATACCCACTCCCAGATGATTCATGACCTCGGTTTGACAGTAGAGATGCACCATGGCAAGCAGAGACTGTAATCATTGTAACACTTGACTCTCTCATCCTCAATTTTAATTGTCTTATGGGAAATTCAGCAGTAAGTAATTTCACTGGGTTAGTGAGGTCCCATGTCATCTCTGCATAGTTCAAGTTGTGAGAACTTGTATGCATCCCAAGAGATTCTGACAACAGTTAAGCAGGCCCAGAGAGGGTGGGATGTGGATGGCAAGAGACCAGGTGAGCTCTTTCCATTCTTTCTTTTCCTGTTCTGACAATCTCCTTTTGACTTCGAATTTTTAAACCTGATTTCATTTGGGGCATCCTAAAGATCAAACAATTAATTCCTGAAGGCCCAGACTAGTTCAGTATCACCTCCATTCAGTTTCTAAAGTTTGAGATAGGCTTAATGATATTTGAGTTGTTCTCTCCAAGTTAACAGACTGGTGAGTACTTGAGCCCTTGGTGTTTTCCTGTTTCCAGGTTACAGCCATTCTCCAGTGACAACTGCTAACTCTCAGAACAGTGTTGAGGCATCCAATAGCTAGTGGGTTCCAGATTGTGAACAGTGAGAGAGTGTATGTGTTGGTCACAGCACACACTAGGGAGGAGAGAACGTTGCTAAAGAAACCATAGAAGTTCCTTTCGGTTCACAAGGGTCATGCCCACCTTGAAAACCAGAAGAAAATCATTCTGAGCTTTTAAAGAAAAGGATTTGTAAACATTAAAGAACCAAAGTGGTACAAAAAGGATTTTGCACATGAAAGCATGACACAAAATATGTCTCACAAATTTCAAGTGCAAGTGCTTTAAACATCAAGTAGAGGTCTTCCTAGAAGGGAGGCAACCTCTCAGAAGACGAAAGCAGAGAACTTAAAGAGTCATCATGATTCTAGAAAGTTGCTCCTTGGCAATTTTTCTACTCCATGCTGTGTTGGTTGATAAGTTCCTAATGTGGAACTCTGCCATTCTGCAAGTGTTGGGGTCTTGCTAACTCTGAAAGAGATGCCTTGTCTTCCTTGAATATGTGTTTCCCTAAGACTATCTACCACAACTCATTCAACCAATTCTCTTACTTCCCTTCCTTTTTTTGGAGAGTCAGTGTGAAAGCCGTATCAAGCATTGAGTGGTTTTCAAACTACTTTACAGGCTTTTCAGTTGGTGGAAACGGGAAGGACTTTTGGTTATTTCTTACATGAAAAGGAGGGCTGACGAGATGTGTAAGCAGGTAAAAATACTTGCTGCCCAGACCTGACAACTTGTGTTTGACTACTGAATCCTATGGTAGAGGGAGAGAGCAGACTCTCAAAAGCTGTCCTCTGATTCTGTGACATACATGTGCACCCATATACATAACACACATGCACAACAATAATAAAATATATACGACAAACAGTAAAAGTGCTGTGGGAATTGCTAGCTATCCAAATGATGCTGAGAAAAGGATGGTATTTCTGGACATTTGCTTCCTATTCTAGACTGAAAGGTTCCAGAGAAAGTATGGAGTATTTTTCAGAATGATATATTTAGTTGAGTAAAAAAAATGATTGCAAGTGGAATTCGAGGAAAAGGCAGAGTAGCCCCACCCCAGATGGAGCACCAACAAAGGACCATGGGAATCAAGTACATATTTGAATGGAACTCAGAACTTGAAAGCATCACAGAGAATCTTCCAACGTGCAAGGCATGCTGAGGTGTTCTTCACAAGAAGAGGTGATGAACAGGATCCAGAATGATGTCCGTTGGGTAGTAGATTGATACAATGGTAGAAAACAGATGCAAAAGTGAAAGGTTTATATAACACATGGTAGAAAAGGGCCAAAGCTGTCACTGGAACATTTCAAGACCAGTAACTTGGGAACAAAATTGTGTTCTCACTATGTATGGAGTCAATAAGCCCAGGAGTGCCAGCAGAACCAAGTGTGAACAGGTAAGGCCTAAAAGAGTAAACAAAGGATTTAAAACAGTTTGTCAAAGGGTAACTTACTGAGAGCGATCATGTTGAGCATGTGCAAGGCTCTGGCTTGAACTACAAGACTTCTTCCTCCAGGTAGTGGTGGGGGAAGTCTGTTAAAATTGTTTGCCCTACCTGAGGTTTGAAAGAAGTGGTAATAATCAAAACAGTTTTAAGTGACATTTCCAATTAAACATAGGCTGTAACTTGGGGTTAGTGTAACAAGTGGCAGGAAACAGAACTGCTACACTCAGATTTTACTTTGGATTATGAATGACAGAAAGGGATTTTCAATGAGAAAGTAAGTGGAGACTAGAGATGCTGACACATCCAGACAGGAAATGGAGAGCAAAGAACGTGTAACATTTAAGTCAAACCTAGACCACTGGCTTTCAAACACATCTTCACATTACAACTGCAGAAGTTTTGAAAAATACTTGTAAGGATTCTAGTTTAATTAGTCTAAAGTGAGGACCCAGGAAGGGGTGTATTAAAAACACCTCCCCGAGGACTCCAATATGCAATCATCTTTGAAACTCACTGCCCTGAGTAAATTAACTATGTACCACAATTCACAAGGAACTCACAGATGTTACAGGTGAGGAAATGAAGATGTGACCGGCACCAGAGATATTATTATTGTTGCATTTTTTTTTAATTGGAAATTTTATTTACATTTCAGATGTTCTCTCCTCACCCTATTTCCCCCCTCCCTCCCAGGAACTCACTATCCCTTCCCCCCTCCTCCTGCCTTCACGTTGGTGTACCCCCACCCACCCTCCCCCGTACCTCACCTCCCCACCCTCGAATATCTCCCTCCCACAACGTCCAGCCTTCATAGGACCAAGGATCTCTTCTCCCACTTATATATAGCTCCCTTGCATATATACCTGGAGCCATGGGTCCCTCCCTAAGCGCTCCCAGGCTGGTGGTTTAGACCCTGGGGTCTCTGGTTGGTTGGGATTGTTGCTTTCCTCATGGTGTCGCAAATCCTCTCAACTCCTTCAGCCTTCACTCTATCTTCTCCATTGGGAACCCCATGATCAGCATTTTTAATACAGAAAATGTGGACTTTGGAAATTAGAAAACAAAAAGCTTGGCTTTCTTCCTAAATACGTTCTGCAAGGAGCTGCTGTGTGGCTTGAAAAAGATAGTAGTGATTAATCTATCAGTTGGGGCAGATTTTTTTAGACCAAATGATGGAAGTCTCTCTCCCTCTCCCTCTCCCTCTCCCTCTCCCTCTCCCTCTCCCTCTCCCTCTCCCTCTCCCTCTCCCTCTCCCTCTCCCTCTCCCTCTCCCTCTCCTCTCCCTCCTTCCCCCTGTGTGTTTATGTTGAACATATCAAGAGAAAGTTAGTGCCTTTCAGTAATAGATTCAACAAAGTACCTAATAAGAATTTTGTGTCTGGGGCTGTGGTAATGTCTCGGTGGCTAAGAGAGCTTGCTCATCTTAGAAACCCAAAGTTTGGTCCAGTCCTTGTATCAGACAGCTAGATCATAACCACCTGTAGCATTAGCTCTAGAAGATCCAACACCCCATCTGGCCTCTATAGACATCTCCACTCACAACCAAATACCTACACAAAGAACATTGACAAATGTAATTAAAAGTAAAATAAAATCTTTTTTAAAATGAGTTTTGAACTTAGTGAAGTGGTATTGTTGGTACAAATTATGGACCTTTGGGTATCCGTGGTAACAGCTAGGAGGTCTCTCTAAAAGCAGTCACCACAAGGAGGCAAAGCAGACAAGGCCTATTCCCATTAGCCCAGCCCCACCTTGAACCACAATCACTCTGCTTTCAACTATTTATATTTTCTCATTTAAAACAGATGTTATTTCAATCACGTTGTTAGTAAAATCAACATGGAAGCTTCCATTTTTATACAATAAACATCAAAGTAACATGTTAGAAGGTAAGATCCATTTGCTAAAAAGATTTTACTGTTGATCCATGTTAAAGTAAAAAGGACTCTCTAAAACCCACTCTTCTCACATTAAAAGTGGATGAAATGCTAACAGTGAACTTATAGGGTAGCTGTGGTACAGCTAAGCAGGGCCAGTGTGAGCCATCTAGTATCTGCTTCCTTAAACTCTTGGTCATCACCCTATCTGGGCTTGTGAAACATCTGGCAATAGTGAAAAGTTTTTAACACTTGAAAGGCTTCTGAGCATACAGTAAAGTCCAATGTGTGATGAGTCAGGGTTGTTCCTTGCAGCACTTGTCATGAGACTTCACCGCAGCAGCCTTGGTTCTGAATGCACCGTATGCATCCTTTGCAATTCATGCGTCAGTAGATGACTCTCCCTCTCGGTGGCAGCTTGGAGACCCCATGTATTGAATTGACAGGGTCTTACAGTACATGTGAAGTGTTATTCTCTTAAGTGCAAGGCTTTAGGAAGAGAAAACAAAGGCTGGATAGTTCCTTTCCACTGTTTCTCAGCCCATATCAAGTTAGAACTGTACTGTGTGAGAATGCTGGATTTCCAAAGTGAGCTGCTGCCTCGAGTCTCTTTTAACACACAAACTCATTAAATGAGTTTTGGCTTGAGATGAGCTCCTCGTTTCCAACAATTTCTGAAATGGGCCTCAACATGCCTCTGTCATTTTACATTATACATTTATGCAAGTGGCGTTCTCAGCCCTGACAATTGTAAAGTCGAAAACATTGACCGACTCCGTAAACTGTTAAAGATGTTCTGTGCCCTGCAGTATCAAATGTTCAGCCAGGATTTACTTCTTTATGTCAAAATAAGCAAACAAACCCATCTCATTAGTGAAGCCATTTACTTTCTTCTTTTAGACTGCTTGTTTTGAAAGAAACTTCTTTGTGATTTCTTTTCAGTAGATGTTTGATTTGCATACTCGTTTTATGTACCTATACATCCAGAGATAGGTAAAAATTTAGGTGAGAAGAGGGGACGGTGGAAATGTTTACAAAGCCTTTATCCAGATATCAGAGTCAAGAATAAAATAACTTCGTTAGATAAAAATGCTGGACTTACATTGAGAGGATTTTTGTGTTTACAGTGTGGTTTTTCATTTTAAGATACATATTAATGTGATTGTGCCAAGTCTTATTTTCCTGCTGTTGAGACTAAATACTCTGACCAAGGGAGAAAGGGTCTATTTTGGCTCACAGTTCCAGGTTACTTTCCACCACAGTGGGCAAGCCACAGTGGCCTGAGCTTGAGGGAGCGATTTACTTTGTATCCATTGTCAAGAACTCAGAAAGATACTGCCTGCATTTTAGGAAGTCCAGGATCTCGTACCCAGGGAATGGTCCAGCTCACAGTCAATACAGGCTTTTCTGTATCAATGACTGTAACCAAAGTTTCCCCCACAGCATGCTTAGAGCCCAGTCTCTCTAGGGAGTCTAGCTTCTGTGTAGATGAGAGTTAGCCTACCCATCCCATGCCACTGTAACAAAAGATCACAGTTGGGATAGCATAAACAACAAATGTTCATTTCTCATTATTCTGTTTTTTTCCCTAAGAGGCAGAAATGTACACCTCCAGTGGCATTTATTTGTCTTATATTTGCATCAGTTCCATCATGGGGCCCCAACCTCCTTGAAACCGATCTCCAAATACAATTGCACTGAGCAAGACAGGTAGAGAGTTAGATGTGTGGTAAATAATACACTGAAGTTGTATTCTGGTAGATGATCTAACAGTTAAATGCTCATTTGGATTACACATCGTTGAAGTTACAGTTCTGGGTTAGTCTGGTATACTCAGTGGAAAAAAAACAAAGAGGTCTGTTTCAAATAAGATGGAAGGCAATGGTTGGCTTAGATTGTCCTCTGAGGTCCATGGACACTTTTGGCTCATGCTTGTTGGCACTCATGTACATAAATGTGTATATACACACATAGATATATACAAACATGTTATGTGTGCGCATGCACATGCATACACACATGCACACATAAACACACATATACACACACACACACATAAAATACACACACACCATATATAAACACACATGCTTGATTAAATATTTAGGAAAAAGAGACTAAGGACCAGGGCACTTTTCCAATTGCTACAAACGTGTGCCAACAAAACATCTAGGTCCTCAAAAGATCTTGGCCTGGTTTGTGATATCATTTCAATGTGGTTTTGTTCACACTGTGAGCCTTTTATGAGGAACATGGAGGGGAAAAATACCTTAAAAGGAAGCTCTGGCTCACCGTGATTTGGGAGAGAAAAAAAAAGATGACCTCATCAATATGCTACTATCTCTTAAATATTCATGAAACAGCCTTACAAATAGCAGGCTCAAAATTGCCCATTCCTTGAGCCAGCTTGCTCCAAGCTGTCTGGAGTGTTCTATCACTTTACTTTGCTTTGCTAAATAAATTTATGCTTAAACAAGCTCTGTTGGCTGAACTTTTTCCTTTAACAAGAAAAGACTCAAGCCAAACTCCAGCCTGGCAACAGGTTAGGAGTTCAATATTTGAATTTTTCGGACAGGGTCACAAATACTCAGTCCATAACAGTGAGTAAATATTAAAGTTCTGCTGTCTGCTTATAAAAAAGGTGCTTTATGCAAATATAGGATTTAGTATCTTTCATGTGCAAACGTGCTGAGATACACATGATCAAAACCTATACCAAGTAGCTAGAAGGAGATGTAACAGTAAGAGTCAACAGGACACCCTGTGGCCTCACCTGCTCTGTAATTGGGAGACTATGAAAGTCTTCCTCAATAGCCCTCAACATTTCCATTTCTTCTCCTGGGTCTTGAACTTCCCAGGAGACACCATTTATATGTTTTTAAAAACCCATTCATCAGCTATCTTTTGGAGACAGTGACATTCATATCTCCTCAGATTCTCATCTGAATTGCGGGGTTGGGTTTCTTAAAAACATCAAGCAGCTAAGTTCTGTAGAACCATCAGTGTGCAGTAGAATGAAATGGAATCCCCTTGCTGAGCAGACGGATGCTGGGCTGCCTTGGCCTAGTCTATCTAGCTCCCAGCACTGAATCACTCATTTCCTCAGCTCCTGTATATTTTCTGAACCAAGTTGCTTAGCTGTCATCCTTCTTTTGGAATTATACTTGGGAGGTCTCTTCCAAGGTTTAGCCCCTTTGGGTGACCTGTACCTAATGTTGGCCCCTGTGCCGGGATGAGAAGGTGGGTATAAATGTTCCTGGTCCTTCAGAGCAATCTGGCTGCACTTTTCCCATCTCTGAGTTTTCCCCTTGGGAGGAGTCAGTCCTCTGCTGGGACTGCATGTGACTCCATTTCCTCTTTCTCTCCACCCTATACCACTTGCTACATTCTGCCCATAGGTGTCCATCTGGAGAACACACCCTGCTATGCTTTCTTCACAATAATGTGCCTCACAAACCGCCTCCTGGGGAAGCCATGTGTCATTTCTCAGCCTCACACAAAGATCCAGTGTTGAAGCAGCGATTCCTCTGGTTTTGTCTTTTAATAACATGCACAAAACAAGGTAGAAACGCATTTACTATTCACTGCATTGACTATTTGTGTAGCATGTACCATATTCTGTGGACATTACCTTGATTACAACTTTCTGATCAAATCAGAAGGAAGGACCCAGAAAGTACATTGCGATGACAGTACAAAGCAGCATCATAGCAAGTTACAAGCTTCTGGTGGTCCATGCTTTGAAGCAAAAGTGTGGGCTAGAGTATTAATTTATGAAGTGATAAAGTCAGATAGGAGACCCAGAGTATTTGGGATGAGATAATCTTACACATTTTCCAGTTTTAACCTCCAATAGAAGGGGAAGAAACTAAGACTTAGAAATACTAGATGATTTCCCCTGAAGTTAGACAGCTGAAATAATAATCAGACTGGAAGGACCAGGCAAGCTTTAGCCAACAGAGAAATCACCCACGTCTCCTGATTATCTTAGTTGTCAGAATGGTTATCAGTCCTGCTTGTCCTTGCTCAGCAGTGTGAGTTGAACCTTACACAAGGTATTGTCCATGGGGACCCCCTGGACTCTGTGTGTGGTTACAGAAAGCAGTTTTCCTGGGATGGAATATGAATCCCTCACATAGCTGGTGTCTTCTTACCTACAAACTTGCCATTTGTCTCCAAGTTTCTCATCCCTGGGGCTCTTTGAGAGCCACTCTGAAGCAAAGGCCACAAATCTCTTCTTCACGTGATCCTGATGTCATTTGAAACATGACATTATAGCTCCCTTTCTCCAAGTCACCCTTCCTTTGGTGTAGTGTGATTTAAATATCCCCACTAGCTCTGTGATATGGTTTACAGCAGTAGTATTTCAAGCTGACTTTTCATCAGAGTCCTGGAAGGTGATTCACAATGATAGGAGCTGTTCTCTTCTGGCTGGGATTCAGAGATCAAATGAAGGCCATACAGGAGGGTCTTTGTGTTTCCTTACACAGGAGCCTCCACCACTCTTGTTGAGTGAGTTGTTATTGGTAGGAAAGACAAGGCTATAGGCTTTTGGAAAACATTTGGCTAGACTTCAGTGACACTCAATGAGGGAAATTATAATTGATTTACAAGAGTGGGCAACTTGCTAGTTGTTGGCAATGTGTTTGCTTTTCTACTACTAGAGCTAGCCCTCTAGTTTGAGAAGGCTATAGTTTTTTAACTGAATTTTTTTATTCCATATCTTGAAGTAATAATTTACCAAGTAAACGAACTAATTCTATGAAGATAAAATTAAAGGGAAAATCTATTGCTGCAGAAGTGTTGTGTGTGTGTGTGTGTGTGTGTGTGTGTATTCTTTATTAAGCCTTTCATATGCATGTGGGCAAGGCTAGAGACCTACAATTATTTGCTTCAGTCCCACACTATGTGCATTTTCTGTATATTTCTTTTATTTGTTTATTAATCATTTTATTTGTTTACATTTCAAATGTTATCCCCTTTCCTGGTCTCTCCTCCATGAACCCCGCACCCCATTCTCCTCCCCTTTGCCTCTAAGAGGGTGCTCCCTCTCCCACCCATCCACTTCTGCTTAACCCCTCTATCATCTCCCTTCTCTGTGTCATCAAGCATCCACAGGACCAAGTGCCACCCTTTCCACTGATGTCAGATGAGGTAGTCCTCTGCTATAGATGTACATGGACCTACCCATGTGTACTCTTTGGTTGGTGGTTTACATCCTGGAAGCTCTGAGGGGTCCAGTTAGTTGATACTGTTGTTTTTCCTATAGTGTTACAATTCCCTTCAGCTTCTTCAGCCCTTCCCCTAACTCTTCCATTGGGGTCACCCGATTCAGTTCAATGGTTGGCTGTGAGTATCTGCATCTAGCTTAGTCAGATGCTGGCAGAGCTTCTCAGAGGACATTTATACCAGGCTCCTGTCTGCAAGCATATCTTGGCAGTAATAATGTCAGGGTTTGGTGTCTGCAGATGGAATGGATCGCACAGTGGGGCAGTTTTTCACTCTCTGTGCCTTTTGTCCTTCCATTTCCTTTAGACAGGGACATTCTGGGTTAAAAATTTTTAGATTGGTGGGTGGCCCCATCCCTCCATTGGGGGTCATGCTTATCTACAGGAGATGGTCTCTTCAGGTTCTATCTCCCAGCTGTTGGGTATTTCTGTTAATGTTATCCCTATTGGGTCCTGAAAGTCTTTCGCCTCTCTGATGTCTGGGACTTTCTAGTAGTTCCCTAAGTTCTCCAAACCCCCACTGCTACTTATTTCTATTCCTTCTCCTGGCACTCTGGACTTCTCTCCTGTCTCTTCCCATACCTGATCTGCCTACCCTTTTTTCCTTCCTTTCCACTTTCCGACCCAGATCTCCCTTCCGTTGCCTCCTGTGATTATTTTGCTTCCCCTTGCTTTGTATTGGAGTATCTTTTGGGTATATGTCCAGGAGTGGTATAGCTGGGTCTTCAGGTAGAGCTATTCCCAATTTTCCGAGAACTACCAGATCAATTTTCAAAGTGGTTGTACCAGCTTGCAATTCCACCAGCAATGGAGGAGTGTTCCTCTTTCTCCACATCCTCACCAACATCTGCTGTCACCTGAGGGTTTTTTTTTTTATTTTATTTTTAATTTTTTTATTTAAATCAAATCATAATTTTTACTTATTCACACAGGGGTTATAAACCAAAAAGACAGGACGTGGGAAGGGGATGACACTGGAGTGTAGTTGTTCAGGGGGAGTACAGATATCTTTCAGAACAGGTATGGACTAGGTGAAGGTTCAGGGACAGATAGGTCACTAGACTCTGTCTATGATTCACTTGTCCTTATCTAAGTTGGTACTATCCGCCAAGGCTACCTGTTTACAAGCTCTATGACTACTCAGCTGGTAAATTTCCACAAAAGCTGCTGTTTACATAGCCATTTGTTTCAGTGTTTTTCCACAGAGACCCAAGACTTTGTGTTAGCATGTATGCAGTCAGGCTTATTGCTGATTTTAGGCCTATGGCTGATTTTAGGCCTTCAGTGTATAAGCAGGGCTGCCTCTAACATCTCCTCCCTTCTCTAAGTATAGAAGGGTCATGGCGATTCTAATCTTGCAAAGACAGGGATAGAGGCCTGACCTCCAATAATTGAAGGGGACCTTGTAATGGTTCCGGTTCTCCTGTCGTTGTCCAGTGAGGCATGAGGGCCATACCCATCCCAATGTCTTTTTCCTGGAGAGGGGATACTTTTGGCATCAACCCCTATGCAGTCAGACTTGTCCCTTAGGGAACCCAGAGAGATATTTTTAACTTTTATTTATATTCCCTTGCAGTGCTTACTCTCACAGCCTAAGCAAGAATTCAGATTGCCAGTCAGAGGGGGTTCTGGGTAGCCCCTCTCTGCTTGTCACCTGAGTTTTTTTTTTTTTTTTTTTTTTTTTTTTTGTTTTTTTTTTTTTTTAATTGAAAAATTTTTTATTTTTTACATTTCAGATGTTCTCTCCTTACCCCATTTCCCCCCCTCCCTCCCAGGAACTCACTATCCCTTCCCCCCTCTTCCCGCCTCCATGATGGTGTACCCCCACCCACCCTCCCCTGTACCTCACCTCCCCACCCTCGAATATCCTACCCCCCATGTCCAGCCTTCATGGGACCAAGGATCTCTTCTCCTACTTATATATATAGCTCCCTTGCATATATAGCTGGAGCCATGGGTCCCTCCCTAAGCGCTCCCAGGCTGGTGGCTTAGACCCTGGGGGCTCTGGTTGGTTGGGATTGTTGCTTTCCTCATGGTGTCGCGAATCCTCTCAACTCCTTCAGCCTTCACTCTATCTTCTCCATTGGGAACTCCATGCTCAGTTTAATGGTTAGCTGTGAGCATCTGCCTCTGAGTATGTCAGACTCTTGCAGACCTCTAAGGAGACAGCTATATCAGGCTCCTGTCAGCGTGTACGTCCTGCCATCCACATCAACCTCTACCTTTGGTGACTGCACATAGGATGGATATCTAGGTGGAATAGTCTGTAGACTGTCCCTCCTTCAGTTTCTGTCCTGCACTGTGTCTCCTTATTTGCACCCTTGAGTATTTTGTTACTCCTTCTAAGAAGGACTGAAGGCTCCCCTATTTGGTCATCATTCTTTATGAGCTTTATGTGGTCTGTGATTGATTCTTGGGTATTTCAGGCTTCTGGGCTAAAATCCAATAATCAGTGAGTGAATACCATGTATGTTCTTTTGTGATTGGGTTACTTCACTCAGGATGATATTTTCTAGTTCCATCCATTTATATATGAATTTATCAAATTCATTGTTTTTAATAGCTGAGTAATATTCCATTGTATAAATGTACCACATTTTTTGTATCCATTCCTCTGTTGAAGGGCATCTGGGTTCTTTCCAGTTTCTGGCTATTATAAATAAAGCTGCTATAAACATAGTGGAGCATATTTCCTTGTTATGTGTTAGAGCATCTTCTGGATATATACCCAGGAGTGGTATAGCTGGGTCCTCAGGTAGTGATATGTCCAATTTTCTGAGGAACTGCCAGACTGTTTTCCATAGTGGTTGCACCATCTTGCAATCCCACCAACAATGGAGGAGTGTTCCTCTTTCTCCACATCCTCGCCAGCATCTGCTATCACCTGAGTTTTTGATTTTAGCCATTCTGACTGGTGTGAAGTGGAATCTCAGGGTTGTTTTGATTTGCATTTCCCTGATGACCAAGGATGCTGAACATTTCTTTAAGTGCTTCTCGGCCATTCGGATTTCCTCAATTGAGAATTCTTTGTTTAGCTCCTTACTCCATTTTTTAATAGGGTTATTTGGTTGTCTAGAGTCTAATTTCTTGAGTTCTTTGTATATATTGGATATTAGTGGATTGGCAGGATTAATATAGTAAAAATGGCCATCTTGCCAAAAGCAATCTACAGATTCAATGCAATCCCCATTAAAATACCAACTCAATTCTTTACAGAACTTGAAAGAGAAATTCTGAAATTTATTTGGAACAACAAAAAACCCAGGATAGCGAAAACCATCCTCAACAATAAAAGAACTTCTGGAGGAATCGCCATCCCTGACATCAAGCTGTACTACAAAGCAATAGTGATAAAATCGGCCTGGTATTGGTACAGAGACAGGCAGGAAGATCAGTGGAATAGAGTTGAAGACCCAGAAATGAACCCACAGAACTACGGTCATTTAATCTTTGACAAAGGAGCTAAAACTATCCAGTGGAACAAGGACAGCATTTTCAACAAATGGTGCTGGTTCAACTGGAGGACAACATGCAGAAGAATGCAAATCGATCCTTTCCTATCTCCTCGTACAAAGCTCAAGTCCAAGTGGATAAAGGACCTTCACATAAAACCAGACACACTGAAACTAATAGAAGAGAAAGTGGGGAAGACCCTCGAATACCTAGGCACAGGGGAAAAGTTCCTGAATAGAACACCAATGGCCTCTGCTCTAAGATCAAGAATTGACAAATGGGACTTCATAAAATTGCAAAGCTTCTGTAAGGCAAAGGACACCGTCAATAGGACAAAACAGCAACCAACAGATTGGGAAAAGATCTTTACCAATCCCACATCCGATAGAGGACTAATATCCAATATATACAAAGAGTCACCTGAGTTTTTGATCTTAGCTATTCTGATTGGTGTAAGGTGGACTATCAGGGTCAATTTGCATTTCCTTTATGTCTAAGGAAGTTGAACATTTCTTTAGGTGTTTCTCGGCCATTCCTCAGTTGAGAATTCTTTGTTTAATTCTGTAATCCATTTTTAATTGGGTTATTTGGTTTTTTGGAGTCTTTTGCCTTATAGAAGCTTTTCAGTTTCATGAGGTTCCATTTGTCAATTGATCTTAGAGTCTGAGTCATTGTGTTCTGTTCAGGAACCATGTGTTCAAGGCTCTTTCCCAATTTCTCTTCTATTAGATTCAGCATATCTGGTTGTATGTGGAGGTCCTTGATCCACTGGGACTTGAGTTTTGTACAAGAAGATAAAAATGGATCAATTTGCATTTTCTAAATGCAGACTTCTAATTGCATTCTTCTAAGTGGTGCAGATCAGCACCATTTGTTGAAAATACTCTCTTTTTCCACTGGGTGGTTTTGGCTTCTTTGTCAAAGATCAAGTGACCATAGGTTTGTGGGTTTATTTCTAGGTCTTCAATTCTATTTCATTGATCTACCTGTCTGTCTCTGTACCAACACCATTCGGGTTTCATCTCTATTGCTCTATAGTACAGCTTGAAGTCAGGGATGGTGATTCCCCCTGAAGTTCTTTTATTGGTTTTGTTTTTTTTGTTGTTTTTTTTTTTTCTTTTTGCTATTCCAGATGAAGTTGAGAATTGCTCTTTCTATCTTTGTGAAGAGTTGAGTTGTAATTTTGATGGGATTGCATTGAATCTGTAGATTGCTTTTAGTAAGATGGGCATTTTTACTCTATTAATTCTGACAATCC
Organism: Mastomys natalensis; assembly: GCA_021653895.1. Lineage (NCBI taxonomy): Eukaryota > Metazoa > Chordata > Mammalia > Rodentia > Muridae > Mastomys > Mastomys natalensis. Next base: position 454,751 of record JAJTUV010001051.1, read on the forward strand.
ATGAGAATCGAGATATTTCCATCTCTGAGGTCTCCTTCAATTTCTTTCTTCAGACACTTGAAGTTCTTTTCATACAGATTTTTCACTTGCTTGGTTAGAGTTACTCCAAGATACTTTATATTATTTGTGACTATTGTGAACAGTGTTATTTCCATAATTTCTTTCCCAGCCTGTTTATCCTTTGTGTAGAGGAAGGCTACTGATTTGTTTGAGTTAATTTTATATCCAACCACTTTGCTGTAGTTGTTTATCAGGTGTAGGAATTTTTGGGGTCGAGTATGTACACAGTCATAACATCTGCAGATAGTGATATCTTGACTTCTTGCTTTCTGATTTGTATCCCTTTGACATCCTTTTGTTGTCTAACTGCTCTAGCTAGAACTTCAAGTGCTCTATTGAATAAATAGAGAGACTATGGGGAGCCTTGTCTTGTCCATGATTTTAGTGGGATTGCTTCATGTTTCTTTTCATTTAATTTGATGTTGGCTGTTGGTTTGCTGTACATTGCTTTTATTATATTTAAGTATGTGCCATGAATTCCTGATCTTTCCAAGACTTTTAACATAAAGAGGTGTTGGATTTTGTTGAAGGCTTTTTCAGTATCTAATGAGATGATCATGTGATTTTTTTTCTCTGAGTTTGTTTATGTAGTGGATTACGTTGATGGATTTTCAAATATTGAGCCATTTCTGTCAATATTCCTTGGGTGAACCTACTTGTTCATGGTGAATTATCGTTTTGATGTGCTCTTGGATTCGATTTGTGAGAATTTTACTGAATTTTTGCATCGCTATTCATAAGTGAAATTGATTTGAAGTTCTCTTTCTTTGTTGGGTTTTTGTGTGGCGTAGGTATCAGCGTAACTGTGGCTTCATAGAATGAATTAGGTAGTATTCCTTCTGATTCTACTTTGTGGAATACTTTGAGAAGTATTGGTGTTAGGTCTTCCTTCAAAGTCTGATAGAATTCTGCACTAATCCCATCTGGACTTGGGTTTTTTTTTTTTTTTTTTTTTTTTTTTTTTTTTTTGGTTAGGAGACTTTTAATGACTACTTCTATTTCCTTAGGGGTTATGGCACTGTTTAGATAATATATCTGGTCCTGATTTAACTTTGGTACCTGCCTAGAAAATCATCTGTTTCATGTAGATTTTCCAGTTTTGTTGAGTATAGGCTTTTCTTGTAGAATCTGAATGATTTTTTGATTTTTTGAATTTCTTCATTTCTGTTGTTATGTCTCCCTTTTCATTTCTGATTTTGTTAATTTGGATACGGTCTATGTGCCCTTTAGTTAGTTTGGCTAAGGGTTTATCTATCTGTTGATTTTCTCAAAGAACCAGTTTTGTTGATTCTTTGTGTAGTTCTCTTTGTTTCTAATTGCTTGATTTCAGCCCTGAGTTTGATTATTTCCTGCTGTCTACTCCTCTTGGGTGTGTTTGCTTCTTTCCGTTCTAGAGCTTTCAGTGTGCTGTTAAGTCGCTACTATAGGATCTCTCCAATTTCTTTCTAAAGGTACTCAGTGCTATGAATTTTTCCTCTCAGAACTGCTTTCATTGTGTCCTATAAGTTTAGGTATGCTATGCCTTCATTTTCATTAATTTCTAGAGAGTCTTTAATTTCTGTATTTCTTCCCTGACTACCTTATCATTGAGTAGAGAGTTATTCAGTTTCCATGAGTATGTGGGTTTTTTGTTGTTTTTGTTGTTATTGAAGACAAGCCTTAGTTTGTGGTGATCTGATAGGATGCATGGGATTATTTCAATCTTCTTGTATTGGTTGAGCTTGTTTTGTGTCAGATTATATCATCAATTTTGGAGAAGGAACCATGAGGTACTGAGAAGAAGCTCTATTCTTTTTTATTAGGGGAAATGTTCTGTAGATATCTGTTAAATCCATTTGGTTCATTACTTTTGTTAGTTTCACTGTGTCTCTGTTTAGTTTCTGTTTCCATGATCTATCCATCGGTGAGAGTGGGATGTTGAAATCTCCCACTATTATTGTGTGAGGATCAGGGAATGTTTTGAGCTTTAGTAATATTTCTTTTATAAATGTGGGTGCCCTTGCATTTGGGGCATAGATGTTCAGAATTGAGAGTTCGTCTTGCTAGACATTTCCTTTGAAGATTATGAAGTGTCCTTCCCATTACTTTTCATAAATTTGTTTAATAGTTTATTTTATTGGATATTAGAATGGCTACTCCAGCTTGTTTCTTGTGGGCATTTACTTGGAAAAATTTTTTCCAGTCTTTTAGTCTGAGGTAGTATTTTCTTTGTCACTAATGTGTGTTTTCTATATGCAACAAAATGCTGGGTCCTATTTACATATCCAGTCTGTTAGCTTATGTCTTTTTATCACAGAATTGAGTCCATTGATCTTGAGAGATATTAAAGACCAAGAAAACTTCCTGTTATTTTTTGTTGTTAGTGCTGATATTATGATTGTGTGGTTCTCTTCTTTTGGGTTTGTTGTGAGATGATTAATTTCTTCTTCTTCTTCTCCTTTTTTTTTTTTTTTTTTTTTTTTTGTGGTGTAGTTTCCCTCTTTGTGTTGGAGTTTTCCTTCTATTATCCTCTGTAGGATTGGATTAATGGAAAGATATTGTTCAAATTTGGTTTTGTTATGGAATATCTTGGTTTCTCCATTTGTGGTGATTGAGAGTTTTGCAGGGTATAGTAGTCTTGGCTGGCATTTTTGTTCTCTTAGGGTCTGTATGACATCTGTCCATGATCTTCTGGCTTTTAGAGTCTCTGTTGAGAAGTCTGATGCAATTCTGATAGGTCTGCCTTTATATGTTACTTGGCCTTTTCCCCTTACTGCATTTAATATTTTTTCTTTATTCTATGCATTTAGTGTTTCGATTATTATGTGATGGGAGGAATTTCTTTTCTTGTCTAGTCTATTTGGTGTTCTCTAGGCTTCTTGTACATTTATGACCATCTCTTTCTTTAGGTTAGGGAAATTTTCTTCTATAATTTTGCTAAGGATGCTTCCTAGCCTTTTGCATTGGGAATCTTCTCTCTCTCTCTTCTATTCTTATTATTCTTAAGAATTGTGTCCTGAACTTTCTGGATGCTTTGGGTTAGGAGCTTTTGTACTTTTAATTTCTTTGACTGTTGTTTCAATATCGTCTATGTTATTATCTACACCTGAGATTCTCTTCTCTCTCTCTTGTATTCTGTTGGTGATGCTTGAATCTGTAACTCCTGATCTCATTCCTAGGTTTTCCATCTCCAGGGTTTCCCCACTTTGTGATTTCTTTATTGTTTCTATTTCCATTTTTAGATCCTGGATGGTTTTGTTCAATTCCTTTACTTGTGTGATTGTGTTTTTCTATATTTCTTTAAGGGATTTATGTGTTTCCTCTTTAAAAGGTTCTACCTGTTTACCTGTGTTCTTCTGTATTTCTTCAAGGAGTTATTTATGTCCTCCTTCAAGTCATCTATCATCTTAATGAGATTGGATTTTAGGTTGGAGTCTTGCTTTTCAGGTGTGTTAGGGTACCTAGGGCTTGTTGTGGTGGGAGAGCTCAGTTCTTATGGGGCCAAGTGGAATTGGTTTGTATTGTGTATGTTCTTGTGCTTGCTTCTCATCATCTGGTTATCTCAGGTGCTAAATGGCCTTGCTGTCTTTGACTGGATCCTGTCCCACCTGTGAGCCTGTGAGCATGATTATGTAGGAGCACATGGGAATCAAGCTGTCTGTGAGTGTGAGATGGTGTTGGAGTGACCAGGCAGTGTTAGAGGCTGGAATGGAAGATGTGTGTTTGGCCCACCTCCATTGGGCCTTATGGGGGTCTTAATTAGGCAAAGTATTAGACAGGAAGTGCTGTCTTACATGTGAGCTTGGTTGTGTTGGAGGACCTGGGAGTCAAGTTGTCTCTGGGTGTGGGAGGGTGTTGGAGCATTTTCCTGGGCTGAGTTGTGGGCCAAAAGGAAGAAATGTTTCCACACCTACAGGGCAGGCTGGTTAGGGTTCATCTTTTCTATATCTTTCTATTGAGACTTTACACTAAACAAAGCTCCCAGGGACTAAACCACCAACCAAAGATAATACATGGAGGGACCCATGACTCCAGCTGCATATGTAGCAATAGATTGCTTTACCTGGCATCAATGGGAGGTGAGCCTCTTGGTCCTGTGGAGGCTTGATGCTCTAGCATAGGGAATGATAGGGTACTGAGGTGGGAGTGGGTGTGTGGGTGAGGGAGGATCCTCATAGAGGCAGGGGAAGGGAAGAGGGCTTTAGATGTTTGTGGAGAGGAAACAGGGAAGGGGGATAACATTCGAAATGTAAATAAATAAAATAACCAATAAAAAAAAATAAGAAAAAAACTCAATGAAGCATTCAGAGTCAATGTGATCTCCCTCCTGTTCACAGTCAGTTTTTTTTTTTTTAACAGCTAAAGATAATGCTACAAAGAACATCTTCATTATTTGAATTTTCCTACTATTACATTATGTCTTCAGAAGTAATTCAATGAATAAAAAGGACTAGTTTATAAAGTATTGTGATTCTTGCAACATATTTGAATTCCAGAAAAAAAAATGTGCATCAATTCATGTGCACTTCCCAGCTCTGGTCAATTTCACTGATTGTTTTCACAGAAGACCTTGGTCTAGTTCCCAGTATCCCCACATAGCAGCTCATAATCATCTGTTACTCCAATTTCAGGGATCCAGTGTCCTCTTTTAGGATCCGCTTGGTCCTGCACATAGATGGTTCACATATATAGAAGCAGACAAACACATATACAAGTTAAAAAAATATTTAAAATAGTAAATGTATCAATTTGCAATTCTTTTGAGTACTATTTATTAGGTAAAGGAAACTGACTATTAATTCAGAAACAACTGGTCAGAAAGGATAGAATAGGTCTCAGTAGAGTTCTCAGCTCTAAATTGTACATCCGAATCATTCCCCACTCCCACCTTTCACAAACCTCAGAAGAACCTTTGTGAAAGAAGATGAGGAGAGACGGGAAGGACCAGAGATCAGGGGGGATCACTGGAGCTAAATACTATCTTCAGGGCATGACAGGATTGCTATACTCAAAAACTCACAGTCGCTGTGGTGGCCTGCAAAGGACCTAGACAAGATTATGCCACTTGATAGTCTGTTATGGAGTAGAAAGGTGTTCACAAGCTCCCAACCTTAACTCAGGAGCTGTTGAATTTTGATGGCTATTGGGGGAGGAAAAGTCAGTTTTCTTTAAGAGTATTGCCCCTGGTAGACCAACATGCTCTGGTGCATGGCCCCATGCCTATGAACCAATACAAATTGCAAATGGGTAATTTAAAAATACATACATGCATACAGATAGATAGATAGATAGATAGATAGATAGATAGATAGATAGATAGAGGGATATAAAGTTGCGAAGAGTAAAGAGGTTTAAGGACCTGGTAGGAGGTGAATATGACGAAACACATTATATAACATTCTCAAAGAATTAATAAAATATTATATTAAAAAAACCAAAACAAATGGGGTTAAGTTTTCTTTGTATCCCCACCAATTCTATGGTGAGTTGATTATTGATAAATATTAATTTCTTACAGAAATCTCTATGATCTGTACAACAAACTCAGGGTAAATAATTAACGATGAGGTTTTTAGAATTGTTCTGCAGCATGGTATTGGTCCTATGTGACCCACAGCATTAGTAGCGCCTGTGTCGGTGAGTAGTTAGTTTCAGATCTTGTACTGTCATAAGATGGAGGGGCTCAGACACAAAGACTCATGTGTGGCTGTATCTTCAGAGGCTCAGATGAGGAAGTCTTTTCCATCACAAACTGATTCATAAGCAATACAAGCAGTAACAGTGAGAACTTGGGAAGTGCTAATGCTGGGAACTTACATGTTACCCTCAGATGTGGGTTGAATACCAGGACTTACAGATTTTATTATTGTTTAAAATGTGTGTGTGTGTGTGTGTGTGTGTGTGTGCGTGCGCGCGTGCATGTGAATGCATGCTTGCAGGCCAGAAGAGGGAATTGGATACCCTGGAACTGGAGTTATAAGCAGCCTCAAGTTGCCCAATGTGAGTGCTGGAAATCAACTCAGGTCTTCTGGAATAGCAGCAAGTACTCTTAACCATTCAACTATCACTCAGAACTCAAAAATGAGAATTTCTAAAGAAAAATGAGATAAAGAATAATGAGATGGGATGAAACAGAACTATATGCTTATCACTTCAAATAGGCTTCATTTCTTAATGTCAATTCTTTTTGAACAAATACTCTTAATTTTTTTCCCTTTAAGTAGAGGTTCTAGTAATTCTTTAGTTTTTTAGGCATTTTAAAGTTGTACAGAGTCACATATATGCACTTTTGTATATAAACAAAACAAGGAATGTATATTTTCTGGAAGATTTTTTCAGTATGTATCAAAAGAGTCTGTGGTTGTGATTTTTGTTGTTTCAGTACGTTGGTGTGCTATATGCACAGACTTTCTTATACTGAATCAGAAAAAAAGACAAATAAACTTAAAATATCTATTGAATGTTCATTCTGGCTGAAGCATTGGTTGAGTTAGGAAAAACCCATTTGTCCTATCTGATAATGAAAAACAATCTTGCTAATGACATGACCCCAATCAGAGAGACCATTTTCCTGTGTTGTTTAGAAATTCTTTAGCCACACAATCACGCACTTATTTTTTGTGTGAATTTTTTAGTTATTGAAATATTACTCCTTTATATGCTGCTTTGCTTGTAGAAGACACAGTGTTGATAGTACTGAAGGTTTCTGTAGACTTTGGTTCTGCTGAGTTGTCTGAACCGCACTTCTGGGAAAGACATGGAGAATTTCTACTTTGTGTGGTGTGCTTATCAAGTTGTTTTTTTTAAAGCTGAACTTGTCATTAATCTCTTATTTCAATAACTTCTATACTTATCAAAACTCTTAAGTATAGTTTACTGACTGGAAGACTCAGATACCAAAGCAATTACACAAAAAGAAGCATAGCACTGTGTTGGCTTGGCTTTACTGGTTTTATATTTTATTTTCTCTTTAGCTTGTGTGCTTAAATCCCACAGACAAACTGGAAGAAGAGTCTTTCCCAAAAATAGAGGTTCTAAGTGCCCCCAGGTTTTTGATCAGACCAAGAACAGTAGGAGACCCATCCATTAGACAGACCTTCCTAGAGAACAGGCATTCCCTGAATAAGGATTGTACTGGAGCCCTAACCCAGATTCTGAAATCTATTCATAGATTGAAACTCACAATTTCTTTTACAGGATACTGAATATATCCACATAGCCCTTCCCCTATATTACCTGGTATTAAAATTACTCAGAGCAAATTCAACTTAGTGTTTTAATTTAGATCATGTAACATGCTTGGTGTGTGAATATTACTTCTTATGAATTAGTAATTAAAATTTTCTTCTAAAATGTATACTATTGTGACTTTTAATATTCTTCTTTCTGAAGAGTGATAAATGTAAATCAGGATAGGAACAGCTCGGCTGCAGCCATCAGCTAGGGGCTGGGAGAGGAGTGAAGAGAGAAATGAAAAAAAATGTGCTAAGACTCCTATCCCTTAGAGTTAATTAAAAACTGCTCTTTTTGTTTGCTTTTTTGGCATGGCTGAAGATTAATATTTTTTTCATTTTTCTATAAAATTAAAAATGCCCATTGTTGCTTTTTAGTAGATGAAAAAAATTAATCAGTCTGTGAAATGATATTGTAAACCAATAATCAGTTATGTTAAAAAAAAATACAAAGAAGCCAGAAGTAAAAATTCCAAAAAGGCTCTTCATTTGATATGTCTTAGTTCTTGAGAGTATTTCTCGTGAAAGATGACCAAGTCTTTCATTTCCCAAATAGCCAAGTGCTCATTAAACAAGAAAGGTTTGGGTTATTGAAAACTACAGTTAAAATTATGGTTTTCATAATTTTATGTCCGTCTGCTTCTCCAGTATAAATGAAGCTCACTGTAATTTGATTCAGCCGATCACTGTGTTTCTGGTTAGACTTCTTAATCTTGGATACAACAGAGATCAATCTCAGAAATACTAGTAAGACCTAGTGCTTGCTGCAGGCAGAATTGAATTTAGTGGCAAGGTAGTCAAGAAAATATTTTCACTGTTCTTGCCATTGATGGAGTTATCATAAAAAGATTGCATGAATAATATTATGTAAATATTAACATACAGAGGTTATAATATATATTTAGAAAAACTTAAAGAGATTATCTAGTTCAAATTTAGAAAATAAGGGCAATGAACAGTCCTCATCCCCTCTTGCTGAACAGGGGGAGGAGTAACACATTTTCTCACCTCCTTACATGTGAGAGTAAGAGTCGCCTCCACCACCACTCTGTAGAAAGTCATCCTTCTCTGTAATTTTTAAGCATTTGCCGACAGTCCCAGGTGCCATGCTTTGTCATGATTTATAAATCCATTCTTCAGATCTGGTGACAAGGCCAACAGTTCTGGAAATAACTGCTGTTGAAAACAGTTATTCTCAATTTTAAAGTGGAGTCACCAAGGCAGTATCAGGACCACAAGACAAGTGCCAAGGGCTGTCATGTAGGAGGAGATGAGGTGGAGGGCACAGCAGGAGCCTCCTTTGTCCTTTCTATGGTTATAAAATGGGTAAGAGAGAGGTAATGGGGCTTATGGCTGGCTAGTTTCAAATCATTTTAGTGGGTTCTAGAGTGTAGGTCCCATCTCATGTTGACTAGTATATGATGTTGTAGTGATAAGGACAGGGAATTTTGATCTGAGTAGAAAAGCCTGTTAGAAAAGAAGAAGAGGCTCTGAATTACTACAGAAGAAAGATGAGGTCACAGGTCAGTCACTTGCAGCCTCTAAGAATTGGTTAGCTTTGGGGGTTATGGGGACTAAATGGTTTCTCATTAGTCATCAAGACCCCAAATTACAGTCCAATGGAGGAGAGGGATGAGATATGGGTCTTTGGTAGTGAAAATACATGTAGAGGTAGTTAGCCTATAAGCTCAGAAATATTAAATGGTTGTATCAACTTGCCATGAACAGCCTTCCCATGGGGCCCTCTCATATGGTTTGAACTTTGAACATAAACTATGAAAGGCGCTTGGGAGCTTTATAGTCAAAAAGCCAAGGCCTTGATGCTGCTTTTTCCATAATACCTTCCTTTTTTTTTTTTCTGGTATCAAGCATATGTATTTTGTAAAATTGCCAAAATTTCCCACATTGTTTCCATGATAGGGATAGAGGTTCTCAAGAAACAGCCAGAATTGTGACAACTGCTAGTATGATGTGTAAGTGCATTTAAATGGCATGCCATGAGGCTGTAAGAACAATAAATGTGTTTTAGGATTATATCCCGTTGTATAACCCACCCAATGCTGACATGTATATTTCAAGCTCATCTTTTAGGTTTGATCGTGGCAACATATGTATAGCTGAGACATGCTCTCTGCCTCTATTGCACTGAAACTTCCGGGAACTACACTCTCTGCTCCTTGGCCATCAGGGCTTCTAGTTATTTACCCTTTGCTGGTTGGTATGGTTGAAGTGTCTGCTTAAGAGATAGTTAGAAGTTGTCTTTCTCTTAAGAAGACACACTTAGAGGCAGATTTATGATTACTTAGATGTGAGCTTCAATTTTTTTATGAATAAGTGAAAACACCTGAAAAAATACCAAGCCTTTTCAAAATCTTTATTTGTGTGGTTTGCATGAATGCTGGGGCAGTTAAAGGGCGACTTAAAAAAATTGTCATAAGAGCAACAAGAACTTGCTTTTTAAACAACTCATCTGTTGTTTAAAAAACATTACTTCCAGGTTCGTAAACTGGAACCAGTAACCAGGCCATTGTTATATTTCTTCTACTCTCAACATCTACATTTTCCTTCCTGCTAGTGTCTTTAGAAACTTCTTATAATGAAAAAAAAAAAAAAGTAACAATAGCTGCCCTCAATTCAACAAATACCAACCCCCAAACACCCAGCCTACCTTTACATTCAGAACATAAGATTTCTACCTAATTTGAAATTTCTGCCAATAACTTCACCAGGATGTGCCAAAGAAGTGAATATTTTTAGTTCTACTAACTAAACAGCAGATACAGCTCTGTGATTGAAGATAAACAATCTGTCAGCTAAATATTTAAAAATAATGGATCGTTTCTATCCTAATATGCAGAAGTTCAGATCATTTTCTTGGGAGGTTATTGTGGACCCCACTACCACCACATATATACAACCTAGTGGTCAGTTATCTAGATTGTTTAAAACACAGTTTTTTTCAACTTGGGCCTGGATTTTGTAGAGGATAATAGCTCCCAGGGAACCTCCTTCTGGAAGATGGTTTACAGTGGCTTGTTTTGACCATAGTCTCTGGCTCATAGGATGTGTATTATGTGTCTTGTCAGAGGATGTATTTGGGAAGAGTCACTTAAAGTTCCAGAACTATACTCTCTTCCTCCTCATCACTGTCATTGTCAAGATACCGAGGACAGATCTTTGAATTGGTCTGCTGGTTGGGCACATCATTTTAAAGCCCTTACCTGTGTTCTTATGTGAATTGATAATGGACTCTGAAGAGCATTTGATGCTGCCTGGTTTGTTTGACAAAATGGACACCGATTAAATACTATAATCGGGATATTTCTTTACAAATGATAAAATAGACTTCCTTCTTTAGTTTTGTCTAATTTAAATTGCAAAGAAGCTATTCTCCAGAGATGGCTTCCATTTTTTATCCCTGCTTTAATGAGAACTCAAAACAATATAAAAGAAAACTAGGACAAATTTTTAGAAGTTTTCTATAGAATTGTGGAAATATACAAAGTTATGTAAATCATTGTCAATTAATCTTTTTTTTTTTCCTTCAAAGACATCTCCAGCTTTCCAATTCATTTAAAAATAGTTTAAACTCTCTCATGGGAAACCAGGCATATTTTACTAGGATCTTTGGTCTCTAGAGTCTTGTAACACGGTGTTCTGTTTAATCTGAGCTTTGTGAGTTGTAGGTGCTTTTAGCTTCACAAATCCTTGCCTGGAAAGTTAGACACCCTTTCCTTGAGGTAGGTTTTGTTCAGTTCTTGGTTCAATCAGCAGCCGCTGTAAGAAACTGCCTTCTCCCAAATGAGAAGAGTGGCTGAGGTTAAGAATTCAAGACTGCCATACCTGGGGATCCAGCTCATTTGCAGTCACCGTATTCAGGCACGGTTGTGGATGCCAGAAAGTGCGTCTAACCAAAGCCTGATATACCTGTCTGCTGAGGGACTCTGCCAGAGGTGGATGCTCATAGCTAACCATTGAACTGACCATGGGGTCCCCAGTGGAGAAGGTAGAGAGAAGACTGAAAGGGCTGAAGGAGTTTGCGGTCCCTTGGAACAGCGACAATACCAACCAACCTGAGCTCCCAGGATCTAAACCGCCAGCCTGGGAACATGCTTAGAGAGACTCATGGCTCTAGCTGTTTATATAGTGGAGGATGGCATTGTTGGGCAATGGTAGGAGAGGAGGTCCTTGGTCCCTTGAAGGCTGGATTCCCCAGTGTGGGGAAATTCGAGGGCGGGGAGGGAGGAGTGGGTAGATGGGTGGGGGGACATTCTCCTAGAAGCAGCAGGAGGGGGTCGGTATAAGGAGTTTCGGGTGGGGGGGGTGGAACGAGGAAAGGGGATAACATGTAAATCAAAAATATAAATAAATAAAATATCCAATTAAAAAGAAAAGAATTCAAGAACACAGTCTGAGTGTGCAGTTGTTCTCCATGAACTAAGGGAGTAGCCTGCGGCATTCATTCTCAGAGAAACAGAAACAAATTTTACCACCAGTCTCCAGGTCATTTGTGTCTCTTCAAGCCTGGCTATATGAATTAGGCTAAACAATAACTCATAGGGATTTGGCAGATCTCTGTTATTTGGGGGCTGATGTGCAAGGATAGAAATTTCAAGGGCTGTCCAAACTGTAGAATGAGTTTAATGACAGACTTGGCAGCTCACTGAGACCTTTTCTCAAAATAAAAAGTAAAAGGGTAATTTAAAGAGTACTACTCGCTATTAAAACCATGGCTCATAATCTAGCAAAGATGGAGTTATCATTGATGCAGATCCCAATCACAAAAGCAGGTAGACACTAAAAATTGCCCACACGCATACCTCGATGTGATACTCATGCTCGAGAGGGAGAAGTGAGGTGTGTTGTCTTGTGTGTGGTTTCAAATACTCGCAGAGCTCCAGTCTATACCTCCAAACCTGGCAATCAGGCAGTAGTCCCTAGAGTACTCTAACCCAGCTACTTCAGATACAACATCTGCAGAGCAAAAGTGGGTGGAGTTTAAGACCCTTAAAGATAATAGTAAGTTGTGCTCTAAGAATATGAATACAGGTCACGAGTAAACAGCTTGTAGTCTGAGATCTGAATCAAAGGAGCTCCTGCAGGCAACGGAACTACCTCCTGGGCTGACCTTGGTCCTGCACTCACTTATTTAGAAATGTTGCACGTTCATGTGTTCTCTGGATGGGGGCTGGTCCAAAAAGCGCTGTATATGCATTTCTTCTAAAGAACAAAAACAAACATTTTCAGTACCTCCAGTGCTATTTTTTAAGCATGCTTGTAAGAAATATTTGGATATGTATATCAGAGGTAGGACTATATTTTAAATTCTTGTTGAGTTTCCTTATTTCCTATTTCATATTTCTTTGGAGGAATTATTGTGGTCTTAATTTTGTTTAAAATAATCCAAGCTATTGATTGTAGCAAGTTAAGATTCTTGTATAGTATATCTACTGGAATTTCTTTTTAATTCCTTTTATTTTTTCTGTAGAACGATTTAAGGAGTTTTTCTGAAAATTGCAGTAAATAAATAAAAAAAAAGAAAAATATTAGTTGTAATATTAGTTGTAATTGTAATCACACGGAATCAATAATGGAATACCGATATTGACAGTGATAATAATTAACATTGCTCTCCGTAATAGTATTAATAACACTACAATACTTATAATATGCCTGATGTTAAGCATATTTATTAACTTATGTGCTATTCTCAACAGTCCTCAGTATTTATTACTATATTTTGATAAATCAACTAGATGTAAGGAAGTTGTGTGAATATTTCAATTTTTATGAGTCCATTCAGCTTGAAAAGTCACATTCTTTTTCCTATAAAAAGGTGAAAGTGAAGACGATTGGACATAAATTTTAGCCTTCTTATCTCTTCACGTGAGGCATGCTAACACCTATAGCAAATGTTTACAAGTGTGTGATTCACTTGTCTATGGTGGCTTCAGGGCTTCCAGATTTGGGTTACAAGGGCTTATTTCTGAATATGTGCTTTCTTTCCCTTAGCTTTGGCTGATGACTTTGTTAGCTTGTTTTCGCTAGATGCAAGAGTGTGATACGCACAGGGTCATTTGGTGGTGTCTCATACTGCTTAGAAGGCTGAGCCAGAGGATAGAGCCTGAGTCCATAAAGAGAACCTGATTCAAAACAAAACCAAAACCAAACAAAACGGAAAGAAACCAGTGTGATTTAATGACTATAAAGCCAAACAACAGCCACGTCAAGTCAAAGGAAGACACTAACTCCCTGTGATTATTTGAACATATTTTTGCTGAGCTGGAATTGGTTCTTTTTCTTTTATTTTCAAATCTTGCATGATAGAAATTGGATTGAAATATAAAGTCATAGTGATGACTCCATGGGAAGGCATTTGCCTTATTTTCAAGGAAAAGCCAACACTTCTTGGGAGACTCTGTGTAATTGCTCCCAGTCAGGCTGCCGACTTCTTCCCCCGCGCCTGTTTTCTTCCTTTGCTGAGAAATCTCTGTGAAAAATAAGAGCAGATGAGAGGACACAATGACATCTGCCTTCCTGCCTGTGGTTCCATACGCAATACTTCTGTGGGATGCAGTTGTCCTGGTACTGGTAGGCAGGGAAATCCATTTCTCATTATTGAAAATAGCTTTTCTTCCTTTATCGAAAATGACATTTGTGCGTCACAGGAAAGTAGAAGCCTGGAATGAAGAAAGTGTTGGGATAAATTTAGCTTTTGTCTCTCTTCTGATCTCAGTTTGGATATTGTTTCCAAGATGAGCACTGTCCAACCCTCAAGACCAAGGAGGTTTCAAAAGGGGTGGGAGAGGGCACAGGTGCACGACTCAGTGGACAGTCAGGTACAGTTCAGTCAAGGGCAGGCTTTGTCTGCCTCCCAGGAGGGCCATTCATTTCCTCCCTATTTTGCACTCCCTTGGTTTTCTGGCCGAGCTTTGTGATAAATAATAAGATCAAGACACCGGACACCAACATTCTGGCCACAGTTCAAGCTGATAAATTATTACTCTACGTGTGCTGTTTCTTGCCCTCCTGCCTTTTTGAGGACATTTCTTATGGTTTTTTTTTTTTTTTTGGCAGTTATTACATATAGAAAACAAAAATCAACTTGGATTTTAATAGACTGCATATGTGTATGCATGTATACATGTGTATGTACACATATGTTTATATACATATGCAAACAGGTATATATACATCTGTACATGCATTATATGTATACACAAGCGGATTATTGACATATGTGCCAGGGCATTGAAGAGAAGCAATGTTTCAGGCTCTGAAACACACAACTACGTGTCAGTCAGTGAAAAAGCAAGTTCAGTGAAATGAATGTCTCAATTTATAATTGTCTGTTCAGCTATTATAAAGAAATTGAAATGACTGGTAATACTGGCTATAGAGAGCCAGGAAGGATGTGTTTTTGTGTCAGGTAAACAGGCTGAGGGTCTGTCTTGGTTGTGTTTCTATTGCTGTGAAGTGATACTGTAAGACTTTCCCTCTCAGTTTGAATTTAAGATGAGAAGAATCCCACTGTCCCAGGACACATCCTGGGAGGGGCACATTCCTTAGTCAGAGGACACTTGCTGGATTAACATTCAGAGGAGGAAGGGAGAGGCTGATTAACATTCCAGAGACCACAGGGGAGGGAACTCACCTGCGGGTAAGGAGGGCCTAGAGCACTGTAGACACATTCCAGGAATCAGGAAGCTGGGCCCTTAAGGTAATAAACCTGGGCAAACAGAGGACACTCCTTGTCATAATCTGAGTCACCAAGAGACCGAACCCAGAAAGGTCAGACTTTGTGGTTTGCCCACATGAAATCTGTATAAGTACTGTACCCAGCTCTTTTTTGGGGCTCTCTTGCCTGCATGCGAGAGAGTTCTAGTGCACTAGTTTCATTAAACCTCATGTGATTGCAGCGAGTCCTGCCCGTGTGCATTTCTGTGGGAGCGCATCCCCTGGTTTGGATCTTACAGTCCAACAATACCATGAAAAGGTAACCCTTAAAAATGAACCGGGAGCTTGCTTATAGTTTCAGAAGGTAAAGTCCATTATCATCATGGTGGGAATCATGACAGCAACAGACAGGTTTGGTAGGTAGCTGAGAGCTTCATATCCTGGTCTGCAGGCAAGAAAGCAGAAAGAGTTGCTGGGGCAATACACCCTCTCCAAGAAAGCCACACCTCCTCCAACAATGACATACTTCCTAAACCTAAGCAGTTTACCACCTGTAAATACATGAACCTCTGGGGTGATGCCTAGTCAAACTATCACAGGATGCATTTGTGGAGTAACAGTGAGATAGTGGGTGAATGATTAGCAAAAGTACTCATTTGTACAGCTTAAGATCACAGAGTTCGCATGTTTGTCACACAGATGTACTTCTATAGAAGCCCATTGTTTTATGGCAACTCTGGAGATGCATTGTTGTTATTTAAAAAAAGAAAAACGGCGGCAGAGGGTTCCACGAGGAGAAGTTTATTTAGGGCAGAGGGAGAGCAGAGAGAGATGGAGGTGGTGGCTGGCCATGACCACGTGGAGGGGGAGGGGAGAGGGAAAGGGTCAGATACGACCTGCAGGCGAGCAGGTCAAGGAGCAAGAGAGAGAGGAGGGGCTAGACAGCCCCTTTTTATAATAGTGGGCAGGGCTACCTGGCTGTTGCCTGGTAACTGTGGAGGTGGAGTTTGACAGAATGCTAACATTCCCCAGTATTGGTTTAATTAAAAAAAGAAAAAAATTATGTCAGACTCTTGCAGACCTCTAAGGAGACAGCTATATCAGGCTCCTGTCAGCGTGTACATCCTGACATCCACATCAACCTCTACCTTTGGTGACTGACATACTCAGAGGCAGATGCTCACAGCTAACCATTAAACTGATCATGGGGTTCCCAATGGAGAAGATAGAGTGAAGGCTGAAGGAGTTGAGAGGATTCGAGACACCATGAAGAAAGCAACAATCCCAACCAACCAGAGCCCCCAGGGTCTAAACCACCAGCCTGGGAGCGCTTAGGGAGGGACCCATGGCTCCAGCTATATATGCAAGGGAGCTATATATAAGTGGGAGAAGAGATCCTTGGTCCCATGAAGGCTGGCCGTCGTGGGGGGGGGATACTCGAGGGTGGGGAGGTGAGGTACAGGGGAGGGTGGAAGGGGGTACACCAACGTGGAGGCAGGAGGAGGGGGGAAGGGATAGTGAGTTCCTGGGAGGGAGGGGGGAAAATGGGGTAAGGAGAGAACATCTGAAATGTAAAAAAAAATTTCCAATAAAAAATTTCCAATAAAAAAAAAGAAAAAAATTAGAAAGAGGTGACGGCGCAGCAGGAATAGGGTCGTGGTGATATCTGGCTACTTCCTGCTGGCACTGGGGGCGACGTGTCTTTAGGGGAAACCTGGGGTGATGTTTGTCTGTGCTGTCCAGGGTCTGTGGAGCCATCCGGATAGGCCAGAAGGAACAGGTCCAGTGGAAGCAGCTGTGTGTGTGACAGGAGATGGAGCATCTGAAGGTTGCTTCTCTGGAGATGTCTTGGATGTACCTGGACTTGACAAGATGTAGGGAATAAGATTAAGCACACTTGGGAGAAAGAAAAATTTTTTAAGATGTACATTTGAAACCCAGAGGGATCCCACCCTTTGTGATAGTAAGTGGGAACTTTAGGCAGATGTACTTATTTGGATGGCATCTATTTGGTCCATGAGAGGTAGATTTCAGTGGGTTTCCTGTAGCTTATAAGTTTACAAAAGAGATAACAGCATGAGTTAACAACACGAGCATTCTTTAAGATGAACCTTTGCTGGATCGTATAGTGGAATATTTAATAAAACAGTTAGGCAAGTTCATAAGAACTCAGGTAATTTAGGACAGTGGGATAGCAAGCAGAGGAAATATAAAGCGTTTAATTGGTGGCAACTGAGTATAGATAATGAGGTAACAGATTACATCTGTGAAAGCTTAGCTGTCAATGTAGTCAGAAGTCTGAAAAAGAGTAAACAACAATCTACCAGTTACATTATTTTAAAAAAATGACAGAGTCCACTAGCCAACAGTCCCCATGGTTTCCATACTCTCTTGGGTGAAATTAGTTTTGTTTTCAGGCGCAGAAGACGCAGGGCTTTTTCTCTGTGGAATGGATACACATGGCATGAGAAATGACTTACCTCGGGTTGACTTAGCTAAGTCATTTGACTCAGGGTATCCAGTTTAGTTCACTGCGTTTGTTCGCATACAGTCTAGGCTGTATCTTCTAGGAGTCCGGTGTTCAAGTCTTCTGAAACCATCTAGGGTCAACTGCTAGAGGCTTTGGGATTCTGCCAGGAATAAACTCAGTTAGTATTAACAGACTTCTGACAAAATTGAGAGCCATAAGATTGGTCTTAAGTAACTCTGGCAGGCTGTGCAGGCAGGGAAAAGCACACTTTTGTATTAGCAAAGAACTGTTTGGCTAGGACCAGGAAAGAAAACTGATAACAGTGGCAAACGATCGATTGAACTGCTGGCAGATGCTGGGAATCAGGTCTGTTGGCGGCAGCAGGGCGGACTTCCTGCTAGCGCCAGAAGTCGCTGCCCAGTGCCACTGCTGCAGTTAACAAAAAAAAGCAAGCATGTCCCATAATCACAGCAACTTTCAAGTTAATGGTTT
The DNA here is from genome assembly GCA_021653895.1 of Mastomys natalensis. Lineage (NCBI taxonomy): Eukaryota > Metazoa > Chordata > Mammalia > Rodentia > Muridae > Mastomys > Mastomys natalensis. The sequence goes on from JAJTUV010001051.1 coordinate 472,661, forward strand.
TTGTGGGGAAGGCACCGCCAACACTCACTTTATAAATCCCGGGCAGCGAGGGAGAGAGAGCGCCTCCCTCGCATGATCGGGCACTCAAGCCCTTTGCATGGTTGATTGTGCACGTGGGGAAGCAAGTCTCAGAGAGAGTCCCTGGCAGGACTGAAGAAGATCCAGAGCAGAGCTAAGAACCACAGAAGGGAAGGGAGCAACCACGGTCACAGACCTGCTGCTTTCCAGGCAAACCAACGGGACTAAGTGGGTCCAGGTGGCTGCAGATGACAGGGAGGAGGGAGAGGAATGCATGAAAGGCTGACCCATGGAAGAGACACGCTGGGAACTACAGTTGGGAGCCAGTGCTCCTGAGGCAGACAGAACAGTAGGTCCAGGCCTGACCTGGAGTATTCAGCCACGAGAAACTATCTTGAGAGGAGGGGAAGTGTCTCGCCCACGGGAGCCGTTCTAGAGTGAGGTTTAGGAGGAACAGGGTTACAGGGTTAGCTCTGAGCTCAAGAGATCTTTCTTGGGGACCAGTGGGGAATGGGGGAACAGGCAGGGTCTCTGTCTGGGATACCCAGCCCACACGGCAGCCGGTGGTTGAACACTGTATTAGGGGCAAAGCTCATGTGGTAGAAGTTTGCAGCAGCAGTGGAAGTTCATGCAGTCAGCAGCAGCAGGAATGGCCAGTGGTGCAGGTGGTGTCTGGCGGCGGAACGGAACTGCCGCAGGTCCCCAAAGTCTTCGTATCTCGAGTTTCAGCACCATTGTTGTTATTTAAAAAAAAAAGAAAAATGGCGGCAGAGGATTCCACGAGGAGAAGTTTATTTAGGGCAGAGGGGAGAGCAGAGAGAGATGGAGGTGGTGGCTGGCCATGACCACGTGGAGGGGGGAGGGGAGAGGGAAAAGGTCAGATACGACCTGCAGGCGTGGGTCACGGGCGCAAGAGAGCGAGGAGGGGCCAGATAGCCCCTTTTTATAATAGTGGGCAGGGCTACTTGGCTGTTGCCAGATAGCTGTGGGGAGGAGCATACCTGGCTGTTGCCTGGTAACTGTGGAGGTGGAGTTTGACAGAATGCTAACAGGGGCTAGTAGTGTTCATTATTTTAGCAAGTGTATTTGTGTGCAGTTGCTGCAACAATGAGGTTCATAGGTGACTGTAAAAGAACAGATTTGCTTAATATCTGTCAACTTACAGGACTTCACTGGTACCTCCTTCTGTCAATAAGAACCTTTATGAAATGTGTTTTGTATGTCTAATTTAACTATAGCATCTTGGAATTCACCAAATAGCAATGGGATGAACAGAGGCATCGTCTTGAATGAAAAGAATAGTGGCCCTATGAGTAGGAATGTTCTGGAGACTTGATAATCATTTTTATGTGAAGAGTTCCTGTGGGTAACATTTATATCTGACTCCCTGCTAAGGCATAAAGGATATTCAGTTTTCCAGTGGAAAGTCTGGGGTTTGGGAAAGGTAAATGATCAAGACTGCAGAGTAAATGTGCAGACAGGTTCTAGACTACAGCAGTTTCTCCCAGGTTCAGCTTGGCCCGTTGAAAGAAGCAAATGAACACTCATTCTTAACTAATTCTTTCTTTCTTTTTATCTATCTATCTATCTATCTATCTATCTATCTATCTATCTATCTACCTACCTACCTATTTATATATAAACAGGTGATACTCTCTACTAAAAAGGGAAAGGCCACACTGAGACACAATGAAGAATCAGGACAAAAAGTCAGATGTGGTGACAGCAGCTGCGGGCACAGAGTTTATGCGTCTGAATTAAACAGCTTGCCCTGTGGCACACAGCCATAGCTGGGGTTACTCCTGCTGCCTGTGCTTTGGCTCTTGCTGGGCTGTATCTCTGGCACCTCTTACTACAGCACTACTAGCCTTTGGCCCTTGTAACCTTCTGGAGCATAGACTAAGCCAAGAGCTATTTCCAATTTCTCAGTACCAACTCTCATTTGAACTCCATTCCTACCTTGGCAAGCTTTGTGAAGGAGCAGGCAGGACCAAAGTTAGAGTGGTGGTGATTTGGTAGAGTTCATTGAAGCCGTGAGCCCTGGAAGCACAACCAGTTACTTAGCACTGATGAGCTCTTATGAAGGGTGAGGTCATCCTTGGGGAGATAGTCAGGGACCATGCTGGGCAACCCAGATGGTGTCAAGGTCAGCTACTCTGTTTGTACTTAACTGAGCCAGATCTATTCTAAATTGTTCTTGTCCACAGTCCTACTGCTCAAAGTTGTGGTTTTATTAGTTTGTTTAAAACACTAACCAAACCAGTCTATTCAGTTTTGTCCTTTGAAGCTCACAATGACCAGCATTCATGGAGTTTCTTGTCATAATCCAGCATGAAAGTTAGTAGCATACACACACCGTCCAAGAGTTGAGTCAGCCTCACAGAAGTAGAAGATGCTTTTCTCTCTCTTCTAGTTGTTTTGGGTTTTTCAGATACGACCTTACTATGTGCTCAGGCTGGCCTGTATACTTCCATCCTTCTGTCTCAGTCTCCTGAGTCCTGGGAATATAGGCCTGTACAACCGTATCATTTGCATAGTGTTCTTTAAAGAAAACAGAGTAATCTAAATTGATGATCATTTTGAAAACTTGGTCTTTCATGTTTAATCTATATTTTTATGTCTCCCTTAAGGAGTCAATAAACAATATTTGAACTCAGTTTCCCTTAGGTGACAAACAGCTGAAGTGGAGTGAATTTGGCCTACTTTAATCAAACCATTTTCTCTCTAGTTCCTCAAACCTAAGCATCCTACTGACTGGCTGATAGAAGATCTATTTTGGTCTATTTGGACCACCATGACAAAATGCCATAGATCAGGTGTTTTAGAAAACAGAATTCTATGATGAATTGTTCGGTGTGTAGAAGGGTTGAGGTCAGTGCCAGTGCATCTGGCCTCTGTAGAGAGAGGAGTCTGTTCCATCCTACAGAGGGCAGATTTGATGCTGTGTCCTTACATGGAAAGGTTAGATCTGGATCCTTCTTCCTCCCTCTTTTCCTTCCTCCCTCCCTCTTTCCTTTACTCCCTGCCTCCTTCTCTCCCTCTCCCTCCTTCCTTTCTTTCCTCCCCTCCTACCTCTCTTTGCTTCCCCTACCCTCTCCTATCTCTCCTTTCCCCTCCCCTACTCTCCTCTCTCCTTTCCCCACTGCTCTTCCACTTATCCTTACCTCTCTCTTCCCTTCCTCTCCCCTCCATTGATGGTGCTAACTCTGTGTATACTCATAGGCATATGGTTCCTATTGTTGAGTCTCCAAACTGTTGATCTTGTGTAAAACTCATTGTCTCCCCAAAGTTATCATTATATGTGGATTCTAAGTACTGAAAGACCCCCAAGAGGGGAGACCCTCACTCAAGTCGTGGGAATTCCTAGCCACCAAGAAACTCAAGAGACCGAACTTGCTGCAAACTGCATAAGGCTTTATTTCAGGATATCAGCCGGCTGAGGCTGAGACTCACAAGGGGAGTGTCGACCCCGAGGCCCGATTGAGAAGGGTTAATAAAGGGAAAAACCACAGAACGGTGTGTGTGTGTGTGTGTGTGTGTGTGTGTATGAGGGGGAATCATAAAACAAGTCATGAAACATCAACAGACATTATCATAAAAATACAGTGGAAGGATCACATGGGAAACACCCTGTGTACTTATTTTTTCAAGAATTTAATCTTATCTAATCATCTATCATGTGACTAGCCTGTCTTTGGAACCCAGAGCCTAAGAACCGGATTACCTGCATTCTAGGTCCGCACTTTTGTGGAGTTCCTGGAAAGCAGATGGCCTGGCTTCAGCCTCTACATCCTAAGGGGTCTCAAAAAAGTTTATTCTCTTCAGTACCACCACACTGGTGATTTGGACATAACATACTCATTCTGTAGGAGTTAAAACTCCTAAAAGAACCTATCATCAGTTGATATTTTCATGTTACCCATCATCCCAGCCTCCATTCACTTATATCTCTTGCTTAGTGCATGAAATTGTTGAGCAGACAATAGTTCATTGTGCACATTTTACCACTGAGAGTCTGAAGCCTATGAAAGTGGAGTCAGGATCAAATCTTCTAGGGCCAAGGTCTTAACAATTTGTGAGTATAGTAATGAACATTATGTATTAAATATTTACAGTTACGTCAAATAAAAATACATTTGTATGCTGATTTTCTTTATTAAATTTGATCACATATAAGTGGTTTTCAAAATCTTGATATTTATTTTATATATTTATTATAGAATTCAAAATTTTATCATTTTCCCCTTTTCATAAACATCACAGATATAACCCTAAATTATAAACCCTGGGAATTATACTGGCCATGGAATTTATAAAATTCAAATTTCATCTTTTAAATTAATGTGGTTTGAATTTGTTGAGCAGAAATATGCATCTAACTATAAAGTCTGTTGTTAAAAACAGACCAGGTATTTTATTTAAAATGCATGATAGGTCCTGGAGAGCAGGCTCAGTGGTTAAGAGTACTTGCTCCTATTCTAGGAGATGTGAGTTTAATTGTCAGCACCCATATCAGGTAGCTCAAAACTGCCTGTACCTTCAGGGAACTGAATGCCTTTCTCTGGCCTCTGGGGGCATCAGCACACATGTAACATATGCTCACAGACATAGACACATACACATAAAATAAAAATAAACCTTAAAAAAAATTAAAACATCCCACAGAGATGCTTATACGTATACACTTATTTCAGCACTATTCCTGGTATCCAAACAAGAGCTGATTAGTTATTTATCAACAGATGAATAGTTAAAGAGATGTGGTACATACACACAGTGAAGTTTTATTTTTGACTGCAAACAAGAATAAAGTAATGGTAGAAAAATGGAAGCAACTGAAGATCATTGAATTAACTGAAATGTGTCAGACTTAAAAATAAATATCATGTGTTTCCTCATTTGTAACTCATGAATTTTATATAGATACATTGACCAAGCCAGCCCAGTCAGTCAACAGGTTCTCCAGTGCAGGAGTGAGGATTAAAAAGAAAAAAGACGATTAGACAACATTGTAGTATGACCCCAGCCAATTCTGACTGAAGAGTGAGATGAGTTTATTTCTTCCCAATTTGCTTTTAAACCATTTTAATTACATGCAAGCATTTAGGTCAGTTCTAGGTTGAGGAACTAGCAATACAATAGATGCAACTAGTCAAGGGACAAACAAGGTGATACACAAAGTCACGTGATCACTCCTGGCGTCACTTTCTGTGATCACTGTTTCTAAGGACTCATCAGGATGACAAAAATATCTGAGCCTACTTCCCTGTCCTAGCCCACAGTCATATTCATGCCTGAGGCCTACTTCTTTGTTCTAGCCTAAGACTTAGATTCCTGACTGAAATTACTTCTCTGTTTTAGCCTAAAATTAGATTCCTGCCTAAACTTACTTCTCTGTCATGGCCCAATGTCAGATTCTTACCTAAAGCCCATTTCCTTGTCCTGGACTCATGTCAGATTCCTGCCACGTGGCCCCAAAGCTCTTCACAATACACGAAATCATTCATATATGTGATATAAAAGTAGACATGAGACTGGGTTAAATGAAGGAGCATAGTAGGAGGGAGAAGAGGGAGAAAAGGGGATGTAGAATAAAAATGATGAAAGCATATGATACACAAATATGAAAATATCTCTATGAAAATTATCATTAGGTGCAATAAATATATGCCAATGAAATCTGTGTAAGAACTGAAGATGTAGTTCAGTCAGGAGAGTGCTTGCATAGCATGTGTAAAGCCCTGATTTCTCTTTTAGTACTGCACACAGTGGGGCAGCAGCCCATACCTGTGAGAACACTCATGACTTAGAGGCTAGAGATCAGCAGCTGAACACCATCCACAACAGCTAGGTAACTTGTTTGAAGTATTACTAGGCAACATGATACCCTATCTCGAGAATTATACGAGAGGCATATAATTCCATACAAGCTTAACAACACTGCAAAAATACACAGTGTATTAGTTCATGGATGGTTTTGTACATAAATGTTTTCTGTTTTCTACTCCTGATTGATCAGTAGCTTGGAAGGTGTCTAAAAGCAATCTAGAAAAATGTCACAAAAAGTCATAATAGTCAGCATAGACTTGAGGCTGGGGACTGAGTTAGAGTTTCAGGGAATTAATACAAAGGGGGATAGAAACACAAGTGTCTTGGCATAAGACTAAGTATGTTTGAAATAAGTCCTTTTGCTACCCTCTCATTCTGACACACACACACACACACACACACACACACACACACACACTCATGCACACACACCACACACAGAACGAAATCAGAAAGGAAGAAAGAGAAAGAGAAAGAGAAGAGAAGGAGAAAGAGAAAGAGAAACCAAGGGTGTAAAATTCCCTAACTATGTTAAAAAAAAAAAAAAAAAAAAGAGCAGGCTCATTCATGAAAAACACACCATTACCCATTTCCACGTTTTTATTTTATTCTCCTGTTTTGTTGTAAGTTAATTTAGTCCCAACCTTCTTCCAAAATGGCCCCCAGCACAGGAGAGGATGTATTTTAAGCTTTCTTTCACTCTGAACTAACATATATATGTATATATTGTTCCTTTTTTTGAAATAGTCTTTTTAAATAGAAAATTTAGGAGAGAAGAAACGGTATAGAAAATTATTATTGGAAAAAACCTGCAAAAAAATATCTGAATCGTGCTCTATCTTGCTGGTGAAATGTGATTTCCCAAAGCAGATTGGCTCTGGGATTCTGGGGGAAGGTGTACTGGATGGCTTCTCAAAAGCACACATGCTACTCCATGTGGTGCAGCAGCTGTTAAGGTAATGATGCATTTTTAGTGAAAAAAAAAATACCATAAATAAACATACAAAAAAAAATCATATGAAACTCTCCAACGAAGCACAAAACTTGGCAGTAAGTTAAGAATCTAAAAAAAAAGTTATAACTGATAAGAAAATTCACCAGTGCAACCATTTCCAAATCTTATTTCTACCTACATGTTTACTCTCATATTTATATAACACATATCACTATTATATTTACCTTTTCAATATGCCCACATTTTCATCCCACAATTTCCAATGTTAATATATTCTCAAGTTACAGAAGACTCAAAATAAAATGGCCTTGCCTCTACATATAAGTACTCTGTAATTCATTAATTAATTGCATAGCCAAGTATTTGATTTTGTTGTTAAACTAAACTAAATGAAGGCCTCATTTTTTTTTTTTCTGAGTAATGACTATAATGCATTATTGAAATATAAAGGTATTGTCCAGGCTTGGCACACACTTGCAATCCAGTTTGCATTTGAGAACCAGAGTCAGGATGGTTAGCAGTAGTTTGTGGCTAGCCTTGTCTGCAAAACAAGACTCAGTCTCAAAAACAATAACCAAAATTTTTTTTTAAATAAAACTAATCTGATTATTAGTTATTTATTCTTTCTATTCCAAAGACCTGAGTAGTTTGTATGTAAAAAAGACTGATTCTTAGCCGGGCAGTGGTGGTGCACCCCTTTAGTCCCAGCACTTGGGAGGCAGAGGCAGGCGGATTTCTGAGTTCGAGGCCAGCCTGGTCTACAGAGTGAGTTCTAGGACAACCAGGGCTACACAGAGAAACCCTGTCTCGAAAAAGAAAAAAAAAAAAAAAAAAAAAAGACCAATTCTTGGAATTGGGCCTTATTTACCTACAATCAAGTCCACAATGCATTTACAAAACAGTTCGAAATCACACTTCCTATGTAAGGGTAGACAGAAAAATGAGCTGGTCAAATATAGGCACAGGAAAGGATCTCATGCCTTCAGAATCACAAGAATTAACCTAGAAGAAAACATTCATGTTGCACTGACGTCAGCACCCTAGATCAACAGGGAGCACTAGCACGGCGTGCAGAGCAAATCTGAACCCTCGAAAGCACATGTCAGTCAGTTCATAGAAGGCAGGTGTGTAAGAGGGCCATTTTGGCGGTCTATAGGATGCGACCTAAGAACTATTTTGTCCCTCCCCAAGGTGCTTATGCACAGGTAAAGGATGGCATTTTTCCTTTATCAGACACACAGCAAACTTTCCCCCCATGTTACAGGTTATGTTGTCACCATTTTGAAGAGTTTTTGATGTACAATATTTCTGAATATTGAAACCGCTGTTTCTTCTTTTGCTTGCCTGTGGTCTGAGAGTCAAAAGATTTTTCACTATATTTTAAGTTTTTTTTTGAATATTTAGCTTTTAAATTTAGTTACCCAATCTACTTTAAATTCCGAATAAGATATAGAGTGGTAGGTAAGCAAGATGACTCAGCAGGTAAAGGCACATGTTGCCAATCCATAAATACTTCATTTTTTTCTGATATTTCTTGTAAATAAAGTTGTTTTCTTAATTAAAAAGGGTTTTTTTTTTTTTACAAAGATCTAAGAAAACATGTTCCTTTTTAAAACATAAAAACAAATTCTAGCTTTTAATCTACATTCATTATTCAGATTTTTTATTTTTTAATTTTTTAATTTTTACTTTTTTTGGTTTTTCAAGACAGGGTTTCTCTGTGTAGCTCTGGAACTCACTCTGTAGACCAGGCTGGTCTTGAACTCAGAAATCCACCTGCCTCTGCCTCCCAAGTGCTGGATTAAAGGTGTGGGCCACCACTGCCAGGCCAGAATTTTTTAATGATTTACTTGCTTTTTAAGTAAAAGAAGGCAGGTCTAACGCCAACCTTTTTTATTCTGGCATGGATTTTGCAGGCTTCTCTAACCGGTGCTGTCCTGTGGGACCCTTCATCTCTATCAGGCATCCATACCTCCTGTTCTTCAGGAGGGGACCAACCTTCTTACAGTTTCGTTGCTTCTCGCTGCTTTCCCAAAACCTCCTCTTGTTGGAGGATATTTGTTCACATTGTGAACACTGAAATTGTGAACTAGAAAAACCCGGTTTTTGTCGTGGTATGGCTCAGCCTTAGCACAACACCTCATTTTTTTTTTAATTAAAATATATTTATTTATTCACTTTACAGCCCAATAACAGCCCTTCATCTCTTCCCAGTACTCCCTCAGTAAATTCTCCCCCTATTTCCCTTAGATGGAGAAGCCCCCCTCTGGGTGTCAATTCCCCAATCCCCTATCCCATTCCCTAATCTCCCCACCCCACCTCCTCATCAATACGTCAAGTTGCTGTAGGACTAGACACATCCTCTCCCCTGAGGCCAGACAAAACTGTCCATTTAAGGATGTGGGATCCACAGGCAGGCAAGTAAGTAACAGGCTTAGGGACAGGTCCTGCTCCAGTTGTCTGGGGAACCCATTGAAGACCAAGCTGCTCATCTGCTGCCTTTGTAGCACACAGCTTTTATCCCAGAGCTTTCTGTTTACTGTAAACAAGTAGTTGTGTTGTGGCTTAGCCTTAGGACACACCTTTAACCTAAGAGCTTTCTGTAATCAAGAACTAAATAAACTTAACAATAGTTCAAGAGGTAGAGCAAGATTGACCTGGAATGAATGAACAAAAAAAGAGAAAAGAACTTTGAATTGAAGCTATTTAAGACAGTGTGAAGAAGGAAAAAGAACCTTTTCCTTCAGGGATGTGGGCAGAGTAAAAAGGTCAGCTGGGCGCTTTGTCTGCCTCTCTGAGCTAGCTGACTTTCACCACTGCCTCTGCCTCCTGAGTTTTTATTTGGCAGATCAAACGTTTGGCATTTTGTTTTAAAAAAATGACATCCTCCTGGGTAGGAATGCTGTTCTACTTTTCTCCTGGGTTGGCTATCCTGACCACACTTTGTTTGTTTTAATGTCTGTGCCCCAAACTCCCCCCAAGGAGTTCACTTTGTCTGGACACAAGTGGTTGCTTACTGTTCCACTGAAAAACTTTGGTCAGGATTATTCTGATCCTTGGCAGGTAACAACTCAGCTGATGGTCTCAGACTGGCTCAACGGCCTTTCTTCCTCTAGTACAGCTTCCTCAGGACTTACCCAGCTTTGTAAGCAAGGCATGCAGAAATGATGCTAGGCCTCAGAGAGTCAGTGCCCTCTATCTTTCTTGCTCTACAATCATCAAATTATTCTTCTTTCTCTTCAAGTAAGACCATGTCACGTACCACTGATAAAAATATTGCCACTCTTCCACAACTTTCCCTCCGCTTTTGAAGGCTTGATTTGAACCCAAGCCTACTCTTTCTGCTGGACCTCATGCAGGCCACCAGTAGATTATCTGCCTTGAGGATTTGGCATCCACATACCGGAAGACTTGGATTTTGTTGTTAGTGTCCTGTTCCCTCCTAGTCTGCAGTTTGTAGCTGAGATGATTGTCTGGATTGGATTCCATAAGGCTAGGTGTGCTGAGTATCATTGCTATAGGAGTGTGTGTGTGTGGGGGGCAGGTATACAAACTGAAATTTAAACATTTTTTAATTATGTGCAGATGTGTACATTTTGGTGTGGATTTGTATATATGAGTTCAGGTGTTTGCTGAGTCTAAAAGTTGGCTTCAGATCATCTGGAGTTGGAGTTACAGGCAGTTGTGAGGTGTCTAATGTGGATTCTAGTATCTGATTCTTGTCATCTGCAAGAGCTGTCTCTTCTGCCCAAGATGGCCTTTCTGACATGTTGGCAGTTTAAGTTCTCAGTTCTTTAACAAGGAAACTGAAACAGGATGGGTCGAAAATCTTACTCAAATTCTATTTTACTCAAAGAGTACTAATTCTCAAACATTCTCTATTTAATGTGCACTAACTATTATGCAATGGAAAAAGAATTTTTACTGTGGCGGCGTGACACAAAATAATGAAAAGTCTTCATCATAATGTGTACAAATGAAGATCTTCTGGCTTTTGGTTTTATTATTATTTTTTTAATGAATCCAATTTCATCTTTTAAATGTGGGTATTATTATGGCATTTATTCTTTGAAAACCTCATAGCACCTAGGTCTCACCTCTAGAGAATTTAATTAGTCTGAGTTGGAACCCAAACATTAGGGTTTGTAAAAATCACCCTGGGTGATTTTTATGTGTCTTGGAATTTGAGCATCAACCTTGAGGTCAACTGTACTCTGAGCTGAATTCAATATTGAACAATGGCATATACTATTCAAGTCTTAAGGTGCACCTTTCCCTATTCCAATATCCCTCCCCCATGTTCACTTATAATCTATTGTGATTCAGACTTTTAACTGGAGAAGATCATTAATCATAGATATAATTTAGTGACAGCAGGGTCATGTCTCACTAAAGTACACCTTGTTTGCCTCAAAATGCTAATCGCTTTTCTGCAACATTAATGAGGGACAATTGATATGGATCCTAACAATCATGTATGGTAGGCTTAGAGTTTCATTGAAATAAAGAACTTCATTAGGGTATAGAAAAATATAACAATAATTATGTAAAAGCATGAATTGGATGCTATCATTTTATAAAACTTTGGCACCAAGGAAAAAGATGAGAACTTATTAATTTTCAGTGTTTTCCAGAGAAAAGATGATAATTGTGGAAGGTATTTTCATTGCATCTTCTCAGAAGCAAGGAATTTCATACACAGAGAGGGACTGGTGTTTAATTTCTTCTGTTTTCAGCTCTGTCAGAGGAAAAGAACATTTTTTTTTTTCCTTTTTGCAGCTACAACCAATTATTTATTTAAAATTGCATGTTTGATCTCTGCTCATGGAGTCCTCTGGGCACCCTAGGATGCGCTGAGCCTCCTCCTCTCCCCAGCAGATCTCCATTTTCCCCCCACCTCTCTGTCTACCTTCGTCAGAGCTGCAGATCATACAGTTAGCTTTCTTCCCCCAGCCCCGCCCCCTGCTTGGTGAGTACTCTAGGGCACTGCAAGCTGCCCTGAGCCTGGCAGACCTCCATTTTCTAGCCATCTCTCTGCCCACCTTCATCAGACCTGCAGATCCTGAACCATACAGCCCAAAGTTACCCATCAGAGGCCTATCACAGTAGGATCATCGAGGTTAACCCCTCACCCAATGCCTACTACAAAAGGAACATCCAGTGACCAAAGCCATCCAGATGGCTAAAGGCCCTTGAAAGAATACAATCAACAAAAGCCAGGGCAATTTGACACCTTCAGAGTACAGCTACCCTAATAAGGCAAGCCCTGAATATCCTAACACAACTGAAGCACAAAAACATTACCTTAAATCCAATTTTATAAAGATGATAAAAACATTTAAAGAAGAATGAATAAATCTCTTAATGAAATACAGGGAAATACAATAAAAAGTAGAGGTCTTTAAGGGGGAAATAAAAAAAAAAAAAAAAAAAAAACCAACCCTTAAAGACATACAGGAAAAATACAATTAAACAGGTAAAGGAAATAAATAAAACTGTAGAAGACCTGAAAGTAGAAATAAAAGCAATAAAGAAAACACAAACTGAGGGAAAGCTGGAGATGGAAAACCCAGGAAGGAGAACAGGAACAACAGATGCAAATATTACCAACAGAATTCAGGAGATGGAAGAGAGAATCTTAGGTGTAGAAGATATAATAGAAGAAATTAATAATCAGTCAAAAGAATATGTTAAATCTAAAAATCCTGACACAAAACATTCAGGAAATCTAGGTACCATGAAAAGACCTAGCCTAAGAATAATAGGAATAGAAGGAGGTTAAGAGTCCCAGTTTCAAGGACCAGAAAATATTTTCAACAAAGTCATAGAAGAAAACTTTCCTAACTAAAAAAAGGAGATGCCTACAAATGTACAAGAAGTTTATGGAACACTAATTAGATTGGACCAGAAAAGAAAATCCTCCCAACACATAATAATAAAACACTAAATCTACAGAACAAAGAAGGAATATTAAAAGCTGCAAGGGAGATAGGCCAGGTAACATACAAAGACACATCTATCAGTACTATACCTGATTTCTCATCAGAAACTCTAAAAGCAAAACATGCTATGAGATACCTTGCAGCCTCTAAAAAAAACCAATGCCAACCTAGACTGCTATACCTCTCCGTCACTATAAAAGGAGAAGACAAGATATTTCATGACAAATCCAAATTCAAACATTATCTATCCACAAATCCAGTCCTACAGAAAGTATTTGAAGGAAAACTCCAAGCCAAGGTGGGTAAGTACATCCAAGAAAACACAACAAACAAGTAATTCAAATCCAGCAAAAACAAGGAAAACACACACACACACACAAATACACACAAACACACAAATACCACCAACATCAAAATAGCAGGAATTAACAATCACTGGTCATTAATATTTCTCAGCACCAACAGACTCAATTCCCCAATAAAAAGATAGAGGCTAACAGAATGGATGGAAAAACAGGATCCATCATTCTGCTGCATACAATAAACACACCTGAGCAATAGTGATAGACATTACCTCAGAGTGAAGGGCTGGAACAATATTTTCCAAGCAAACAAACCCAAGGAACAAGCTGCAGTAGTCATTCTAATATCTAATAAGAAATACTTTTAACCAAAATTAATCAAAAGAGATAGGGAAGGACATTGCATACTCATCAAAAAAAAAAAAATCTACCAAGAGGATATCTCAATTGTGAACATCTATGACCCAAACACAAGGGCACCAACATTTGTAAAAGATATATTGCTAAAGCTTAAATCGCATATTGAACCGCACACGTTAATAGTGTGAGACTTCAGTACTCCACTTTCATGAACTGACAGGTCATCCAGACAAAAACTAAACAGAGAATTAACAAAACTAAGAGACATTATAAATCAAATGGAACTAATAGACATCTTTAGAATATTTCATCGAAACACAGAAGAATATACCTTCTTCTCAGCACCTCATGGATCCTTCTCCAAAACTGAGAATGTAGTCTGTCATGAAGCAAGCCTCAATAGATACAAGAAAATTGAAATATTACCTTGTATCTTATCATTCCACCATGGATTAAAGCTGGACTTCAACAACAGAAACACCAGAAAGCCTACACACTCATGGAAATTGCACAACTCTTTACTCGATGACCTCCAGGTCAGGAAAGAAATTAAAGACGTTCTAGAATTCAATGAAACTGAAGGCACAACATACCCAAATTTATGGGGCATAATGAAAGCAGTGCTAAAGAGGATGGTTCATAGCACTAAGTACCTCCATGAAGAAATTAGAAAGTTCTCATACCAGCAATTTAAAAGTACTCCTGAAAGCAATAGGAAAAAAAAGAGAAGAAAGCACAGCAAAGAGGGATAGAAAGCAGGAAATAATCAAAATCAGGACTGAAATCAATTAATTAGAAACCAAGAAAACACTACAAAGAATCAATGAAACCAAGAGTTGGTTCTTTGAGAAAATCAACAAGATAGACAAACCCTTAGCCAAAGACTGAGAGACAGTATCCAAATAAACAAAATCAGAAATGAGAAGGGAGGGACAACAGGCACTGAGGACATTCAAAGACTTCCAAAGCCTGTACTCCACAAAATTGGAAATTCTTAAAGAAATGGATGATTTTCTAGACAGATACCACTTACCAAAGTTAAATCAAGCATAGGTAAACTAAACAGTGCTATAACCCTTAAAGAAATAGAAGCAGTCATCAAAAGTCTCCCAAAAAACAAAAGCCAAGGGCCAGAAGGTTTTAGTGTAGAATTCTACCAGACTTTCAAAGAAGAGTTAATATCAATACTTCTCAAACTACTCTGTAAAATAGAAACATAAGGAACACTGCCAAACTCATTTTATGAAGCCACTGTCATCCTGATACCTAAACCACATAAAGACTCAACAAAGAAAGAGAACTTCAGACCAATTTCTCTTACGAAAACTTATGCAAAAATACTCAATAAAATACTTGCAAACCAAATCAAGGAACTCATCAAAAACATCATCCACCATGAATAAGTAGGCTTCATAAAGGGATGCAGGAATGGTTCAATATATGAAAATCCATCAACATCATTCACCATATAAAACTGAAAGAAAAAAAATCACATTATTATCTCATTAGATGCTGAAAAATCTTTTGATAAAATCCAACACCCCTTCATGTTAAAGATATTATAGAAATCAGGGATACACAGCTCATACCTAAACATAATCAAAGTAATATACAGCAAGCCAATAGCCAACATCAAACTAAATAGAGAGACACTCTATTTCCACTAAAATTAGGGACAAGACAAAGCTGCCCACTGTTTATTCAATATAGTACATGAAGTTCTAGCCAGAGCATTAAGACTAATAAAAGAGATCAAGGGGAAACAAATTAGGAAGGAAGAAGACAAAGTATCACTATTTACAGATTATATGACAGTATATATAAGTGTCCCCAAAAATTCTACCAGAACTCTTACAGCTTGTAAACACCTTCAGCAAAGTGACTGTATGCAAAATTAACTCAAAGAAATCAATAACCCTCCTTTATGAAAATGATAAATGAGTTGAGAAAGAAATTAGGAGAACAATACTCTTTACAATAGCCACAAATAATATAAAATATCTTGGTGTAACTCTAACCACCAAGTGAAAAAGATCTGTATGACAAGAACCTCAAGTCTCTGAAGAAAGAAATTGGAAAAGATCTCAGAAGATGGAAAGATTTTCCATGCTCATGGATAGGCAGGATTAACATAGTGAAAATGACCATTTACCAGAAGCAACCTGCAGATTTAATGCAAACCCCATCAAAATTCCAACACAGTTTTTATAGATCCTGAAGGAACAATTCTCAACTTCATTTGGAAAAATAAAAAACCCAGGATAGCCAAAACAATCCTGAACAATAAATGAGCTTTTGGAGGAATTACCATCCCTGACCTCAAGCTGTACTACAAAGTAATAGTGATAAAAATGGCATGGTATTGGTATAGAATCAGACATGTTGATCAATGGAACTGAATCAAAGAACCAAAAATAAATCCACACATTTAAGCACACTTGATATTTGATAAAGAAGCCAAAACCATACAATTGAAAAAATAAAGTATTTTCAACAAATACTGGTCTAACTGGATGTCTAGAATTTTTTTTGACTTCAAATTATTTTTTTTTAAATTGAATATTTTATTTACATTTCAGATGTTATCCTTTTCCCCCATCCCCCTACCCAGAATCCCCATATCCCACCCCCTCCTTCTGCTTCTAATGAGGATGTGCCCCCACCCACCCACCCACCAACTCCCTCCTTCCCACCCTCCAATTCCCTCACACTGGGACATCCAGCCTTCATGGGACCAAGGACTTCCTCTTCCACTTATGCCTGACAAGGCCATCCTCCCCTACATACACAGTTGGAGCCATGGGTCCCTCCCTATGTGCTCCCAGGCTGGTGGTTTAGGCCCTGGGAGCTCATGAAATTCTTAGGCAAATGGATGGAACTAGAAAATATCATCCTGAGTAAGGTATCCCAATCACAAAAAAATCACACATGGTATGCACTCACTGATAAGTGGATATTAGCCTCAAAGCTCTGAATACCCAAGATACAATTCACAGACCACATGAAGCTCAAAAAGAAGAAAAACCAAAGTGCGGATGGTTTGGTCCTTCTTAGAAGGGGGAACAAAATACACCGGAGGAAATAAGTAGACAAAGTATAAGGAAAGGCCATCCAGAGACTGCCTCACCTGGGGATCCATCCCATATACAGTCAGCAAACCCAGATACTATTGTGGATGCCAAGAAGTGCATGCTGACAGGAGCCTGATATGACTGTCTCCTGAGAGGCTCTGCCAGAACCTGACAAATACAGAAGCAGATGCTTGCAGCCAACCATTGGACTCCCCAGTGGAGGAGTTAGAGAAAGGACTTGAGGAACTGAAGAGGTTTACAATCCCATAGAAAGAGAACAATATCAACCAACCAGACTCCCTAGAGCTTCCAGGGACTAAACCACCAACAAAAGAGTACACATGAGGCACCCATGGCTCCAGGCAAATATGTAGCAGAGGATGGCCTTGTCGGGCATCAATGGGAGGAGAGGCCCTTGGTCTGTGAAGGTTTGATTCCCCAGTATAGGGGAATTCCAGGGCGTGGAGCAGGGAGTGTGTGGGTGGGGGAACATCCTCATAGAAGCAGGGGTTTGAGGATGGGATAGGAGGTTTCTAGGGTGGGGAACTGGGAAAGGGGATAACATTTGAAATGCAAATAAAGAAAATATCCAATTAAAAAAACTAAAGCTGAAACTAAAAAAAAAGAAAAAGAAGAATGCAAATTAATCCATATTTATTACACTCATAAAACTCAAGTTCCAATGGATCAAAGACCTCAACTTAAAACTGATACACTAAATCTCATAGAAGAGAAAGTGGGAAATATCCTTGAATGCATTCATATATGAGAAAATTTCATGAACAGAACACCCAATGGCACAGGCTCCAAGATCAACAATTGACAAATGGGCCTTGTGAAATTGCAAAGCTTCTGTAAGGCAAAGGCACTGTCAATAGGACAAAACAGCAACCAACAGATTGGGAAAGGGTCTTCACCAAACCTACATCTGACAGAGGACTAATGTCCAAAATTTATAAAGAATTCAAAAAGTTAAACACCAACAACACAAATAACCCAATTAAAAAATGGGGTACGGAATTAAACAGAGAATTCTCAACAGAAGAATCTCAAATAGCCAGGAAGCACTTAGAGAAATGTTTAAAGTCCTTATTCATCAGCAAAATGCAAATCAGAACCACTCCGAGTTTCCACCTTACATCCATCAGGATGGCTAAGATAAAAAACTCAAGAGAAAGCACATGTTGGTGAGGATGTGGATGGAGCAAGAAAAACACTCCTCCATTGCTGGTAGGGGTGCAAACTTGTAAAACTACTTTGGAAACCAATTTGATGATTTCTCAGACAACTGGGAATAGTTCTACCTCAAGACCCAGCTATGCCACTCCTGGGAATATACCCAAAAGGTGCTCCACCATCTCACAAAGACTCAACTGTGTTCATAGCAGCTTTATGCATAATAACCAGGAACTGGAAACAACCTAGATGTTCCTCAACTGAAGAATATATAAAGAAAATATTGTACATTTATGAAATGGAATACTTATTCAGCTAATAAAAACAAAAGCATGATGAATTTTGCAGGGAAATGGATGGAATTTGAGACTATCATCCTGTGTGAGGTAATCCCGTTCCAAAAGGACATGCATGGTATGTACTCACTTATAAGTTGATACTATCCATAAAATGTATACTCCACAGCCCAAGAAGCTAAACAAGAAGGAAGCACAAGCAACAATGCTTTAATCTCATTTAAAAGGGCAGAATAAAATAGTCAGAAGATGCAGATGATGGGAGGGAATAGAGAGGGAAGGGGGATGGGGAGAGGAATGAGGGGTTCAGGATCAGGTGTGGGAAGAGACAGGAAAAGTGGCCAGATTGCCATGAGAATGAATAGAAATCTGTAACAGATAGGTGTGGAGAGGCAGGGGGCATCTACAAAGACCTGGGATAAGGGAGGTGCGTATGAATCAGTAGGGATGATCTTAGCTGTGACTCACAGCATTGGGAATATGGAACCTGAAGAGGCCACCTCCTGTAACCAGTCAGGAACCCCAGTGGAGAGATATGGATACCAATTGTCTTAGTCATGGTTTTTATTCCTGCATAATAAATCATGACCAAAAATCAAGTTGGAGAGGAAAGGGTTTATTCAGCTTACACTTCCACATTGCTGTTCATCACCAAAGGAAATCAGTACTAGAACTCACATAGGGCAGGCCATGGAGGCATGCTGCTTACTGGCTTGCTTCCCCTGGCTTGTTCAACTTGATTTTTTATAGAACTCAGCACTACCAGCCCAGGGATAGCACCACCCACAATGAGCTAGGCCCTCCCCCTTGATCCTTTATTACTAATTAAGAAAATGTCTTATAGCTGGATCTCATGGAGGCATTTCCTCAAGGGAGGCTCCTCTCTCCTCTCTCTGTGGTAACTCCAGCTTGTGTCAAGTTGACCCACAAAACCACCAGTACACCAACCCACCCACAAAATTTTGACCCCAAATTTATCCTCTCTACAATTAAATACAGGAACAGGGGATAGAACAGAGACTGAAGGACTGGCCAACATACAACTTGTTCAAGTGAGACCCATCCATTGGATAAGCAACAATCCCTGACACTATTAACAATACTCTGTTACGTTTGCAAACAGGAGTGTAGCATGGCTGTCTTCTGAGAAGTTCTACCTAGTAGATGACTCAGATGAATGCATCCATCCACAGCCAAACAGCAGAAGGAGCTTGAGGACTCTTATGGAAGAGTAGGAGGAAGGATTGTGGGCCCTTAAGACAATAGAAACTCCACAGGAAGACCAACCAAGTCAACTAACCTGGACCCTTGGGCTCTCAAGAGATTGAACCACCAACTAAAGAGCATACATGGTCTGGAATGAGGCCTCCCTATACATATTTATCAGATGTACAGCTTGGTCTTCATGTGGGTCCCAAACAAATGGAGCAGAGGCTATTCTAAAACCTGTTGCCTGTACTTAGGATATGTTCTTCTAGCTGGACTGTCTTGTCTGGCTTCAGTGGGAGAGGATCCACCTATCCCTGCAGGAACTTAATGTTCGTGGGTGGGGATCTCCAAGGGGCCCCACCACTCAGAGGAGAAGAGGAGAAGGTATGTGGAAAGGATTGTGGAAAGGGATGACTGGGGTCTGTAAGTGGGATGTAAAGTGAATGAAAAAATAACCAAAATAGAAGATGGACATGTTTGAATAAAACATCTTAAATCTCCATAAATCTGAAGGGGATTCAATGAAGAAATGATTATTACTTTGGATAATAGAAACATTAAAAAATTCTCTTATCAGAATACACCTATGTGTAATATGAGAAATATATTTGAAAAATGTTTTACTTTAGGGACACTAGTATACATTGAAATTTTGTCTTATGTAGCCAAGTTATATCTGCTTGTACTTCTTTCAAGCTTGTGGAAATGGTATTGAAGTTTATGCACTGTACAAGTATTGTTTAATTATTACAGTGGTGAGGGCCTTGATACATTTCAACTCTTTTTTTTTTTTGGTTTTTCGAGACAGGGTTTCTCTGTGTAGCCGGGCTGTCCTGGAGCTCACTCTGTAGACCAGGCTGGCCTCGAACTCAGAAATCCGCCTGCCTCTGCCTCCCAAGTGCTGGGATTAAAGGCGTGTGCCACCACCGCCCGGCTGATACATTTAACTCTAAGACTTATGATTACCCTTAAGATGACAGAAAAATAATACATTGATTTAGTTCATCTTTACAGATCAATTGATAAATAATAGACAATAAACAACCCTTTGAGAGTAGAGGAAAGGGTTAGGTCATAATTTATTGAGAAATTTCCCATTCTCAGATTGCACTGAACTTAATATAGAAAGAGCTTTCAGTAGGCATCTGTTCATTAATTGATAAGAGTAAATAATAATCAGTTATTAAGTAGATCATAAAGTTTTCTTGAGCAAGGACTACATTTTATTAATCTGTTTATTCCCAGTGCCAAGTACAGAGCCTGATACATGTTAGTAAGTATTCACTAGAACCTTATTAAATTATTTACAGTGAACTGAAAAAACAAACAGGCAATTGCAATGAAGTGTGATATTCATTCTTTAAGATACTTTTTGCCCGCAGTGGGGAAAGGCAATAGTCTAAATTAAAATGATCCAAAAGAAAAGATGTATTCATAATTTATTGTTATGATATTTTGTACTTTAGGGAAGGTAGGAAGATTACTATATTTTTGCAGAGTGTTCAGTCATATGATAAATGGTTGTCTAAATATTAGAAATTTATATGGATGATTAGACTGGATTTTGCTGAGTTGATTAAATACATAAGTTTTAAGGAAAGAATGGAATAAAACACACGGAGAAAAAGCCAGGCTTTCTGGAGTGCTCTAAATGATGGCTGTGTTTGAAAGGACTGTTTTAAATAAGACAAGAACATCCTTTGAGCTCCATGGGATGCCACTGTCAGCTGCTATTGAAAACTGTTTAAAGCTCATGGATCAATCTGGTGTTTTTAAGCTCTCATTTGAATGAACTATTTATTCCTGACTGTACTTTTAATCTTCACTGAAGACTAGAACTTGTGGGGGCAACTCTCACTATCTTTTTAGATAGGCTGTAAAATAGCCCGGCTGTCTTATTGGAAAACTCTCAGTCTGTGTCTTGACGTCAGTGACTTGGGCTTACATATGTGCACACAATGCACTGGAAAAAAAAAATACTGTAAGAACCCTGTGTTCATGATGTTCTGAAGGGAGTTAGCACTGTGTTTTAAGCAAGCTTTGTGGTGTATAAGACTATTTCATGTCTTAAAGAGTCTATAGCCAATAATTACCCATGTTTACACAGTATTCATAAAAATCTCATCAAGACATAGGTTATCTTTCAATTCCATGCTGCATAACGATATTAAATGTATAAGACCACATCCAGGGATAGTTGAGTGAACTAGAAAATTTGTCCTTTCCAATGACCCCTCAAATCTTTATGTTTTTTCATAGAAATTTGAATTTCATTGTAGCAGTTTACTTCATACATTGCTCATGAAAAGATGTATTTTTTCTAATGAATTTTAGACTTAATGAATCTATTAGAATGAAAATTATTTGAAATGTGCTATCATATATAAAATTTCTAGAGTTAGTTATTTTTTATTGTTTTCTCATTTAACTAAAAAAAAAAAAAAACAAAAACCAAACCAACCCCCCCCCCAAAAAAAAAAAACCACATGATCTTTTCTCCACTGTTAATTCATTCTCTTGTCCTGGGTTTTTTGAGCCAAGTGATAAAAATGCCAGGGGAATACAAAACACTTTTGGGGAAGGGAAATAAGGTACAGGCTTTGTTCTCGATGGAATGTTGGGCAAGTTATCTTTCATACTGTCATTGGTTTTATACTGTTACACAGCAAAATACCATGAGTTAGTGGCCAAATATAAATCATGTTTGTTATCTTCTAGTTTTATAGTTCAGAAATCTATACAAAGTATGGTCCAATTGGGTTACTTCTCCCTAATTAATAATGGATGCCCCTTCCACAATGGAGGGAAGGCTACTACTCCCAACCTTGTTCTCTTTGTAAAGGGTTCCTATGATTATGTTGGAGCTACCCAAATAATTCTACACAATCTCTTAAAAGTCAACTGATTAGTAACTTGAATTTTGTCTATAGAGTAGAATCTAGATAATTGCTGAATAATCAAAAAATTTTGAGTTCTGGGAGATATATTTAGCATTTTGCCTAACAATTATGTATATACCCCAAACAAGAAAGTCATTTTCTATATGTGAAGCTTTTCACTGAGACTATGCTAGTAATGTATCCCATTGTGACACAGGAGTGCAAATTTCTTCCAGTTTTCTTAGGATCCTCATCAGTACCTTATCTCAGGAAGCTGCTGGGTTTTCTCGATTGCCTCAGGCTTTCCATAGCCTGGTCCAGCTCAGCCTTTCCTTGTGGCCTTTACTCTCTTCACTTTCATACTCCACTGCAGTCTAGATACCTTGGTCTTCTCTATTCTCCAAGAACAAATGCACACTCCACATCTCAGGTTTGCATTTACTAAAACCACCACCTGGAAACCCGTCTTCCCGTCAGTGTGTGCAGGGATCCATCTAACATGAAGGCCCAACTTAAATGCCACTTTTTCAGTGAGAACTTTACTGACCTCACTCAATTTTTATAACACATGCCCACTCTTCATACTTCCTAAATCTGTTTCTACTTCACTTTGGCATCCACTTTGTCTCCACTTCACAACTGTCAGCTATGAATTGATTAATTTACTTATATATTCAGTAACATTGACAAAAACAGGAATGCCCATGTCTTGTTCACTGGTGTATCTGTATTCTAATACCTTGAACAATGTCTGGCATATAGTAAGCACCTATCTACTTTGAAAGAATGTTGAATGAATTAAAATAATAAGCCTAGATGCTTAGTTTCTGAGTTACTAAGTTAATTCTTTCTCTGGTGAGAACCTGTACATTGTTATGAATTGATGAATTCATTCTCTACTGTGTTCACTCTATCCTCCTCCTCCTCCTTACTCTGTCAATTTTAGCAGTAAAATAATAATAAAAGATATTCGAAGAATAGTAAAATATGGCTCATTCACTAGCTTTTATTTCTGGGTATTTTTTTCTTTAGTCTATGTTTTCTTTCATATTTTATAGATATTTCTAAACGTAAAGTAATGAAAAATGTAAGACTTAATAGGTGCCCTTAAAATGTTATAGTGTATCTATTTTTATGGTAACTCAAATGTCACCTGTTTCTCTTTCTTTTACTGTGAATAGTCAATTGAATAGTACCAACTCCATTCATTAAATGGGCATTACATGCTTTAATAAAATGTAACTTGTCAGCATATTATACATCTTCTGTAAGCCATTCTGAAGAAAGCAATGCTACCATCAATTGCTATCTTTAAGAACAGGTGATTTAGTACATTTATAACTGTCCCGTGCACTTATCAACACAGCACTGTAAGCCTTGGTGTAGACATGTACTTCTCCCTTTCTCGTTCCATCATAACTTATCTGTCATGATATTTCGCAGTGGGCAACATGGGATATACATAGACAGCGTTCAGTTTCTGGCTTCATCTCTCTGGTAATCTCATTAGAACTTCCTAATGGTGGGTTTATGTATTACTGAGATTTCAGGTATTAATTCTGTCCACATATCTCCAAAATCTATATGACCAGGTCCACATATTCATGTAGTGGGTTGGACTGATGTTGCTTGTATTTTAATGCTAATACTGGTTTCTCAATCCTGGTTGCCCCAGAGATGAGAGAGTATATAGACCCAAGTGACCTTGCCTCCAAGTTATTTCTGATTGGTGAATAAAGATGCCAGTAGCCAATAGTTTGGCCAAAAAGATGTAAGTGTACTTTCTGCCATTATAACTTATCTATCATTATGTTTCACAGTGGGCAACATGGGATATACATAGACAATGTTTAGAGTTCCTAGGCCTGGGGTCGGGGCACATAGGAGAACCTTGAAGAAAAATGTGAAGGAGGCAAGAGATGCCATGGGTTAGGAGTTAAGAAAAACATGGCCCCAGAGGCTGGCCAATTGGAGTTAAGAGTAGCCCAGATAAAACACAGTAAGTAATAACTTGGAGCCATCGATAGGAAAGTAGATTTTAATAACACAGAAGGTAGATATCTGCCCAGCTCTTGTGCTGTTTAAGGCTTATTGTAAATAATAAAAGTTGTGTTTTTTCTCTGGGAACTGAATGATCAAAGGCAGAGTAGAAACCCTGGATTAGGATTAAATAAATTCTACATGTTCATACTCTGCAGATCCAGTACAGCACTCAGACTTCACATGTCAGCATCATGGTCAAACCCCATATTCTACTGCTCCATCTTAGGCGATCCGTTTACTGTGTTTTCATACTACTTTACTACCAAAACAAAAAACCATTGAATTCTGCTTCTGAAATAGCATCTATTCTCTTGTTCCATTGCTACAGTTGGTTTTTTGGTGATGTAGTTGATGTCTTGATTCCTCTACCAGTCTTCTAACTGGCATTATTGTCAGTCAATGTTTTGTTTATACTCTTGTCTCTGTATTTCCTATTTTTTCCAGAAAGTGTTCTTTTCAAAGAGCAATACATGTTACCAACACTTCACACCGAAGCCATCATGCTGAATTAAAATCGTGGTAATAGTTAGCACCACACACAAGGTCTTTCTGTCCTGTTTGTTTGTTTGTTTGTTTATTTATTTGTAAATAATTCTGGCATTGGGGATTGAATCTAGGATCTTGTGTATATATGTGGTCTACATGTCCAGCCTGTAAGACCTTTCTAACTTGAACCCAGACTTATTATTTTAACTCACATTCCATTCTTTCCTTAAAGTAAAGAACAACATATAATTTCCTAAGCAGAAATGCCACTGCAAATTTTTCTGGTTTTGCTTAGGTCTTCATGTGCTTCCTGGATGTTCTCTATGTACCTGGATTCCTCTATTCACTGGTTTTCCTTTAGCACATCTCAGATCTAGCAAAGCCTGGTCGGTGAAATGACCCTTGAGTCCTCCAAATGAGAGTAAGTGACTCCCTTTCTGTGGTTAATTTATTCGTATCAGTCCTAAAACCCTAGGGTTTTACCACAGAGTATATGATACGTGATCCCATTTCATGAGTTCTTTGAGACAGCAGTCTTGAGTTTTATAATCTTAGCACCCCATGCATGAAGCAAAAGTCCTGGCATTTAGAGAACTTAACAAATATTTGAAGAAAGAAAAGAAGCAGAAAGAAAATTTATAGAAACCGAATTAGAGTCAACAGTGAAATCTTGCAGATGAACAAGGTCAGAAGTCAGCAGAGGATGTTAGTGCTGGCTATTTCCTGCAAAGATCTCACTTGCCCTTTCTCAAGAACTATTATCAGGATCCCTATCTCATTCCTCTCCAGGAAACTAAATGGTCATGTTTCCAAGTGTAAGAAATACTCATTTGTCATTGTTTTCATCAGCATCTAGTGCAGGAACTATGGGCAGCTTTACTCAAAGAAGAGAACATGTAGGACAGTCTTTAGAGAATTACATTAAAACCCCAAGAAAATAAATTATCCCTCTTATACTCTTACACATTTCGGAAAGTGTCACTAATTCTAGAGAGATTGTCAAAAGGAATCATGTTCAATCACCAAAGCAGAGCCAGGGCATTTAAAATTTTGTACATGTGGCTGAAGTGTTTACTGTTCTCACAGAAGACCCATGTTTGTTTTTTGGCCGCTACATGGAAGCTCATAACTGTGTGTAAATCCTGCTTTGGGGGATCTGTTGCTGTCTTCTTGCCTCTTCTGTCCCAGTAAATATGTGCTGTGCATACTTACACCCAAGTGTACACATGTGTCCATACACACACAGACACACATACACAGCACACACACCCACACAAAATTAAGCAGAAAAGATTCAGTATAGGCAGTACTGGGTCTCAAACTGCACACTCAGGCTTACAGAGAAGTTAAAATATATGTTTTTAGTTTGGCTTGCACACTCTGGTCCAGGAACTGCTATTTGTTCTGAATCCTCCTACGTTATTCCAGTGTAAGTGTGAAGAGCCACACGCTAGACACTGATCTTGCTTTAGTCCTCAGTCTATTGATGAAATGATTGTATTACCCAGATGTAGTGACAGAATTCAATCCTTCATTTCAGGCTCAGCTTTGCAGCTTTGCCTTTTGCCTCATTTCCAGAGACTTGTATTCTGTGCTCTCCATGTGGGCCAATTCAGAGCCTGTTCTTTCTGCAAGTTCTCACTCTTGCCTTAGTTTTCTGTTTCAACTTCACTCCCAAATAAGACGTTCTTCCATTCCTTTTAGAATATAAAAGGGTTACTTTGTCCATGAGAAGTCAAGCCCTAAATCCTAATCTCTCTACCCTAAACTGTCTATCTGCCGCCCCAATCAGTTTATATTCTCCCGAGCTTTTCCCATCACAATGTCTCCATGCCCTTTCATAATTATAGACAGCATCACCATCAGCTTCCTCCCCTACCAGCCTAGTGCAGATGTGCAGCACAGCAGCTCATTTAACCACAGAAGAGCTGCATCAGTGTTGGAGGCGTGGGCAAAGACAAAGCCACCTCCTGGGCTTTGTTAGTAGTGAGGGCTTAGTTGACAGTGTTTCCTGAGAACAGAGGGAGTCTTGATAGGAAGAAGGCCTCTGTTCCCATCAAAACGTCACAAGTGGTGATTTGGGACAGCTTTCTTCGCTGGGGACGGTTAGGGTGTAAGGGCTTCTGACCCTGTCACTGCTGCTAATTTTAGGAAACATTGTTTCTGCCGTGTGTTTGTGACAGCAGAGGTCTCATCACTGTCTCCTGAGCGGAGCCCACTGAGCTCATTATATTATTATGGGCTGACTGTCCCACCGAACGTCCTTCACTTGCTGTCTCTTTATCATCTTTAAGATAAACAATGAGGAGCTGAGTTATTATCTGATCACTAATTAAAGTGAAGTACATCAAATGCACGGAAGATCATGCAGCAAGGGGAACAAATGGTCCTGTTCAAGGGAGCTTCAAAATTTCCAGTGTACTGTAATTTCATTTTGATAAGTAAATAGGTCTTCTTAGAGTCTTCCTTAATCCACTTTCTCTTTTATCCTATAAGAATTTGCTTCACCCAAACCTGATACCTATCATTTGTATACATCTTTTTACCAGGTAATTGTATCTTAATTTCCTCTCTTATATATTTATTGTTTTTTCCTTTCATTCCATGTTATTCTGGGGTTTGTTCCTATTCATAACACAGGTCTTTACTCATTGACAATCCCCTGTCAGATTCCAATGGACGTATTTTATTATGTATTTTTAGTTAATTTTTTATTTTCCATATCACCAACTGCGTGGTGTCACAAATCCTTTTGTGTGCATCTCACTCTGTATCGTTCAAGTGTTTCTCTTGGATTTTTTTCAAGAGATGAAGTCATTGTGTTGAATGATCCACATAAGCTGGGATAAAACATGTCACACAATGCTCTAATTTAAACCACTAAACACAGTGTATGGAAGTCCCTAATGCTCCACAATGTCTGGTTATTGGAATCAACTCCTCTGTATAGTTTGGACGATGAAAACAAGGTTCATTTTGTTTTGAGTTCTTCAGCTAAACACAATATAGATTGGTCTTTCGGGGTTCTTTTCTCTGTATTTCTTGTTTATATATTTTTCTTAAAATGCTTCTTACCCTTATTAATTTGCTATTGTTTTCTGATTATTTGGAATATAAACTTTCTGTCAGCTCTGTAAAATGTAAATGTCTTCTATGTGATACTTCTGTTTTGTGTTTTAAAAATATTTCTTTTCTCTTCTTTTTATGGTATCTTTTTATATTGCCATGTCCGGTTTGAGTTCTGGAATTGACATTGTATATCAACCTTCTGAATCTATATTGACACATTATTGTTAACTGAAGATCAATATTTACACAAGGGTTAGGGCTTACCCTTGTGTCGTGGTTTGAGCTTGGTCCAGAGAGTGGAGCTATTAGCAGGTGTGGCCTTGTTGGAGGAAGTATGTCACTGTCAAGGATGGACTTTGAGACCTTCCTCCTAGCTTCCTGGAAGTCAGTCTTCTCCTAACTGCCTTCTGAACAAGAGGTAGAAGTCTCAGCTCCTCCAGTGTCACACCTGCTTGGATACTACTGTACTTCCTTCCAATGATAATGGACTGAATCTCTGAACCTGAAAGTCAGCCCCAATTAAATGCTGTCCTTTATAGAGTTGTCTTGGTTATAGTATCTCTTCACAATAGCAAAACCCTAACAAAGACACTTTGGCTTTGTACAATCCCATTCATTTTGATTAATGCCTATCAATAAGTCTAATTATTATGATATGGAGAACTTTACTGCCTAGAAGTAACACATGTTCCATCTATTTATTTCTTCTCTGCTCACCTTCAGATCTCTTGCAATGACTGATTATTTACTGTTTTTGCCATCTTGTCTTTTTGGGAATGTCATCCAGTGCAATCATACATGAAGTAGCCTTTCCACAGTAGCTCTGTCAACTTAAGAAAAAAAAATGCATTTAAAAGTCCTGTATATATTTTTGGGGTCCCATAGCAGGTCTCTTATCATTGAATAATAATATTCCACTTAATGGGTGTTACCATGCCTGGTTTAATCACCTTAGTCTATGAAAGACGTCTTGGTTGCTTCAAACTTTTGACAAAGGTTGCTACCTTTCATTCATATGCAAGACATTGTATGGACATAACAATTGGATGAACCTAGGTTCAACTTTTCAAGCAACTGCCACAGCCTTCTGCAAAGTGTTTATTGTCTCTAATGAATGAATTACTTTTGTACCACATTCTTGCCATCATTTGACTTTGGCTACTCTTTATGTGTCTTGAACCCATGTTGTTTTTTCTGTTCTATAATTAGTAGTATTTTGATGTTTTGATTCTTGCTGATTAGGAAGAGTGTTCACTCAAGGGCTGGTTAATACCTAAAGAAAATGAACAACTTCTTCGTGAGTGAGCCTGTCTTAGGTACACTAACCAATTTTAAACTGACAATTTCGAATCACTTCCTTTCTAGAACCTTTGCATTGAACATCAATCTCCCTCTAACTCAGGCCACCCAACGCCAGGTTTGAGCTAACTTAGGATAGCTCCCATTGCCCAGAGCCTACTATAGTTGTGTATGTCAATTCTAAACCCGTCAGCCTGGAAGTGCTTGTTTCTTTGTGCTCAGATAACAGTCAAAGATTTTTACATATACATTCCCGGGTCCCTCTGCTCCTAGGTGACCTGGTGTCCCCCATGTGGCTAGGCACAGCATGCTATGTGCCCACTTCTTCCAAGTTCTGAGAGTATAAAACTAGCTTCTTTTGTGGCAGTCATTCCTATGCCTGTGTGTCTTAACATGTCTGATTAAAACAAGTTCTCGTACATTTAAAAATATATGTAGTGGCATCTTATTGTTGTTTTAATTTGCAGTTTTTGTACTGATATGTACTGTTGAACATATTTTCATATGCTTATTTACCATCTGTATATCTTTGATGAAGTGTCTGTTCAGATCTTTTGCCCATTTTTTAATTGGATTGTTTGCTTATTGTTGCGTTTTAAGCGTTCTTTGGATATTTTGATTCTAAGTCCTTTATCAGATAAGTGTTTTGCAAAGATTTTCTCCCAGTCTGTGCCTTGTCTTTTCATTCTTTAAACAAGTCTTTGGCAAAGCTGAAGTTTTTAATTTTAGTGAAGTCCAACTAATCAATTTTCTGTCTCCCATGCATCGTGCTTTTGGTGTTATTTCTGAAATGTCATTGTCAAACTCAAGGTCACTTAGATATCCTCCTATTTTTGTCATCTAGAAGTTTTACAGCTTTGGATTAAGTTTTCCTTTGCTTCTACAGTTAGGTTTGTGAGTTATTTTTTGTGAAAGTGCTAAGGTCCTGTCCAGATCATTTTCTTGAACGTGCAGTCTAGTACAATTTGTAGAAGAGACAAGTCATTTTCTACTGACTCTTCCTTCACCAAAGATTAATTGAGAGTATTTGTGTGTTGATAGTTATATTTTTCGTGGTTCTTCACTCTGTTCTACTAATCTATTGTTTGTCTACTTCTTCATGACAGTCTTGGGTACTACAGTGCTTATGTAGTGTTAACTACTTGGATTGAATTTTCTTCTGTATTATGTCAGTAATTCTGTAGCTTTTGCATTTTGATAGAAAAGCTTGTCAATATCCATAACAACTATCTAGAGCTTTGTGATTACACTGAGTCTATATGCTAAGCTAGCAATATTTGACTTTAATGAGTTTGAATCTTACCATGAACATCTTTCATTTATTTAGATATTTGATTTTTTTCCCCATCAGATTCTGTGGCTTTTCTAATATGAATGTAGAACAAATTTGGTAATATTTATAACTACATATTTCATTTTAAGGAGTATTAATGTAAATGTCAGTGTGTTTTAATTATAGATTTTCCAGTTGTTCATCACTGATAAATGATAAAATAATTGGCTTTTGTATATTAGCCTTGTATTCTGCAACCTTGCAGCAACTAATTATTAGTTCCAAGAGAGTTTTTCATTCTTTGTGACTTATTTTTCCATAGGCTGTCAAATCACCTGCAAAGATAGTTTTATTCTTTCATTTTAATTCTTATAGATCTATGATATCTAATGTGATTTTGAATGGGAGTGATGACAGTGACTCTTGTTCTTGATCATAGAACAAAACATGTAGTTTTCAGTGAAGTTGGATGTGAGCTTATGAGTTATTTGTATTGTCAAGAGTATTTTCCTCTGTTTCTAGTTTCTTGAGATATTTGATCACAAATCAATTAGATTTTTGTCAAAAATTTTATCTCAACTTATTGATATGTTCACATGACTTTTTTTTCAGCCTGTCAATGTAATAGATTGTATAAATGGATTTTGAAATATTCAACCAGTTATTTGCAGGCATTGGGATTGTGATGTATATTTTTAATGTATCCTTGGTTCCAATTTGGTATATTCTTTTGAGGATTTTGGTAATTATGCTTTTGAGTGATAGTTGTTTATAATTTCCTTTTTTCATATTATTTTATTGATTTCAATATTAGGATATTATTGATCTCACAAAAATGAATTAGTTTTCTTGTTTTGTTCTTATGAGACAGGTTCTTAGTCTGAAGCACAGGTTGGCTTGGAATTAACTATCTACCCCAGGCTGGCCTTAAATTTGCAGCAACCATCCCACCTCTGCCTTCTAAGTATGGGATGTGTTAGGAAATATTCTCGTTTTGTTTCTATTTCTTGAGGAGATTGTGGGGAAGTAGCATTATTCTCACAAATGTTTCTTAGATTAACCAGTTAAACTACTTAGTAAATAGGTAAAGGAAGATTCTGTCTTTCTATTTGTCTCGTGTAAAACCTTAGTAGACCATGTCTTTTTAAAAATATATTCATTTTATTATAAGTTACTAATTTTGGGACTACTCTTATTCTTAATAATTCTTTATGATCTTTTTAGTATTCTGGAGAGAACTGGGTACCCCTCTTTAACTAGTGATATCATAATTTTGCTTTCTCTCTCTCAACAAAATATATTTGATAGGTTGTTTATAATTATAGCTTAATATCTTGTGACCTAAAAGCTAAATTATAACAGTACCTATATACCTTTTCATTACTGGTTTATACTATTATATTTTTGCATCACTTACTATTAGTTCATTATATATGTGAATATCATAATATGTGTATACTGAATATATGTATATATGTACATATACTATATATGTATATATACTACATATGTATATATATATGTATACAGTATATATACTATATATAATGTGTTTATTTACTGTGTATGTATTATATACATATGTTTAAAAATACATATATATATATTTTCCTTTAGTATTGATTTTATCTTCTTTTTTTATTGGTTATTTTGTTTATTTACATTTCAAATGTTATCCTCTTTCCCGGTTTCCTCTCCAAACCCCCCACATCCCATCTCCCCTCCCCCTGCCTTCCCGAAGGTGCTCCCCCACCCACCTATCCACTCCCACACCACTACCTTGGCATTACCCTATGCTGGGGCATCAAGCCTTCACAGGACCAAGTGCCTCCTCTTTCTTTTGATGCCAGACAATGCCATTCTCTGCTACATATGCAGCTGGAGTCATGAGTCTTTCTATGTGTATTCTTTGGTTGGTGGATTAGTCCCTGGGAGCTCTGGGGGTCTGGTTGGTTGATATTGTTGTTCTTCCTATGGAGTTTCAAACTCCTTACATCTCTATATATTTAAATGTGTGTATGTGTATGTATGTGTGTGTGTATCTATATATACATATTTCATTTCAGAAACTTTAAAAGTATGTGATAGTGATGAAGATATGAGAAGACAAGTTCATGAGAACTTGGAACACTTCAGAAAGACCAAAGGTAGTGAACAATTGTTGGTGAATATTTCATAGTATTTGAGGAGAGATTTTTCACATTAGTAAAATAAGTTTTTGTTCTGTGGCAGTGGAGTTATCACAGTGTCACTTGGAAAAGAGGAAACAAACTTGAACAGATTTTTTTTATTTAATTATTTAAATCAAATCATAATTTACTTATTCACACAGGAGCTATAAACACAAAAAGTCAGGATGTGGGGAAGGGGATGACACCGGAGCATAGGTGTTGGGGGGTGGGTGGCTGTTGTACAGATACCTTTCAGAACAGGGGACAGGTCACTATGACTCTGCCTATGATTCACTTGTCCTTATCTAAGTTGGTACTATCTGCCGAGGCTACCTATTTAAAAGGTCTATGACTACTCAGGCTGGTAAATTTCCACAGAAGCTGCCTGTTTACAATAGCTTATAGCCATCTGTTTCAGTGTTTTTCCACAGAGACCCAAAACTTTGTATTAGCATGTATGTATGTCAGGCTTATTGCTGATTTTAGGCCTATGGCTGATTTTAGGACTTCAGTGTATAAGCAGGGCTGCCCCTGACATCTCCTCCCTTCTCTAAGTGTAGAAGGGCCATGGCGATTCTAATCTTGGGAAGGTGGGGATAGAGGCCTGACCTCCAATAATTGAAGGGGATCTTGTAATGGCTCTGGTCCTCCTGTCGTTGTCCAGTGAGGCATGAGGGCCATACCCATCCCAATGTCTGTTTCCTGGAGAGGGGATACTTTTGACATCAACTCCTATGCAGTCTGGCTTGTCCCTCAGGGAACCCAGAGAGAGATTTTTAACTTTTATTTATATTCCCTTGCTGTTGTGGATAGACCCAGCCTTGTATTTTGATCCTAGTTCCATCCTCCTGAGAGGATTGAATCAATGTTGTGGATAGCCCCAGCCTTGTATTTTGATCCTAGTTCCACCCTTCTGGGAGGGGCTGCAGAGGATGATTGAATCTGTACACAGGTGATGTCTTATAAACCTTCTGTCCACGTCTACAGACCATTCTACCTGGATATCCATCCTATGTGCAGTCACCAAAGGTAGAGGTTGATGCGGATGTCAGGATGTACATGCTGACAGGAGCCTGATATAGCTGTCTCCTTAGAGGTCTGCAAGAGTCTGACATACTCAGAGGCAGATGCTCACAGCTAACCATTAAACTGAGCATGGGGTTCCCAATGGAGAAGATAGAGTGAAGACTGAAGGAGTAGAAAGGATACGGGACCCCATGAGGAGAGCAACAATCCCAACCAACCAGAGCCCCCAGGGTCTAAACCACCAGCTTGGGAGCACTTAGGGAGGGACCCATGGCTCCAGCTATATATGCAAGGGAGCTATATATAAGGGGGAGAAGAGATCCTTGGTCCCATGAAGGCTGGACGTCGTGGGGGGGGGATACTCGAGTGTGGGGAGGTGAGGTACAGGGGAGGGTGGGTGGGGGTACACCAACGTGAAGGCAGGAGGAGGGGGGAAGGAATAGTGAGTTCCTGGAGGGAGGGGGGGAAATGGGGTAAGCAGAGAACATCTGAAATGTAAAAAAAAAATTTTCCAATAAAAAATTTCCAATTAAAAAAAAAAAACAAAAAAAAAAACAAAAAAAAAAACCTTCTGTCCAATTAAAACCTATAAAATAAAGGCTAGAGCCAGAGATTGGGCAGTGGAAGGGGAGGCGGAGAAAAAAGGCTTAGGGGAGGAGAAGGAGTCTCCGGGAGAGCAGAAGCAGAAAGAGAAGCAGAGGGAGAAGCAGGAGGAAGCTGAAGCAGAAGGAATCCGGCAGTTGAAGGAAGCCGATGACCGAGCTGGACAACCACGCGGCCTGGATAACCGAAAGTTATAAGGGATCTCATAGCCGGGGATTAGAGTAGGTAGTGGTAAATCTGCCCGATCCAGGCGTGCTATTTATACGATAATTGCTGAGTTGTGTTTTCCTTTACTGGTCTCCATCGGGCAGGAAATCTTACAGCGAACAAATTTGGTGGGTTAAATAATTCCCTCTACTATACCTTGCAGTGCTTAGCCTTGCAGTCTAAGCAAGAATTCAGATCACCAGTCAGAGGGGTTCTCTGCTTGGTCTAGGGGCAGAAGTCCCCTCTTTTAGATTGGGTGGAGATGGGTTTGGGGAATACCCTGGATAGAGTAATAACCTCATCTTGAGTCTCGTGGTCCTCCATAGCTAACTTATAACAATATATCTGAATAGGTTTTGCTACCAAATTATCTGTTATAACACAAAATTAGTCAGTCTATTTAAGGCCCAGGGACCAAAAGAAATCAGCAAAATAACCCAATTAATTGTCCCAAGATGGGAGGAAGTAGGGTTGACAACCATGGAGAGGTTGAAATCAATTCTTGTACCAGCTCTCATCTTTCTCTTTCTCTCTCTGTCTTTTCTCAGGGCCTTCTCTGACTTTTTTCATGCTCTTTAACCATCCCTGTCTTGTCTATGTAAGAGCAACATTCTTCTTTAAGGGCTGTACACAGTCAAGAGTTGTACACAGTCTTTTCTATTGTAAAAGAGTAAATCAAGTCCAATAAAGTCCTTTGCAATTTTCAGAGATCATTTCAGACAGCGAAACGAA
The DNA here is from genome assembly GCA_021653895.1 of Mastomys natalensis. Classification (NCBI taxonomy): domain Eukaryota; kingdom Metazoa; phylum Chordata; class Mammalia; order Rodentia; family Muridae; genus Mastomys; species Mastomys natalensis. Next base: position 507,607 of record JAJTUV010001051.1, read on the forward strand.
GGATTTCATCAGATTCCTGATGTCAATCTCTAGCTGTTTGGTGTCCTTGTCAATGGCCCATCAAAGGTCTGAGTAATACAAGTCTGGAGGCCAGCATCAGGATTAGAACTTCTACCAGCAGACATCACGGGTGTTTCATTTTTACCTGGAAAGGAAAAAGAAGGGAATTCTCAGGGAGATTTCTCTTCCCTGGAGGTCACTTGTTATTCATCTTATTTATAGTTGGGCCTGGCTTTGTGGGGGTATCTATTTATTTCATTAATCTTTTTGGCAGCCATTTAGCTGTGCCTTCTGTGGTATCAAACAGGCATATCAATCCTCGGCCCCATATGAGAACTGGGTCCGGGCCATTCCATTTAAGGGTAAGAGGTCCTTCCACATAGATATGGCATAGTTTTTATTGGTCTCAGTGATGCGAGAGGCAGTCAGCAGTAGATTTGCCATGAGCTTTCAGTTTTAGAGAGTTAAAAGTAAACAAGGCATGATGGAGAGTGTTTCAGGAGACTCCTTCTGGGGGGAAACAGTTCTCCCTCTTTTATTTTTAAAACCAATTTTTCAGAGTTCTTGTAAAATCTGGGCAGAAGCGCCAGCAGCTGCTTCTTCCACACTCAGAGAGTCATAAAGACACTATTTAAAGAAATATAAATCTACATTAATAGTCTCTTTTATCAAAGGACTGTTATAGAACAGTCAACAACTCATCAGTCTATATAATATATCGATTAATAATAGCTTCTTCTACTTTTTTTTAAAATTACTCCTCTTTTGTCTATTAATTGTTGAGGGAAATTAGGATTTACATCTCTCTTGAGAATATTAAACAGAGACTTAAATTCTTTTGTGGAGAGCTTAAAATAAGACCTTAGACAATTAGCATCTCCTAGAAACTTTTGAAAATAATTTGAAATATTTTGCATATTTACCTTTCAATGTTATCTCCTCTCCATTCTCCCCCTAAACCCCTTATCCATACCCCTCCTCTTATTCTTATGAGCGTGTGCTCCAAACATCCTCCTAAACCATCTCCTGCTCTCAGATTCCCCAAACACTAGGGAATCCAAACTTTTGGGGACCATAGTCCTCCAATTCCACTGATGCCTGACAAGGTCACTCTTAATTTACCTGTTCTCAGCTGAAGGTTAGACCCTGGGAGCTCTGGTTGAATCATTTGATTACTCTTCTAAAAAGGACCAAAGCATCTACATTTGGTCTTCCTTCTTCTTCTTGAGTTTCATGTCGTCTATGTGTTGTGTCCTAGGTATTGTGCGCTTTTGGGCTAATATCCACTTATCAGTGAGTGCATACCATGTGTGTTCTTTTGTGATTGGGTCACCTCACTCAGGATGATATTTTCTAGCTCCATCCATTTGCCTAAGAATTTCATGAACTCATTGTTTTTAATAGCTGAGTAGTACTCCATTGTGTAAATGTACCACATTTTCTGTATCTATTCTTCTGTTGAAGGACATCTGGGTTCTTTCCAGTTTCTGACTATTATAAATAAGGCCTCTATGAACATAGTGGAGCATGTGGCCCTGTTGTATGGTGAAACATGTTCTGGGTATATGCCCAGGAGTGGTATAGCTGGGTCCTCAGGTAACACTATATTCAATTTTCTGAGGTACTGCCAGACTGCTTTCCATAGTGGTTGTACCAGCTTATAATCCCACCAACAATGGAGGAGTGTTCCTTGTTTTCCACATCCTAGCCAACATCTGCTGTCACCTGTGTTTTGGATCTTAGCCATTCTGACTGGTGTGAGGTGGAATCTCAGTGGTGTTTTCATTTGCATTTCCCTGATGACAAGGAGTGCTGAACACTTCTTTAGGTGCTTCTCAACCATTCGAGTTTCCTCAGTTGAGAATTCTTTGTTCAGCTCTGTACCCCATTTTTAATAGGGTTATTTGATTGTCTGGAATCTAATTTCTTCAGTTCTTTGTATACCTTGGATATTAGCCCTCTATCAGATGTAGGGTTGGTTAAGATCTTTTCCCAATCTGTTGTTTCCTGCTTTGTCCTATTGACAGTGTCCTTTGCTTTACAGAAGCTTTGCAGTTTTATGAGGTCCCATTTGTCAATTCTTGATCTTAGAGCATAAGCCATTGGTTTTGAACAGATTTTCTAGATAAGAACCACTGTAAACATAGTGTTGAATATATTTCCTAGCTTTTTATTTAACTAGCTAACTCTAGCAAAACAGGGAAAGAGAGAGATAAACTGAAGAGAGAATGCGTAGATGCAGAATTTGCTGAATTTTAAAACAAAAACATGCCTTTTTTACCTTTGATTTTTCCAAATGGCAAAACAAACTACATTTAAAAGCAAACAGGCTGATATAATATCTCAGTGTCTATCTTGATAATATGGGCTAAAGAGTAGACCAAGGGCATGAGTTAAAAACCCTTTGATAAAATTAGTAAAAGATTTAGGTTGGTACCTTATCTTTTCTCTAGTAACCTCATGGACATAGTGTACAGAATCTTAGTATGTAAGAAACGTTTTCTATATATGATAAAGGTGCTATCTCAGAACAGCCATGTGGCCTTTCCAATTTAGGGAAGGGCTTATCTCCATAAGTGTTTAAGCACAATTTTATTGAAAGGAATAAATCTAGGAAGTCTCAAGGAGAGTCAAAAAAAAGTTTCAGAAAATGATTTTGGTAGAAATACACCCAATTTGAACTAAAAGTTCAGAGATTGTCCCAAACAAAATGAAGATCTTTGGATTCCTGCATTACTGTGAGCAAGAACAGAACTAAATAAAGATCAAAGACAGAATCAAGTGCTACAGAGAATCATGTCCATTTAAATCCAAGCAGAAACTGAGGGTATGAAAACCATTGCCTCTCTTGATTTCAGAACTCTTGGGAATAGAGAATTCTGGCTCCTCCTGATTGAACACAGAAGTTTATAGAAGTCCTACCCACCATCTTCCACTGACTTTTAGTTGTCTGGAGGACAGATACATTTTCTCTTTAGGTTTTGGGTCTTCAGAAAGAGGAACTATTTAAGAGGAGACACTCTGTAAGGCCTCAAATGAGAGGGCTTCTTTTTATTCTCATCTGTTTAGAATCTGAAATTTTAGATCACATGAGCAAACTTGTTTTCAAAGATGAGAAACTGGGGCAGTGTTGAAGAGTGAGTGTATTTGCATGTAGAAGCAATAAAAATGCTTTTGTGAAGGCTTTGGTGGTTTTGAAAGGCTACCAATTTCTTTGTCAGACTTTCCATTAAGTAGTAGAGCTTAATTCCTCTTCTGAAGAACTAGTGATGTGTAGTAATAGACCGTGGCAGAAGTAATGATGCTTGACTTCCAAAGCTCAGCCAGAAGGCAGAGTTTTTACTTGCTTTTCTCTCAGAGTGCTTGATGCTTTATCTTATAGCCATGCTTTAAGAAAGCCCAGACTTCATAGAAAGACCTATGTAGATTTTCAAAGACTGTGCCATTTGAAGCTCCATACCACAGCCAACAAAGATCAACAAACACAAGGGACTGAACATACATAGTAAGAAATGCCACACAGACTAAGGAGTTTGGTAGATGGACTTTAGCCCAGAAGAACAGTCCTAAAACAATTTCTTACTTGGTAGTAGTTATTTCAGGAAAGGTAAATGATTTCGTGGTTAGAGTAAATTTATGTGATTGTATGATGAAATAACATAAGCCAGCTGAATACTACCTGGTTAAGAACTGCAGGGAAGGTGAAGAATAGGTGTGTTGACACCGTGTTTATTGAAGCTGTATTGATTGCTGTTCCTGAAACAGCTCCTTGTCCTTACAGGTGACTTCATATCACTAGTTCACCAAAGAACAAAAATATTTACCTAATTTAAAGCTGATGCTGTCCAGATTTCACCATGAACTGTATTTGGGATGATATGGTAGTGATAGAAGTTTGCAAGTTGTATTAGAGCTGGTTAGAGAATCCTCAAATTGGCTGAAATAAAGCAAACGGATGCCTAAAACTATCTAAGATGTATTTCTCTGCAAGGTAGGTGGCCCAGGCCCATAAATGACTTCCATGTTTACTAGAATTTCTGCTAACATTTCTTAGTGAATATGTAAGAGAATATGGTCAGGGCAGTCTATTTAAACACCAACAGAATTCAATAGTTGCCAAGCAAATACAATTAAAACTTGCCCACAGTCCTGCAAAATTGTTATTCAGAATGAGTGACACTTTGGAAATGATTTCTGACATGTTTTGAGGCTTTTCATCATTTTAAGTATCGCATCTATGACTATAGTATTTCCCGAGATTTTGAGGACATAGAGAGGCTGCTAATCACGGGTAGAAGGGTTTTTCTACTCCTGGTTTATCAGCTTAACTGGCCACTCTTCTAAAATGACTCATATTGCTTTGATTCCCAGGCCCTAAGGTAATGCTAGCAAGAATGAAAAACAAAGGTACAATCTGCAATAGGTGCACTATGGAGGCTGGAACAATAGAGTTTTTAGTTTGATGTCAGCCTGGGCTATTTAGCATCATTGTGTCTCTAAATCCAAACTACTAACTACCTTGAGAGTTTTCTCAGGGGTAAGAACATCTGTGGTACAAGCATGAGGACCTGAGTTCAGTCCCAGCATCTGTGCAGACAGCAAAGGCACCTGGAACACTCTAGTCTATAGGAGGCTGGAGACAGGATTGAAAGTGATCCATCAACTGTCTGGCATTCTCCTCTGGTCTCTGCACATGCATGTATAGCTGCATTTGTGTAAACACACATACACACACACACACACACACACACACACACACACAGACACACACACGCAGGAAATAAGGATGCATGAAGAAGTCAGCTAACTCCATCTTAGAAAATTATTTATATTCCTGCTAGAGAATGTAAATGCATGCCATGTGACCAATTGCTACATGGAAAAAGTTGGAACTGATACTGCAAATGGAATCCTGAAGTTTTGTTTCCTGTGCTACCGTGTAAATCGCAGAGGCAATTTGCAATTGTCTTCTGTAGAGTTAAATCTGCTCAGGACTCAGGAAGCCTTCCTTTCTCATGAATACTGAATTCATGCTAGAAGGAGTTGTTTCTAGTCTCTAGGTGGGATATCTGAAGAGTAACATAAAAAAACAAAGAAAATGAAGAAATCTATTTTGTGAATTATCATTTTGTAAAGACTAGGGAGGGAAATGCTTTAAGCCATACAGTATAGAACTTGCTAAAGGAGAGAGAGAAAAAAGCTTACTATTGCATTAGGCAAATTCAATTTGCACATAAATTAGAAACAAGTAGCAGCAACTTGAAGAGTGGTAAGAAAAGCTACTGTATCAGCAGGTTTGAAATTTAGTCAGTTGGGTATCTTGACTGAGTTATAAATAATGAAACCTCAATCTGTTCTTTTTAATATATTTTATGAATAGTTTAGACTGTTCAGAGCTCATGTCACGGATTCAGAAATAAAGTCTAATTAGCTAAAGGGGAATGCACTAGAATAATAGCGTTCTGACTTCATAAACATTTCTTTTATGGTTGATTAAAGTAGGTCATGCTCACACTGAGAAACTATTACTGATTTCTTGTTTCAGGTTAAAGTTTCTTCAAGAACTACATATGCTATTTGGAAAAACACCTTCTTTTATGGTTTTTGTATGGTGGGTTGGGTGTTTTCCTAATCTTTGTTTATTTGTCAGAAGTACAGACAAATGTAACTCATAAAATAAGCTTTAAATAAATTCTTGTTCTTTGATGTTATTCATGAAAGAAATCTTGTATAAGAGATATTTACAAATCATCAATGTTTATGAATGCAATAGATATCTTTAAATGCACACACACACACACACACCACACACACACACACACACACACACGAGTCAAACTTGCGAAGTTTCTGATTCTAAGGACAGGCCATAGAGCTCAAATCACAGAGTGTCAAGACTTGTGATGTTCTAAAGGAGCTGTAAAGAGCATGACTCATACTTGATTTCCTAGTTGAGTATCTTCCATTTCAAAATATGATTTCCTATGTTGAAGAAAATTCTAGAAGAAAACTGGAATAGAGAAAATCCATATACAGTATATGCTGTTAATTATTCACCGCGAATCTGGCACCTCCTCCTCTGGGACATATTGCTTGTTTACCCTTCCCAGCCTGTATCTGACTTGGGTGTGGACATGAGACTTCATTTTAGCCAAAGGAATGTGAGTAATAATTCTTTGCTAGAAAGCTCTTACAAAGGCTCCTCCTTGCCCTTTGAACCCTCTGTTTCCTGGATACAGATGATGATCAGACACGTGGAGATTGAAAAAACACAAGATTCTTCCATTATCTCAGAAAGCTGGAGAGTCAGTCAGCTGCCACAGGAAGAGCTCCCAACAAAACCCACATCGTCTTGGCCTGTGAGAAGCCACCTTTTAGTGGGTTTCAAATCTCTTTCTGTCAACATGTGTCTATGTCTTTACAGGCATAGACACAGACATGCGCAGACACACATAGGTTTATCCTTTACAGGCCTACTTATAATGCTACGTCTGTAGTTTCATTGGGTTCTTTAAAAGAATGCCTTGTTCAGTTAAATGCTGAAGGTCAAAGTTCTAGGAGGTGACATGGTGTGACTCTGGGATGATGTCTACGTTTCTCAGTTCCCAATTGCCTAAAGCTACCAGATTTTGAAATTTCAGGTTCTTATATGAGAATGCAAACGTACCTATTTTCAGAGTAACCAGGTAAACAGTTTTTCTTCCCTAGAGAACTCTTGCCTTTCTTCATTTGTATGCGGAGTTTTTGTTTGCTGGTGTTTCTCTTTGCTGTCGCTGTTATGCTAATGATATGCCATTGCTGTTTGGAATGCACTCAGCCATCCACTCCGCTGACTTCACTTTTGTGCAGAGAAGCAAAAACCTGAGACTTTAGCAATGATTACAATCTTCTGCTCAGTGAAGAAAGGCGCAGATTTAGATACCTAGAGACAAAATAAATAAATAAATAAGGGCGGGTGGTAATCTTATTAGCCTTGATTTTCCCATCTCTTTTGAATTTTTTGTGTTGCGCAAAGAAAATTCTGGCAGGTGGTGGCTAAATTTTCATTTGTCGTTGATTTACTACTAACTTCCACAAAAGGGGAATCTGCTGACATGGAAACAGACTAGAAACAGTAATTTCAATGCAGTTTCAAAATATTAGTGTGCCAGATAATCAACAAAATGGAAATTGCAGATTTTTTTTTTTAGTGGTCATTAAACAATTACAATGCATGATCATATGATAGAAATTGTATAGGGTGTGAATGTATTATTACTGCTTAGTTAAAACAACCCTCAGAGAAAATGTTATATTTTGGAAGAATGTTACAGATCTTCTTGTGTTTCAACATTTATCCCGGCAGAGGATAACATCTTTATCTAAATTGTGGAGATGCAAACTTTTAATATGTGTGTGTGTGTGTGTGTGTGTGTGTAAGTGAATAAAGGGTGTGAAAGTGGGTATGGGCTGTGAAACCAAATAGGAGGCCAGGAGAGGGAGCAAGAGGTATAAAGGAAACCAGGGGTTAGGGTGGGCACAGCAAAGGAATGGGGAAAAGAATGGGTAATGGAGAGGGACTGGGGGAAAGGAGGGAAAAAGAAACAAAGCAAAATAAAAAGCATTAAAAAAAAAAAAACCTACCACAATGAAACCGGATATTTGTATGATAACTAAAAAATAAGTAAGTTGCCCATTGGAGAGGGCCAATAACGTGACCCAAATACATTGCACAGGTTGATTGACACACTCACGACTTTAGTGTGTGCATATGCTCCCCCTGACATATATTCTCTTCTCTTCTTTCCCCCAATCCCTCTCCATTACCCATTCCAGCTCCCATACCACTGTGCCCCTTTGCTGTGCCCACTGCAACCTCCTCAATACCTCTTGCTTCCTCTCCTGACCTGACCCCCAACCTAGTTAGAAGTGCATGTTGATTGGTTGGAGGTTGCTGTGTGGATCTTAGAGTAGAAGAAAGGAGAAAAGTTGGTTGAGAGTCAAGGTTGGCTGTGAAGGTGTACATGAAGACATCAGTTCTTTAGGTGATAAATTCTCAGCTTTACTTAAATGGTTCCAGAAAATCTTATTTCCCTTTTGGTATTTCTATTGTCCTTGTATTACAATTAGTTAAATTTCTCCACACCCCACATTTTTATTTTGGGCTAATAAAACCCACTTACTTTCTCTATGAAAGAAAGCCCTTCTGTATTTAGTTTTAAAAGGGTGACTTATTCTGGGGTCAAGGAAAGGAGCTAACCCTCAGATAATTGAGGCATGGTAAGGATTGAATGGGGCACATTCTAGTTCCTTAATATTGGATATTTTAGTATTTAAGCTTCTGGATATTTAATAGGAAACATGTTTATTGTTTCCTCCCTAGGCTAATTAGAATTTAGAAAAACAAAGAAGAGATTGTGTAACAATTGTCTAAAAGGGATTATTAGGCATTTTCTAAAAGGTAGTTTAGAATCCTTAAACTGTAAAAGTAGCTCTTGGATTTCACAAGACGGCTTCATATGAGTTATTTACCTCAAATTAAAGATTTCTTAAAATTCTTTGTAAGATTGGCCAGGTGCAGGTTGAGACAAGTGCATTTAACAATTTGATGCTGGAGCACATTTCCAAAGCTAAAAATGATGGCAATGTGTATACACGAAGCTTGGGAGTGGTGCTATCCAGCTTTCTGCATTGAGGAACATTTCTGCTATGTGTTCCGATATGGTAGCTGAAGGCTTGAGTTGTACATAGTGTGACTTTTTTAAGTTAATAACTCATGGCTTATTTTGGATAGTCCAATATTAGAGCGATTACTAATGCTATGTTGTTTCTGTCTTTTGGTGGGTGGTTTATACCCATGGAAGACTGATGTTCAGAGATTCAGCCTCTGGGAGATTCCAATAGAGCCATTTTTTTTCTTGCTGCTGGCAGTACTTCATATTTCCACTCGAATTGAGTTTTCTTAATAATTCTAAAGTAGAAAAAATGTTCTTTGTTTAAATGTGACCATTTAAGAAAATTGTTGCTACCATTTTCTTTCTGGTTTAAATATTTAAACCTATCATTCATGTCTTTGCAGGGAGAAATTTGTTTTTGGATTTCTATCCAATGATGGGGAGTCATGCCTCAGAAGCCCGACACGTTTCACATGAGAGCATGTTGACATATTTATTGGCTACCATTGGGTATTATAAAATGAACAAAATGAACAAAGGCTAAGGAAGTTCTAGCTGCATGTGGTCCTATTATTTTTGCAATATAAAAGACCTCCATGTTATTGCAGATCAAAAAGCATTTTGCAAATTCCCCAAACAAACATAAATATGAGAAGACACATAAAACTACATCACACCATGAAATACTCTTCAGGAGCTGTGGGAAGTGTAATGGTCCAGCTTTAAGTCGTTATGTTGAACAGATCTGGTGCATGAAAAAGTCAAAAGTTACAAGTAGCACTCATCTGCCCTCATGTAAACATCTCATTCCCACAGTGACAGCCAGTCTGATCAGGAAACTGCCACATGCATAGACTCAAGATGTACCACAGACAGCAAAAGCCATATGTAAGAAATGTGTCAGTCTGAAAGCCCCAGGGAATTCCTTGTGTCAAAGAAGATTCATGCTTCAATCACTGGTGACAATATGAGGTCGACAAAGGGTGAGAACCCACATTTTTTTTTGTTTTGTTGTTTTTGAATGGAATAATGTATTACAGGTACAAATCTATACCCCTCGAGGAATAAAAAATAATAACACATGTGCATGCATGTGAGCACATATGCTCTAAGAACCAGGAACTAAAAGTGAGGCTGTGCTCAGAAATGTAATTTTAGAGTTCCCCCTCTCTTTTTTAAAAATTGATCTGTTTCTTGGCAATTTCATATATGTATACAGTGCATTGGAGTTCTTTCAAACGATCATCTAATGTTATAGTAAAAGGATTAACCATCCTTCCAAGACTCAGAGAACACTCTGGAGGAGATGAAAGAACATACAGACCCAAGGATGGGGAGGAATTCTGTGAAATGCTGCCTTTTGGACATGATGCAACCATTGTACTCAGGAATCAGCAGCTGGGGATACTTGCCAAAGACCCACATAAGATCAGACCAATCAACATTCCATCATGGGTTCCAACCCAAACCCCACTTCTCACAGAGGAGTTTTTGGAAATGATAGTGGCTAAAAGAGAATCCTTTTTCTTGTGACCATTGATGGTTGGCCATGATCCTGTTTGTGGTCCCATGCCTTGGTACACATGGGTAGCACCAGTTGGACTGACTTAGAGGGTAAACAAACCAAAACCAAAACCAAACCAAAACCTCAAAAACAACAATAACAAAAAAGAAAATGTAGAAAAATCATAACGTTGGAATGTTAAGGAATCTGGGGGGGGGCCTTGGAGGTGAGAAATAGGGGATAATATATTTCATCATAGACATGTGAAATTATAAAAGACAAATTTTAAAATAAAGAAACAGATAAAACCTTTATTCTCTATTTTAAACAGAAATTTATTAGCTGACTGTCCTACAAGAGTATTCTGGGATGTTTTTTGAAGATACTAAGTAGTAAGTGAAATTGGAAGATGTTCCCTGACGCCAAAGTGGGATGATTGACTGACATAGTTTGCATGTGCCTGCTTGAAATCCCTAGGTAATACCTTCCCTTTCTTTCTTTGACAGTCTGAGACATACACATTGGAACATACAGTTAAGCCAGGGGATATGACCAGGGGTAATAACATTTTCAGGTATGTATAGCATATATATTTCTGAAGTCAAACGTCAGCCTCAGGTGTCTTCCTCAATCGCTCCTTCACTTAATTTTTTGAGACAGGGCCTCTCATCAAGCCTTGAGCAGTGGTTCTCAACATATGGGTCGAGGCCCCATTGAAGAGTTAACTGATCCCTTTTACAGGGGTCGCCTAAGACGATCCAAACTCACATTTATACTATACTTCATAACTAGCAAAATTACAGCTATGAAGTAGCAACAAAAATAATGTTATGGCTGAGGGTCACTACCACATGAGGAGCTGTATTAAAAGACCATACCACTGAGATAAGGCATGTTGTTTGGCTAGACTGGCTGGTCAGCAAGCCTCAAGGATCCTCCAGGCTCTGTCTTCTTAGGATGACTGATATTGCAGGCTACAGACACCACTCTACACAGGAGTGAAGACTCAACCTCAGGTCGTCGGAACTGTGCAGCTTTTTCTTGGAACTTTTACTTGATTGTTTTCTATTCGAAAACTTGTTAGTGAACACCACTTTCCGGATTTCCTGAGGTTTTGTCAACAAGAACAGTATAGAAAAAGGACCACAAACAGTTATATCATGAAGTGTTTTTATTTCTGCTTATAAAGTGCAAGGGCCAAGAAAAATAGAATGCTCTCCTCTGGTTTCTTGCTATTTTTATTCTGATAAAAGATGTACCACATGAAACTTGGTTGAACAGCTCATTTATGTGAAGTAATTTATACTTCTCTTCAGTAGGTATCTAGAACATTTTCATCCTGAAAATTGGACACTCTAGGCCCATTCAACATGTCCTCCTGCTTTTCCCCTAGTTCTTGGCAACCGACTTTTTCCTTTCATTTATTTGATTTGGCTGTTGCAGACGTAAGTAGTATTTGTTCCTCTATGATTGACTTATCTCACTTAGCATAAGTCCTCAAGTATTGAGCCATGTTTGCAACCTGTGAGTTCTAGGGTACAAATAATGAAAAGACACGGAAGGGCACTGTGTGATCAGGAAGTAACTGATTTGGATGGAGAGCTGTTTCCTGAGGGAAGAACATTCTAGAATAGATAAAACAAGTGATTACATCATGCCTGGGACAGGATTCACCTGGCCCAGATATGGGGTAAAAACACAGATCTGTAGACATTAGTGGCCCTTGTCATATTCAACACAAATCAATTCAGGAAAAAAGTGTCAATTTCTTCTGGGTTTTGTTGATCATGTGAACAAAATACACTTGAATTTTTATCTGGAGTGTGACCAGAAAGCTGGTGGTGGCAGATCTGAAACTTTTCTGTGGAAACGGGACATAATACGTGCTCGAGAGGTAATTTTGACTCTGAGAAGAGAGTGAACAAAGGATGAAAAGTATAGGTTGAAAAAAAAAAAGTGCATGCAGGTGTTTTGGCTAGAACAGCAACGGTCAACAGCAGATGCTGGCGTGGATGAGGCCAGCCTTCTACACTGGGTCTATAGATCTTGTAAGGTGGCAGGCTGTCCAAACACTGCAGAGAAAAATCAATGAAGGAAGAGGGTAGGAACGTGTGTGATTTATTGGGCATACCAGGCGTTTACTAAATGACTTCATGACTTAGGCTTTTGGATATTCTATCCTGAAGGTGATTTAAAAGCAGTTATCACATTCATTTTCAGAGGAAGAGAAGGGAAGGGAAATCCATTTTAAAAAAAGACAACACGATTTCTGTTTTATCTGTAGAGAAGTTGTCTTTTCCATCTTAAAAAAAAGAAAACAACTCTGAAAAAAAAAAAAACTTTACAAGAAATTGATTTAATTGAAGCTATTGTTACACATTGCAAATATGTTTGGTTCATGCCACAGTTCCCAGAAATTTATAAATGGGTTCAGACTGTTGCTCAGGCACCAGGAAATAAACCTCCAAGCTATTTACTACCTTCATGATATATAAAGTTTGCAGTTTTGATTTTGCGTGATTATGTTCAGCAATGGTGACCTTTCCAGGCAACAATATTGCAATGTAATGAGGGGATGTTTGATCACAGCTACACAATGAAGAGTTGGGGCTACTTCCTCATTTCTTCCCGGAATTCGTGAAATTCAACTGACAGGCTTTAACCTTTAGACTGCTGAAGTTATAAAATGTATAGGGATTTAGGCTGTTTATACAACACGTTAGATATATGAAATTTTTAGACACTGTGGCTTCTTTTATCATCTGGTAAAATGATTTTGTATATTTAATAATATCAGTCATTGGTAACTCTGACAGGCTGCACTCAGGCGGATCACAAAGCATATGAAGGCTAGTTTGATGAAACCTGGACTGAGGCCATGGAGTCAAACAAACAGAAAGCAAGCACTCTCCCCAGACCAGGCATTTTCAAAATAGATGATGAAGAAAGCCTTTCTGTTTGACTTCTTTCCTATCCATGGTAGCTCACAAACTAGAAACAGATAACTTGGTCTTCTGTTTGATAGAGATTTCATTCAAACTCAATAATGTTTTAAACAAAGAAATGATAAGGCTTAGGTGTTAGTGGATTAGAGGCTGTGATTACAAGGCTTAATCTCCAAGGTGTAATTAGTGATGAGAAGATTGATGTGCAAGAAAGGAAAGCAATAAGACCTGTAGCTCCAGTCCTGTAGTCCCAACAGACACTGTAAGAAATATCCCCAAATAAATCAGTCCCAATTCTTGTAATAGTCATTGTACTAAAACCATCATTTCTTGGCTAAAGCTATGAAGACTAATTGGCAATGTAATCAATCTCTCCCATGTGGCTATAGAACTTAGTTTTCTAGTTAGAGATTTAAAGCACACAGACATGTATGAGCTATTTCTAAACAAACCATGATAAGAATCATATGTGATAGTCGTGGAAACCGACTCTGAAGGAGAAAAAGAACCTATCCCCTAGATATTAGTTTAATGACACACATAAAAGGGAAAATATAATAACTAGGGAGTAAAATGCAGAATGTTTTACTTGCCTTTCTTGGACATAAGAAAGCACCAAAATCACATATCTAAGCCTACATGATAATGTCACGAAAAAGAAATCCAGTATTTTCCAAATACCTAGTTATGCTGAAGAATACCAGGTCCTTGCCGTTTGAACCGTTTTTTTTTTTTTTTTTTTTTTTAAAGCAAATTTATGTACTTTATCTGTAATCTTAGTTTTCTCGTTTCTTCTTTCTTTTTTCAGCTCCTAGAAGTAAGACACTAAAGATACATTTAATGAGTGAATAAAGAACTAAAAGAAGTTTATGATTACCAAAGAACAGCCAAAGAGCTAAGCAAATGACATGGCAAGAAACTGGCATTTTGCAATCATGCTGAAAAAGGTCTTGTGACTAAAGCTGCATGCTTCCTAAAAAGACATCAAGTGGTTTAATATATAGAAGAGCTGGAGCCGAGTAGAAGATCTCAGGTTTTATTCAATTAGGAAATGGTTGCAAACGTTTAAAACTCAAGGGAACAACATTTAAGAGCTAGTTAGAAGGAAGATTTGTGAGATATGGAATCATGGAAGGTGTTTTTTTTCTGTTTTGTATTTGTTGTGCTTTCAGACTTAAGTCTTTAAGATGTGTATATATGTGTGTGTAACAGTTTTTATTTTTTTTATTTTTTTATTTTTTTTATTTTTTTTTTTTAATTTTATTTTCAGCAAATCAAAAAATTTAAAAAGCATTCAAACAGAATAAAATGAAAGAAACAAACAAGCAAAATACCAAGGGTCAGGTATACTTATACAAGAATTCTATAGAGCCTTCAAACAAGCAACACTTTTTGAGTTATGTTTAAAAAAATTCAGAACCACAATAAGCTCCTTCACAAAGCAAATAATATTGAAATAGTGAAATCAAGTGTAAACCCAACAAAAATATATAAATTATAGTCCAGTATCCCTCATGAATATACATACAAAAATTCTCAATGAAGTAGTTGCAAAATGAATACAAGAGATATAAAAAAATAATATTCCATGAATAACTGAACAACTGTTTTTTTTTTTTTTTTAGAAGACCATACTCCATATACAGGCTGCATGTTTTGGGATAGCCCCCACTCCAGATGTTTGAGACCTACATGAAAACCAAGCTGCATTTACAACATATGTGCAGGGAGGCCTAGGTTCAGCCCATGGAGGTAGATCTGTGTAGACTAGGTATGCTCCACGGTTGGTGATTCAGTCTCTGAGAGCTCCAAGAGTTCAGGTTGGTTTACTCTGTTGATCTTCCTGTGCAGTTCCTATCTCCTTAGGGCCCACAATCCTTCCACCTATTCTTCTTTAAGAGTCCTCAAGCTCCATCCACTGTTTGGCTCTGGATGTCTGTATCTGTCTGAGTCAGCTGCTGGTTAGAGCCTCTCAGAGGACAGTTTGCCGGTCTGTTCTCAGGCTGGAGGTTTAGATCCTGGGAGCTCTGGTTGAATCTTTTGATACTCGTTCTAAAAAGGACAAAAGCACCCTCACTTTGGTCTTCCTCCTTCTTCTTGAGTTTCATGAGGTTTATGCGTTGCATCTTAGGTATTGTGTGTTTTGGGGCTAATATCCACTTATCAGTGAGTGCATACCATGTGTGTTCTTTTGTGATTGGGTCATCTCACTCAGGATGATATTTTCTAGCTCCATCCATTTGTCTAAGAATTTCATGAGCTCATTATTTTTAATGGCTGAGTAACAGTTTTATACTTTAAGAGAAAGGAACTCATCTTCTAAACTTAATTAGGCTTCTAAAAACTTAAAACCTAAGAACAATCAACTAGCTTCTGAGACATCCATGCAGTGTCTCTGAAGTAGCTCTTGCTCTTTTCTAACAGACCCAAGGGATCAACTGGCGGCCACCAGCCATGTAATTCACCCTTCCAAGGCTCAAGGCAGAGATAACTCTCCCTCATCATCAAAGTGGCTGTTTAGCGTGTGTCTGTGGCTACTGTGTGGTCTTGCTTGATAGATCTTCCTATGAAGAAGTACGTACACACAGAAAAGTCACGTAAGGCTTTGTTTCTACTATAGTACTGCTTTATTGCTATTATTATACTGTTTTACAAGCTTGGGAGAAGACGGAGCCAAGCATGCCCCTCAGAGGTGCGGTGCCTTGGGTTAGAAAGGCAATGAGTGGCAGAGCCTCACTTGGTTTTCTTTGGTGAGAGAAGTTATTCTTTCTAATACTGCATATGACAAAGGACCCGAGGAATGAATATGTAATAGAAACATGTTGGCATATGAATAAATCTCATTTTGGTTCCCTTTGGAGGCTCAGAGGTGCATGTAGAGGTGTTTTTGCTATGAACCATTCTTTATTGCTTGATATCTTTTAAACCGGAATTGTTATTAAATTTTAAACACTGCTTTCAATATTAAAGATTTTGAAAGTTTTGAGAATACAGTAGCAGGTAGGCTTGATCTTGGTTGAGGGATCGTATAGAATTTGAAGGGCCCTCTGGAGAAGTATGATACATAATTACTACTACAAAGTTCCTAGGGTGGCTTATGGGACAATTCATCAGTGCTGAGACATCTGCCTACAAGCTTGATGACCTGAGTTCATCTCTGAGACTCAGGAGAGAACTAGCTCCGACAAAGTTTATACACACACACACACACACACACACACACACACACACACACACACTCCAAGGTCTCTGCCAGACTCTTGAAGGGCCCCTTGAAGGACTCTGAAACTTCACTGATGTCACACTAAAGTCTCCTCTAGGTAGAAGAGGTCATGGCTTTTAACCTATGTTTCATTATAAACATTCCAGAAAAATCAGAAGGAGAGTTAAACAAAAAGCAACCAAATTTTAGAAGGCTTTAAAAAACAAAACACAAAACTTGAAGATGAAAGGAAGAGATTCAGGAAAAGGTATTGTTTTTTTTCCTAAAGACCAAAAAGTCCTGAAATTTCAGCGTCTGCAGTGATTATAAAAAGAGATGCAAAAATGTAAAAGTTACATGGAACATTGCTGTGCTGTTAGCAAGAACCGAGCAGACCAGAGGTCTTCTGTGTAGTCTGACCCCCCTTGCAAGGTCTCACTTAAGATGTCACATCAAGAACTTGTGGGACAGAAGAATATTCTTTAATATTTTAATATAAATAAAATGCAACCTAGAAAAAGTTTTATCATTGCTATGTGAGCGCTTACAGTGGCTTATTATTTGTCTTAAGTTTTAAAACTTTCAATTGAGAGTAACTGTACATATTTAGGGATTTTGGGCATCATTTCAGCACAGGTATCCAGTGTGCAAGGAGCAGAGTAGTTGGCTGATCCAACACCTTACACACTACCAATTCTTTCTGTAGAGACCATTCAAAATCCTATGTATTAATCCTCTTCAAATTTAAAATTAATTGACAGATAAACTGGTGATAGTCTCATCTTTTGGTCTATTAATTGAGAGGGTCATGGTAACGACCTTGGAGGTCTTTCTAGGTTTACAATTCCATGTTTCTCAGTGAAGTAGATCTCAGAGAAGACTTTTCTTCTGTTTTCTGTCCTCTAATATTTTTCATTCTCCTAGGGAAAATTTGAAGGCCCAGGTAACAACTGCCCCAAGAACAGCTTCTACATTTGAATTTCCAGATTGTCAAGGATGGAACAAAGCCGAGAAGCAGACCTCTTTTCCCACATTTCTGAACATCAGTGCTTTGATGACATCCGTCTTCTTTTGGAAACAGTCTCAGTGTTTTGTTTCACTTAAAATACATTTTGGATGTGTTAAAACATTTTCTTTGCTTTCTTAAGAATTTAACTTTTTCCTTTGGCCTCTTAAATAAGAAATTCTCCTGAACTCTGTCCTTAGACTCATTTTTTTTTCTGCTCTGTATACTTGAGCAGCTGATTGGGTACCTTTGCATTCCATAGGAGCATACGATGAGGCTTTAGCTAGTAATCTCCGCCTCTGCCCATTGATGACCTCCGCATCCCCAAACCTTTAAAGCAAACAGTGTTCTCAACTCCAGACACTCAGATTTCTTTGTATTCAGTCAGGTAAATTCTGTTGACGATGACTCTAAAATGGCCTTGCCATGTCTTTCTACCTGTTATTAGGTCAGAGAACCTCTAAAAAATACTTCTAATTTTTATTTTTAAAAAATGTCAAGGTAAGACCTCACTCTATAATCCAGGTTGGCCTGACACCCACTAGATGGCCCAGGATAGCTTTGAATGTGTGGCAATTCTCTTTCATTATTCTCAGTTTTGGGATTATAGGCATGACTAATCAGGCCTGGGTTCTCCTAGTTTCTTGGAGAAAAACAAATAATTTCCTTGCCTCCAATTAGCTTCCCAGGGAGCCGGGCAGAGAACCCTATTCAAACTGCAGTGGCCATATAAGTTTCCTTCTCATGAGTGACACTGAGCTCTGACCTGTCTCTTTCAATATGCAAATCAAGTCCATCTGTCATCATGGCCCTTAAAGCAAAGTCCACCGTTGTCCAAGGCTATACACTGTGTGTCTCCTCAAGTCAATCTGTGCTCCAGGAACACGGTAATGCACATAGTAATTCAGGCTGTTTCTTAGGCAAACCCGAAGTCTTCCCCTCATCTGTCTACTACACCAGAGCCATCTTCAGTTGCTCATCTAAGCAGATCAAATTACATTTTCTCTAGATGTTTAGTTTATTTATTTATTTATTTATTTATTTATTTATTTATTAAAAGAATCTCACCATGTATCCTATCCTGGTATTGAACTCCAAATTCTTCTGCTATAAGCTCCAAAATTGCGGGATTGCAAGCATGCGACATCATACCCAGTTTCTCCAGCTCTTCACATGTCTCACCCACCAAGGGACTAGTTTACATACTGTGGCATATATTTAGAAAATACATGTAAACTATGGAAAACCTAAAATCTTTAAAATAACTTCCGCAACATGTGCAAGTATGTTTGTGTATAGTTTAAGTATTTTTCATATCTATTTATATGCAGAAGTTGTATAACATGTATTCTAATTTCTAATCTACTTTTGTTATTTTTAAAATTTATTTATGGAATATTTTAAATCAAAATAAATTCCTTAATAGAATATTTTAATAATAATTTTCATTTTAAAATCTTGATATAATCCATGTTTAGAATACTCTTCTTTCAACTTAACTTTTGGTTCCGGGTCTACTTAAAAATTTCCTTTCTCAATGTTGGAAATCATTCCTAAAGGCATACCAAATAGGTCTTGGATTATGGCTTAATGTCTTTTAAAAATCTTTTAAAATGTTTTAAAAATATCTATGAAATTATTTATGCACTGAAAATTGATCGAAGCATGTGGCTTAAGTCTAGAGAAAGGGTATGGGCGTGTCTCCTTGTGATCTTTAAAACCTAAGACCTTAAGAAATTGGCTGAACTAACCTATCATACCATGCACATTTCCTCTCTCTTTGGCATAAATGCTTTGTTTATACTATGAAGCCTTCTCTCAATAGCTTTCCCTCTTCAGAATTTCTATAGCAAGAAAAAAACACAAAGGAAAGGAAAGATATAAAGTCTCCAGAAAACTTCCACAGTACTGGGGATAAGGCTCCTTTTTGCTATTTAAATATACAACTCTCTCCTCTCCTTGCCCGACTCTTTTTATTATCAGATTCACGCAGCAATTATGTAATAACTAGGAGCAAAACTGGACTTCATTCTCTTTACGTTTTGGGAGAAGCCAACTTTAACTATATTGCTTATGGTTTTTCTTTTATGAATTAGTACATTAGAAGAAAAAAAAATATCTTTGTGTGAGGAGGCTAGGTATTGTAGTGTGGATCTTAACCTTGCTGATTCTGAATGCCTGGAGAGTTCATTGACTGAGGTTCTCAATTTTAGTTTTAGCCACATTAAGAAAGAAAACCTTTTTTAATGTGACAGGTTATCTGTCTGCTTTCACTGGTACACCTGTTTCAATTAGGATGACATAAATGAGATTAATTATGCTTATAAGAAAACTTTAACACTAAAGTCTTCTTAAGTTTAACGTCCAATGAAACTTAAATATATTTAAACTTCATATATATATATATAATATTATATATAGTTAAAATAACCAAAAGTCTAGCTATTATACTTACAAATCCCACTATATTTGATGTGTATTATTTTAGCAAACTGGATGTCATATAACTATTCAAAATATTACAGCATCTTTATTTTAGTTAACAAAATGTAGTCAGTACAATTTTGAGAAACGTATACTTAGGAGAATGGATTTTGCTAAAATTTTTAAAATTTTTGTTCTCTCAGATGCATGTTGTTTTTCAAGAAAAGGTTTCTCTGTGTAGCCTTGGCTGTCCTGGAACCCATTCTCTAGATCAGGCTGGCCTAGAACTCATAGAGATCTGTCTGCCTCTGCCTCCAGAGTACTGGGATTAAAGGTGTGCACCACCAGCGCCCAACTCTCATATATATTTTCAAAAGGTGGAAAAAAGGATGAGAAGAAACACATGGAAATCCAGATAAGTCAATTTCAAACTACTTAGTAGGATACTTGACACTATGATCTTTTACAGCTTCTGCCTGATACTATTTTTTTTTTTAAATTGGGGAAAAAATACTTAGAAAACATTCAAGTTTACCATTGTGATTAATTATTCTTCTTATTAATCAAATTCTTTTTATTTATCCATTAAGCAATAGGTACTATTTAACATTTCTGTAACTATGTAACAGAACTAAATTTGTTGCAATTTCATTATTACATAATGTATAACCAAAAGCTAGAGATAGGCATGGCTCTGAAGGAAACAGCTATAATAAAATTTGTTCTCCCTCCACAGATAGAAAATTATTATAGAGATGATTTTGGGGAAAATACAAAACCCTGAGTCCATTATTGTTTTTACAAATTCTTATAATCAATGTTAAAACAGACCAATACAAACTGCCTCTAAACTCTCTACCTTCAATACACAGGTCTCTGTATCCACCTCTGCATAAGCTTTATATTTGTTTATTGCATTCCTTTAAATACCCTGTGTTCAATTTATAAAAAATTATCTGTCCTTCACATGAAGGAAGAAAAGAGGTTCAGTATGTGGCTCCCATAGCTCAATTGATTTTGATTAATAACAGCAGTGGGCCAGGCTGAACTTCATTGCTTAGAACTAAACCATTCTTTGAGATAAGTTCTATTAGGTATTTTGGGGTTAAGTGTTTCCCATCAAAGCTCCTTTCAATAGTCAAGCTCCAAGCTTCAATATGTGAGCCCATGTTGGTGTAGGAACCCACAGAGGCCAGAAAAGTCACTGGAGTGACTGAACTATGAACTGCTTGAATCACAATTGCTTTCTTGCCCGTTTTTTTCCTCCATTGTACATCCTAACTTTTCCTTGATTTGGTTGCCACCTGACACTGAAGCTTGTTCATTATTCTTCATCTATTTCAACTACAAACCCACCATTAGTTTAAAACTGGTACCAGGGATATACTTTTAAACAATAGGGGTAAAGAAAGGGTATTTGGTGTTCTAACTAGTTAATTAAAGAAACCGAAACTAGAGTATCAGTTTCTCAGAATACTAATTTGTAGAGACTGAGATTTTTATTTTTATGTATACACCAACAGGAGATATGAACACTGCTGAGTCAGGCATGGCTATGTGTATGGGACAATATGACATGGTTTCCTGCTCCTGGAACAGAGCCAGCAGGGTGTGGGCCTCTACAAATGTTGATGTTGCTGTGGGCATAAGGCTTGTTTGTACAATAGAGTATATATTTTCACACTTCACCTTTCATGAATACCTCTTTGCCAAGGTTAATGATTCCATGATAATCAGAGAGAGCATGAGTTTGGGAGGCAAGGATGTGTCCATGTCTCAGCAAAATGATAAATGCTGTGACTTTCAGGACAGAACTTAAGGCTGTGGGGAAGAATGCTGAAAACATGAGTTTGAAAATATATAATTTCTCAACTATGAAAAATATAAGGATGCAATATGAATTGTATCAGGAGCTTCACAGATCTAAAGGAAAAAGACAGCTGCACTATGAGCCAGCTTGTCAGAAAGATACAAAGACAGGCAGATACAAATGTTGACAGATTCCTGAGTTAAGGTCAGCCTGGGACAGAGTGAATTTAGGTCTAGAGGTGGACAGAATGGTAATTCCAGGAAGAGGTCCCACCCAGCTATTTATTGTCTATGCTTGTGCTTGCTGTCTCTTCTAAAAATTTAAGAATTCTAAGGGATTATGGGTGCTGATTCATGGGATCATCCAAAGGGAACCTAGCATAAAGACTGAATTGATATGTAAAATAAAAGACTGGGCTTTGGTCTGCAAGAGATAAGATGTCCAGAGAGTTTTTAGAATAGCAAGAGAAAGCTAACTTGAATAAAGGGCTGTCTAGAGATCTCCAGAGGGATCAATCTGGAGAGCAATCTGGAAAGCTATCTCAAGCAGAATATAGGCTGTCAGCTTGTAACCCATGATTTGACTTTGAGTCATTTGGTTTTGAAGCTCCCAAACACTCCTTCTCTCAGAACCCCTATCCAGCCAAGGCTGCTACTTGGAAGAACACACGAGTATTTACATATATTAAATAATTGGGAATTTATGTTATGTTTCGTTGTTAAGAAGACAATTGTAGCCATTCTATGGAAGTCGTCTTATACAAACTCATCTAAAGCTTTTCCATGCCTTTAAATATTGAGAAAAGATGATATTTATAGGTAAGATATTCATTACAAAATCAAGAGAAAGATTAGAAAGAAAATGCGATTTACTTTTGCTTAATTAGACAGAAAATGGCTTTAGTGGCCAATGACTATATTTCCTGGGTTTCTTGGATGGGTTTCATTGTTGCCACATGAAAACCTTTACTTTAAGGTAAAAAGAGTAGTAAACAACCCTGTAAGTACAAACTCAATTGAACTACTAAAGTTTTCCTTATAATTTATAAATAGCTTGATAGAGTGATACAGTAGATGATTTCTTCATGTTGAAATCTGAGTCTCCAAGGTTTAACATTGATTTTAAGAGATGGGGTCTTTTGTAGATGATTATACTCAGAAGGTAAAGCTGTTGGGACTAGAATTAGCTTCTTACAGTGAAGCCCTACCACCGTGAGAAATGTGAAAAGACAATTGGGAAGAGGACCCTTGCCAGAGAGTGTCCCACAGAGCTTTGGTCTTGAGCTTTCTACACCTCTGAACTGTGCAACATAAACTTTGTTGCTTTTGAGCCACCCAGTTCACAGCATGTTAGTATAGCAGATCAAATGTACAAAGACAGAAACATTAATGTACTATTCTAATTTTAATTGTGCATGTGTCCATGAGGTCATGGGTATGTGAATGCACGTCTGTCCATGTGGAGGCAGGAGGTCAACCTCAGACCCCATTCATCCTGTCTATTGAGACAGATCTCTCCCTGGCCTGGAGTATGTCCAGTAGGCTAGGCCAGCTGTCCAGTGGGCCTCAGGAATCTACTTACATCTCCATTGCTGGGACTTCAAATGTGTTCCATTGTGTGTGCCTAGCTTTTTATGTATGTCTGGGGATCCAAGTAGGTTCATAGGTTTGTATAATAAAGTATTTTATCATTTAAGATATCTCCTTTGCTTGTGTTATCCCAGTTTTAGACAGATAAACAAACTAATTTTTCTATAAATATTACTTTTCTAACTCTTGAGTGGTAAGATTTCTTCTGAATCCCAGTAGAACCTTTCTAACAATTTGACAAAGCAAAACAAAACGAAACCAGACATGCATAATTGAACACTGACGTCTTTTTCTTCTACCTTATCCATACCTAAGTTATTATCTTACACTATTTCATGAGACAAGACTTTACATGGAAAAAACAGAAATCATACAAGAAGTTTCAACTGTCAACTACTGCTTAGAAGACCCTTGATAAACCACCATGTCAAGATTGTGAACATCTGAAAAAAAAAAATCACTGGTCTGAAGTTGCAAACAAAGTATTAATCAAGGCAGCCCCACTGTGGCTTAATAAGCTTCATGACAGACACTCCTTGGCATCAAGGGTTCTCTGATGATCAGCTAATCAAATAGCACTAATTCCATCTCACTATTACTTTGGTTAAGTTTAACAGAGGATTCTCCCATAACTGAGAAGACTGAAGCTGCCTAGAAAAAAAAAAAAAAAGAAAAGAAAACCACCACAACAAAGGGTAACGGAAAATCGTGTTCTTCTAACATTGGAGAATACTATCAGCTAGCGGAAACAGAATAAGTTGAACAAGTTTGGTAGAGCAGAGTAGTCTTAAAATTTCCTTGATCCAAGAATATATTGAAGTGACAGATTGAAGGAGTCTAGCACACTGGAGCCTGAAGTCATACTTGCCCTCGATAGGAAGATGTGGGTATTAATTTGGTTAATTTCTAATGATCATCTGTAATAACTTACAAGAGAGTTTGAATAATGAAACAATGTAAAAAAGAAATTTGGTTCCAAAAATAAGCCTTTCTAAGACAGAAAATGTCTTAAAAACCTGCAGTATTTAGAGGCTTAATTAGTATACTGGGTCATTATGACATCTAGCTCGTTTCATTACCCTCCTAATGTATTATTAGTTGGCAGTTAAATACTGTCTGCTGGGACCTAAGAGTTTTTCCTCTTGTCTTTCTGGTCATACTTATTGCCTAGGCCGACAGCTTACCTGTAGCGAGGAAGAAATGGAGCACCAATTAGAAAGCTTTCAGCCCGGCACCCATGGAAAAGCCAAAAGCTGATAAAGGTCAGCGTGAAATTTGAATGACAGGGCTAAAGTCTTTTACTCATAATTTTGTGTTTGCAATAGAATTCAGAGCAATTCACAGCCTTAAAGGCCTTAAGTGAGAACAGCAATTAATTGTAATGAATAATCTGACAAATCTGGTTGACATATGGCTGCTAATGCCCTCCTTTCTAGTGGGAGCAGTGGAGGGATTAGATTAACTCAAATGAAATCTGGGGCCGCCATGCCATCTGCATGTTCAGTAGGAAATGGTACACGTTAAACTGTGAGTGGGTAGATATCTGTCTTGTACTCATCTCTCTCTGAGCCCTTGGCAGATCTGGGAATAGCAGGTTTATTACTGCACCAGCTGCCTGTCAATAGAGTAATACAGAAAGGCACAGAGTACAACCCAGAAAGCTAATATACCACGGAGCTGTTAAAAATTAACTAGATACAATGAACACGGATTTCTAAATTTCTCTGTTTATACAATGCATATTTATACTTTGATTTTTTGATTTGCCCTGTTAAATATTCACTCATTAAACAATATCATTTCCATCTGCATGATTTATACGTTCTACTTGGAAGTCCAAGTGGCAGGTGAGACTGAGTTTCATATATTCTTGTGAACAAATAAAGCTAACTTCCACTTTCCAATTATTTTAAGGGTCTTAGAGAGAATGATTAAATGAAACTCACAGATAGTCCCTAACTCATTTAGAAAGTCCCACCTCCCTTTCTCAAATCCCTCCTCACACCCCACCCCCACCTTTACTTAGCTCCAAAGTTAACAAGTGACTCGGTGTGAATTATGTTTGCCTGTCGGTCCTTGCCTTTGCTTCTCTGATGCCGGGTGTGGTGGGGAGAGCATGCAGGAGCCACATCCAAACTGTATGAGTTTCTATTGGAGAAAGCAGGCTATGATGTGCTTTCTTCTTCCAGCTTTTAATGCGTGCCATTCTGAGCCATTCTGTCCTGATCTTGCTCCCTCATTGAGTGGGGTTTACTTTTTATTTTACTCGAATACCTTGTATTACACTCCAAGGCTGAACTGTTATTTGAACAAACAGCTGATATAGACCTTCCCTTTGGGGAGCGTGAACTAAATCCCCACCTGACTTCCTCACATCCACTTAGGCCCCAGTTACCACTTTCAGTTATTAGTCACAGGAGAATATAGATCTTGAAACCTCATTTTCTTTATAAGCTTTTCGATTGAACAAGTTAAATCCATACAAACCTCATGTGCTTGAAAGGAAAACACATGAAAATTCTCGTCCTGAGCCTCTTGTCACTCACAGTTGCTATGAGCTTCCGTGAAACACAGTGGTATTGATGGCTTTGCTCCTTCTCATTCTGCCGCGGCTGCCAATCCTTCCTACACTACAGGGGTAGACCCAAGCTCAAGCACATCAGCTGCTTCCCTTGAATCTACAGCCCCACGCAGGGTTGCACCCAGCAGTGTCCAAAGGAACTTTTTCAGTCAGAGCAAGACAAAAGTGTGTATGGCAAGCAAGTGCAGCACAAGACACTGGCAGAGATGACACCTTACTCTGTGAAGCCTGCATGGCCTACCTTTTAGTCTTCTTCGTAGTTTAAACTAGAGGCAGAGGCATGCCAGTGAAAAGAAATCACGTCTCCATTTTAGAGGACCTGAATTTTACCTTAATGTGTGTGCTTTCAAGTAAGATGCTTAGTATCTGACCCTTGGTCTTCTGTGATACTGGTTTAATGGTAGATACATTCTATTCACCCACAGTACTAACAAGATGGCATTGGGTAGCCTACAGCTAGTAGAGGAGTGTCATTTCTTCTCTAAGCAGTCCACTTATCATTAACTTAATGTTTCACAAATGTAAGATTTGCTTAACTCACCACACGTTGTAAGCATGTATACTAAAATTATCCTGGGCTATTAATAACTTATTTGTATATTTGCACTCCTTGTTTGTGGTTATTAAAACCTACACTAGTAGATTTTTAAAGGAGCTTCTGACCTCTAAGCAGTGAGGGTTTTCAACTGCTTGTATGTAAGACATCAACCACTTCCCAAAGAATGGATGACAGCCAGGAGAACCAGCAGAGTTACAGTCTTTATTGCTTTTAATCAATGCTTCGGAAAGTACCCTTTCTGAAAAGTTACTTTTATCCTAAATATATGTTGAATCCCTCATTTATTTCTGACCACATGAGGAATAAAGGCACAGATACCCATAATGGGTGAATTGTAGTGTGTATTTGTTCAACCATTTTGTAGACAAGCTCACTGTTCCTATACATTAAACATCAGAGAATCCTGTGGTAGCTCTACTCTGAGTAGTTTGACAGTTTTGAAATAAACAACTGTTGATGGTTTCCAATTTTGCCTGTTATGACCATAAACTCTTCCTAATCTTTCTCATCAGGATTGCATTTGGCAAGACACTGGAGATGGATATCAGTCATGGGTATTATTCAGAAGTGATGATTAAAACATTTCATATATGCTCGGGCACGGAATAATTATAACAGACCATTCAAAAGAACAAATGTGGCTATTGAGATGTTTACTGATTTTTAGAGATGCAAATATTAGTGATATTTCCTATAAAGGCTTCAGAGTTCCAACTAGTAATGATGTCTGTGGTTTTCTTTGGTACTGATT
The DNA here is from genome assembly GCA_021653895.1 of Mastomys natalensis. NCBI lineage: Eukaryota > Metazoa > Chordata > Mammalia > Rodentia > Muridae > Mastomys > Mastomys natalensis. Next base: position 534,632 of record JAJTUV010001051.1, read on the forward strand.
TTGGGATGTTAAGCTTAGGAAAACAGGTCATTCTCTAGATGGTAGTCCAGAACAGAAGCTTTAGCATCACCCGGAAATTGATAGCCCGCCTTATCTCTGGCTCCTCGTTCAACACAAAGGGTCTAAATTCTGTGTGAGGCCACCAAGCTGTGTTTTTATGAACTCTTCATGTGGTACTGATGTGTGCTTAACTTTGAGTGCCACACCTTAGTAGCCCGCTTCACTGTAGAACGGCATTTAGACAGAATACTCTCTTGTATTAGAAAAAGAGGCAGAAGAGCAAATCCAGAGGGAGACCAACAAGCTGGTAACTGATAAAGGAGTAAAAGGGCAGAAATGAGGTGGAGATAAGGAATACAACCTAGCCTTCACAGGTGATACAATGCTATGAAGAACTGCCCCGACAGCCAAAAATTGTCCACTCCTTGTTTAAAACTCACCATGCTAGAAGTTAGTAAACAGCTTTGTAGAGTCCTTTGCAGGTCTGGTGTCTGCAGGTTTTTTTTTTTTTTTTTTTTTTTTTTTTTTTTCATTTTTGATTTCTGCAAGAGATGAGTTCACACGATGTTTTTGTCTTCTAAGCAATTGAGGACAGATGCTGCCTGTGACCACACATGAATGGTAACTAAGATAATAAATAAATAAATAATAAATAAATAAATAATAGATAGATAAATCAATAAATAAATCTCGTCCACACTCCGTATGTGCTCTTCGGATACTCAGTGTTGAGAAGAAAGGTCCTCACCCCTCTCTCTCAAGAAATGTTTTTTAAATTTTTTCTGCTCTGATATCAGAAGAAGTCACTGATTCAAAAGAAATCATTCAACTGTCCATTCTAAGTGATCACTAAACAATAAATACAGAGAATATTTTAGCGGGAACTTGAGAGAATGCTCAATAATTTTTTTTTCTTCATTTTTTCCAAACTGCCCCTCCTTCAGGTCATATTTCCCTCTCGTAGTTACAACTGAACATATTTCTGTTTGAAGGAGGGTTATTGCTCTATGACTCATCTGTGATAGAGTTCTATCTCAGGGTCATGCTGGATTTAGGAAAATATAAACCAATAGATCATGAGCAAACCCTTCTAGAAATCACTAATCACTTCAATTCTTTGAAGCTCATTTTTTATTTTTTTTTTTACTTTATTTAAATATGTGTGTGTGTACAAGATATATGCATATTTGTGCAGGTGTCCAAGGAGGCCAGAAGTGGGCATTGGATCCCTTACAGCTTGGACTACAGGTAATTGTGAGCTATTCCACTGGGCACTGGGACTAGAATTTGGTTCATGTGCTCTTAAATTCCTGAGCTGAGCCATTTCTCTAGCTCCTACTCTATACAAACCCTTTAACAGCCTGCAGCTTGTTTTTCAGCAGTTTGAGGTTGAGGAAGTACTCCCATAGCTCTACATTTTAGATACATTTCAGACAGTTTCTCAAAGTGTTAAAAATCAGAGACCTTACAGTTAGGGTCCTTTGTGGGTTTAATGATCTCTCCCACACTACTGGTTGATAAAGATGTTGAAGCACATGGCTCCTTCAGCAGGAACAGCCACCCATGATATCTCTGTGCTGTACTAGAAGACGCATATTACCCATCGCATTTTTGAGGAAACTTTTTGAGAAGATGATGCAGTTTAATAATTCAACTACATTATACTACCAGGTTTGTCACACAGAATCACCCGAGATAATTCAGTCTGTTATTCATGTTCTTTATTCATTATATGGCTCAGATGAGGGGTAATACAGGCTTTCTAAATCTTAGGCTGTGTGAGGTAGAAATTTGAGAGGGCTATGTTCTTTGACATGTTAAAACTATGGAAATATCCTTTCTTGACATCAGTGATGTTCAGAGCACCTAGAGAACTTTGTGCAGAACTGTTTACTTGTTTTCAAGAGTGTTGGATAGTATCTATACACTTAGCACAGCCAGGTCCATTTTAACCAGGTGATTTGTTTTCTATCTCAACTTGGTAAAAATGTCAGAGGAGGAGAATGCAGTTGCTTCTTCCCTTCCCCTTCCCCCACCCCTTCCTACTCTTCTTTATTTTTTGTGTTATCTATTAGCAATGACCATTACCCATGTAACAAAGGAGTCAGATTTTTCTTTCCAATTTCACTTGACCATGCCACAAAGTCCTTGAAAAAGTATATAGTCGTCTGAAAGGCTAGCGGTTCCTATAGCATTTTAATGCCTTTCAATTATGCAGCACAATGAATGCTGACAGTATAATAGAGACTTTAAAAAACAAAGGTGAGGCAAACTATGAATGCCACCGAATATTTAATTTCACTAAACTCAGCAGGTGTAAGGGAGCATTTGCAAGCATGTTAGGCCTATGATGTCATTAGAAAAACCTCAAGAGTCTAATCTGCTTGCATTACACTTGGAGTTTGCATAAGATTTTCGGAAAATTTTATTTTTAAAATAGAGGTTTCAAACTAAAAGACCGTCCCAGATGTCTGCATTCCTTAAGGATAGCTGTGTCTTTAAGAGACTTGCTTTCCACTAGTGAGGCTCATTTAGAAACCTGGCTGCACTTTGCAGAGCCCTTTTCTCAGGCGGCTATAATAAACTTACCAGTTCAAGAATTGCATCCCTTTATTTTAATAACTGTCTCCTGGATAAAGAATTATGCTTAGTTTAAAAATGCAAACAATACTACTACTTCTAAATTTATTTTGTTAATGAAGCCACTACATAAATTTAGCACTTTTTTTTTTTTTTTTAAAAAATTAATTGCTCTCACTGAAAAGGGCTAAATTCAGAATAACTCTCTGTTTCAAAGACCTAATTGCCAAGACCTAGCCTTAATATTAACTAGGATAATTATTATGCAAAGCATACCCACCCAGAATGTTTGCATAGCTATCACAAGCGCTTTCATAAATGATGCTTTAATTAGTCTTAATTAGAATTTGTTTAAGTCAGCAGGGAATGCAGGGCCCGTGAAATGATGTATGTAATAAGCAGCGGGCTCACTTTTTACTTAGGGAATAGAGCTGACAAAATCACATCACGTTAAATTGATTCAGTCAGAATTAAAATTCTTATGGTATTAATTAAATGGGGGATCTCATTAGCAGGCTGCAGGGTGACGGAACGACTCTTTGGCGACCAGATGTGAGGAAAAGAAATACTGGAGGAGAGTACCATTAGACCCAGTGTCATCTTCTCTTACACACAGACATGATGGTAGTCAGCGAAGGGCAATACCATTCAATTGTAAATATTATTAAGACACCCAGACCTCAACAATTTTAAAAAGTCATTTGATATTTTAAAGCTTTGTTCTGTGTAAAAAACAATACCGAGTATTCAAAAACATCCTATTTATTTGACAGGTCAACTCAAAGAACTTGGGAGCCATCAAATAATTAAAACAGGTAAATATTTCTATGGCTTAGAGAACTTTTTTTTTTGACATAAACTCCAATTGAGAAACATAACTTCATTTCTTCTTTACATTTCTTGTCATCAATGCAAGAATAACTAAGACATAACTTATTTTTTATAAAAATAAGGTATTGATTTTACCTTGATTGAATCTACAAGGCCAATGGTGATATTTTCAACTTTCTATGATATGCTAGGGAAGGGAGGCGTACTTTTTTGTTATTTATCAAACAGTGTAGAGTTTGCAAATCTAGTCATGGGTGGATGATATTTACTTCCCATTAGCATATGTTTTGTGAATGGCAAGAGGCATATGTGTGGCTGTGTGCATTTTTGGTCAAATATTAACATTTTATAGCTTTGGCTTCATCCCTTCTAGATTTGTAAAAATGAAAATTTTTCTTATAAATGCTGAGTGAATGGAAAGCCATCAAGATTAAAATTTTTCATTAAAAGATACTGAATTAGACAGCTAGTTATTTAACCAGAGGGCAAGTGAGTCTTATTTAAAAAACAAAAACAAACAAAACACACACACACACACACACACACACACACACACACACACACACACACACACAAAACCCCACAAGTTTCTGTGCCACAAAGCCAAATTTTCAAACAACAACAAAAACTGAGAAAGTTAACTGATGAAATTTAAATAGTTGATGGAATTTAAACATTGTTTCCACTCACAGCCTGTTATAATTAATAAATAACTAAGCGAAAGTCCAATGTCCATTGTAGGCTACCATCTACTTAGGAACATAATTCACTGTCAGCCGCATCAGTGTTGGTATCATTGTTTAGAAAATGTAGTAGGTTATTTTACTATTTTAATCATAAAAAGCATTATTAAATGAGATGGTAGACTATGGAAAACCTTCAGAGAGAGATGCAGCTTTGCCATCAGTTGGGACAGTTGCAGTATCAAACATCGATTTCATTTCTCGAGTGAGCTTTATTTATTTTTTTCTTTGAATTCTGTCATATTGTGTCATCTGCTTTATTAGACTTTTTATCCTCAAAATGAGGAACAGAGATTTTAAATCACAACTCAGGTTGTTAAAAGCAGCTTAAGACTGCCTCACTCAACTTGGAAATATTTTATACACTACGTATTTTGAGTGTTTCACCATTTCTGACAGATGGCTGAAAGTTTCAGTAAGACATCAAAAAACTGACCAGCCATTCAAATCTCATAACATTTAATGCATGTCAAAACCCTGTGCCAGGACCTTTCAGCAGCACATGAAAACAACCCTCTGTGGCCATCCACTATATAAAAGTTCATTCTTGAATTAGCTTAATGAGGACAAAATTGACCATTGGACCATTTCTGTGGCAACAGGAGGAAAGCGTAAGTTCATTTGGTCCAATTCTCTCTACACAGGTGTTATTTTGAAGAATCAACCTTTTGAGAATAGCTCTTTTTTTTTTTTTTTTCTTTTAACATTTCAAAGCACATGGTCCAATGAGTAGCTTGTTCTTTACTGGTGTTATGTAGGACAGGTCAGATACAGCAACACCTGTCCTGATGATGGAGCAAACACCTGCATTACTATGGTGACAAATGTTACCTTGAGATGTGCTCTGTGCTACAGCCTAGGCATTTATAGGTCTGTTGGCTTCATATACATCATTCAGGCTTCAGAATTTTAAATAAAATTAATTTTTTCCCAATTAAATTTTAAAAGATTTATGTATATAGGTATTTTGCCTGCATGCATTTCTATATATTACGTGCATGCCTGGTGCTTATTGAGGTCAGAAGAGGGCACTGGATCTCCTGGAACTGGAGTTACAGAAGGTAGTAAGCTGTGATGTGAATACTGGGAATCGAACCTGAGTCCTAACCAGCCACTGTTCTTACCCACTGAGACATCTCTCCAGCCCCCAGGTTTTAGAATTTTTTAAAAGATGCCCAAAGTCATAATCCAGTTCTGTGCTAGAATCAGTCATGAATACAACTCCCTGCAAAACATTCTATTTAGGGAACTGATTTTTCTCATGGCTATTTTTCTTCTTGGAAAGAAAAATAACATTTATTTTATAACTATGCCTAGAGCCAACTCCTGTTTTCCTTGCCGTTAGCAAAGGACAAACCTCTACTGAGGCTTTCTCACAGCCTAAAGGAATATAGTAAAAAAGGTTACATAAACATTCAGAAAAACAAATTCATAACTCTAGATCCTCGGAGTGAGCCGAGGAAGGCTAGACTGTGGAGAATCCAGTAGTCTTTTGATTTAAAGAAGACCTGCTGTCCAATAGATATTAATAAGTCCTCCATGAATTGAACAAATTTCAATTTAGAAGCTTCTTGCTACCTACCAAGCATCGTGTGAAGAGTATGGGAATTGGAATCACAAATGAATACACTTTCATATTAGCTTTTCCACTAACTCACTTTGAGGCACTTTGGAGACACAAAGCTCTGTGAATAATGAATGCCATATACCACCCATCATTTGTCCTATAAGGATGGGGGCTGCAAATGTGGCTTTGCTAGAGCAAAAAAAATGTGTGTCCCAATAATTTCTTGTTGAATGAGTGAAAATAAATCAACAAATGTATTTTAATGATAAAAGAAAATTAAAGTTTTATGTTTATCAGCTCTCTGGTCATTTTGTGAGTGTAGTTTTGGACCAAGAAGAAAAGAGGGGAAACATGGGGCTTCACATTGTAAAGCATTTATTTTTCAGCAAAGGAAGAAGAAGAACAACAGCATAATGGTACTGAGGATAGTTTCTGAACTAGCCCCAAGCAGGATTTTTGCTCTCTGAATCATTTTATCTGACTTGAGCAGGGAGCAATATTAGAGATTTTGGACATTGAGAAATATGTCTTGTTCATAGACTATCTGTTGGGAGAAATGAGTTCACTGAAAACCTTTCTTCAAACTTAATTTTATAGTATACATGCCTAGACTCTTTCCATGGTGTTACATCATATGACCAAATATGGAACAGCAAGAAAGGATTTTAGAAAGCAGGGAAGGTGAGGTACCCATGGCTGTTGTGTAACATGAATGAGGGGATGAGGATGAGATCTATGAAGCAGCCTTCTGAATTTGGGCTGTTACAATCATGAACACACCACAGTGGTGGATGCCTGCACAAGATGTGTCCACGCACACTCTCACACATGTGCACACACATACAAGCACACATCCACACAGAGATATGAAAGTAGGAGGGTGGGTAGTTGGAAAGAAGGTGTGAATATGGGTGGGAAGAAATGAGAGGGTTATGGGACGTTAGCACGGTCACAGTACATTGCATGTATGTCTAAAACTGATAAAAATGAAAAAGAAGTCAGAGAGCTGCTGATAGATAAGCATTTATTATCTATCTATCTATCTATCTATCTATCTATCTATCTATCTATCTATCATCTATCTATATCCATCCATCTATCCATCCATCTATCTGTCTATCTGTCTGTCTGTCTTCCATCCATCAATCTTCTCTCTCTCCTTCCCTCCCTCCCTCTCTCTCTGTCTCTCTCTCTCTGTCTCTGTCTCTGTCTCTCTCTCCAAATATATGAGATTATGGAGGGTAGCCATGAAAATAAGGTTCTTGAAATTATTGCAAGTAAGATTGGGAGAAAGCATTCCCACAGCTGAATGAATGCTATACCAGAATCTGTGAAGTTGCCTTTGGTTCCCTAGGCTATATCCTTCATTTTCTACAAGTTTCAATGTAGTTAAGTTCTCAGAAGCAAGTGTCCACCAGACTCCTAGGGCTATTTCAGGTGTAGTACGGAGGTACTTTAAACTGCAGTTATGTTCTTAGGTTAAGGGCAAATAGCAGCTCCGTGGCATCTGGGTGAGAGCCTCTCTGTTTTTCAATAATAGTTATTAGAAGGAGGCATCTGAAGAGGCAGATGGCATGTGTCTGCTGTCCCAGCTAATCTAAAGATTGAGGGAAAAGAAATCCAAGACCAGCCTGTGAAACAAAGCAAAGCAAACCACAAACCTCATAAAGTTTGGACAGAAGTTTTTCTTTCTTAATAGCGCAGACCTTTTATAATATTGTATTTTATTCATAAGTATAAGATGTTTTAGATATTTATTTCTTTTACACGTGCAAATCTTCACCATCCACATGTAATTCTTTCAGAGTTGCATACACTTTATCTCTGGATGATTTAAGAGTTTTGTTCAGAATGCCGATTGACAAATATCTACTTTTTGATGTTTGCAGATGACTTTTCAGCACCGTTCTTTCTTTCTTCTCTGTCCTTATCTGGGCAAGTTGGTAAGATATCAGTCCTGCTTCTTCTTTGGCATTAGTGTGTTCATCAAATCATGAGCAGACATGGTGGCCTAGCCCTGCACCCACTCCTTTACTATCATTGATCAAACCTCTGGACAGACTCATTTTTCTGCTTTCACAAGCCATTTCCACTAGTGGGCAGATACAGCTCTGGTCCCCATACAAGATTCCTTTTGTGAATGATAAGTCTTTGTGTGTCCTCAGATTTGACATCAGAACAAGAGTTGGGGGTTGGGATGGCTCCCAGCCTCCTCTGAGGTATAAGCATAGTACCAATTAGATGCATGTCCCTGCTACAAATGGAAGTTCATACTAAAGAGAGAGGATGCAGATCTGTTTGTTTGTTTGCTTTTTGAATGTGATTTCTTTCAGACCACAGATACCCTGTGGATCAACATCTTTGTAATAGACCCAAAAGAACTAGATATTGATATGGCTAAGAGGATCAACAGCAGGGACAGAGGGTAGAATGAAAACTTGAAGGGCTATCAAGTCCCATTTCTTCAGGGCACAAGCTGATCTCCAGCTGGGATCAGAAATTGTCCCTAGTGGTGTAGCACTGCCTGATTAGCTGCATTAGGCAAAATTCAGCCATCCCTGAGCGCTGGCCACAGTTGGAGACAGGAAACTCACCTACTTCACTGGGAAGGCTGGAACACTTAATTAATTAATAGTTGTAGCATATTTATGATCTTGGAATAAAAGGGCTATAGGAATGAAAAAAAAACCCACCAAACCCAACACTAAGCTCTTTGTCATTGCAACAGGAAAATGTGCCACACAGAGAAATTACTAAGTCTGGACTGAATTATATCCCCTAGCTCCCAAATTCTCAAATAACTTTAGAAATTCTTTCCTTCTCATTCTAAAACCTTGAGTAGTTTTTTTTTTTTTTTTTAAAACATGGTTTATTTTTACTGTAGGATGTAATGATTATGGAAAAAAGCTTCAAGGTATAATTACATATTCATGTTATAGCAAAAGCTGTTATTTGCTATAGCAGTGATGGTGGAGAGGAAAATGGAGAAAGATTTAATACAGTAGAGAGAATTCACGTTGTTCGTACAGATTAGAACTCAAAGTAATGACTGCTTCCCTGGAAGAAATCCAAGAGAATGTCTCTAGAATTTAACATAGAACACATTTCGTTCAATTTTCCATGACACTGGGGCAGTGGATGGGGCAAACTACTCAAGACAACGCTTCTGAGGTAGTAAAGGTGGTATACAATCCAATCCTTGGCCTGGATTAGTAGCAAAGTCAAGGAAAATGATCAGTTTGTTAGAAAACACTGAAGAGAGAAGTTAAGCAAGAGATTCAGGAACATGGAAATATTACTAGGATGGTGGGCAGAAACCTCCAGAGAATGACATAGTGACTCTGAAAAGGTAGGCCATTTATGCAGTCTTTCTCAAAAGCCTAAGCCTAGGCTCTGAGAGTATATGCACTTTTTATAAAGTCATTATTCCACAGGGATTTGACACAGTCATTTCAGAGTTGCTGAAGATTTTTACTCATTTTGAGTATACTCTCAAATATTTTGTTTCTTTTTTATGAGTCTATCCCTAAATCTCAATTAGCTATGAATATGCCATAAATATTTTATATATTTTTTTCTACTCACTTTCAGGAATATAACACAAAGAGCACATTTATACTGGTTACTGGGTTTCAAAATCTCAAAGAGATTTATCAGGTAGAGGGATTTCCCCTTCCATAACATGCTGGTCTACAATGCAAAGCATGATGGGTAAAGATGCTGCAGAAGAACACTTTAGAGAAAATAATAGGTATGGAAAGAAAATGATTTTCTAAAGTGCCCAAAGCAATTACTGCTTGCACTTCGACCCTCTCTATTTTATTAAGTAGTAGTAGACCTGGAAAGAGCTTTGTAGTAGCAAAATCTGGGTCCAACAGGGAATTTGACTGGAGAATGGCAGATAATGGAGATGCTTCTTGGGCATCAAGGAATACACTGTTCCCTCATGAGAAGTCTTTAGAGTGCTTGCCATAATTTGGCAGTTTAGCGATCAGTTAAAGTCAATGTGAGGCAATGCTATTATTTTTAACATTGCTTCCTTCCTTCCTCCCTCCCTCCCTCCCTCCCCTCCCTCCCTCCCTCCCTCCCTCCCTCCCTCCCTCCCTCCCTCCCTCCCTCCTCTCTTTCTTTCTTTCTTTCTTTCTTCTTTCTTTCTTTCTTTCTTCTTTCTTTCTTTCTTTCTTTCTTTCTTTCTTTCTTTCTTTTTCTTCTTTCCTTGTCTTGGAGCAGGATCTCCATGTATGTTTGTATCTCCATGTATGTAGCCCTGGCTGGTCTAGTATGTACTATGTGGACCAATGAGGCCTAAAACTCATGGGAAACCACCTGACTCTGCCTCCAGTGTTGAGATTAAAGATGTGCTCACCACACTTGGCCTAAGGTTCTTTCTTACCTCTGTTAATTTCTTATTTTCTGTCTTTATTACAAAGGAAAAAAAAGGTAACATGATGATGTAATAATTGGGATTTCCAATATAAAATTTTTATTTTAATTCAGAGAAAAATTCCAAGCACAAAAATTTTATTACTGGGAAAATTATTGCCCTCTGAAGGCACTGCCCTACTTTCCTTTGACAGACTGGTCAAAGCCGCTCCTATTTATGTTTGCACTTGTCTTAGTCTCTGTGTTTGTCTACATATTGTTCATTATGAAAAAAGTATAAAACATTTGTATATGTAACATATTATGTATTTATGAGAATATCATGGATATGCATACACATATGTCTCTTTGGCCCAGTTAAAATTCAGGAAATGATTCCCACATCTTGAATAAAGTATGTGTGCTGGAGGTCATTTTTAAAGTTTAGATTGAGCAGACTTTGTAGAGTGGAATTTTCTATATTTGGAAAAGAACAAGAAAAATCTAGTGAAACAGTCAAATAACCTACACTCCTGTGGGTAATCATGTACCATTCTTTACATAATTGATAACTTGACCTCTTGCTTTTTGGACTTACTATAATGAAAATATTTCAGACTGTACCCACTATGTTGAAATATTCAATTTTATTGACAAGACATAAAAAGAAAACTCAAAAATCTACAGGTCTAAGGCAAGAAGATTAAAAAGTCGCTTAGGCTAGGGCTTGGATTTAACTCACTTTCTTAATTGTGATTTATATCTGTTAAATCCTTCGGTTGGGTAATTGTTATCAGCATTGGAGAACTCCATGGTCCTGTTTTGATTGGGCAGTGGTCAGTACCATGAGGAGGTTAGTATTAAGAAGAGGTGAAACAGAAGCATGAGCCATTTGCAATATGAGCAATCACATGAGAAGCCATCAAAAGACAAAAGAAAAAAAAGCCAGTGGAGAGAAATAATAATCATGGGGTGATAACATAATTATAGTAATACATTGCTTTATAAGTATTTGCTAAGATCAATTATCTACAAATGATAATTGTATAAATAACCAACTAACATCCTTCAAGAACACTAGGAGGTCTATAACTATTAGCATGTGAACCAATCATTAAATATTGAGAGGTTGACATGATCCTAGGAATCATATCTCAGGGATATTCTATTTGTGTGGGCAAAGAAAATTCAAGAGCAGTGAGTGTCCACTATAATATGCAATGACTGGTAGGTCAACCTGACGATTTTAAATGAGCTCACATGAATCCATGTGGGAATTTTAGCACTTGGATGATACCCTCATCCACCATACATAATGAAAACCTAGCCATGTGTCAGGGGAAGAGGAGAGATTGATGAAAGTCCCAGATTTGTGCAAGAAAGCTTACAATCTTTTATGATTTCTGCTCACCAACTCATGGATGTCTTCAATATACTTGAAGACAAATTCTCTCTCTCTCTCTCTCTCTCTCTCTCTCTCTCTCTCTCTCTCTCACACACACACACACACACCACACACACACAGCACACGCACACACACACACACACAGAGGGGGAGGGGCAGGGGAAGGGAGAGGAGAGGGAGAGGGAGAGGGAGAGGAGAGGGAGAGGGAGAGGGAGAGGGAGAGGGAGAGGGAGAGGGAGAGGGAGAGGGAGAGGGAGAGGGAGAGGAGAAGAAGCTCATTATGTATCTCTGGTTAGCTTAAAACTTGCTAAGTAGACAAGGCTTGGTCTTGAACTCATAGAGATCTGCCTGCCTCTGCTTCCTGAGTGCTGGAATTAAAGGTATGTGTCATCATCCTCCTCCAGCTTGAACTTTGTACCCTCTGTTAGATTATCCCCTTTTGGATCCCTCATTGCCTTTCTTCTTGGGGGCCAGAGGTATACCAAAGTTCTCCCAATAGTTGAGACAAGGACTGCATCCCTAATTTATGACACTCTGTGTCACACTAACCCCAGATTTGCTATTACTCATATACCAAGTATCACATAACCAGTGGAAAAAATTATATCTCCTTAGATGCTTGGATCAGATTGGTGAAATATAAAAATGTATGAAACCACATTCAAGGCTACTGCCTTTATTTCTTGTTGTTTCTATCACTGTGCCCCAGGTGCCAGTCACTCATCCTTGATTGTTCTGACGTAAAATAAACAGTCTTTGCTTATCACGTCTTGCAGAGGAGGCAGGTTTTCAACCTCTATTCCTAATACAGTGATTGGAATCAACTATATACAGAAATCTTAAATATAGTAAAAGTTCATAAGGGTGGAAACATTTTAGCTTAGAATCACAAAACCCAAAATAGGTTGACACTTGACCTGTGTCATAAAGATAATTAGAATCCTGTAGCAATGTAGAAGAAGGGAGATCAAAATGATTTTCTTGGTAAGATTAGTTCAGTGAGTGCTGTGTGCCAGCTCTCTCCTGTTTCAGGTCACAGACACTGCCATGGTAGCAGGAGAATTGGTTGCTGAAATTTACAGCTGAGCCCACGTCTAGTAATTTCCCTCAGCCAGAAGGCTCTGTGTCACCCAAGGCCATGTCAACCTGCTCCCCAAGTTTGGTTAATGTGACAGTAGAAAGCTAGCCTCCTGAAATCAGTGTGAGACAACTTTGCAGGCCAACCCATCTTCTGACTCCTGTGGGCTTTGACTGAAGTCTCTGTTATAACATCTCAACTCAGTTTTTCCTCACTGCTTAGTCCTTCTTCTTTTCTTCTCTACAAGTGCTCCATGAAGACCATTGATGGTCATGCATGCAAATCTCATCTTACAGTCTGCTTCAAGGGAAGTATTTAAAGACAGGGAAAAAAGAAATGAAATGCTTTCCCCCAGACTGACCTTACATAATGGCTGGGAAAAAACTTAATCGACTGTAGTTTATATATAAAACTTAAAATGCAGGGTTTTAGTGAGTTCCTTGAAAGTCACGCTAGCCTGTGAGTTCTAAGGTTAGCAACTTTGATACATGAGCTTCCAGAAGCTTCTTTTTCCTGTGCTTGGAGTTGATAACAATCAGTAACAGTTATTTTCTCCAGGAGTTCCAGCTTGACTAGTCATTTCACAGACTGAGAATCTTGAGACTTATGTCCCAGCCTGCCAAGCAGCTTTAGGAACAACCGTTACCCTTCTGATTTTGAATACATGCTCCTTGATGATGAGACTGAAGGCATGTTCATTAACCAGGAGTATGCATCCAGTAATCTTTTGGTGAACAACTTCAGATATTAAACTAGACAAACATATAGGCATGGTGAGCAGAAGTGCATGTAAATTATTCACTGCTCGGGGCAGAGGTCTCCTTTTGATGACCATCTCTCCCTGAGTGTATCATGAAGAGCCTCAGAGTAAGCAGGAGTTCAGAGTGCCCACTGAGGGTCTGGCCTTTACTCATAGAATCGAGTGGGACTGGTGCAGGAGAAATGCGCTGTCTGAAGTCAACTCAGATTGAGCAGTGTTATACTTCATATTTAAAGAATTTCTTGATCTCGGAAAGGATGCAGTTAATTTATTCTTTTTATATAAATTATCGTTTAAACAAAGGTCTAGGAGAAATTTTCATAGTAGCATTTCATTCTTTACACCCCCAAAATAATTTTGTACTTGGTGAATTTCATCTTTCTCTGTCAGGAAGCTAAATTGAAGGAGGAAATGGTTTTAAAAGGTCAGTATATTTGTTGGAATTTTATTCCATTGTTTCATATTATCTCTCATATTATCTGTCTGTATATATCTATCCATCTATCTATCTATTCTGTCATCTATCTATTTATATATCTATCTATCCATCAGTCAGTATCTATCATCTATTATCTATCAACTATCTGTCTATCTACCTATCATCTATTTATCATCTTCAATTTATCTATATTATCTATCAATCAGACAAATTATCTCTCATCTACTTATCTGTTATCTCTCTTCCTATCATCTATTTATTCATCATCTATCATTTATCTATCATATTATCTATCAATTATATAAGTCATTTATCATTGTTTTTCTATCATCTATGTTATTCATCCTTCAATAAACTTTACTCTATCTACCACCTATCTATTTATCTTCTGTGTCTATCTATCTATCTATCTATCTATCTATCTATCTATCTATCTATCTATCTATATCTATCATCTGTGTGTGACATAGGAAGCATGTGGAGGTCCAAAACAACTTGTGGAGGGCTAGTTTTCTCCTTCTATATTGGTTCTGGGGATTAAACTCAGTTCATCCAGCTTGGCAGCAAGCACCTTTATCACTACACCCTCTTGTTGGCCTCATATCATGGTAATCAGTGTTAGAGAGGATTGCAAGTGACAAGTGACAACTTCATATTGGAAAAAATATTCCTCTTCCCCCAAATGCCCAGTATAAAGATTACCTATTTCTAAAGTGGTAAAACCCATCTTTGATCAGAAGATTGATTCCATTTTACTTTTAAATAAAAAGCAAACATTTATTTACACATATTTTATGCATAGAATACTGTGAGTCTTCTGAAGAAACCAAATCTGCTTACCTAGCTCTCAATTTAGGATTTGAGAAAGTGGTAATAATATGTTGTTGTACTTGTACCTGTAGTTAAAGGTCAGTATATTTTTATTTAAATAATATTTTATGGAAATAGAAAATTAAAATGGCATTTATATAACTATGCATGATAAGAAAGAAATGGAACAATTGTTTTAAAAAGTGAGCACATGTCATTGTTTTTTTTTCCTAATGTGTAAATCTTGCAAGGAAGCTCATGGTTCTGCATGGCTCTCCTCTTTTTTTTTTTAAACCCACACAAAAATATATAAATTATAGTCCAGTATCCCTCATGAGTATACATACATACAAAAATTCAATGAAGTGTTACAAACACTGAAACACAAGATGATTCCATTTACTTAAAAAAAGCAAATTATTACACATGATTAATCTGAATAACTGTGTTTTTAAGAAACCATACTCTTACTACAGCTCAATTTTTGGAATAGTGGTCACACTCATGTTGTTGTATGTACTGTAGAAAGGCCAGTATTTTATTTAAATCAATTTGAAATGAAAATAAGGCATTATATACAGCATGTAGGTAGAAATGGACATTGTTTAAAAGTGACTATGTCCATGTTTGTGATTCTATGTCGAATCTGAAGGAGTCAGGTCTGCATGGCTCTCCTCTTGTCAACATTTGAAGTGATGCTTCTTGTTTTCCTCTCACCATTCTCAGTTACCACCCTCCAGATGCGTTGTCCTTTTCAGAAATGAAAAAACCTTGCACTAGTCTCTGGGAACACTAGTAGCATCAAAGAGAGAAGACTTAAACTTCCTTATTCCTGGTGAGTCTGCTTGGCAGATGTTTTAAGACTGTACAGACGTTGACTATTTCATGTTCTTTTTTCATTTTTAAAAAACTGAATCAAAGCCTCCTAGAACCTTTCTGTGGGCTAACACAACGCATTTATATATTCTCTATAAACTCCTTCATGTCTTCATTTCAACATGATTGCTGATAAGAAAATTGTAATATAATTATTTATTTTTTTATCATCTAGCACATCTGCAATAAACTGATAAGCCATGTCTGTAAACACATGTAACATCCTCTGAGTTAAGACTTCGCTGTTTGTTCATGTGTCGACTCATCTGTCTGTGCCTTGCTCTTTGCACCCTTGTCCCAAACCCTTGGTGCAGATAGACTTCAAGCACTTAAACTGTAATATGAAGGCGAGCTGCTAAGTAGATGCAAATGCTAATTCTGGAGTTGCTTTTCATTTCACGTGAAATTTCATTAGTGATGTTAAGTATGGAAAATTAATTACTCCTTAATCACAAGTCCACAGGTCTTAATCACCAACTACAAATAACTATGGTAAAGGGTGATTCTATGGATTAACTGTAAATCAACAAAGCAGGCAAATTCTGCATTAAGTCTAAAATTCAGGTGGAAACTCAGGACCCATGGTTGCTAATAAAGAAATGTATAGGATTGCTTTTACTGAAATAGGATCTTTCAAAAATTTATTTATTCACAAACAGCAAAAGTTTTGTATCATCTTCGGGCTAATCTCAGGCTAGACAATTATGAAATCACCTCTGTCCTCCAAGAGATTGTGAGGTATTATGGAATCTGGACAAGTAGAGAGAGTTAACAATGCCCACGGTTTTGATGAGTGGGTTGCTTGGGGGCCCTAAAGGGTAACGGAGAAAACAAACAAGCAGCTTTGAGTTCCTCACACTAGGGACTTTCAAGCAGAATCTCCTTCATCAAGATTCACTGTCATGTCTTCCTTAATATTTTGTGTGTGTGTGTGCTCAGACACATAGGCCAAAGAAGAATCTTTGGTGCTGTTCCTCAGGCACTATCACCATTGTTTTGAGTTCTTGAGACAGGTTTCTGGGTGGGCTGTGACCTGCCAGGTAAGTTAGGCTGGCTATCCTGTAGACCACATGGCTTCCCTATCTCCTCATTGCTGGGAGGCCAAGTGCATGGATAATAGAGATCAAACTTGGGTCTTCATATTTACACAGCAAGAAGCACTTTACAAACTAACTGGGCTATCTCTCCATCCCTCCTTTCTTATGTCTTGGATGGGATGTAGGTTTTCTTGAGTGGTCACCATGTCATGTGCCAGAGTCTTCATGTATACTTACTTGGCAAGAACATTTTGTTAGCATCCTTCAGTGATAATATGTCAGCAATGGTCATGTAAGTAGTCTTTATACAAGCAAAGTGGCAAACACTACAAACGATGGCTCTAAAACCTTCCTCCAAAGATTGGGCTATCACACATTGACCCTAGTATCATGCAACAAAGATTTTATTGATTCTATTTTTTTATTCTGCTGGAAAACGTAGAAGAGGATTGTTTTTCTGTAATGTATGGACTCACACACTGTTCTCCTATTTACAGGGAATAAATGGCAGAAAACAAATCATTGTATCTCAAAATCCAAGCATTAAGCACAACTAAAAAGAAGCCTAAAAAGTCTATTTTAGATGTGCATTTTAATGCCAGGGCTTGCTGGCCCTCACTTTTATTTTTGGCTGACATCTCTAGGTAACTCAGGTCAGAGTGCCATTCTGGAGAATGACATTTTCCAGAGGTTGTGGATTTTCCTTGCCTGTCTCAGCCTGACATCCTTCTATGAGCATTCAAGGAAATGCAAGCTGTAGAATCAGGTAGAGGAACAGCGCTGGAAAATGCTGACACTTGCCATGGAATGCCTTTGTTAATAAACTCACTATCATATCATAATGGGAAAATTTCATAAATTGTTCTTTGTGCTGGAAATTCATCTCACAGCTGGAGTAGTGATATTACATTTATCTTTTGTTTTGTTCATTCTCTCTCTTTCTCTTTCTCTCTTTCTCTTCTCTTTCCCTTTCTTCCTTCCTTCCTTCCTTCCTCTTCCTTCCTTCCTTTCTTTCTTCTTTCTTTCTTTCTTTCATTTTTAAAGAGATTAAGTGGAATAAAGTTGTAAATGCGTTTTGTACCTGCCAACCTCCACATGTGTACACTTACTTGTTACCTATTATAGTTATTAATGTATACTCATATGGACTGACAACTTCCACAACATGGGTCAGGTATGGTGTAGTCCATCACTTCAAACACTTTTAAGACTCTATAGAAGAGATTGCTGACATGGGGTCTTGACAAAAATAAAATGACAAATATAAAATTACCAATAGACTTTTAGGCATTTGCCCAACTTCTCTATAACTTACCTCTTGAATATTGTGATGTAGACTTTATCTTCCTAAATTGTGTTACAAAGTTATAGTAGCTATGGGGTGCTGTTTCCAGTGTAATTGAATCAGTTAAAATGCAATGAAGCTGCAGCTAAGGCTGATCTAGAAATCACTTCAAAGCATAAACTGACTTCTAACTCACAGCGGAGCAAGCAGCTGAAAACCCCATTACTTTTACAGAGGTGTGAGCACAGACTCAGAATTGCTTGAGGAGGTGCTCTGCTCCAGAGGTCTTCTTGCTGTACTGAATGGTTTGAAACAATGTAGAGGTTATGCCAAAGATGAAAAGCAACCATTTGGGGGCTCTTGGTCACACTGTTTCATTTCTATTTTTTATTTAGGGAGTGTACTGTGTATTTGTGTGTGTGTGCGCATGAGCGCGTGCTTGTTTTCTGGTATATGCTTTTAGGCCAGAGAAAAATTTTAGGTGTCTTCTTCGTTTTTTCCTATGTAATATTTTTGAATCAGGGTTTCTCATTAAAGCTGGAGTAGGGTAGGTTGGCTCAATAGCCAGTCACTTCCTGAATTC
Source organism: Mastomys natalensis (assembly GCA_021653895.1). Lineage (NCBI taxonomy): Eukaryota > Metazoa > Chordata > Mammalia > Rodentia > Muridae > Mastomys > Mastomys natalensis. The sequence continues at coordinate 552,988 of JAJTUV010001051.1, forward strand.
ACTTGTCTCTGTCTCCAAGCATTGACACACATATCTGGGACCGATTTTCTCATAGGCACCAGTAATCTGATGAACCCAGGTCTCATCTCCCCAACTCATTTCTTTTCTGTCTCCATTTCCCTTTCTACGTTCTGTCTACCCTTTCTTCTTTTCCTTCTTTGTACCCTTTCATTCTTTTTTCATTCATATATCAACTTGTTTGTTTTGCAGAATCGGGAATCAAATTTAGGGCTTTAACATGCAAGTACTCCACCTCTGAGTTACATCCTAGCCTGATAAAACATTTGTCTGTTTGTTTCTATAGGAAGTCCATAATTGGACAAGCACTGTGGACATATAGCTATATGAAAAGACAATGCTTTTCTCATTAAATACATAGTCTACAAAATAAGATAGGCAAACAGCCTACTCAAACATCCAGTGCAAGGTCCAATGGGAGAAATATTCAAGAGTTTGGATGAGGCACAAGGCAATGCTCTTAGTCTGAAGAATTATGAGGGACGATCATGAGTGGAGCAATATTTGAAGTTAGTTTTGATTTCTTGAAACATTGGAGATTGAAACCAGACCTTGCACCTGTCAGGCAAGCCCTCTACTACCAAATTCATTTGTGACAGATCCCCAGACAACTTACATCATGTTGGAGGCACCATTGTGACCTTAAAACCCATCATATAGGCCATAACACTTTCCCAAAGAGGGAAACAAAGACTCAATCCATTAAATACCTATTACATAGTCCCACCATCCAGAAAAGTCCCTAAAGGTAGTAAATAACCATGCTCTTTGGCTTCTGTGATTTCATTTCTTGACTTCACTGTTCTTGTTAGTTAAAGTTTGTCAATCAGAATGTGGGTTTTATGCATAAAAGACAAAGGATTGCGTGGTTTGATTAGTTTTGATAAGTTCCCACGCAGTCATCAACTGGCAGTCCAGACTTTCTATTCAACTTTTGCTCTATGGTGTACTCACTTCTTAACACATCCCAACAATTTGCATTTTCTCCTGAAGAATGAGTAAGAATCATGTATACTAAAGGTAGTCATTGGTATGTGGTGTGTTTGTGTGCCTTTTGTGAATGGAGTAGTATTCCATGTAGAGGAGAAAAGCTCTAAATGCCAGAAAGAGCTAACACAGAGAATCTACCAGAACTTCAGCAAGGCTGGAAAGAAGGATTAGAAAGAGGTATTGGAGAGGAAAGCTAAGCTGTGGGGAGAAGAAAGATTGTAAGGCATCTTATAAGATAAAGTCGATAAGTATGCTCTTTACTCTAAAGAGGTTTTAAAGCCACAGATTGACCAGAGAGATGTAGTCAGTCTTAGTTTGTAGAAAAAAAGTGGCAGCATTGGGGGTAGGGGGAGGTGTGGTGATGGGCAGTTACTAGTTCAGATTGGAACCCAGTTAGGATGTTGTTTCAGAAATCAAGGTAAGGACAGCTTACAAGGCCCATGAAGAAGTTCTGATACACATCAGAGTTAAGCTGTTAATTTTACATATTTACTTGACAAGACTAAGAGACATATACAACGTAGGTGAAACACTAATTTAGAATAAGAGTGTTTCCAGAGGATATGGTAACTTGAATGAATGGATCTAACAAAGAATATTACCCTTATAAAGTTGAACCTACCAGCAGTACTTCATCATTATCCTGACTGAGAACATCCCGAGTTATATTTGGGATGGGGAGATGGGCAATTATTAATCCAGCTTGGAACCCAGTGTTGCAGAAAGAAGTGGTTGGGATTCTATAGTTTCTGTGTCTACTGCCTTTTGTCCTCCAGCCTGCACCTCCAGCTTCTATTTTCAGTTGACTGAAGACGAGAACACCAGGACCTCTTTCACAGATCACTCTGCATAATAAGTAGGCATAACCAAAAAGGGTGTAGAGTTACAGCCCTGTGTCCTATTTCTGAGACCTCCTTGAAGAACAGCAGCAAAGAAGAATCTCAGTGGGCAGAATTTAAGCTGATTGATTCTCCTGATTGTAGGTTTTGATTTAAAGGAGAGATCTTATGTGTGATTATACATGGACTCATGTGTGCTAGCTAATGGTATGGCTGGATATAAAGAGATTGGAAGGAACATGATATGAGAATTGAGAAAGAAATTTGGAGAAGGTAGATAGATCTTTATAGGGGCATAGGCATGGCAATTTTTGTTTTTGTCATGTTTGAGACAGAGCCACATTTTGTTTCTTACCAGAATCTTAGGTGAAATTGCTGACTATCATCTGACTGCGATGCACAATAGAGGAAACAGACCAGCGTCTCAAATGGGTTTGTTCTAGCAAAACAAAACAGAACAAAGTCAACCAAAATTGATGGGTCTGAGAACTCAGAAGAAAGGGATGGTACCACTCATCTTTACTCCCCTTGGCCCACTAGTTAACTCTCTATTTCTTTTCCATGATTCAGTGCCTTATTGGCCTTAGGTACGCAGGGAGCAATGCTTCTACCAGGCAATCCAAAAATGAGCCTATTGAATTGGAAGCTAAGACCGTTTCTCAATTCCTAGGAGTCTCTGAGTTTACAGACAAAGGAAGTGATAATATTGATGAGAGCAATAGTTCCTAACCACCGAGAGGACCTTGGTACATGGTTCTACCACTGAGGTTCCCCGCCAGCCCACAATTTTCCTGGTATATGATATCCACAGAGCAAGCAACTAACTGTTTTATTTCCTCTCTTATATCATTATCATTAAGCAGAAGATTTATTAAATATAGAATTCAAGATATAGGATATTGGGAGAACAGTCACATCCCTTGGGGCATTACTCCCTCTTTTAGGGAAAAGATTAGAGTGATTTTGTTTGTACAGATGGAAGTTTATCTGTACAGCTATGGTTTGTTATGTCTTATTTGCAAATTAGAAAGATTTAAGGGTGTGTGTGTGTGTGTGTGTGTGTGTGCCACCTTGATGAACAGTAGACTTTTGGTATTTAACTTTGAGCATTAACTTGGCTATGTTAAAGATATAAGGCAGTATTTCAGGGGTTATTTATAAGGCTATTTTTGGAAAGGGTAGATTATTTAAATCATGAGACCTAGGGTAGATAACCGGCCCTTATTCAATGTGAATGAGCATTGACAAGTAAGCTGAGGTTCTGGATAGAATAGAATAATAAATGGAAAGCAAGTTCTTGCTACTCTGGGGCTAGGACATTCATTTTCTCTTGCTCTTCAATGTCAGAATTTTTCGAGCTTTCAGAGTGCATGACTTGCACTGGTATCCCCCTAATTATAAAGCTTATTGACTTGAACAGAGTCTCACTGTTGACATCTCTGATGCTTATACATCCAGATACTGTCCCCTACTGTGGGACATCACAGCTTTTGTTCTCCCATAAGCCAGTTCTCTTAACAACTTCCAGCATGTGCTTATGTTTTTAGAAAACAGTGACTAATATGCATGTGACTAAGTTATCATCACAGCATTACAAAGCACGGATTCCATGATGACATGCATCTTCAAATTCTGGTTTTTCTGTTAAAGAGATATGTTGCTTCTCCTTTGTACAATGGGGACTCACATCTTCCCCATTTGGCAGGGTTGTAGAAACTCTGAAACAATGGATTTGTTGGTGCATTTGTGGCTTGTTTTATATTTACTACTTGGAATCTGCTTCCTTTTATAGAGGGACAAAGATTTGGTCCTCACTCTAGGAACTTGCACCCTCCAATTCATATTGTGGGAAAGAGTACCAAATCTACATGATGTGTGAAAAGCTTGCACATAGTGTAACTTGTAATGTGAACAGGACAAGCATTTCTTAAGATCAAATCCAAAGCAATGGCGACTTTCAATATTCTTAATTCATGTTTGGAAAGCAGCATAAGATCATGTTACTTCTGGTTTTAGCAGCAACGTTTTGAAAATAACCCAGATCTCAGCTCATAAAAAAGAAACACTTAAGAATTGTAATTTATGAAAAAAATCACCACAGGGATATCTCACCCTAACAGATAAACTCAGGGGCTGCTGTTTGGGCCATTTCAAAATAATAACACATTGATAAATGATTAAGAACATGCAGAAGTCCATACCTATTACCAACAGAATACATTTGTTAATGTACTGATCCATTATTATATGATGCTTGAGAGCCTCCCTATTGGATGGAGGGCAGCAATCTTCTTGGTATCAGAAAAAGCTTCTCCAACTTTCTTAACAGCTTCCTCATCTGGCAGGAGAGCTCAGTCATTTAAGTAGAAAAAGGGCAGAGAAAATGCTGAGAGGCAGTTTGATCTAACTCAACCTTTTCAAACGACTACACTAATTTTAAACATATGAATTTAACTGTATGTTCGCCCCTCTATAAACAGGGCGAACAAACAGTATATCATTTTTACACTTGAACTGTATTATGATTTTAATGCAGCTCAGGTGAGGTGAGGTCAGAAGATACAATTAAATGGGTCTGGTACCAGCTGGAGATTCGGCTCTCTTTAACCATGCTTGGGTGATTTATCCATCACCAACTCATGTACTGCTCCATAAAAATTGATATCTGTTTAAAAATAGGTATTAAAATACAGTGTACTTTTAAAATTAGGGACTAAAATATTGTGTAGTTGCCAGCAGGTAGTTTATTTAATATTCATGTGCAATATGAAACAGAAAAGAGTCTTGTTCCTGGAGTAAAAATCTATTAGAATAAATTTGTCCTGGTTGCTGATGTACATGGAGCTTCTGTGCTTGGTCAGGTCCTTGGAAGCAAATGCAGAAACAAACTTTTAAATCATTTACTAACCCCTGGCATGGTGGAATGGGGATATATAATTACTTTATTCGTTAAACAGCTCTATCTGCTCCTCAGTGATTTATTTCAATGCCATTCTTTTATGAAAGGCTGTTTAAAAACAAAACAGAGAAGGGGAAGCAGGAATGCCAAATAAATGGGCTTATTAAGGGAAATACAAAATCCTGTTGTTTTGATATGGTCTACCGTTAGCCCAAATAGTAGATGCCAATCTTATGGTTGCATTTGGTTCCTACTTGATATAAATTAAAATTTGCCACATTTAAGGCCAACTTGCAACTCTAAGTAGAGGGTAACCGTTCGTCTACCAACATTCATATCAAAAAGTTAAACAAATGAACATTTAAGAATAATATTTGATTAACTGTTCACTGAAAGAAAAGTAATTCTGCCTGTCTCATCCAGTAATTTATATAGTTTAGTGATCTGCTTGTCAATAATGAACAAATTGCCCTAATATATTACTATAATGCTTCATATTCATTAAGACATCTGCCAACTTTTCAAGAAACCTTTTCCATTTGAGACTTGACTTATAATTGTAGAGTCCCTTGGGGGGAGTTTCAATATTATTCTAATCAATTTTATCCACAATCGCAATATGGATGATGACATAGCAATGTAATTTCCAAAGTTACCTCCTCACATTAGTCATCTGGACAGAGAGGGGACAATGCCGACATCTCCAGAATGTGCTGTAGGAAGGAAGCATTGCGGCATTGGGGCAAAGAGTATTTTTCATCATTCAAATGCATCACAGCATGAATATGTATATGTACAGATATGCTTACATAATTCACAACCACACTTCAAAACTTTACGGTCTATAACATTTCTATGTTATTTTTATGCAATAAGATGATAATGGAGTTTATAACCATAAGAGACAGAAGTTGGAAAGTCTTCCAAGATGATCTTCCTGTACAAAGATAGATGGTAGAGATAACGCCATAGTCAGTACTCTTTTTCCCCTGTGACTATTTTTAAATAATAAGAGGTAAATAGTAGCTCTAGAGAATGCTGGAAAGATGAATATATCTCAGTCTCATTCCAACGGGAACTATTATACAACTAGTTTCTTCTTGCTTGTGTGTGATAGCATCTTTCTGTGCTGCCCAGGCTGGCCTTGAACTTGTGAGCCTCCTGAGTGCTGGAATTAAAGCATATGTCAACTCATTGAGCCAAGTTTCTATCACCAACAAGACAAAGTCTTGGCTCCCATCTTTTTTTTGTTAATTCCATTTTAAACCTTGTACTGATCCAGGTGCTGAAGGGTCCTGCTCCTCACTGTGGGCCTCTACACCTTCTTTGTCATGGTCTTCTGTCTGCTGTTCAATGTCAGGCTTGCTTGCAATCAATTTAGCAGTGAGTATTCAGAGACACTGATAAAGACTCAAGAAGATGTTTGCAATATGTTGGAGGAAAAAGAAAAGCATTTAAATAATCAGACTCATGGGAAACAGGTTGGGCCAGCATCCGAGAAGCCTGGCTTGGATCCACTGTTGGCTTTTATCAGGTTTTCAGTCTCCCAGTTTATTTTCCCTCCTGATAATAAGTAGTAAAAAATGAATCATAATTCTCAGGATTTCTAATTTCCACAATACTTGCTTATTACTTTAACCAATCATATCTTATATTTTAAAAATATCTTGGAATTTGGTTTAAATAATTGAGCTTTGCACCACTAGCTCCTATTAAACAAAAATAAGTACCAATTCATCATTAAAGTAGATAAAGATGTTACTAGTATATATTTATTAAGTAATTTACAATAGCATAAAAATTATATTGTTTATATTACAACAATGTATGCTATGTTAAAACTTTCAGTTCTGTTTAAATTAAATATCAAAATAATAATGACAAAAATCTTAACAAGCTTTAGCTCAGATTGACAGATTAGTTTTATTGGAAAAATAAATTCGGGTAATAGGAAAAGGGATATAAGCAAATATATGGAGGAAATTTTAAGGACAGGAATTGGAAAACATACATTCAGATATAATAAGTTGACACATTTGATGAGAATTCAGAAGTTGGGGAATACAGAAGAGGATTAAGTTACAGAATAGGCTAGACTAAGAATTGGGGAAATCTCATTACAATTAAATGGTTGTCTCTGGGCCAGCAAGATGACTGGACAAGATAAAATACTTGACACACAAGCGTGGTGGCCTGACTTCCATCCTACAAACTCATGTAGAGATGGAGGGAGGGAATGGAGTTTTCCCTTGATTCTCTCAATCAACGCATGCTTGCCTGCCTCCCCATATATACACACACAAACAACAACAAACGGCACCAACAAAAATTGTAATCACAATGCAAATAAAAACAAGTATGGCACCTTCTTCCTACCAGGATCCAGGTAATGGTTTTGAGCTGAGGAAATACATCTCAGAAGGAGCCTCTAAGAAACATGTGACGAAGTGTCTGTCATGGATGGAACAGAAGAGAATCTAGCAGAAATAGTAAGAAAGCTATGGACCTATTTATGTGCTTAAAAACATAATGCCCAGAACAAAATGGTGTAATTTGTAAATGGAAAGACCTTAAAATTGTTTTTGCATTGGTTTTCATGTTTTTACAAAGCTATTGACTTCAGTCAGAAATCTCTAACTCACTGTCTCTCTTTGCTCTCTTGCACACACATGGACACACTTTCTCTCCCACAAGGAAAGTTTGACAAAACATTTATCCTTGCTATTTATAATATTTGACATCTCCTTAGTTTATTTTTTTAAATTGTAGGAACTGCTGGTAGAAATACCATTTTATTTATTTGAAGATTTTCTGACCTGCTGTTACCTGCTACTGATAACACAGAGAATTGGTGCAGTGTATTTACTCTTTGGAAGGTGATAATCAAGCCAAGAGACTCTGTCAGGTTTCTAAATTCTGGATACTAGAGATCAGGCTTTTGAACTTCAATCACACCACACAATAGGTAAGGTTTTCTGTAGGAGAAGGGATCAATAGGAACAGAACTGAGAGGGGTTTGGAAGGAATACTAAGAAACAAAATTCATTGACTATGAAAACTTAAAATCAGCCAAGGCCTTGACCCTGTACAGTTGAGTGAATGCATTTGGCATAGGATTCAAAGAATCTGTCTTGGGAGAGGAATTCAGGTCACACTGAGTTTAGGAGGCAGAAAGATATTTGAATTGCCCAATGAGTAGCTACAAAAAACCATACAGATTATCTCCTGGGGAAATATTACATTGTGCCCCTTGTAGTAAACATGTGAAATAAAGAGCCAATTCTAAACATCAGTAATGAAGTGTTTAGAAATAATTCTAAACGGAGTAAAATCAAGGATCAAGTTTTATACATGAGACACGTTTGTTCAAATGTTGACTGTGTGTACTTGACATTAAACTGTTTTTATTGCTAAAAATTCAACAAAATTGATTTTAAAGAATTTTATAGTTATTAATCTCATGTCTGAGCCACCATGTCTCAGTGGTTGTTTTCACAGACTTACATGTTTCCTGCAGTAACCCATGTGCCCATTAGTCTGTATCTGTGTGGTGCATTCATTGTCTTTTCTTTAGCCATCTACCCATATTCTCCTTTGTTTTTTCCCTTACAAGTATCCTTTAAGAAGGCAGGTTGTCTCCTACCAGATTACCTCCAGAAAGGAACAGCTTCTGACAGGGAAGTGAGCAGCTGCGTGGCGGCTTACAGCAATGCTGTTATTTTGCACTGATGTAGCATTTTAATATAAATGGCTGAAATACAATCTGAAAATAGTCATTCATCTCCAACAAGCTCCACAAAGCTGGTTAGCATTTAAGCTGCTCTATTTATGGGCTGCTTCGTTTTAGGTGTTTTCCTTCCTGTAATGATAATAGGGGTGATTTCCATACTGTCATTTGTTGGAGAAGAAATGATATCCAAGCTGAGGCTCAAGTATTCTGGCAGTGGAGAAAACTCTGCAGTTCAGGATCACTATGGCTTATGCCTTTGGGGTATTTCTTGTTGTTCCCAGAGAACTGTTTTATTTATTTATTTATTTATTTATTTATTTATTTATTTATTTATTTTTTTAAGATTTACTTTAATTTTATGTGTGTAGGTGTTTTGTCTGCATCGTATCAGTGCATCATGTGTCTGTAGTGCTCCTTGAGGTCAGAAGAGGGCATCAGATTGCCTCTGGAATTGGAGATACAGATGGTTTTGAGCCACCCATGTGGGTGCAGGGAATCAAACCAGGTCCGTTGGAAGGGCAGCTAAGCCATTATTGCAGCCCCCCAGCTTAATTTTTTTTTTAATGTGTGGAAAATAATCAAGAGAAGTGACTGGTTATCATGCAGTCAGAATTTAAATTGAAGTAGAATCGTACATCTTTTCTGTCCTGGATTCATTTTGGATACAGAGATTCTTGTTATTCTGAACTCTATGGTTTTGAATCTATGAAAGGGATATAATGGTCCTTAACATTACCTTCTAAATAACAAGGGAGATTTCCTAAGCATCCTGCTCCTTACCTAAATTTTCACCTTTACTCATTCTTGCTTACTCACCGTCATTATGAATTGTCAGTTCATGCATGTTCCTCTGACCAGTGACTGAACCATACAACTTATGTTTGCTACACCCAGCACATCTAGCCAAACAGTCAAATTAAGTAGTTGGATAGGTTATGAGCAGTCTCATGTCATGAAGTAGAGTAGGGAAAAGGAAGAAAGAAAGGCAAGACAAACAACTGACAATTTAGCAAACCTGGATATGGTCACAAGGTTATATCATATAACTTTTGTGACTGTGTAGAAAAAGGACAAATGATATTTTAATTATCCACATGCCTCAAGAGTTAATTCATTGTTGACTACATGAGACACTGTGAAGAATGAGGTAATGGAGTAAGTTTTCTAACGAGACTTTAAGAGATAGATAGAATGATATCAGTACTACTTCAAGGTTATTAAAGGTTATTAAAACACAAGTTTTATGTCTTAGCTTTTCATACTGCATCAAAATGACATATCTTAAAGAAAGTAAATAAAATAGCTTTGCCAAAATGGGTTTTGTGTCAAAATGGACACAATGTAAAGAAACATATTATAATTGAGTACAATCCCTCACATCACAGGACACACTTGTTGCATGTGTGTCTGTCTGTCTGTCTGTGTGTCTGTGTGTGTGTGCATAATGAATATATAGAAGTCAATGAACATCTGGTGAAGGTTGGTTCTTTTCTGTCGCCACAAGAAATCCAGGAATTTAACTCAGATTTCCTTAAGGAGAATGAGTGATGTTTCCCTTGGGGGATCAGTTAGGTACAGACCAAGATGCTGTGCTGTGTCTTGCAATGTGTAGGCTAGTTCTCACGCCTTATAGGCATCAATAAATGAGCAAACTTATAATTAGATCAAACAGGTTTAATGAAATAAGATTAGTTGACGTGGGCTAGAGAGATGGCTCAGCGTTTAAGATCACTGACTGCTCTTCCAGAGGTCTTGAGTTTAATTCCCAGCAACTACATGGTGGCTCACAACCATCTATAATGGAATCTGATGCCCTCTTTACCAGAAGACACTGTGTGTGAAGACAGAAACAGTGTACTCATATAAAATAAATAATAAAAATGAATGAATGAATAAATCTTTTAAAAAGAAAAGAAACTGGATTGTAAAAAAAATTGGCTGATACTATTGAGACAGTGTAAGAATAAAACCAGACAAAAGGGCAACAGAGAGTTCTGTCCTAAAATATTCCTGTGTAGGTTTTCAAATACAATAAATGTCCTATGTGTCTCAGTAAGTCTTCTTCTGAAATTCTACCTCCTGACTGAATCTGACCCAATGAGCCCAATTCTAGAAATTTATCTTGTGGAAATAATCTAAGAAAAGACATGGTCATAAGTATGTTCTTTGCAGTGCTATTTATAACCTAAAATGTATCCCTATAATAAGATAAGTGATTTATCTTGCAGCATCCCAGAGAAAAACGTAGATTCTGCAATCAGAGCTGAAATGCAGGAGTGAGGTTGAGGCAGGAAACATAAATTCACAGCCTTAATTTTGCCCTAAGATTAAATATATTTATCTCTAAATGAAATTTAATCTGCTCTGATTTCTTACCTGTCTGGCCTTGTCTAGCAGAAATTCCAACTGCAGTTATTATTGGACGTTCCCAAGCTTGTTCCCTCCTATGTGGTTATAAAAGACTCCTGAACTAATTCAGGGCTAGATACCTGGGATGGGACTTGGTTGTGAGTGTAAAGGAGCCTCTGTCTTCAGTGTTTCTTCTTGAATGTGTGATGTTGTTCCTGAGCCTGGTACTCACAACACAGCTGCCCTTAGAGGTGCCCTCCCTCAATTCAACTTATTCTCCCAAGTATAGGACGGTACTGCCTGGAATCATAGATGGAGCCATCCCTCAAGGCTTTGAGGTGATCCAACTGCCTTCTGGTCAGATCCTGTTCTGCTTTCTTCCTCTTGTCCAAATCCCTTCTGTGACTCTCTTATCTCCACCCCTTGATCCCTGTAGGACCTGGAAGGACAAAAACTCTATAAAAACACTTTCAGGGTTATGCAGTAAAAAGAAAAAAAAAACAATTATCAGCCTGATATGACTTTTAAAAAGGTAATCGAAATATTTAAAGATGTGGGAAAAAGACTTAAACCCATTAGCTAGAAAAATTAGAGAGCATACCAGATACCCAGTGAAGGCAGCAATTTTAGAAAGAAGGAGAGAGACACAGGCTGATAAAGGGCGTGAAATTTGATTATGAAGAGAATACCTCAGTGGCGAATCTCCAAGTGTATAATTTTGGAAGGATAATAAAAGATGAACTAAGATCACAGACATAAAAGAACGAAGATTGTTGGATAAGTTTGCTTTAGAATCAGGCGGCAAAAGGGAGTTAAGAAATGGTACTAATCAAGATAGCCAATACCGTTAAAGGAAGAATTTATAAAATGAGAACTGTACATAAAACTGTGAGCAAAAAAAGGAGGGTTTCCTTGGACAAAGAGAGTTGGAAGACAAAAAAGAGGTAGGAAAACTGAATAAAAGAAAGGATACTAAGAACATAGATAGGTTCAACTTTTCAAGGAGAAAGGACAATTCTTTGAGACTAAGAAGTGTGTAATTGTTTTCACTAAACACCTAAGTGGAAGCAACTTTCCTCAAATCACTTTGAATCTTCGGAGTACAGAGAGAAGCTCTTATTTTAAGGAAGCTAGAGTTATAGTAAGTTGCAGAATTTTCCTCCAAATTATAAATTCTATATAGTTCACTATAGTAAACTAATAATGAAACAAGCTTAGATTTGTGTTAATTTTTTGATATGCAAATTCACGTCTACATCTAATGTCCTTGTAAATGCCAGGACACAGGAACATAAAATCATTCTTTTAAAAAAGTGAGTTATGATCCTACCCAGAAGGGCAGCCCATGTATCAACTAGATTGACACAGTTGTTTTTATTTCTAATAAGGGCCTTCATTTACTTAAAATGTTGCTCCCTAGACATTTTATAGCTCTTTTAAGCATGTAAGATTATTGCTATAAAAAGAAAAGGGAATTGTATTAGATCAAAAGCCAGTGGAAGCGTCAGGTAGAAACTTGATAGTGATACATAGAGTCTTACTCTTGAAAATGTAATAAGATTTGACTCCATCATAATAACCCCAAGAGGCAGATCAATATGATGGAGTTAAGCTCTGTTCCACAAATCTTTATGTGTACACCAATTAGGATACAGAAGAGCTATGTCCATAATACTGAAGAGACAGCTTTGACACTCCTGACTGAGTTCCCAACAGAGTCCAGCTTGTGGCTGCAGGAACAGAGGAATATGTACTGTGTAGAGCAAGCAATGATTGATCTACTGATAAAGCTAACTCAGACATGGGGCTCTTGGATTTTGAAGGCAAAGTTATTTTTAACTAATAACAACAAGATAGAAAACGTAAATAATAAGAATAAGCTAAACTCTATGTGATATTTAGTTTTCAAGCTTGGTAGCTGGCAGAATGCAGGATGACAGAAAGTTTGTTCCCAGATGTATTATCTTTTTCCTACTTCTCATTTGCCAGTTGTCCAAGTACTTAAGCTTTTTAAGTCTAGTATTGACTATGCACAAAATTCTGCTTAAGAAGCATAAATGCAAAGATGAGAGATTGTGCCGTGACTTTTCTATGCTTGGTGAAATAGTCGATTACTTAAAAATTCAGTAGAAGGCACTGTCTAACATTATTATCAATTTTCAAACACTATTTTACTGAAAAATGAGAGAGGAATTGTTTATACTCTCTATCATTTATAATGTAGTAAGATGTATTATATTAAAATAAAAATTTCAGTGTTTTATATGTTATTATAGGAATCACAATACCTGCCTGATGAAAATTAGATACACAATAAATGTTTGATTAAATAAAAATGTGAGACTATAAGCATCTTAGAAAGTCAGTAGAATATTGATATAGTGGGAAATTGATTGATTGCTTCTGTCAGAGATGCAGATGTGATGAGTGACAACAGTCAAGTTCCCCACAAATCTAGCTGTTAGAATTTGACCATTGAAGGCCTTCAACAAATTTATACACTATTGCACAATGAATTGGAATTCAACAGTGAATGTTTCCTTACTTTAGTAGCTAATAAATTTATCAAGGGATACGAAGGATGTTTTAAGGATGTTTTTTAACATGCCAAAAACAGTTTGAGGAGTTGGGCATTGCCAGAGGCATCTAAAGATTCAACCTTCCAACATCAGAGAGCTTAGCATCATGCTGCAGAGGGGTTAAAATATGACAAAGGGAATGGATATACATACCCCTTAGTCACGTTTTTTTTTCTTATATTGTTAGAATTAAAACTGTTTTTCTTGAACTTTAATTTCAATTTAAAGTAGTTTTTGTTGTCATTTTTGATTCACAAATGGAGAGGAGGCAAATTACAATACACAAAGAGCTTAAGATGAAAAGAATGGAAATGTTGTAATGAAAAAACTAGAGTGAGAGACGGGTCAGGTCCTGGAAGGGTCCAAGTGTCATCTAAGGTGTTTGCACAATCAGAGACAGGGCTTGTGAACAATAGAATGTCTGATGAAAATAGGAAGATTAGCTTTTAATTTTTGGCAGGAAGACTGGAAAAATAGACACCCTAGATCAATCATGTAATACCTCTTTGGAGCTCTAAACGAACACATGTTCCAATGGATTATTGACTCTTTGGTACACACCCATACAAGTGACGTGAATAATGGGCCACTGGGTTCATATAATGGTCATGTGCTTCCTAATGGGAAAGTCTGTATTTGACATCATTCTAGAAAGACACCTTAAGAGTTTTACAGTTCATGTGCTGACTGTGTCTTCCATGAAGAATGCCTTGGGAAATTTCTAGTGTATTTATGATCATTGCTATAAAAATAAAGAAGCAAATTTATAATTTATCAGTCAGCCATTGTTTTCTACCATAAGTAGGACTAATGGACACTGGGATAAGGTAGCAAACTCTGTGCTAAGAGGAAGGATAGCAGATCTTCAGGATGAGTTCATCTCCATGCTGCTACCAGATACAATTCTATTAATATATCAGTTCAACGAGTTGCTGTGAAATAGGGGAAGCTCTTTCTTTCTTTCTTTCTTTCTTTCTTTCTTTCTTTCTTTCTTTCTTTCTTTCTTTCTTTCTTTCTTTCTTTCTTCTTTCTTCCTTCCTTCCTTCCTTCTTCCTTCCTTCCTTCCTTCCTTCCTTCCTTTCTTTCTTTCTTTTAGAAAAATATTTCTAGTTATATTTCCATTTTGTGTGTTTGCAGTTTGCGTCCTCAGTAGATGAAGAGCTTCTAGATAAAGTGTGTGGTGTCATCTATGTCCCTGTATATTATCTAGATTGCCCTTAAACAGTTCCTATAAAATTCTACATGGAGTGCCATGGGAAAACTCATGATATTTGCCATCATATTCTTCCCTTAGAAATCCTTTGTTTACATCATTATCTTCTATTTTATACAGATTCCAGTAAAGAATAAGGAAGAAACTCACCTTTGCTGCATGCTTTTCACAGAGAGATGCTACTTCATTCTGTTTTATGGCCACTACAATGGATGCAATGAGAGATCACGTACATTTTTCAGGAGATCACAGTTACTAAAAATGGCATGGAATGATTTGAATACAGTCTGATTTTAGAGCCCATAGGCCAGCAATTTTCAGTGAGGGGCCAGAGAGTAAATATTTTAGGCTTTGCAGCCCATACGGTCTCTGTCACAATCACTCAACTGTGGCGTTTATCGAAAAACACCATAGACAGTATGTAAATGAACGAGCATGGCTGTGTTCCAATAAAACTTTATTTATGGACACTACAATTTGAATTTCATATAGTTTTCATGTGTCACAAATAGTATTCTTCTCTTGAGTTTTTATTTTATCCCCTTAAACATTTTTAAAAAAATGTTAGATCCCTCTTAGATTTGGCCTATACATTTAGGAAAAACGGGTTCTGATTTTGGCCCACAGGTTATTACCTTGATTGCTTGCTGATCTCTGTATGTACCATATTTTGCTAGAAAAGGAATATAAACTCACCTAAAATGCACTTGGACTTTATCATGTATGCAGAAAATTGGGCCATTTTGCTTTTCTGCTGGATTGAGTGAGGAAAAACTCAAGGAACTATTCAAAGAAGATTTAAAATACATCTAAAATTACTTACTGTTTTATTCTGCCCTAAGTACTCCAAAGGCTGCCCAAGATGCTAGATGGAGTCACAGAACCAGAAAGTTCAGAACAGGAAGGCACATCCATGTAGTGGTTTGAATGAGAATGCCTCCCATAGGCTAGTGTGGGACACTAAAATACTTTATCTGCAGATGGTGGAACTTTTTGAGAAGGATTAGGAGTTGTGGCCTTGTTGGAGGTAGTGTGCCACTAATGACATGAGCTTTGAGGTTTCAGAAGCCCATGGCATTCTCAGTTAGCCTTCTCTCTCTTGCTTGTGCATTACATGAGATGTAAGCTTTCAGCTACTGCTCCAGCACCGTGTCTGCCTTGCCTGCTGCCATATCCTCCACCACAAAGGTCACAGATTCACCCTCTGCAATTTTAACAAAGTCCTCAAAAATGTTTTCCTTAGCTTAAGAGCTAAGTGAAGTTAGATTGGGAGGCTCCAGAGAAGCAAGAGGAGAGATTAGAACATACTTAAATCATAACATTCAATGGTAGTTGGGAGAACAAGTAGGTGTCATTTGGATCCACCCATCCACTGGAACTGGACCCTGGTTGAGAAGTGGGAGATGAAGCTATGGGGCCATAGGCAATATGGAATATAGTAGCCTCAATGAAAAATACAACTTTATCAGCAGTTTGGGAGATACCTTAGTTACAGTTTCCCAGGAATGTATGATCACATACACAAAGGCCACATTCTAAACACAAGGCACTCTATGTGCAGGCTGTCCTGTAAAATGACTGACAAAAAATTTACAAATTCATATTACTGAACTCTAGGAAAGTTCAGGTTAAGGCTGACTCAGTAGAAGAAGCAGATGAGGGGTGAAGCTGAGTTGCACTCATGAAGTTGTGGTAGCCATGTCAAAAGAAAAGCCCAACATAAACCAGAGATGCATGGAGCTCTCCTTAAATACATCCATGGGACAGAAAGCATCAATAGAGCTTAGAGC
Organism: Mastomys natalensis; assembly: GCA_021653895.1. NCBI lineage: Eukaryota > Metazoa > Chordata > Mammalia > Rodentia > Muridae > Mastomys > Mastomys natalensis. The sequence goes on from JAJTUV010001051.1 coordinate 569,395, forward strand.
TGTCCCTTGCAGTACAGGGATGTTGGTGACAGGCTGACTGTTCTTGCCTAGAGATCCAGTCAGTGAGTAATGGTTGCCCATAGCAGCCAGAAGAGTCTCTATTGATATGGCCAGTTTTAAGTGATTTCAATTAAATTCTTACAGCTAGCCAGTGGACACTAAAGAGTAGCTTTTAATTCTAGAAGAGGGTGTACGGCACATTATGTACTGTGAGCTTGGGTTAAAAAATTACTTCTTCAGTGTTTCCTCATACAACCTTTCTTCTCCTAGCACTTAATATGAAACATTTTCTCTTTTCTTGATGAACATCTTGGTAATGTTCTAGTTTGCTTCCTTGTTGCTGTGATAAAGCATTTTCCAAAAGTAACTTAGGGAGGAAAAGTTTTATTTCAACTTCCAGGATATAGTCTGTTGCTAAGGGAAGTCAGACCAGGGACCCAAGAATAATGGGAACTTGAAGCAGAGGCTATAAGACATGCTCCCAGGGTCAAGTTCAACTACCTCTCTTATACAGTCTACATCTATTAGCCTAGAGATTGTAGCACCCATGGTGGACCTGTTCCTTAAAGAAAATCTTACTTCTGTATGCCTTGAGTATTGAATTCTCTAGTTGAGAAAGAATTGGGTGGGTGTGATAAGTTTTAATTATAAAATAATCATCTGTCTTAATTTGCTTTTTTCTACATTTTATAATAAAATGCATATTTTAAGAAAAATAAAACAGGGGCAATAGAATATGGCTTACTGTTAGAGTTCTTACTTAGCATGCACCACTATCACCACTCTCATTGCCCTTGAAAAAGAAAATAATGGAAATACAGTAACTATTTTGCCTGAAATATGAGTCAAATAAATTTTCAGTAAAGACAGGCAGAAATGAATATCATTATGATCATTCTATAATGTCTTAAATAATTCTTACGGAAGAATAAGATTATTTTTCCCTACCACCAGGATGGTGTGTGTGTGTGTGTGTGTGTGTGTGTGTGTGTGTGTGTGTGTGTATATATATATATATATATATATATATATATATATATATATAAAATTTCACAGAGATGTGCCATCGAGATCAACCAAATATAACAACTCCCTTTCACAACCATGTTGAAGCAACTTGCTTCCTGCCATTTCTCTCTCTTGTGATATTCTGAAGTGAAAATGAAATACAGATACTATCAAGCTGTGGCTATGACAGATGAAAAAAAAAAAAGACACTTCTGTTTTACTGAAGTGCATTTGTTTTCCTCCTCCATTCTGCAGGAAGCATCACACACCCAGAGTCCCTGAGAGATGGATTTTACTGGGAGGAGGAATGCTAACTTTGCTCAAAGATGTGTAAATGCCACGTGCGCAGATGGTTCCTTTTGCCTATTCATAGGAGAGGCTCAGAAACACACATGCATCTTCTGTGGTCAGTCATAACAGATTTGTTCTAAATAAGCCACACTGTTTTGCAAGATGGCAGGGAACTGTCAGGCTGTATTTTAAGCACAAATGTTTCTGCCAGACAGACACAGCATATACCATGTGCTTCAGCAACACACACACATTGATCTGAGGACAGAATACGGACCATGTGTTGTCATTTGTGGCTCAGACCAACAAGCCTGCATTGCTGTTCTCACCTAGACCTCAAGGACTTCATGATAATCATCAAATCTTTAGAGCCTAAAGGAAGCCGACAGACAGACAGATAGAAGGACAAATAGTTTTCTTTTACATAGTAATATTCCTTTGCTAGGCTTGATTCTGTATATTGCCCCTGAGGGCTGATATTTTTGGGGAGCTACCTAATAGTAACCTAACATTTTAAAACTGTATTTTAAAAATAGCACAATTTAAAAACAACTGTTTATACTTGATGTGTTATATGCTACCAGGTTAACTAGGCTTTCTGGCTTACCATGTAAGGCTGATATTCTCAGAAAGAGAACCTTAATTAGTAGAGATTTACACTAGAAAACAAAAGTAGCAATTCATGTAAACACTACATTTCAGATGTTAAAGGTAACGTGGGATAACAAAACAAAACCATTTATGTTCTAAACTGATTGAACAAAGATCTGGAGGTTACTGTTTCAAGTTTGTGGAATGGTGAACCCTGTGTGTCCTCTTTAGCATCCTGAAGTAGGTGGATAAGGCCACATTTCATTGCCAGGAGACAATGTGCTCTCAAGAATGAGCAGAGGTGAATATTGATCAGAGAAGAAGGAAAAACACATTGCCCAAGAAAGCTAATTCATTACTAAACAAGTGCATTGCATCACCACACAGGGCTAGCAGGAGCTGGCCAAGGCATATATGTTTTAAACTTGATTGTGAGTTCGAAAAGATAAGAAGGTACAGGAGAGAAGTAAATGAAGTCAGAAAGAAAATGCACACAGCACACTTCCTTTATGAACTCTCCCAGAACTAGCTTGAAAATTTACTTTTGAGCTTGTGAAAAGTCAAACAAGCGAAATAAGATCCCTTGCAGTTTTCGTAGTATTTCCAAGTGAAAATAAGACTGACTTCTTAGGTTAATCCCAGCTATTTCAAAGAAATTCTCTCCTGCCCTTATATGAGGTTTGATAAGTGACATCTAACACACTTCTAGTTAAAGGAAATCCTAATGGGTTTTTTAAAAAAATGAACCTTTCACATCTTATGCAGATGAAACCCCAAACCTCAATTCAGCAGAAGTATTTTTGTTCAAAATTTTTGAAAAGATGGGCCATTAAAGACAATGCTGAAGGTCTACAGAGATGGATGACATACAAGTTTCAGACAATTCTCATAAATATTTTTATGAACAACTTTAGTTTATTTTCTGACAGAAGCTGAAAGTGTGGATATTTTATGTGAAATTATTAAGACAGATTTTTATGCATTGGATATCAGGTAAATTTGAGGATAATGTCCAAGGCCTTTTATGAATTCCCATGCAATCAAATAAAATATATACATGTATAGAATGCCACTCAATAAATGGTCAAAATTTTCAGTAGCAAATAACATTCCAAGGACAAATGGACACTTGGGACCTTAGTAATGAAAACAACTTTAATATGTTTTGACTATTTCAAAGAAAATATGTGATATGAACCAAGAAACCATTTTTACTATGCCACTGAAATCAACATTGTAGGATGAAAAACCAGAGATGGAAATTTAGAAATATTGAGTATACAGGGCAGAAATTAAAATATGACATCTTAATAAACTACTTTAAAACCAATCAAGAAATCCAACTATATATTTGTAGCCTGTAATGCTAATATCAAACCAGGCCTGAGGCATTTCCTGGGGGATTAATGACCAGAGGGAATTAATGGCCCTTAGCTTCACCTCAGGCCATCTACTTTCCCAGTCAGTCATTAATCCTAAGCAATGTCCCAAGCCTCGATCATTACAGAGTAATTGAGATGTCACGAAAAGGGTTAAAGAAGTTTTGACTATTTTACTACATGAATACCAGCAGTGAAATGCATTTAGAATCCCTGTTTAAAAGACTGTAATTGCCTCAGATTCTTTATATCATCATAACTCTTCAAAATTGATTGGTTTTAGGTTTATGGAAAAATATGCAAATTCACAGAGGATATGACACACATTTTTTTTTTCATTGTAGGAGTAAAAGTAGTTCACACAGAATCCATTTCATTGAGTTTGATTATGGAACAAAATATAATTATTTTAGATACATGATCAGACTTTTCTGAAGATGTGTATGCGAGGCAAGCAGCCCTTGGTGCACGTGATTGTTTACCAGTTCAAGTGCGTCGAGTCAGACAAAGGCTGCTTGGAGGATGGGTGGCACATCTAGAAAATTGAGCTATCACTAACCACTTACTCAAAGTCAACAAAATGAAAGGAAATTCCTTAAGTTAGAGTAGCACACAGTTAGTGTACTGAAGTGGGGAAAAGACCATCTCCTTCTATCTCAATATTTTGGAACTTAGCTTTCCAAGTAAGACCTCTAGTCAGTTTGCCAAGATAACTCATTCACATAAGAATCTCCTAAGGTCTGACACTGGAGAATGAGTCAAAAGAGGAAGATTGAGAATCAATAGGCCAAATAAGAAGTATCAGAAAAAACTCCACTAGAGAAGTTCCTTTTGAACGAAATACAGTTGCCCATGTTGGAAAGGGACAAATTGCAGTGTACAGTTTTAATCCTAGCACTTGGAAGGCAGAGGAAGGTGCATTTCTGAACTGAAGACCGGCCTTGTCTACATAGTGAGTTCCAGGATAGCTAAGGCTACATAATAAGTCACTATCTCACAGGTAAGTGGGGGTGGGAGAGGAAGTAGGGAGAAAAGAAGGAAGGAAGGAGACAGAAAGATATATATATAGAGAGAGAAAAAAATAGAAGGGTCAAATCCACTAAAGATAGATTTTGGCTATAATCTTGACAGTAGCTCCTGGAATCCTGACAGCTAGAGGATCCTTTTAAGATCTGATCCTTGGTAATTATATTTTGCACAGCAAGTTGTGTCTACAGCTCACTTCTTTTTCAACTTTTTCATCTCTTCTCAGAATCTTACTGTTACCATTTTATGAAGAGTGGGACTGGCCAATGTAAGATGTCTGAGGATAGTAAAGATGGGGATGTGTATATGCAAACATGGGATCACTGAGAGACTACTGACAGAATTGTAGTATTGCTCTAAATGAGTCACCTTCTGTGGGACTTTAACCAATGCAGTAGTCAGCCACTCACTGTTAATGGAGAAAGATTTGTTTCAATAGCACCATTTAGAAACATCTTAGACTTTTAAGTGTGCATAGTTAGACCTGAGTTGGATTTTTATTGTCTTAAACTGCTAACTTGGGCTGAATAAAGGAAAAAAGAATGCAGTGCATTCATGGTCAAAGAAATGACAACAGTAATGTCTAGCCTGTTCCCCTAGGCTTTATTATTAAGAGGATCATGGGTTTGTTTTGGTATCTCCACTCAACATGTAGCAATCCAACAATATCAGAGACATCTAAGTCATAACTGAAAGACAAGACTGAGCAAGAGGCAAAGAACAATCTGGGTCATGTGATTTTTCTAAACTCCAACTTGAGTAGAAAAGCTAAAGGAATTATCACCTCAAAAAAAGAGGTCCCCTAAAAGTTGGATTCATCAGGCGTCTGCTTGTTCAGTGGACTCTAAAGAAAGGAGGGCAAGAAGGAAGTTTATTTTTGGGAGACATTGGGTTAGAGATAAAAAGAATACAGAAATGTCCCTTTACCTAGGGTCTCTTGGAGGCAGAAATGTTTCAGATGTCTTGGCAGATTCTGGGCTACAGGAGACTTCCTAAGATTGTGAGTGAATATCCACTGGCACGGACATCCAGGAGAGTGGAGCTGACAGAGAGGTGGAAGAGGACTTTTAGAATGTGTACACTGGACTTTGAACAAATGAAAAGAAAAAGAAAAAAGATGAACTCTCCCCAGAGTACTTAGCTGGTATGAATGGGAAACTCGACAGTATTTGATGCTATGTTAGAGTAAATTAATCTAAAAGACAGGTTTCTCAGGTAATGGAACCAGAGGACTTCCCTCTCCCTGTCCATGGATTTCAGCAAGGCATCTATTCTTACAAAGAGAACAGATTCTGGTATCAGAACACAAGGCGACTTACAAAAAGATGTTTGCCTGGTATCATTTGTCTAGAAGATTATGTTAAGGACTTCTAATCCTTAGCAGATTTACTAGTCTGCAGATGATCCAAACCAAAACAAATGAAATTACCAAAGCCATTTGATCTCTAAGTTGCCCAGGCTAAACCATGAGAATCAGTTTTGGAATATTTTCCTTCTGTCCTTCATCATGTCCAATATACAGACACATCTTGTTATTCTACAATGTACAATATAGCATATTTCCCCTGTAATTTCTTCTATTGTTACTCTCTTGGTACAAAACACTGGTGGGTGTTTTTCCCTTGAAGTTTAGCTGTTTTACTTGCTTTTACTTCTGCTTCCTTCCTGTTTATTTCCAGGCAGATGTCAGTGAAACTGTGAAAAATTAATAAATTGAAGTATGTTTCAATATTATGCAGTGAATAAATGATGGATATCTTAATTACTTTTCTATTGATAGGATAATATACTATGACTAAGGCAACTTATTAAAAAAAGCATTTAATTTGAGCTTACAGTTACAGAGGGTTAGGGAACATGGCCATCATGGGTGGGAGTCTGGCATCAGACAGGTGTGGTACTAGAGTAGTAGCTTAGAGCTTAAATCTTCATCAACAAGTATGAGGCAGAGAGAGGGAATGGAGTGGAGTTTTGAAACATCAAATTCCATCCCCAGTGACACATCTCCTCCAATAAGACCACATCTAATTCTTCCCCAACAGATCCAATGGGAATGGCCTGTGATGACCACTCTCATTAAACCACCACATTATGCTACCTGCTCATGACAATATCATAATTCAAAAATGTTTTTAGTCCAGCTTCAAAAGTTCCCATTGCCTTTCACAGTCTCAATACTGTTTAAAAGCCTAAAGTATCATCTGAGAACGAAGACAATCTCTTAACTGTAAACCTCAGTAAAGCCAAGACCAAAAAGCAAGTTGCATACTTCCAACATACAGTGGCACAGAATATACATTACCATTCTAAAAGGAAGCAATGAGACCATAGGGATGAAACATTGGATTAACAAAGACTGAAACCCAGCTGGACGATTCCGTATCCTGGAGTTCCATGGCTGATGTCAAAATCATAGATGGCTCCACCCTTTCAGCGTTACTGACTGCAACACACTTCTCTCTACTAGGCTAGTTCACTCACTGCCTAAATGCAGCTCCTTCTGGCAGAAATCCAACAGCTCGGGCCCCTTCAACATTTTGGGGTCTTCAAAGCAATCCAGGAGGCTTCATTACAGCTTCATGCCTTTGCTTTTTAGAAGCAAAATCTCCTTCAGTCTTTTCCTTTCACAAAAATTGCAGGATTAGCTGGGTGGCGTCTTGCCCTGAGGGTACCACCCCATTTATTCCGTTTCACATCAAGCCTTTCTTTATGATTTTTTCAACACAAGCCTTACTTTGACCTTAAATTTCCTGGTGCACTTATTCTCCTCAAGCTTTACATTTCATATTTCTTTTTGTCCCGTTTGCTCTTTTTTATTGTAGATCTGCATAAAAATGATTATGGATAACCACACAACAGGGTAATAGGCCTCCTGAAATATCCCATTTCAATGAAATTAATCCATTATCTTATAGTTTCTCGGATAAGGCATAAAGCAGCCACATTCTTTGTCAAAATATCACAAGAATGATCTCTAGTAAGTTAAGATTGTTTCCCTCTGAAACCTCTTGGTCCAGGCCTTTACAGCCCTCGTGTCTCTCATCTCTTCTATCTTCCAAGCTTGTACTAGGTTGGCTTACTTAGTCCTACTTACAGAGTTCAAATACTTTCCTAGTCCAGCATTCCAAAGTCCACATTCCTCCAGAGACCTAATGGTTAGGCCTGTCATAGCAGTACCCCATTCTTCTGTCTTAGGTACTTTCTATTGTTGTGGAGGTGGAGATGAAAGATATTTATTCAGACCAATAGAATCCAGAGCCTGCTCCAGAGGTTAAATCTCAGTTTTATGCTGTCAATCATATGCACCCATGAAGCTTTTTCCTTTCCTTTTCCTTTCCCTTTCCCTTTCCCTTTCCCTTCTCCCTCCCCCACCTCCCCTCCCTTCCCCTCCCCTCCGGTACCTTCCCCTCTGCTCTTCTCTGCTCTTTTCTTGTGTTTTCTTTTTTTCTGAATAGTAGATCCTGACAACCAAAACAAAACTAGCTCCTGTTTTGGGTCCCTTTTTTCAGCAGTGTAAACTTATGAAGTTATTTACTACACATAACTGTGTACACACATAAACCACACACCACCACACACACACACACACACACACACACACACACACATACACACACACACACACCAGAGTTCTACAGAATGTGTTCAAAACATTTTAAAATTTTCTTATATTTATTAAATATATTTCAAAATTAATTTTCTTATTTTTGAGACTCTTACAATATAGTATATTCAGGTATTTGGAAATCCATATCAAAATAGCTTTGGTTTGTATTAAAGGGTTTTAGACAGTTGAATGTACCTGCCATATTGTCTAACTGAAGGTCAAGGAGGTGGGTATTTTATTTGTAGATCTCTAAAGAATATTAAAGGCTACAGATTTCCCATGTTGATTATTTCAAATACTAAGACTTACTTTAAAATTCTAAAATAATAGAGTACACTGAATTTGATAATTTTTGGTAAAATTTGTTCTGATGCAAGTTGAAAGTAACAAGATGTGGTCTGGAATAGTAAGCTTTGTCATGGAAACAGCATTGGAACCTCAATAATATCTTATAAACTCTAGGTTAAGGTTCTTTAAGAGTGAAAATCCCCTCAGAGAAGGCCATCATAGGTCTGTGCATTTGCTGTTATAATTATAACTAGAGTTGTTACATTAAATCCATGAGCATTGCCTTATTACAAAGCACACTCTTTAGATGAGCAAAATACAGAGGTTTAAGTATGACCTATCATTCTCAAGTCACTTCAATATTAGGCGCAAAGCCTGTCTTTGAATTAGAGTCATTTTTCTGTCAGTCGTACTTCGGTACTATTTTGGACAATCTTAAGTGGTCTTTTTTTTTTGTGTGTGTTGTGAAATCTTTGTAAATCTTGAGTGACCAAAGTGACTCAGAAATTACTTATGGATTAATTGATTTGCTCATTGATTGATGCTATAATGTTTGATATTATTGTCTTTGTCTTTAAATGTCTAACAACACACAGATAACTGCTGCTGCTGTGAATCTTTGAGATGTGCTAATCATAACTATATTTGTCTGTAATAATTCTAATATAAATCTATAAATATATGACAACTGTAATAAGTAAAATAACTGCACAAAACTCCTAGCAAGTAGACAGAAGTGTATATCTATTTTACAAGTGAATCAAGCTGTGGAAATGCAGGAGGAGAAGGAGGAGCTGGCATGTCGGTAGCACAAGAGTGAAATGTGTGACTAAATTGGGTTTGGACTGGCACTGTCAAGCTCATTTCTAAGTGCTGGATTCAGAGAGCATAACATTCCAGATGATTGGATCCACACCTAAGTAAATATCTTTCTTACTAAACATGTCACTTAAGTATCTGTGGATATAATAATGGCCACTGTCACAGAACACATATACCGCTATAGGTGGCACCTGTCAATTCTTAACTGAATCTCATGGAACCTCAACCTTAGATGAAAATCTACCTACATCAGAGAGAGGGAGAATTAGTTTTCTCCAGGAATGAGTACATTAATTAATATCCACTAATTAGCCAACCATAAAAACATATACAGACAAATAATACTGAACAGACAAAGCAGGTTGCATTTACAAATTTATTTATGTAACAATAATAGTTAAATACTAGAAGGCTATGAACTTAGGGTTGCGTGGGGTCAGTGCACGGGTTGGGTAGGTGGAAGGAAAGGAATGGGGAGAGGGGGCATGATCGTACTTTAATTAAAAACTACTTTTAGAAATGTTAAGGAATCAAAGAGAGCAAATGTCTCCTTCACCAGGGAAAGCATTCTTAAACTGAAATTCCTTACTTTATTATGAATCAATTAGAAAATACATTATGATCATGAGTTAGCAATGTTGAGTATTATTTATGAAGGTAGAAATGAATAGTATGACTTTTGTAAAATACCCGAGTTACTGGTATCTTTGAGAAAAAGACTAAAGACAGTGGCTGTGTAAACAAGATTCACATGGAAAGTGTGACAAAGAGACTCTATCATCCCCATCTGTTCCATCTCTTACTCCTGCAGAAAAACATCTTGATTGGCTTGAGGCTCTTTGGGAAGATATTTTCAAAGACTTTAAGTAGCTGCACCATTAGTCATTATTACTTGCCCAAACTCTTGGAGATAAAAGGGCCAAGTCAATAGAACTTTCTTTTGAAAGTACCATGTATTACTTGAACTCAAGACTGAATCAATTCTCTAGATACTGATTTAGTTTAGAGTGAATAGAAATGAATAAGGGGTTGGATAGTGAAATGTACTTTTTTTTTTTTTAATTTTTATTTTCAGCAAATCAAAAAAATTTAAATAGCATTCAAACAGAATAAATGAAAGAAACAACAAGCAAAATACCAAGGGTCAGATATACTTATACAAGAATTCTATAGAGCCTTCAAACAGCAATACTTTTTGAGTTATGTTTAAAAAAAATTCAGAACCACAATAAGCCCTTCACAAAGCAAATAATATTGAAATAGTGAAATCAGGTGTAAACCCAACAAAAATATATAAGTATAGTCCAGTATCCTCATGAATATACATACAAAAATTCTCAATGAAGTAGTTGCAAACTGAATACAAGAATATAAAAAAATAATATTCCATGAATAACTGAACAACTGTTTTTTTTTTTTTTTTTTTTTAGAAGACCATACTCCATATACAGGCTGCATGTTTTGGGATAGCCCCCACTCCAGATGTTTGAGACCTACATGAAAACCAAGCTGCACATTTACAACATATGTGCAGGGAGGCCTAGGTTCAGCCCATGGAGGTAGATCTGTGTAGACTAGGTATGCTCCACGGTTGGTGATTCAGTCTCTGAGAGCTCCAAGGGTTCAGGTTCGTTTACTGTGTTGATCTTCCTGTGCAGTTCCTATCTCCTCAGGGCCCACAATCCTTCCACCTATTCTTCTTTAAGAGTCCTCAAGCTCCATCCACTGTTTGGCTCTGGATGTCTGTATCTGTCTGAGCCAGCTGCTGGTTAGAGCCTCTCAGAGGACAGCTTGCCCCTGTCTGTTCTCAGGCTGGAGGTTTAGATCCTGGGAGCTCTGGTTGAATCTTTTGATACTCGTTCTAAAAAGGACAAAAGCACCCTCACTTTGGTCTTCCTCCTTCTTCTTGAGTTTCATGAGGTTTATGCGTTGCATCTTAGGTATTGTGTGTTTTGGGGCTAATATCCGCTTATCAGTGAGTGCATACCATGTGTGTTCTTTTGTGATTGGGTCATCTCACTCAGGATGATATTTTCTAGCTCAATCCATTTGTTTAAGAATTTCATGAGCTCATTATTTTTAATGGCTGAGTAGTACTCCATTGTGTAAATGTACCACATTTTCTGTATCCATCAAATAACCCTATTAAAAAATGGGGTAGAGAGTTGAACAAAGAACTCTCAACTGAGGAAACTCGAATGATTGAGAAACATCTAAAGAAGTGCTCAGCATCCCTAGTCATCAGGGAAATGCAAATGAAAACAACACTGAGATTCCACCTCACACCAGTCAGATTGGCTAAGATCCAAAACACAGGTGACAGCAGATGTTGGCGAGGATGTGGAGAAAGAGGAACACTCCTCCATTGTTGGTGGGATTGCAAGCTGGTACAACCACTATGGAAAGCAGTCTGGCGATACCTCAGAAAATTGAACATGGTGTTACCTGAGGACCCAGCTATACCCCTCCTGGGTATATACCCAGAAGATATTTCAACATGCAACAGGGCCACATGCTCCACTATGTTTATAGCGGCCTTATTCATAATAGCCAGAAGCTGGAAAGAACCAGATGTCCTTCAACAGAAGAGGGAAATGTACTTTTAAACTCAAAACTCAGGTAATTGAAAGAAGAGGATTCTGAGTTTGATGCTAGACAGAGCTTCATAAGGAAATCCTGTTTCAGAAACCAAACCTACTAAGCAAACAACCAGTCAATTATATTTTATTTATTAGTGTATGAAATAGTAGTTGCTGTTTATTCTAATTTTGATTGGGTTCTTATTCTGACTCATATGTTGAGATGGATCACATTGATCCTGCTGCCAAGTTGCTTCCTTAATTTCTTTTTTTTCTGGGAGAACTTGCGATGATTTTTTAAAAAACAATTATTTTATTTCAAAATAAGGCTACCACAAGAATGACACGGTAAGTCTGTAAGGTAAACTACATCAATAAGAATTTGTTCTAAACTTGCTATACCAAACGTTAATGAAGCTCTCTTGAACTTAAATGCAAATATAACTTTAGTCTATTTATATTGCTTTTGAACATAAGCCCACAAAAACTAACCTCAGCAGAAAGTTGATTTCTTCTCTCAACCATACACAAACTCTTTGTATATATTGTCATAGTAAAAAACCTAAAAAGAAGCAGATAGGAGGTCCCAGGCATGAGAGAGGTCACATTTCATAAACAAGTCATTCTGGATATTCTGGATTAAGAATCTTGAGGATTTTTGTATGGAAGAAAACTAAGATTTTTCTTTTCTCTTCAAGTCTGGCCAAAACTAGAAATAAACCAATTTTTAAAAAACAAACTTCTGGGGATTTGAGGGGTTCTGTAATGATTGCTGGGCCACAACAATGAAGCTATCAATATATCCAATGTCAGTGGTTATCATGATGAATTCTTCAAAATAAATATAACTACTTATGATATTGCATCTGCTTGTATTCAAATAGTTTGAAAGGGTTGTTCAGTGAACAAAGTAGTTAGTCACAGAAGTCAAAGAATAAAATGGTTTCTATGACATGAAGGATATTGTCAGAGTAGCCCAATTGTGGACCATAGTGCTTATTAGGGTATTGTCTCTCCACCTCAGATTGAGGCTTATTGATATGCATTTACACTCTGTCAGTTGAACCCCACTATGATTTTCTAAAAGAGGACCTAGAGAAAATCGAAAAGAGTCTAGTAGCAGCCTGTTGCAGTTTGCACGTCCCCATGCTATACTAACCTGTCTGATCATACTTCATTCTAATGGAACTGAGTCTTAGTCCTGTAAGATTTGTCCTTCTTGGTCTTTAAGCCCAGTTCTATCTAAGTAGTAGTTTTCCTGGGACAGCTGTGTTCCAATTCCTTGAGCTGTCCTCAGCCTCCTCCCTACATCACTGTGTTTCACTACAAAATGTGTCCATGTTTTGCCTTTTAAATCACTGGCTAAGAATCAGTGAAGTTTATGTAATGATCGTTTTTATTAAAATAATTGATATGGATTCTGTCTACACAAATAAAATTGGCCCATACTTTAGTGATTCAGAATAAAGAGGTGTTTTACATCTGCCAAGGTTCATCAAATAAGAAATTGGAGCTAGTAGGGCGTTGCTAAGGGAAAGAGAAAATTGTTCTTGGGAAGATATCAGAGAGATAAGAAGTAGCCATGGCAAGAGATGAGAGGGTGGAGGAGGAAACCTTCAATGGTAGACCATTTCAAAGTTAGAAGGGGAAAATCTTCTGGAGCTCTGCATTCTACTACCACAAAGCTTAGAGGATGAGCTTCTGGAATTCATTGATGTCTGTGTTTGGTGGCCCTCATTCTCTCTCATTTTGTGTTGGGAGCATCAAATTGTCATTGAGCAGGAACACAGGGAATCGAAGAAAGATTTGAGCACCCATTGGATATCTGATGGTGAAGACAAGGTCTAAGTTGTTTAGAGACAGGTTTTGCTGTAAAAATGGTCACAACAAAAGAAGACATCTTTCTTTGCCAAGACTGTTGTGTCTAGTATTTTCTGTGGTGGAAAGAATAAGTATTTACTTGACTCTCTATCCATTCTAAGATATGAGGAAGACAGCAAACTGATCCTGGCTTTAATGAAGAATCCAATCCCCAGATTCCGTGTTGCAATTGATAGTCTAGTCTTTGATGACACAATATAGGACACTTTAACAGAATAGAAAAAGTGCTTACTGCATACACTGCAACATTCCAAGCTGCAAACTGGGAATAAGTATTCCACATTTTGACAAATCATAACCGAGTCCCATCAAAGAAAGAATATATTAATTTAGAGTACAAAGTGGACTAATTGCCATTCTCTGAACTGCTAATGATGTACTTCGCTGTATAATAAAAAAGCAGTATAAACAAGAATATAATTCTAATTGACATTGAAAGCAGTGTGATTAAAATTATGATATATTTTCATCTAACCTATGATTTTATGATGTTTCTTTTGAAATAGTTTCATCTTGGAAAGTTAGATTTCTTTTATGTCTGTCTATAGTCAAACCTCTATCTGAAATACTTAAGTGATCTATCACTTTTAATCCATAGCTTATAACACTGACATTTCCTGCAAAACTTTCATACACACCATTTCTATTAATTTTCATAATAGGGTGGCAAGAGAATTATTGATTAAAATTTATTCGCCTAATGATAGACATTTGACTATATAACTCTAGTTTCACTCAAACATATGTGCTTGTCTACTGTGGAAACTGCCGCCCCATAATAAATTACAGGTTTACTTTGTGTTTGGGAAAATATAAATAGGGAATTGGAAATGTGAAGCCAGTATAGTAATGATCCCAGAAGATACATCAATTTATACGGTCTGAGTAAAGAAATTAGCCATATTGCATGTCATCCAGTTTGGTCAAAGTTTGTCTAGCAAACTATCATGCGAGTATACTGAAGGCCCTTCGTAGATAAGTAGTATAGCCTCTAGAAAACATCAAGTTGAGCATAGAATAGAGAAAAACAATAGACATGTTTCCACAGGGAAGGAATATTTTTCAGTTTGTGTTGAAATTCATATGCAATTAAGAAGAGTCGAATATGATTTTTCTTAAAAGAGGTAGGAAAATCTCCTGTATGGATTATCAGAAGAGCCAAAGCAGTCTCCTTCCTCAGGTGAAGAGTTGTCCCAGGGAAGAGCTTAACCAGTCATACACATGAGCCCTTCCTTCATCTTGACCCATGTGACTTGAAGCTTAGCCCATTGGGATTTAAGCTTTGGACTGAGATTTTCTATGATTAATTTATGGGAGGGATTACAGCTTTTGCTTGTTATTGTCTATTGTGATGCCTAGGAAAGAAGAGGCTAATATTTTTTTAGAATACTTTATTTGGACTTTATTTGCTTTGGACTGAGATTTTCTATGATTAATTTATGGGAGGGATTACAGCTTTTCTTGTTATTGTCTATTGTGATGCCTAGGAAGAAGAGGCTAATATTTTTTAGAATATTTTTTAGTATCTGAAGAATAACTTTCAATTTTGCTTGCTTACATTTCTTTTTTGTTCTTTCTCTCTTTTTTTTTAAAGACACATTTATTCAGCACCATGATCAGATTATTACATTTAGTAATCAACAGCATGGTGAAAAAGGTCTACAGTAAAATCTTTTGTTGGAATGCTCTATACTTTCCACAGAACAGAAACTAAATAACCTGTTATACAATTAGTCAGAAATTCAGTCTTTGCCCACACACATGATATTTTAAAACATGTCTTCTTTGTAGCAGCTAAGCCCTGCCACCACTGTGCTTGGCTGAATTCACAAATCTGTTGTCACCTGTAGCTTCCCTGTCACTTCTCGGCTCTCCTCTCCTGCTAAGCTTCGTTTTCCTGGCTGTAGTTAGAACCTCCTGCCACTGCCATAGCTACTGCGCTGCATGGAACCTCCATAGCTACCTGGTTTCGTGGTTTAGCTAAGTACTGGCCTCCGCCACCATAAAGGCCAGAGCTCTGCCTCCAAAGTTCCCTCCCTCCATTGGTCCAAAATTTGAAAACGGATTGTTGTAGTAGTTGCCAAAATCATTGTAACTTCTACCACCTTCAAAATTGTTTTCATCATTGCCAAATCCATTATAGCCATCCCAACTGCCACCATATCCACTACCACCACGGCTGCCATCAAAGCCACCATGACCACTGAAGTTCCCTCCTCAACCAAATTGTCATCATTGTTACCAGAACCGCATCTACGACCACCACCAAAGTTTCCGGAACCACTTCGACCTCTCTGGCTGGATGAAGCACTAGTCATCTCTTGCTTCGACAGAGCCTTTCTTACATCACAGTTGTGGCCATTCACAGTATGTTTTTTCTAAATAACAATCTTATCCACAGAGTCATGGTCATCAAAGGTAACAAAAGCAAAGCCCCTCTTTCCCACTGCCTCTGTCAGTCATAATTTCTATCACTTCAATTTTCCCATACTGCTCAAAATAATCTCATAGGTGATGTTCTTCAGTGTCTTCTTTATTACTACCAACAAAGATCTTTTTCACAGTTAAGTGGGCATCTGGTCTCAGAATCTTCCTTGACACAGCTCTCTTAGGTTCCACAACCCTTCCATCCACCTTGTGTGGTCTTGCAGTCATGGCAGCATCCACTTCCTCCACAGTGGCGTGTGTGACAAACCCAAAGCCCCTGGATCTCTTGGTGTTTGGATCTCATTACCACACAGTCGGTTAGTGTTCCCCATTGCTCAAAATGGCTCCTCAGACTCTCATCTGTTGTTTCGAAGCTCAGACCTCCGATGAAGAGCTTCCTCAGCTGTTCCGGCTCCTAGGGAGACTCTGCCTTAAACATGATGGCAGGGTGATGAGTGCCTTCAGCGATGCTTCTTTGGCAGTGTCAAAGAGCAGAAAGCACTTGCTTTCATTTCTATAAGGTAGATTTTTCCCTATTATCCCAAACGTTTTGGAGAGAATATTGTACACACACAAAGGCATAAACAAAAATGTAGGAGAAAGAATAAGCTAAGCTTCTCTCTTTCTTTCTCTCTCTCTCTCTCTCTCTCTCTCTCTCTCTCTCTCTCTTCCTTTTTATATCTATGTATCTATGTATCTATCTATCTATCTATGTATCTATCTATCTATGTATCTATCTATCTATGTATCTATCTATCTATCTATCTATCTATCTATCTATCTATCTATCTATCTATCGTTAAAGCAAGCTTTTCTTTTAAATCGTTCCTACATACTGTGGTAGTTTGAATGAAAATGGCTCCATAGGTTCATAGGGAGTGGGACTATTAGGAGGTGTGGCCTTGCTGGAGTAGGTGTGGCTTTGTTGGAGGAAGTGGATTACAGGGGGTAGGCTTTGAGGTCTCAGATCCTTGGGCTACACCCAGTGTGGCAGTCTAATCCTGTTGTGGGTGCATATGTAGAACTCTCAGTTCCTCTAATAACTGCGCCCCCATACTCCACACCAGGATTGGTGGCTGGTGCTTTTACTGAACGAGCCATCTCATTAGCTCTTTCATTTAGTGTTCATGATCTCCCCTCTTTCTCACTTATTCTTCATGAGACAGGTTTTAGAAATACTCATATCTGTATATGTCATTAGTAAGAGATGATTCAGGGACCATAAATATACTACATTCTTCAGGAATTTACATGAGGTTTTATAGACAGGAAAGGTAATCTTGTTAGTCTTACATAGGTATTAAAACAAAAGGCATGTGCCATGCTGAGAGAAATGGAATTGTCACCACAGTGGTGGCGCACCCTTAACCCACACTGGGAGCAGACGGCGATTTGAGTTCGGCCAGCTTGGTTCCCGAGTGAGTTCCGCACCAGCATACAGAAACCTTCGAAAACAAAAAAAAAAAAAAAAAAAAAAAAAAATATTTGGCAATCCTCAAACAAACAAACAAAACCCTCCAGCTATTATATCATTTCTCTCTAAGACTCCTCATCAAATTTATATCACCACAACACAATTCATGTTTATTGCGGCACTGTTCACAATTAGCAAGTTATGAATCCACCCTGGGTGTCTATCAGTGTGTGAGTAGAGAAGCACATGAGGTATGTATATGCAATTGAGTATTATTTAGCCATGAAGAAGAGTAAAATGATGACATTTTCAGGAACATTGATTGAAATAACTATGGTAAGTGAAATGAGCCAAACACAAAAAGCACAGCATACTAAAGAATGTTGAGAACTAGAAAAATGCTTTTTTACCAGGGATGAGCTCCCTAGTTGGTGTAGATTGTATTTACATATCTAGACATATATATATATATATATATATATATATATATATATATATATATATCACCACAGGTTTTTAGACAGATCAAAAGAGAGTCATATGGAAAATATTGGATGGAGTGAAGGTAAAGGGAAGATTATGTAATTCTATTATAATTTGTAGCCCTTCCGCCCGGACCCTGGTCCTTTTGCCTGGGGCAGACCCTTAGGTGGTCTGCTCCTGTGGAAACACCGGATCCTGAGACATCCTAGAGGGACCTACTGCATCCAGAGCAGAGGGTAAGACACCTTGCCCACTACCCCACACCCAGAGTTACAACTGGGAGCCAGGTGGGGCTTAAGGAACTAGCAGGCACCCAAACCCCGTCCCTCCAGAATACCACCTCCCTTCCGCCTGGACCCTGGTCCTTCTGCCTGGGGCAGACCCTTAGCTGGTCTGCTCTGGTGGAAACACCTGATCCTGAGACAACCTAGAGGACCTACTGCATCCAGAGCAGAGGACACTTAGCTGGTCTGTGCCTGTGGCAAAATCTGATCCTGAGACATACTAGAAGACCTACTGCATCCAGAGCAGAGGGAGCTTAGGATCGCAGGAACACAGAGACATCTGGAATCTGAGGAGCTCTGTCACAAGCAAGATAACTGGAAAGACAGACTCCAGTCAGACACAGTGAGCACAATTAACACTAGAGTCAATCAGATGGCGAAAGGCAAGCACAAGAACACAAGCAACAGAAACCAAAGTTACCTGACATCATCAGAACCCAGTTTCCCACCATAGCAAGCCCTGAATACCCCATCACACAGGAAAAACAGGACTCAGAATTAAAATCACTTCTCATGATGATGATAGAGGATTTTAAGAAGGACATAAGTAACTCCTTTAAAGAAATACAGGAGGACACAGGTAAACAGGTAGAAGCCCTTAAAGAGGAAACACAAAAATCCTTTAAAGAATTTCAAGAAAACACAATCAAACAGGTGAAGGAATTGAACAAAACCGTCCAGGATCTAAAAATGGAAATAGAAACAATAAAGAAATCTCAAAGGGAGACTACTCTGGAGATTGAAAATGTAGGAAAGAGATCAGGAGTCATAGACGCAAGCATCACCAACAGAATACAAGAGACAGAAGAGAGAATCTCATGCGCAGAAGATACCATGGAAAACATTGACACAACAGTCTTTTGAAACATTTTCTTTGAAAATACAAAATGCAAAAAGCTCCTAACCCAGAACATCCAGGAAATCCATGACGCAATGAGAAGACCAAACCTAAGGATAATAGGTATAGATGAGAGTGAAGATTCCCAATTTAAAGGGCCAGTAAATATCTTCAAAAAATTATAGAGGAAAATTTCCCCAACCTAAAGAACGAGATACCCATAAACATACAAGAAGCCTACAGAACACCAAACAGACTAGACCAGAAAAGAAATACCTCCTGTCACATAATAATCAAAACTCAAATGCACAAAACAAAGAAAAAATACTAAAAGCAGTAAGGGCAAAAGGTCAAGTAACATATAAAGGCAGACCTATAAGAATTACACCAGACTTTTCACCAGAGACTATAAAGGCCAGAAGATCCTGGTCTGATATCATACAGACCCTAAGGGAACACAAATGCCAGCCCAGACTGCTATACCCAGCAAAATTCTCAATCACTATAGATGGAGAAACCAAGATATTCCATGACAAAACCAAATTTGCACAATATCTTCCCACAAACCCAGCACTTCAAAGGATAATTGATGGAAAATGCCAACAGAAGGAACGAAACTACAACCTAGAAAAAGCATGGAAGTAATCTTCCAACAACCCCAAAAAAAGATAACCACACATAATTCCACCTCTAATAACAAAAATAACAGGAAATAAAAATCATTTTTCCTTAATATCCCTCAACATCAATGGACTCAATTCTCCAATAAAAAGACGTAGACTATCAGACTGGATACATAAACAGGACCCAGAATTTTGCTGCATACAACAAACACACCTCAGTGACAAAGACAGACATTACCTCAGAGTAAAAGGCTGGAAAACAATTTTCCAAGCAAATGGACCCAAGAAACAAGCTGGAGTAGCCATTCTAATATCAAATAAAATCGACTTTCAACCAAAAGTAATAAAAAAAAGATAAGGAAGGACACTTCATACTCATCAAAGGAAAAACCTACCAAGAAGAACTCTCAATTCTGAACATCTATGCTCCAAATGCAAGGGCACCCACATACATAAAGGAAACTTTACTAAAGCTCAAAGCACACATTGCACCTCACACAATAGTAGTGGGGGATTTTAATACCCCGCTCTCTCCAATGGACAGATCGTGGAAACAGAAACTAAACAAAGACACATTGAAACTAACAGAAGTTATGAACCAAATGGATTTAACAGATATCTATAGAACATTTCATCCTAAAGCAAAAGAATATACCTTTTTCTCAGAACTTCATGGTACCTTCTCCAAAATAGACCATATAATTGGTCACAAAACAGTCCTCAACAGATACAAAAAGACTGAAATAATTCCCTTGCATCCTATCAGATCACCACGGACTAAGGCTGGTCTTCAGTAATGACAAAACCAAGGGAAAACCCACATGCATGTGGAAACTGAACAATGCTCTGCTTAATGATGACTTTGTCAAGGAAGAAATAAAGAAAGAAATTAAAGACTTCCTAGAATTTAATGAAAATGAGGAAAATCATACCAGAACTTGTGGGACTCCATGAAAGCAGTGCTAAGAGGAAAACTCATAGCTCTAAGTGCCTACAAAAAGAAATTGGAGAGGGCACACATTAACAACTTGACAGCACACCTGAAAGCTCTAGAACAAAAAGAAGCAAATACACCCAAGAGGAGTAGGCGTCAGGAAATAATCAAACTCAGGGCTGAAATCAACCGAGTAGAAACAGAAAGAACTATACAAAATATCAACAAAACCAGGAGTTGGTTCTTTGAGAAAATCAACAAGATAGATAAACCCTTAGCCAGATTAACCAGAGGGCACAGAGACAGTACCCAAATTAATAAAATCAGATCTGAAAAGGGAGACATAACAACAGAAACTGAGGAAATTCAAAATATCATCAGATCCTACTACAAAGGCCTATACTCAACAAAACTGGAAAATCTGGATGAAATGGACAATTTTCTAGACAGATCCCAGGTACCAAAGTTAAATGAGGAGCAAATAAACCATCTAAACAGTCCCATAACCCCTAAAGAAATAGCAGCAATCATTAATAGTCTCCCCACCAAAAAAAGCCCAGGCCCAGATGGTTTTAGTGGAGAATTCTATCAGACCTTCAAGGAAGACCTAATACCAATTCTCTTCAAACTATTCCACAAAATAGAAACAGAAGGAACACTACCCAATTCGTTCTATGAAGCTACAATCACATTCATACCTAAACCTCACAAAGACTCAACAAAAAAAGAGAACTTCAGACCCATCTCTCTTATGAATATTGATGCAAAAATACTCAATAAAATTCTAGCAAAATGAATCCAAGAACACATCAAAACAATCATCCATCATGATCAAGTGGGCTTTATCCCAGGAATGCAGGGATGGTTCAATATTCGGAAATCCATCAATGTAATCCACTATATAAACAAACTCAAAGAAAAAAACCCACATGACCATCTCACTAGATGCTGAGAAAGCATTTGACAAAATTCAAAATCCCTTCATGGTAAAAGTCTTGGAAAGATCAGGAATTCAAGGCCCATACCTAAACATAGTAAAAGCAATATACAGCAAACTAGTAGCCAACATCAAACTAAATGGAGAGAAACTTGAAGCATTCCCACTAAGATCAGGGACTAGACAAGGCTGCCCACTCTCTCCCTACCTATTCAATATAGTACTGGAAGTCCTAGCCAGACCAATTAGACAACAAAAGAAGTCAAAGGAATACAAATAGGAAAGGAAGAAGTCAAAATCTCACTATTTGCAGATGATATGATAGTATACTTAAGTGATCCTAAAAACTCACCAGAGAACTCCTAAACCTGATAAACAACTTCAGCAAGGTGGCAGGTTATAAAATCAACTCAAACAAATCAGTAGCCTTGCTCTACATGAAAGATAAACAGGTGAAAAAGAAATTAGGGAAATGACACCTTTCACAATAGTCACAAATAATATAAAATGCCTCGGGTGAATCTAACCAAGCAAGTGAAAGATCTGTATGACAAGAACTTCAAGTCTCTGAAGAAAGAAATTGAAAAAGGTCTCAGGAAATGGAAAGATCTCCCATGCTCATGGATCGGTAGGATTAATATAGTAAAAATGGCCATCTTGCCAAAAGCAATCTACAGATTCAATGCAATCCCCATTAAAATACCAACTCAATTCTTTACAGAACTAGAAAGAGAAATTCTGAAATTTATTTGGAAAAAAAAAAACCCAGGATAGCGAAAACCATTCTCAACAATAAAAGAATTTCTGGAGGAATCGCCATCCCTGACCTCAAGCTGTACTACAGAGCAATAGTGATAAAAACGGCCTGGTATTGGTATAGAGACAGGCAGGAAGATCAGTGGAATAGAGTTGAAGTCCCAGAAATGAACCCACACAACTATGGTCATTTAATCTTTGACAAAGGTGCTAAAACCATCCAGTGGAACAAGGACAGCATTTTCAACAAATGGTGCTGGTTCAACTGGAGGACAGCATGCAGAAGAATGCAAATCGATCCATTCTTATCTCCTTGTACAAAGCTGAAGTCCAAGTGGATAAAGGACCTTCACATAAAACCAGACACACTGAAACTAATAGAAGAGAAGGTGGGGAAGACCCTCGAATACCTAGGCACAGGGGAAAAGTTCCTGAACAGAACACCAATGGCCTATGCTCTAAGATCAAGAATTGACAAATGGGACTTCATAAAATTGCTAAGTTTCTGTAAGGCAATAGGACAAAACGGCAACCAGCAGATTGGGAAAAGATCTTTACCAATCCCACATCCGATAGAGGACTAATATCCAATATATACAAAGAACTCAAGAAATTAGACCCTAGACAACCAAATAACCCTATTAAAAATGGGGTACGGAGCTAAACAAAGAATTCTCAACTGAGGAAATGCGAATGGCCGAGAAGCACCTAAAGAAATGTTCAGCATCCTTGGTCATCAGGGAAATGCAAATCAAAACAACCTTGAGATTCCACCTCACACCAGTCAGAATGGCTAAAATCAAAAACTCAGGTGATAGCAGATGCTGGAGAGGATGTGGAGAAAGAGGAACACTCCTCCATTGCTGGTGGGATTGCAAGATGGTGCAACCACTATGGAAAACAGTCTGGTGGTTCCTCAGAAAATTGGACATATCACTACCTGAGGACCTAGCTATACCACTCCTGGGCATATACCCAGAAGATGCTCTAACACATAACAAGGACATATGCTCCACTATGTTCATAGCAGCTTTATTTATAATAGCCAGAAACTGGAAAGAACTCAGATGCCCTTCAACAGAGGAATGGTTACAAAAAATGTGGTACATTTATACAATGGAATATTACTCAGCTATTAAAAACAATGAATTTGATAAATTCTTATGTAAATGGATGAAACTAGAAAATATCATCCTGAGTGAAGTAACCCAATCACAAAAGAACATACAAGGTATTCACTCACTGATCATTGGATTTTAGCCCAGAAGCTTGAAATACCCAAGATTCAACTCACAGACCACATAAAGCTCATGAAGATTGATGACCAAGTAGGGGGGGCTTCAGTCCTTCTTAGAAGGAGTAACAAAATACTCAAGGGAGCAAATATGGAGACAAAGTGCAGGACAGAAACTGAAGGAGGGGCCGTCTACAGACCATTCCACCTGGATATCCATCCCATGTGCAGTCCCCAAAGGTAGACGTCAATGTGGATGTCAGGATGTACATGCTGACAGGAGCCTGATATAGCTGTCTCCTTAGAAGTCTGCAAGAGTCTGACATACTCAGAGGCAGATGCTCACAGCTAACCATTAAACTGATCATGGGGTTCCCAATGGAGAAGATAGAGTGAAGGCTAAAGGAGTTGAAAGGATTCGTGACACCATGAGGAAAGCAACAATACCAACCAACCAGAGCCCCAGGGTCTAAACCACCAGCCTGGGAGCACTTAGGGAGGGGACCCATGGCTCCAGCTATATATGCAAGGGAACTATATATAAGTGGGAGAAGAAATTCTTGGTCCCATGAAGGCTGGACTTCATGGGGGAGAATATTCGAGGGTGGGGAAGTGAGGTACGGGGGAGGGTGGGTGGGGGTAAACCAACATGGAGGCAGGAGGAGGGTGGAAGGAATTGTGAGTTCCTGGGAGGGAGGGGGGGAAATGGGGTAAGGAGGGAACATCTGAAATGTAAGTAAAATTTCCAATAAAAAAAAGTGATAATAATTTGTAACAAAATTTAATAAAAGTGTTTTTGGAAGCTAAGGATCAAATGTTTTCTTTCAAATACAGAATTCAGGAAAAAATAGACATACAAGTAGTAGTGGGACTATGAAAAAAGTGTAAGACAATGAGGGGAAATGAGGAAAGGGGCAAATGGGTTATGGGGGGTTGACAGACTAAAGTATGTTACGTGCATATGCAAAAAGTCACAATAAATTCCAAGTTTTCACAGAAATACTATGTACTAATGTTAGAAAGAGGGAGACAGGAGAGGTTAGCTTCAGCTCTAGTGAGCTGAAGGTTGTCATATGCTGCTAATCAATTAGTGTTCATGAGTAGTAACACTGTATTGATTGTCATGAGTTATGTTTAAAGCAATGTTGTAAATAGCTTCTACATTAACTTAATTCACATAAGTAAATAGGAAAAATAGGTGGTTTTTATTATCTTCATTTTAAAAAAGACACTAAAACTTGATTTGATTTCATTATCTTCTAGGATGTAGCCACTGGTAAAATACCCATGCCCTAAGAGGGCTGTGTGGGGTGAATATTATCAGAATATTTTATTTATGTGAAATATATAATGAATTTATTGTGCTAATATATGCCAGTAAATCTCTTTTCAAAGGGACTTTCTTCAGAATCTTTCTCACTTACATGTTGGGAAAGAGCAGCTCTAACTCATCAAAGCCATCAAAGCACCTCTATGGAGTCAGCATTTGGAGGATATATATTATCAAATTAGAAGCAAAAGGAAAATTTGAACTTCTCTGGTAACCAGAAAGCAATTTATTTATCTATTACAAAAAAAAAATACTCTCCAGGTAATGACGATAGACTCTTAGCTGAAGGACATATTGTCTATTATGTCCAGTAAATAATGAACAGCCCCAAAGTCAGCCAAATAACATAGCTGAACCCATAAATACCACAAACACTGAATGATCAGGCAAATAACTAAATAACTAAAGGATAGTAAATGTCTTAGGGTTTAATTGTTGTGAAGAGACACCATATTGGGTGACTTTACAGTTTCAGAGGTTTAATCCACTATTATCATGATGTCAAGTATGGGGGTGCACAAGAAGGCATGATTTTAGAGGAACAGAGAGTTCTACATATGCACCCACAACAGGATTAGACTGCCACACTGGGTATAGCCCAAGGATCTGAGACTTCAAAGCTTACCCCCTGTAATCTACCTCCTCCAACAAAGCTACACCTACTCCAGCAAGGCCACACCCACTCCATCAAGGCCACACCTAAAAGTCCTAAAAGTTCCACTCCTTATGAGCCTATGAGCCATTTTCATTCAAACTACCACAGTATGTAGGAAACAATTCAAAAGAAAAGCTTTAAAAAAAATTATATAAATAATATTATTAAATTGAAAAGAAGTGGAAACAAATATGAGAAATCAATAAAAATTGTATGGATGACAAATACAATATTTAAAATGAAAACTGTTTTTTCACATTAAATGACAGAATGGGGGTGAAGGAGCACAAAGCCTTATTAGTTACAGTTCTCTGGAGACACCAAATGATTGAGTATATGTTCAGAGGGTTTAGGATATGGGCTTAGACAAGACTGTATAGCTTTCCAGCTATGGCTACTTTCACATTGGAGGAGCGAGACCTCATAACTGCTTAATCCATGAGGCTAGACACTTTAGCTGTCCCAGCGAGGCACTGAGGACCTGGGTTATCATTCCATGTAAGGAGGATGAAGAAGTTGGGTTTGATGTCATTGAAGTAACAAGGCAGATGAAGTTGTGAACGGGATAGATGAATTTGGTAGACATGAAGGCATCCCATTTCTCTTAGACCTCCTTAAGTATGGACTGTCACTGGGAAGTGTCACCCATATTTAGAGCAGGTCTTCCAACTCAGTTAAATGCAAAAGAGAACCCCTCACAGAAGTCTCAAGAGGCTGGTTTCTCAGCTGATTCCTGCTCCAGACAAACTGACAGTAGATATTAACAATTACAGTCATTAAATCTAAGATACAATAGAAAATTTCTATTTGGTTGACATACATAACTTTGGCTTTCATTATGGTATTTCCAAAGATTGATCATACTAACTTCTCTACTGCCTTATCTAGTTTCTCCTAATTCCTTCCTTATGATCCACTTTCCACCCACAAGTAGTTCCCTTTATGCTTTCAGACATAGTTAAATCTAGATTCCACATGAGCGAAAACATATAACAGTT
This sequence comes from Mastomys natalensis, assembly GCA_021653895.1. NCBI lineage: Eukaryota > Metazoa > Chordata > Mammalia > Rodentia > Muridae > Mastomys > Mastomys natalensis. Next base: position 595,780 of record JAJTUV010001051.1, read on the forward strand.
TCTTTTTCCCCCTCTTATGTTCCCTCCTCCTCCCTTTCAGCCCCTAGACCTTAGCACAGCCGACACTATGATGTAAGTACTATTTAGGCCATTGAATCCAGCACATAGGCAGCACTGCCTGCCAAATGAGAACAAAGACTCAATCCATCAAAGTCCATAGTTCTGGGAAAATTTCTCAATGTACTAACCTTGCTTTTTGGCTTCTGTAGTTTTGCTTCTGGCTAACTGTAATTGCTGATGAGGTGTGTCAGCCCAGCATGTGTTTTTTGTGCTTTAAAGCTCAAACTGAAAAAGGCTTGGGGTTGTACTGTGGTTCTGAACATCCAGTGTAGTCACCAGCAGGCTAATAAAAATTTTCTATTGTTTCAAACCTGTATCTGAGTAGTCTGCTGTGGTGGATACCCCACAACAATGGCCCCCTTTCTGCTGACTCCATGTCACACATGATTGGGAATGGAGAACACTTTTGAGACTTCCAAGTCTGACCCCAGTGACACACCTCTTCCAACAAGGATACATTTCTTAATCCTTCCCAAACTGTTCCACCAACTGGGAAACAAGCATCCAAACATATTAACCTACGGGACCCATTTTCACTTAAACCACCACTCAGTGTTACATTTTTTAGATCTTCCTACTTGTGTAGCAAGCACTTTTTACACAGTGAGAAATCTTTCCAGCCACATTTTCAACATTCTATTTTCTGTTTCTTTTCTGAATTTCTCATGTACTTCGAGGACTTTCTTCTTCAGATATTGAGTTCTTCAATTGATTTTGTTTCCTCATTTATGTGCTTGTCTTTTTCTTTTTTTCTTTCTTTCTTTCTTTCTTTCTTTTTTTTTTTTTTTTGGTATCCTTTTTGAAGTTACTGATCAGTTTTCAGTGAACATTTGAATAGTTCTTCATCTGGTATTTTACCCATTTAAATATGTTTGGATTTAGTAACTTTGGAGTTGTGATCTTCTAGAGTAGTCATGTTGCCTTGCTTCCTCTTGTTTCTCGTGTTTCTGTGTTGTGATTTGTGCATCTGTTGGGATGGATTTCTCTTTTAGTTTTATGTGGGTGTTTTCTTAGTGAGCAATTCTCACTTGAAAACTCAGTCTCCAGTACTATTCAGGAAGTAAGAAATAAATTGCTGTAATAGCAACAGCATTGAACCAAGCCAGAATAGAAATATGCTTTAAATCAAGTAAAGCCAATAACCATAGAAAAGGAAGTGGCAAAAATAACATACAGCAAGCTATGAAGTTAAAAATTACTTAGTGTAAAATTAGAAATCATAATTGAAGAATAGGGGCAAGGAAGGAGTAAAAGAGAAGATGAATCTAGTTTTAAAAAAGAGAACACAGGAGAGCAATTTTAGGGAGAAGGACTAAAAAGGGCAAAAGAGTAAAAAATACTGAACAATAAAGGAAAGCTTTATATGAAATTACACAGTTAAAATAAAAAATAAAAATCTATTGGCTGCCTATAAAAATAAAAAAAGCATATGATAGGAGAAGGAAACATAAAGATCAAAAGAAAATTTAAAAAACCAAACAATAAGCAAACAAACAAAAGCAATATACATGAACGTCTTTCTGAATCTTCAAATGTTGGAGACTTTCAGGTGAAAGGCATTTGAGGATTTCTGTTTCCTCCAGTTCAGACTGGAGTTGCGACCAGAGTGGCTAAGGGCTAGAGTACTTCAATTGCTTTAATGGCTTTCCTTCGTTGAACGCCATGATCTTTAGCTTCACAATTTGTGGATTTGGCAGGCTATCACAAAAATCTGAGTATTCTTCAATTTCTACTTTGGGTGGCTAATGTCTATGTTAATATGTATCTTCTGAGTGTGTGTTGGGGAAGCAAGTGGAGCTCTAAGGTTGGTTATTGTAAGATCCATCTCAGTGCTTTGTGACTGTGTTTAATATCAAATATTGTGTGGGAAAAGAATGCTAGGCAGGTTGTCCATAAGAGCTGAGCTCTAGACTTAGTCCTGTTAGTGGTATACTCTACAGCAGAGAGCAAACTGTGAACTTCAAGTTGTAGTCTGACTTCTGCATCAGAACTATTTAGTTTCCACAGTTATTATACTTACTGCTCTCAGACAACTGATTACGTGGTAGAACACTAGCCAGAAAGTCAGAGCTGAGCTCCTGACTAAAGAGGATACTGCCGTTCACTACTGAGCTTTTCAGTGCCTCCCTTTCGTATTTTCCAGGTTGTCCAGTGCATGTGTCTAGCCCTTTCTCATACCCAAAATAATATCATGTAGATAGCCCCTACCCAGGGGGATGTGTGATGGGCTGGGTCTGGGGTTCCCAACCTTTTGATTGTTCCTTGCTATTAGGCTTGTACAGAACCTTAATCTTACATCACAGTTGTCCTCTCAAGATGGTGTCCTGCTCTAGCCAAGGCTTCTTTCCCAGTTCAGACTTGTCGTTCTTGAGTTGCAGACTCACTAGAATCCTCAGTTGATGTAAGGCTTGCAATAACTGTGAGCTGATCCTGTGGACAGGAGGATGGCTGATGGCTTCATCTGGAATGCTTGGCTTTTTGCTTGGATGGGGATCCTGTTTCCTATCCCTATGCCAGCGACTCAAGAATTTTGAGTCGTGGGCTGTATAATACCCCTGGGTTGCCTTGATTTTCCATACTCTTCAGCTGTCTTGTCTCCTTTTTGATTTTTGATTCTTTTCCCCCATCGGCAAACACTATATTCCTTGTTTTTCTGACTTTTCTAAGTACGTCCATGGAGACAGCAGCTTCTAATTCAACATCTTTACAAGAGTTTAGATTACCATTTTAAATATATTCAGTGACTTAAAGGGAATACAAACTAAAATGAGAGACTTATGGAGAGTTTGTGAGATCCTTGATTCAATCCTAGTATCAAGACAAACTGAATACCTAAAATGATAAAGGGACATATAAAATGATATTTTTTCCAAATAAAGAATATCAACAAAATGATACAAGTTTCCAAGTTTCATTTACTTCCATTTCAGAGTCCATCATCGAGGGAAACCAGGGAAGTATTTCAATCAGGGAAAGAACCTGAAGATAGGCCTGAAATGGAGACCATAGAGGAATGTTGCTTACTGGCTCATGTCCCAGGCTCATATTCAGCTACCTTTCTTATACCTCTCAGGACAACCTGCCCAGGCTTGGAACCACCCACAGTGGGATGTGCTCTCTCTTATAAATGATCTATATCATCTTTCCTCCATCAACAGATAGACACAAGGCTCAGGGAACATGAAAGAATGTAAAAGGCAGAGGATGTGAAAGAGTGTTCTGAAACAGTGACTTTGAGACAGTACATAGTCACTGTGTTCATGAACTCACTGCAGCTTGGATTACTTACACGGGACATGATTAAGATATAGGCCATTGCAACTGGAGAGATAGCTCAGTGTTTAAGAGCAGCAAGTACTTTGCAAAGGACCTGTGTTCAGTGGTGGCTCACATCATGACAGCTTTAAGCTGTCTATAACTCTAGTTCTTTGGGATCTGACACCCTCTTCTAGCCTCCTTGGGCACTAGACATCTATATCATACACACACACACACACACATGCACACCCACACGCACATGCACACGCACACCCACATTAGGCTAGACACTCAGACATATAGAATAAAAAAAATAGTCTTAAAAAATATTGATTCTGAAGTGGAAATTTCTGGTTTCTTTGGAAACTCAGTTATGTCATATGTTTTGCTGGGGCAAACAGGTGGAAGGATGTTTTGCTGAAGCAGACACATAAGAGGATGTGTTGATGTGTAGAAGGATTATAAATATGACCCCACAGACAGTATGATGAGACTCTGCCCTTGATTCACCTTGCTCTGTCTCACAAATCTTCACTGATGATGCTCTAGCATTGGTTTGTCTCGTGTTGTCGATCTTGCTTGCTGTGACTTTTTAGAAAATAATTCACCAAAGAACTTCTTATGATATTCCAGCAACTTCTTGACACTTCTGTGCACTCCGGCTGATTGGTGGAGTCTCACAGTTTCTTGTGGTCGTATTTTATTGCTGTGACAGAAAAGTAATTAGTAGAGGATTCAAACTCAAGTCTTCACAAACAGAAAGATTTTATTAACTGAGCTAACCTCCAAAAAATGATAGAGTAGAAACAAAAATCATTCTTTTATCTTAACTAACCTTTATTATTCTCTGGTTACATTATACTTTTAGTCTTATTATGGTCTATGCTTTACTGTTATAAACTTTTATAGTAAGTATGGTGTTTTACAACTGCAGTTCCAGCATTTAGGAGGTGGAACCTGCTGGATTAGGAGTTCAAAGCTATACATAGCTACATAGTTCATTGGAAGTTAGCCCTTCCTTAGGTCCTATCTAAAAAATTAAAACATTTTATCCATGAACAGAAACTAAAGACAACTCAAATGACAACTAAAGTTATTTCATATCAACATATGAGTGAATAACCAGATTCTTGACTGCCCAGGCATTAGACTATTGCTTATTCATGAAAGTGATATGTTAAAACATACAATCCCTTGAACAAAATACCCAGACACAATAAAGGGCACATTTTTTTTATTCTAAGCATATCAAGTCTTCGAACAAACAAAATTAGTCTATAGTTCTGTAAATAACTAGTGGTTCCTGTGGTAGTAGCATGGGGTCTAGAGTGAATTGGTTACAAAAAGTATGATGGAACTTTTGGGGTGATAATAAGATGGCACACACACTGTGATAGAGACGAGTTGTGCAAGGCTGAAGATGGATACATTTGGCAAAACTAATCAAACTGTTCTCCTAAGTCAGTACATTTAATTGTATGCCTATTATTCTCAATAAAGTTGGCAAAATTGAAGTTATGTAAAACAAGGCAATCTTTAATTATGCATTTAACGGTATGTACATTATTTAACCTAAGAGTTGTTAAATCATAAAAGATATGAAAATCAAGGCTGTCATAATTACTTCTAAAATTCCCAAGACTCTGATTGGCAACAAGACAAATATGAATCCTAAAATTCATCCAGGGACTTTTTCTCCACACTATTCCGTGTATTATCACTCCATTGCCTTTGCTCACTACATATTGCATGGACTGTATTCTGTATATGATATACTATATAAGATGCTGAGCCTCAAAGAATGTATACCCTTGCTGAAGAAGCACATGTGAAAAGATGAATCTGTACATAATCCTCCAAGGTTAAAGCATTAGAATGGGGCAAGCTGCTGGACAGAAGACAGACAATCCTATTGGAGAAGTCAGGAAAAGCTTGCCAAAGCATTCTGTGATTAAGATCTTGAAATGAGTAATAGTTTTTTTTCTGGTGAAGAAGAAGTTAAAGGGCAATTGCTGCTCTTTAGAGGATCTGGGTTCAGTTCCCGGCACCTATAGCAGGTGGCTCAGAGTTCCCTGCACCCTTGTTCCAGGCATGTGACATCCTCTCCTGTGTATGCAAAACCCTTGAACACAAAAAATCTGCAACACTTTCAAAAGCAGAAAAGTTTAGAGTTGGCTAGAGGATGGGGTGAGTGAGAAAGAGGAAAGGAGATGTGGCTAAGTTGGAAGGATCTTGATACTCAGCTTGTAGGAAACCATATCTATTTCCAGCATTTAAAAGGTACTGTTATGGCTCAATTTTACATTGTTGCTCTGATCTCTGTGCACCTCAGTTTATTTATTTTATTTTATTTAGTCTCCATTTCTAGCTTTTAGCAACAGTGTGTGAAATTGTCCCTGGAAAATATTTATTTTTAGGTATAAAGATAATGTAAAATAGAAACTGCTTTAAAGGTCTGCATATATGCACTCAGATATTGGCATGGGCCCCTTTGTTCACTTATTTAAAATGTATGATATAAGATGTGGGAAGGTAGATGTGACAAGATAAGCAAGACACTAGCTTGTCTACCTATATGGGTTACTATAGTATTCTATATGTAACATGCATAAATTGAGATATTATGGAAACTTGAAATAGGAGAGCAGAGTTAAAGCTAGCCAGTGAGGCTTTGGAACAGTTCTCAGGAGACCACACACACACTCTTCTGAGTTTGTTTGAGCCTGTGATAACCTTTGGGTGGTATCCCTCCCGGGGGAGATAAAGAAATCCACCTCCAAAGCACACTGGAAACACTGTGTGCACTAACTATTGGATTTAGCGATCATGTCTTGGTTGCTGAGGGTGCAGCTAAAGTTCTGGAGTCAGGCAGGAACAGCAGAGGCCAGATGTTTCAAGACTTGAGAGTGGGGAGGGGGAGGGAGAGGAAGAGAGGGAGGAAGAAAAAGAGAAGTTTTTCTTTTTGTTTTGTTGTGGTTACTGTTTTTTGTTTTTTGTTTGTTTGTTTGCTTTTTAATATTCCAAGCACTAAAAAGGCTAAGTATTTTGACTTGCTAGTTACTGCATTCAATGTTAAATTCTAATCTGATGTTTCCTCTCTATCTCACCTAAGCCTCAAAATCACATGGCTAGGTGATTTAATACATTGTTAAACTAAAGCTTTGCCTGAAACCCTTCTTTAAGGGAGGGTGTCCCCTCTGGATTCCCACCGGAAGCCCGGGCTTCCGTTTAACTGCAGAGGTCTCCGGGCCCTGCGTATTGCCTAATTTACTGTCACAGGCAGTTCAGAGCTCACCAGCAGCCATTTTAGTTCAAGGGCATGAGACTTGACAGACAGCATTGCTTGATAATGCGATAGGGGTGGGAGGGATCCATACCTGGCTGTAGAAGGAAAGAGTCTGTTGTTTTGCCAGACACACGTGAAATGGGTGTACAGGATTTAGCGGTGGAACAGAGTAGAGCTTTATGAAATAGCACATCAGCACCTGCATTCCTGAAAGTGACCTAAAGCCTGCTCTGTTTCTGAGTGGATAGAGGAAAAGTTTCTAATTTTATTTGTTTTCTTGGGCTATGATGGTGCCGTTACCGTTTATGGTTGTTTTGGCCAAGGTTCTTTTGGTTGCAACAATCAGAACACCATGTGAGCTTGTTCAGAACTTATAAGATCAGATGTTGGGACAAAAAGCAGAAGCAGGCTTCACATCAGATGGAAATGGGATGAAAAGGCTGCTCTCCAGCCCTGCTTTTCGAGTGTTACCTAGTACAAGGCTCTGCTCTTCTCTTTCGATACACAGGCTTCCTGAACTTGCATACAATCGTCTGAGACCCTTTGCCAGCTTACAGACAATATGACTCTTTCTTGGACTTGTACACAATCTCAGATCATCCCCAGGTTTCCCCACGATCTCAAGTCACTGCCATTCCATCTTGTCCTTGTCTGTACCACAGATGCCATGCTGTATATTCTATTACCTCCGTCTCCCAAGGTTCCATATCGCTTGGGAAATAATCTAGTTTGGCTTTGGTCAGGATCTTTGTGCCTGGTGATGTCGGTGATGTCATAGCTCCCTCATCTGTATGTGAAATGGTGCCTTGTGTCTATCTGACTCTGACCACGTGGTATATGGTTCACTGAACATGGACTGTGGACAGAAAAGGCAACAGTACATTTGTCTGACGTGACACTTAACTGCTGATATTAAATTTTTTACACTCCCACTTTCCCTAGAAAACATTGAATCTCTTCTCTATCCTGCAGTTCTAAGTAAGTTGGTAGATTTGAAAGAACAAGTGTCAGCAAGGTGGAAAATCTATGTTCTTCATGGTTTGTCCTGTCCACATCACCTTGGTTTCCTTCCAGTAAGTTCATTCAGTATGTGTTATAGGCCATCTTTATCTTCTGAGTGGTCTGTGTTTTCAACACCCTTCCTTAGGGTAATAAACAGGACCTTCTCATTCTTACAACTTCAAAAGCCCTGGAAATGTAATTCCTTTATTCTCCCTACATTGTATTTCAGATCACTGCCCTCAATACTACCATACTCCATGTTAACTTTTGGGATTTGTTATTGTAATATCATTTCCTTACTGCTTAACCTCTCTCCATCTCAGCTTACAGAGCATCCCTAAGCTAATTAGAAAACTGTTTTGTTGAAAAGTTGAGGTCCCATATTGTATACAAATGAGCACTTAGCTTAAATCATTTTCTATGAGCTAGATTTGAAGAGGGAGGTTTTATTATTTAGAAACCCTTCTTTTGCAGTACAGGTTCTACAAGAAGGTATTCTATGTAGCCCAAGAAATTGGCTTCATGAATGCTATTCTCCAGTGATTCACAAAGTGGGTAAAAATCAGGTACACTCCTGTTTCTTCCTGTGGGTACTTCAGCAAACAGATCAAATAGCACCAGACAAAAGTTGTCTCTTTCACTGATTCATCAACACTTTCCTCGAAATCACAGTACCTGAGCCATGTGGATTTAGTACTTCAGAGAGGGGTATGGGCTAAGGGGGGGAAAGAAGGAGGAGGAGGAGGAGGAGGAGGAGGAGGAGGAGGAGGAGGAGGAGGAGGAGGAGGAGGGATGATGATGATGAGGAGAAGTAGGGGGGGAGAAGGAGGAGGAAAGGGAAGAGGAGGAGAAAGAGGAGGAGGAGACAGAGACGGGGTGGGGGGAGGGAGAAATATGTGGGGTGGGGAGCTCTTTGCAACTTCCATACAAATCAGGGGCACTGGCAAGGTCACACATAAGGGAAATTCAGAATGCTGGAAAGATGTTCTCCCAAATGCAGTAAGCAATAACAGCATTCTACACAGGTTCTCCAGCATCCCAGGCTGCTGCGCTCAAGCCTACAGCAGCTTCAGGTCCACTGGGAAATGTGTATTATGCCTGGGTTAATTTGCTGATTAATCTCTAGTCAGTGGTTTGTGCTTTCCCCAGATGGCCAATTAAAATTTACAACTGGCAGAACAGTGTCCTGTTGGCAGGCTGCTGAGGGCTGAAGCTGGAGGCAGTGACAGAAGGCATGGGTTCTGCCTTGTTTTCCCCTCCCCTTTTCTTTATTTCTCTCTCTTGCTCTTTTTAAAGCTGCTGGATTTATTCGGAGGAAAGTGTAAGCCGGGCTTGTGCGGTAAGTGTGAGATGTGTGGTGTAGTTTACAACTCGGCTGCTATTTACTCTCTAGGACTCTCAGGGCCCCTCCAGTATTCCAGGCATCAACGGTTTTACCCACAGCAAATATAGCTGACAAATATCAGCCAGGGGGCACAACTGATTTAACAGCTTCTGAAATGTAATGGCCTTTTTTTTTTTTTTGCCTCCTGATTTGCAGTCCCCATAGATTGATGGTCTAATATCATTCACTTCCTCACAAATATATAAAACATTTACAGTTGTTTGCGTAAATCAAAGGCAAAATGCTGTGTGTAAAGCTGATAATAAGTAATGTTGTGATATATATAAAAGATAACATACTTTTATTGCAGTAGCCCCCCGAATTAACTGTTAGGTTTTGCTTAGCATTCTATACAAATGGCATTGTATACACATCTGAATAAAACATACAGCAGGGAATTTAATTAGAGAAATGCAATTTGAAATAATTCTTTATTTTATAGTGAAATATTTACCACACATTTCAAATATGCACAATTCATCTGAATTGGTAATTCTGAAGGAAATTTTTAATCAAGTTCCACTGATCCTTAAATAAGCCAAGCATGGCAGTGATATATGGTACCAAGACAGTTTGTTGTTTTCACTAACTGTTGAGAGCAGTTGCCAAAACAAAAGAAAATAAATGTATTCCTCGATGGTAGAAAGATTATTTTAAATTGGATATTGTCTATTGATGGTGAAAAATAAAAGATTCACTTGAACATCTCAAATTAAATTGATAGAAGAAAAGGAATTCCATAAGGGTATCATTATATAAAAATGGATAGAATTTGCATTCTGTTTTTCATAAGTAGCATATGTTTTAAAATTTGTATAGTAGACAGGAACAGTTTTCATCAGACCCTAAGAATGGACTTGGAATTCACAGGTAGCCTTCTGTGAGCCATTTCTACTATCCTAAATACCGCAACAAAGATGTAATTGTTAAATTTCTTTTTATCCAGATGAAATTTGCAAATGCTTACGAGGGTGTTCTAGTTAGGTTTCTATTTGTTGTGATAAAGACCATGACCTATAGCAAACTTGGGGAAGAAAGGATTTATTTGGGTTAAATTTTCTGGTCACAGTCTATCATTGAGGAAAGCCAAGGTAGGAACTCAATCAGGTTGGGACCTGGAGATAGAACCTGAAGCAGAGACAATGGAGAAATGATGCTTACTGGGTCCCTCTACCAGATCCTGTTCAGCTACTTTTCTTATACCTCTCAGGATCATCTACCTGGGGTGGAGCCACCCACACTGGGATCAGCCCTTCCTCATCAATTATTAGTCTACAAAATCTTTCACAAACTTGCCTCTCCAATCTAATGTCTCTCAGTTGAGTTCCTTCTCAAATGACTCCATCTTGGGTCAAGTAGCCGATAACTCTAAACAGTACAGAGGCATAGTACATTCCTATGGACAATGAATGACTCTGGTGATGGTCTATTTTTAGCACACAGAGTTCTGCCTGCATACAGTGGATACTCTAGAAGCATTTAAGTGTTACACCACGTTTTCACAACAAGTAGGGAAAGTTCAAGGCTTTCTAAGTTGACCTCCAGTCAAATTGGGATATTCTAAAAGTTGTTTTTGCCAGGTGTATGACCTGGAGCTGTCCTTGTCTTGGAGGTCACAGGGTCATTTCTTCATAGCAGACATCTTATATATACCTTCTTTAATGCTAAGCATTAACACCATTGTATCTGCTCAAATGAATACAGAAGCGAATTAAAGTATGTTTCGAATTACAGCTGCCCTTTATAGGAATCAGTCAGCTCTATATTATGAAGCCAGATTTCCACTATGCAGAATCTTAGTTCAGCTTATGAGTATCAGCCAAAAGCATTATAAAATGGGAGACTTCATGAGAGGCTCTGTCAGAGCCTGACAAATACAGAGGTGGATGCTCACAGTCAAACCTTGGGACCCACCAAAGCTCCCAGAGACAAAACCACCATCCAAAGAGTACACACTGAGGGACCCATAGCTCCAGCCATGTATGTAGCAGAGAATGGCGTTATCTGGCATCAATGGGAGGACAGGCCTTTGGTCCTATGAAGGCTTGATGCCCCAGTGTAGGGGAATGCCTAGGCGGTGAGGTGGAAGTGAGTGGATGGGTGGTGGGTTACCCTCATAGAAGCAGGGGGAGGGGGGAGGGGATACGGGGATTCTAGAGGGGAAACCAGGAAAGGGGAAAACATTTTAAATGTGAATACATAAAATATCCAATAAAAATGGGAGACATCCAAACAAGAGAGAATTGCTAAAGCAATATTTAGTTTAATAGTCCAATTTTTGTTAAATAACTGAATGTTGTACAAATAGAGTAATGTTTTCTCTAAAGGTAAACATTTTACCCATTACATAAAGACTTTGTGGAATGTATGGGCTGCATCTAAGTTGTTTTCTCTAACTTGTAGCTTGCAGTTGGCCAGATGGGATCCAGTGGAGAGGTTGGTTAATGCCCAACTTGGAAGTATTGCCCTGGGAACTGTAAACTATGTCTTGATAAGACAGACTGCAAGTAGTGTTACTAATATTTATTAAGCATATAGTGTATCCAGAAAGCAGTATTATATGCTGTGGTGCCTTAGATGGAGTGCCCGATATTAAGAAAGTTAAAATTTATATATTGAAATGATTTTAAAATTAAGAGACTATGGTCATTGCCAAGGACAAACAATTATATGCAGTTCTTGCTAGAAAATGACTGATTTTTCCTGGAAGGATTAGAAAAGCTTCTTCTAGGGGTGGCAAATTCCAAGGAATATACTGGGATTTGTCAGGTAATGGAGAGTGAAAGGGATTTCCAGAGATGTGGAATTATATGAACAGAGGATTTCAGGTAGAAAAACATTAATTCTATTCCAGGAATTGATGAAAAGAATGATGAGAGAGCTTGTGTGGGTGTGGATACAAATCAAGACTGTAAAGGTCAGTGGATAAATTTGGTAAGTAGAGATGTGAAAATTTGTATCGAGTTTTTGATCAATGCAGGATCCTCAAAGTTGTAGAAGGGACGTTTTTCTAGTCCTCTCTGTGTTTAAGCATGAATGAGAAGTGGGAGTCTGACAGAGGAAAAGAAAGTCGGAACTATTATAGGGTTCTAAGGCAGAGGTAGGAAGGTACCTGTATAGGAAGAACTGAGATAGGACGGCATCAGGATTTTTCTAGGCTGAGGCTCAACTGTATGGAAAGATCCTGTCAAGGAACCAGGTAAAGGAAAATTATATTTGGAGGGAAGAGATACAGCCTGCTCTAATTGGGCGGAAGAAAGTTGTTCCTCTTCAACTTGCGATCTTACTGGCCTGACCATGCTGATTATTGTAACAATTTCTTTCTTCCTTGGGTGATGAATACAGCTGTCCCAAGCTCTTCATTGCATCCTCTGTGTACACACACAGACAGTCATTAAGACAACATATGGTGTTAAATAGGAAACCTTTCTATATTATTCACCTGTCCTGTTGTGATAAAACATATTGACAAGAGAGGGTTAAGGAAGAGTCTGTGTTTGGTTGCAGTTCAAAAGGCACAGTCCATCTTAGTGGGGAAAAAAGCTCTGGGGTCAGAAGCTTAGGGCTGCTGGTAATGTTCTAACCACAGTCAGGAAGCAGGGAAGAAGGAGAGAGGGAGTGAAGGGGAGAGGACAAGGGAAATGGAGAGACATAGTGGGTTGTCTTGCTACTGCTTGTCTATTTTTGTTCTTTTTGTTTAGCCTAGGACCCCAACCCATAGAATAGTGTTACCTCAGTTAAAATTGAGTGTTTTTATTATAATTGGCTTAATGTAGAAAGTTCTTTGCAGATTTGCCCAGGAGCTGATCTGCCAGGTGAACTGACAATCCATGTAAACCATCCCAGCAGCATAAAAACCACAAAACAAAACCTGAACTTTTAGTTCCATGTCCCATACTTTGATGGGCATACAATTTGACAATATATATTTAAGTGATTTAAAAAGTTTATTGTTGTTAATAAAACAGAAATTCATACAATTTTGTTGTACATTATCTTAAAAATAATCCAATTTTGTAAGTTGAAGGAAACTAAATTTTAGTGAAATTGCTGTATCCATCACTACTCAAAATGCACATTTATTAATATGCCAAAATGTTATTTTTTAAATTTTAGATCATATCTACTGTTGGAAAAACCTAAAGGGAGATAATCTAGAAAACCCTGTGACAAGGGTAGTTCATTCCAGTCTGTTTTCAGAAGCTGCAGGTTTGGCCACAGTCAGGGATGCCCTTCTACAAGCCTCAGGCAGCCTTGTGGTTGAATTTGTGAAGCTGCAAGTTTTCAGGTCTCAGATAAGTACTCCTTTTTTCAGCCATAGGAGAATGCAATGAATCAGTCTAGGTCAGGATGGTTTTGTTTTCCAGATGAAAGGTCAGGTATCAAAATCAGTGAGCAAGCTACAGTCTTCCCAGGGCTTTCTCAGCATGAGAGAAATTTAAGTATTCATGATATTGTAATTACATATACCAATCCCTTGCAGCAGAAACAACCTTAAAAGAGAGTTGGAAAAGTATGTTTTTCATCATTACAAGAAAAGAAAAAAAAATCCTTTCCTGTTCTAGTTATTTGTTATTAAATTTATATTATACAACTTTAATAAATATTTTAATTTGATCTGATAATTAACTGGCCCTAAAAGGCTGTTCTCTTTTTTCATGATCTCCTCGCAGGGAGAATAATTTTGAAGACACACTTCTAAGTTATTAACTGGTGAATTATATAAACCCTTAAGTAAATAATGAAAATGTAAATATTAGAGCTCTAATAAGAGGTGGGCCGGAGCGCAGTAGATATTGTGGCTTAGACCAAGCTTATTATCATGGCTTTTATCTTGTTAATTGTGCATAGCTGTTAATCCTACACTTACTCAATGCAGAGTGGGGTGAGCCCATACAAGATTTTTGCATAAATTTGGTATGATTCTTTAATTGAAGGTCAAATCAACTTTTAGCTGCCCCAGTGACCCATAACACCTAGTAAAGAAGTGTTTTTCAGAACAGCCAGTTTCATGGCTAAAAATGAATATTTATACTCAGTGCTTCTTGTAGTCAAACCAGTCCAGTTTTTTTTTTTTGTTGTTTATTTGTTTTGAAAAAACAAAACAAACAAAAAACAAAACCAAAAAAGTGTCACTAACCTATAGAGGCATATGGTACATTAAATGAAAACTTTTGGAGATTGTTTTAGTCTACTTTCATAAGAAAATGAAAAACTAAGCCACAGATATATATTTACCTACGTGGGCTCAAAACAAACCAACAAAGGTATCTACCATGCTTCAGTCTCTTATTCTATGACATCCTCCAGCCATATAACTGAAAGGAACTGAAGTAATGTGTTAAAATATAATAACTGGAACAGAAAACAGTTACAGTCATGAGACTTCTTGACAAAGGGGGAATAGGGAAGAAGAAAAACAATTTTAGAAAAGGGAAGAAACTAGCATCAAATCTAACACAGCAGACTTTTCTTTTCCAGGAGATAAGCAGGGCATAGAAAATTCAAAGCCATAATGTCTTCTGCAAATTTCAGGCATGTTAATTATTGCTCACATTTTAGTATCTCTTTGTGGAATCTGTGATGTGGAGTATAAATAAAGGAACAGGTTGAGAGAGGAGATTCATATATATGTTTCTGTATTTTGTTATGGCATATGGCTTTAATCATTCATGCAGTCATTCATTCATTGAAAATATTTATGATGTATACCGCACAAGGCAGACACACATAGAGGTGAGCAAAACAGACATACCTCCTTATTAAAAAGCCTCCATTCCAGAAGGAAGGAACAAGGCATAAGCAAATGCATATGTACAAAGCATGGTAGTAATTATTGCTGTGCATAAACGTGAGGAGAAAATATAGGCTAGGGAGTACCCTAGAAGGAAAGCTGCAAATTTAAATAAGATGATCAGAGAAGGATTGGGACACATAAGAACATGTTATGGAGGTGAGGGAGCAACAGACTTATAGGGAAGGCAGAGAATTCCAGGCCCTGGGTAGCTGACATCTTCAAGTACTGACAATGCAGTGAGAAGAAGGGAAATTACTATACAGATGGTCTGAGTGCAGAATGGAGCAGGAAAGGGATTTGAAGCTAGGGTAAAGTACACTTTGTTGTTGTTGACTCTGCTGATGACTTTTTAGTTTGTCCAGGTAAATCTTTGATAAAATGAGGAAAGTGATGAGAAGACAAGAGCAGAACTGGGGTCAGCTTTCAGGATGCTGCTTAGGGTACATAAATATACATAAAGGTTGGTGAGTGTATATCTTGCTTGTGAATACATTTGGTTCAGGTACCTAAATACAGCACTCTGAGATGATAGGGATATAAGAATATGGGACAGTTGTATAATGGATGAAATTTTCCAGTATAACTGAGAGGAAACAAAGTAATGTATTAAAAAAGTCCCTGGCAGAAAGAAGATTATGGGGTATAACAAAAAGAAAATGACTCCAAGAGGTAGACCCTGAGAAACCCAGAGAATGGAGTCACAATTTTCCTACAAGAAAGGGGACTGCAAAAGAAAAGTTAAAGGGAAAGGCGAACACGGATTGAGAACATCTGAGCTAAGATGTCTTGAGATGCTGAGTAGGTAGTTGGAACTATGAAGTTAGGATCCAGTTGAACAGGTATGGGCTGGAGACACATATTTGAAAGTACAGAGGACAATATTGTGACCAAAATGAAAAGACTGTATGAATAACATCCTTGAAATGAGTGAAGGCTGAGAAGACTGTATTCAAGGGTCTCCAGAACTAGGAGACTGAATGGAACATAAGAAAAGGAGTCAAGAGAGCCTATTGAGACATAGTCAGTGAGGAGAGCTGTGATAACATGGGGTGACTTTCACCTGCAGTCTCCTTAGTCCTTCTTAGAGGATAGACTGATGAAGGTTTGTCATTTTCTATCAATTTTTATAATATAAAGCCTTAATTTTTATGGTGGTCTCTAGTCCATTTAATTTAATTTTTTACATTTCTATCCATAATGCCATGATGACTAGAGGCAATTTAATGACTGGTTGTATAAAGAATTCATTGGCAAAAACATTCAGTTCTTTTCAGAAGTTTCCAAAACCAATGAACAAAGCAAAAATAGAGCTCTTACACCTTTAAGGGCTTTACACAAAACACTATGCACAGATCAGAAAGTAGCACTTACTTAATAGAGATTCTTTTTGGCAAACTATTAGATTTCAGATACTTAGTTAGTGCAAAGAACACATGCTTTTTCTGGACTTATAAGGAGGGTCCCTACTAAAAAGGTTCATATCAGAGGACAGTAACATTATCTACCTAAACCAGGATCCATTTTAGGAGAGGTTGTGATGTATTCATAGTAGCTCCTGAGACAGATGTGTGAGAATGTAGCCTATTCAGACTGTAATTATCTTCAGTGAATAGAATCCTCAACAGATGACAAGTCTCGATACAGTTCATTTATAGTTGCTGTGAGTTTAATCCATTTACAGTTGCTGTAACTTTAATCTACTCTAGTTGAATTCAAGTATTTTGTGAGATTTTTCTCCAGAAGCTAATGATTCAAATATGTGTCTCAGATAGTATGCTAGTTAGAATTTTATTTTTATTTATTAATTTTTTGTTATCTTGACCCCAACTATGGTTCTCTGGGAAAGGAGAACCTGAATTGAGAAAATATCTCACTCAGATTTGGTTTTAGGGAAGTCTGTGGAGGCATCATCTTTTCTTAGTTTTACTTTGATGTGTGGAAGTTTTGCCTGCATGCATGTCTGTATACCATGTGTGTGCCTAGTGCTCTCAGATACCAGAAAAGGGCATCAGATCTCCTGGAACTAGAGCTACAAATGCTTGTGAGGTCCCATGTGGATACTAGGAATTGAACTTGCTCTTAACTACACATCTACTCTTAGTTTTAATTTTATATCTTTTTGAGACAGTTTTTCACTGTGTAACCTGGGCTGGTCTGGAACTCAGATATATAGACAGGGCTATTCTCAAACATATAGAGATTCACCTCTCTCTATTTATCAAGTGTTGAGATTAAACGCATATGCTATTTCCCCTGGCCTACATTTTCTTTATTAGTGACGAATTTGGGAAGGCCCAGTCCACTGTGAGTAGCGTCGCTCTTGATGGTGGTCCTGGATTCTAGAGAAGGTTGAGATGAGGGAGCCAAGGCAGTCAGCAGTGCTCCTTCATGCTCTCTCCTTCAGAGTCCTCACTTGACTTCTCTCAGTCATGGATCACGATCTTCAAGACAAATGAACCCTTTCCTCCCCAAGTAATTTTTGGTGACGGTGTTTATCACAAAAATAGAATGCAAACTAGGACAAGGGTCTGATACCGACTGAGCCTTTTTTTAATGGAGACGCTCAGTTCATGTGGAGCAAGTCCAAAAAACTCTGCATCTCTATCTACTTTCCAGGTGATGCCTGGTGAGCTGAGAATAGATTTTTACTTCTCTCTTATCCTGACACAAAGTGTAGGACTTCTCTGCTGGCAAAACGTGTGAGCCAGTAGCTCTGCTTTCAGATCTGCCTGAACTTGCCTACTTGACTACAGCAAAGGGGGGCACGGATTTTGAGAATTCGCGATTGGAAGATGAAAGAGGGTACTGCAGGAATCGGAACTTTAAGACACAATAATCTAGAAGCAACAAGTGTTCCAGTTAATGTCCTGGGCTCTGAACCACTAGATTAATAATTCATGAACGTTTACCCAAGATCTATGCTTCTCATACACGTATGGTTGTGGCTATTGTGAAATCCTATGATTTCCTCATCGACTCTAAAATCCCGTGATTCAACAACCAAGTGAATAAAGAGAATTTTTAAAATGGTGAAAATCAGAAAATTCCTTGAATTTTCAAAGGATCGTTAGGCATTTTCTTCTCAAGCTGGGGTGGTCAGGATCAGCAGTACATGGGTGCTGGAGAGAGAGAGTCTTCAGAATCAATCCCAGGCTAACTGAAGCAAGAATGCATTGGACAAAATCTCTGGGACTGGTATGTGTCTATAAGTTTCAAGCATCTGGAAAAAGAAAAAAAATCCCATAAAGTATCTGAAACTTCAACAATAATGTTTTAAACGTAAAGTCATAAAACTGAACATCAAATGTCCTTGTTACCAGCTGATGGTTCTACTATGGACCATTACATCTCATGAGTGAAAAAATATCTGTCTAATGAAACCTAAGGATAAGTAAAAACATTCACGATAAAGGTGTCTTCTTAGTCCTTGCTTATGGTACCATACTACTTATAACAGCATCCAGCTCTACTACAAGTTTCTTTCCAATCCCACTTGATTACTGAAAGCTTCAAACTTGGATGAAGGCGATGCAGAGCACTGAAAGCTCATTGAAAAATTTTTGGAATTTTAGAAATGACTTTACTCTAAAAGCACAACTTCCTTGTTTTTAATTTGCTATTTTATAGGCACTCTCTGTGCTATGAATACTATTATCAGTTGGAAACAAAGGTACATGGTACATGGTACAGCCATGGTTTTCTCTGATTAGAAGCACTTGTGAGGACTCCTTGCTAAAATGGGGAAAGTCTCAACTCTAATAAAGAAGTTTCTATCAAATTTACTTCTAATAATTCAAGCTTCGATATCTACGGTTCCTCCACAATGGCTTCCCTCATGTTCTTGCTTCTCACAACCTTTATTCTTAGACCTGAGGCATTTGCATAAGTCCTCCCCTCCTCTCCCTTGTGTTTTTACCATAACCTCTCTCTTCTATTAACTAGGCATGGTACCAGTGCCCATGTTTCCTACACAGCAGAGGCACCTTTCTGTTCCATCCTGAGCAGGGTTCCTATAACTGAACTGTATTCATAGTGTTATTGCCAGCTGCATTTTATTATTTATTTATTTTTGTGAACTCATAGAAAATGGTGACAGTGCTCTCTGTAGGTCTGCAGAGCAGCATTGAACACAGTAATCTTTCAGCTACACAGTAAATTTCCAATGTTCTCAAAGAAAGATGTGCATGAAAGAAAACATTTGTTTTCTTTTTAAAATTTAGATGGCTAACAAGATGGCAAGGTGGGTAAAGGCACTTGCCATGAAGGGCGGGTGACAGGAGTTTGACCCACGGAATCCAAGGTAGAAGGTACAAAACAACTCCTGCAAGTGGTCTTTTGACTAGGACACACATACACTGTGACTTGTGCACAAATGCAAATGCACACACACACACATACACATTATTTTAAGAATTATACATTCAAGTTATTTGTCTGGCACAAACCAGTATAGATATACACACATTTAATTAAGTTTCTCTTTGAAAAGGAAACAGTTCATTTCAAGTTTGTCACTTTGATTGTCTATTCAGAAGTCTCGTATACTGGAAAACTCCTTGGTTGAGGCAGATATTACATGAGGAGTACTTTCTGGAGTTAGTTCAGTACAGAATTTGCAGCATATCTAGTTACCTACTAATCCTAGAACTGGACCAGTTGTATTCTGAAGAAAAAAAAACACAGTCATCCATCAGGACCTCCAATAATCTTCAGATGTTCAAATCCCTTAGATAAAATGGCTTTAGAAACTGAAAATACATGCAGATGATATGAAATGCCCTATACAATGTAAACTCTATGTAACAGTTGTTAAACTGAATTATTTAGGAAATAATGGTGAGAAAAAATTTGTAGTGTTCAAAAGAGTCAGTCTTTCTGAATATTTTAGGTCTGATGTTGGCTGAATCCGAGGATGCATAACTCATATAGGCAAAGGACTAGCTGTAAATGAATGATATAGGGCATTCTATTACCTGGCATTTCTACATATTTTAAGAAACATCAAGAAGCATATAAAGTAAAACATAATGCAACAGTGGAATGAGAGTCACGTAATAGATTTTTGGGGCTGGAGAGATAGCTCACGGGGATCCCAGCACCTCTGTGGGGGCCTTATGATCACCTGGAACTCCAGTTCCAGGGAATCCAACAGCATTTTCTGGCCTCCTTTGGCACATATATATGGACAGAGGTATTCCTATTCACACACACACACACACACACACACACACACACACACACACACAAATCTTCATGTATCTGTATGTTTACATAATATGTCTATGATAATATTTGACATGTTTCAAAACCTTTGTATGACAAGGAAAAAAAAAGAAAAGTAAAAATAATTGAAAATAAAACAAAGTCTTTGTTGTTTTATTAGAAAAATGAAATAAGAATATATTTTAGTAAGCCTTAAAATATTCAAGAATGTTAATATTGATTGTCAGTTTGACAGGGTCTAGTGTCACCAAGGAGATAGCACATGCCTGTGAGGGAGCTTATAGACTGGATTCATGAAGGTGGGAAGACTCACTCTAACTATGTGTAGCGTTATTTCATAGCTCTGCTTCCTACTGTGGATGCAATGTGATCTCATGTCCCTGCTGCTGTGACTTTCTCCACCTTGATGGGCTGTAACTCAATCTGTGAAGCAAAATGAGTCTTCCTTTTCTTACGTTGCTTTTGTCAAGGATTTTGCTGCAGTAGCAGGAAAAAAAATACATTTATCTTTAAGATGGAAGAAATTAATGTAAAGAGACAGTGTATTTTACTTTACTGTCTGTCATATGGTTGGGATACCATGAGTTAACTCCTGCTTCTTCACAGCAGAACTCTGTTTTCTTGTTTGTTTATGGAGACCAGGTGTTCAATTGGTTCAGTCTAGTTGCCTGATACAAATACTTATGGGTTTCATTTAACTAAGGAAAATTTAAAAATGCAAGTTATAAAGTTTGGTAAAAATATCTCCAAACATTTCAGAACATAAATGCACTCTAAAATTACTTCTGTTTAAGAGTATTGAGTTGGCTACAAGCCAATCTTGAAATGTTATTCTTCTGATGAGTGTCTGAGATAACCAGGCAATGAAGGAGAGCAACTGTACAATCTACTTATGTACTTTGTGGCACTTAGAGATAAGAGTCACTACAACTCCCAAAGCATCTCAAACTTTGACTTCTGTACCTATGGTGTGGAGGAACCCTGCATAAGGCATTTCTAAGAGATTAAGTTGATTTTCTAAGTGAGAAATGGATCTTCAGAAGCCATAACATTATGGATGTTTGTTCTTAATCCAAATCAATAATTTAATCCTCATATGAGTTCAAGAATCTATGTTTTATTTTATTTTTAACATAAAAATCCATCTTTTAGGACAAACACAACCTTTACATGAATATTTTTGATCTCTTGAAATACTTACTATGAAGTAGGGTATTTTTTAGCATCGTTAACACTGGGATTCTGGTTTGCTCAAGGATGAAAATGGGAAGGCAGCACAGGATGAGGCTAAGCAATGGCAACACACCTTGTGAGGATTTTCACTGGTACCAGTTTTTCAAGGTCTAGGTTCACAAGCATTAAAGGAAAAGTAAACCATGGACACTAATTGCAGAAAATAGGCAGAGAAGAATAAAGTATTAGCTGTAGATGACATTGAAGACTAGATTGTTGGAGTAAAATATCACACAAGAAAAATAAATTGAGATTAAAAACGATAAGTGTTGCAAAGGTGCATTGAAGCACAAGAATTTGGTTAAGATCTGAGTCCTGACTTTGTTACCCAAAGCTTCAGAAAAAGTAGCTTATTTCTCCAAGTTCATCTCCTTCATCTGAAAGTGGGTGTTGTTTACTCTCTCTTGTGGGGTTTCATAAAAATTGAAGACTTCATACACATAATACATTTGTGTTGCTTTTTACACTTAACTAATGCTCAGTAAAATTACTTTTCACATTGTTAAATATAAAAAAATATCTAGCATTAGCTATTGAATTCTTTGCTTAAATTTCATTTAGAATTGCAAATATTTTGACAGCAGAGTCAGAATAAAATATTATCTAAGCACACAAGTAGAAATTAATATTGTGAGTTTAACTGGACCATTTATGTATGTTCTTTTCTTTTGAGATTTTTTTTTTTTTTTTTTTTAAAGAACAACTATAATTTACTGATGAGTGGGCAGAATTGCTTTTCATAAAGTCTTTCTAATTCATTAAAGTCCTAATAAGGTCAGTTAATTTAGAAAGCTTTTTCCTATAGCACTTATAAAACTAAATGTAATTCAGAAAGTTGAGAATCAAGTTTTACTTAAAGATTAATAATTTTAAAATTTATTATTCAATTAAATTCTATATGCATTTATTGAAAGCCTACAGAATGCCTATGATTTAATTTTATTCATCAGACATTATTAAATCCATGCTATTTTAAATTAAATCCACGCAAAATACTATAGAATAATCACATTCATTAGAAATAGCACGAATCTAATATGAATTAAATGCTAAGCACCATCTGACTCACTTGTCTCCTTTTGTAGAACAGAAATCAAAAGTCAGAACTTAGCAACTTCAGGGAATAAAAACAATCGTCTACTTGGCACATAGCTTGGCAACAAATGCTTTGCTGAAAATCAACCAAAAGAAAAGTCATATTAATCACACCCAAAGAGCAAGGGGCTGAACAACGCTGCCTTGTCAACTGCGCATGCCCAGACAACACAAGGGCCTGGAAGCGACTCACCCAGTCAGTCTCTTGCCCTGAGATTCTCATCTGATTAGAGGATCATTTGTTAAGATTTTCAGAAAGGGGAACTAGAAGGCAAGCTTTGTTACATGCATATGCACATATCTCTTAGAGAAACAAAGAGAAATGTAAAGTGGCCTATTCTTAGCAGTAAGAAAAATAATGAAAACAACTTTAGATTTTTTTTTTCTTTGCTGTTTTGATAGTCAATGATTTGGGTCCTTTCTAGAATAAAGATCTTTGGAAAGAGATCATCAAAGTGCAGTAGCACTCTAGTGAAATTTAGGAGTTTGCAAAGCTGTGGCCCAGCTTGTCCTGGATTACAGACAGACTTGAGATAGAAAGATCTTACGCCTGGTAAAGTGGAGACCTTCACCAGCTGTTTGGAAATAAGTAAATTCCAAACGCCCAGCTTCCCCAAGGAAACGAAGCAGCTCCACCCCTCAAGTGCAAAATCACGCGTGAACCTTATGAGTTTTCTGCTGAGACACGCAGAGTGATAATTGAAGGTGGGGGCCTTTACGTCTCCGAAAGGGTGAGAGGTGCTTTTTTTGTCCCTACAAAGCACAAGTAAGACTGTCCAGTGACCGAAAAGAAACCTGGTTCTATAGTTCACACAAAACTCTTGATTTTATAGGCAAGGCAGGCAAAGACCACAGTACCGTGTGATGTGAAAATACTGCCTATCTAGATTCAGACTGGACGGTGCAAGACGTTCCTTATTGTCTAAAATGTAATAGAAATGCAGTACTCTGAACAATAAAAAAAAGGAATTATACTTTGGTTAGAGAATCGTGAAGGTTTCCAGCCGTTTCACAGGCCAACCAAATGTCTTTTTCTGCCATGTAAATTCAGTAAAGGAATATCTGCATTAAATTACAGGATTTATAGTCAGCAGGAAAACGAAAGCACGGAAAGATCACTTTTGCATTAAAATTTGGTTTTCTCAACTCGCAGATATTTTAAAAATATAGGTGCCTTGTACTAATGAAGTACATCAAAGCACATTATGTTCTGCGTTTTGTGAGAACTAGGCAATTTATAAATGCTATTCACATTTAATTAGTAGTCATTTCTTTTCCATAAGCATATTTACTCGGCTCTCCTGTTCCTACGGCAACCCAATGAGTGCTACAGCTACAAGAACAGCCTAGACTAACCTCAGAAAAGGACGGAGATTAATGAGCAGGCTCAGTAATAAGAGTAGAAAGCAAAATCCAAGCAGAGACCAGGAAAGGAACATTACAAAGCGCAGAGAAGACTCCTCTTTCAAGGAGCCTATTTATAGCAGCGCAGATCTTATTTATTCAAGAGTGCCCGCAGTATACAGCAAATACAAGAGATGACTCATTTAGTGCTAAGTTCTGCTTAATTGGCTAACCACTCAGGTATTGTGGAGCACAAATACATACATATATACACACATGTACGTAATTATCTGCTTAACGCACTTCTCAAGGGACCTCACGAACAGAGCTGCAAGCGTTGTGCTTATGGATGGTCCCTTTAAGTACAGCACTTGTGTAAAAACGGGCAGTATTTAAATTTGCTTTCTTATAAAAATCATGTCTTTAGATGTTAGGTGGGAAAAAAAGATTCATAAATCTGAATGGCCACAGTATTTTAAGGGTAATTCTCTACTTAATGCTTTATTTTAGTACTCTATGATTATTAAAAGGTTGATTTGAGAATAAATGAATTGTTAACAAGCACCAGAAACAAACATAAATAGGTAACAGAAATTTTGCATATGTGCTACTTAAATTCTGCTTACAAATAGTAGTTCTTAATTTAAGGGTTTAGCTAGGAGAGGGAGCCATAAGGAATGAAGGGTTTAATATGTTCCCTTGATTGTTTTTTTTTTTTTGCAAAAGTTATATGATTTTACAGTTCTTATTAGATACAAGTTAGGAGTGATTTAGAATTATTTCAACTTTGATAAAAGGCATATTAAACAAAAACTCCCAGAGTCAAGCTGAAAAAAAATCTCAATGTGATTCAAAACAATATGTGGGAGAGACAATGAGTCTAACAAAGGGCAAATTAGAAATTATAGAAGCCTTGTTACCAAGTCTCGCTTAGTAAAAGTGTCAGGCTCTGGAGAGCCGGGCAGTGTCTTCCTGCTCTAACAACACAGAGGCAACAACATTGCTATCAAGGCTCTCAATTATTCTGCTTAGCAGGAAAAAAGTAAAAATGTTTCCTTCTGACCTTTCTACATTGCTTCATTAACTCTAACGTACAAGCAACAAGTAAAAAAAAAAAAAAAAAATGAGAAGCATCCGACATCCCCCTTTGATAACAGCTGACTGGAAGAAGGGACCTCTGAGGGTATCCTTAGTTCAACACCACTGCCAGTTCAACGTGGGACCAAAAATGCCTACCCAGTCTATACTGCTTACTTTAGTTCAAGCAGGACATTTCATATTTGACTGGCTTTGGATCGAGTAAGAGTAGGATTCGAGGTGGTTTGTACATTTTCTACTGTTAGTATTTAATACCAAAGTTATTTCATTTAGCACTATAAATCGAAAAAGGAAACTATTTTACAAAGGCTCATCTATGCAATTATTAATGACCAAGAATTCTGTTGTCTCAGATCTACATGTATAATATCATATTAAATACTGGTTAAATAAGGCATAATAGCTTCTACCTGCGATTTTCCTTTGTGAAAAGGAGTCCTTTCCAGCAACTATTGTCTATGCCTTGAATTAATTATGTTGAACAATTAAATCACCAGGCATTTCTTCCCTAGATAACCTGTGAATTTGAGTCCAGCATTTCTATAGGTACTTTTGTGCCTGCATCAGAGAGTATTTTAATACCAAGGAACACAGCAACTTAAATGCCATTCCCTGGAATTCATGAAAAAGCAATATATGAGAGTAAATAGGGCAAATACCAACAACAAAAGCCCCCACTTGGAATCAAACACTCAATGCAAATAGAAGACTGTAGACCTAAGCAGAGATGCTAGGGGTAAACACTGTGCTCTTGAGTCTTTCTTGAAAAATGTCCCCACAGCCTGTTTTCAATAAGAGTATTCTATCTTTAAAAATGTCTATCCTGATCGGTCATCGGTGACTCCTCTTCGCCAGCTATCCCGGTAGATTGAAAACGGAGTCCCGTGGGCAGGAGCTGAGCTCTCTCTGCAGATAATCAGCACCGAAGAACAGCTAACTTCTTAAATAATCACAATTACATTTCACACATCCCGCTCTTCTCCCTTCCTGGTTTTTCAAACGTGGGGTTATTTATCACAGGAGAAAAACTGAAGGCTGCATCTTTAGAAGGCAGTCAGGCACTCCTAACCTAATTAGCGTTAGCCACCTCTGAAAGTAAATCCCCGGGATCCGCGGCTCCAGTTTCTCTCCCCGCCCTCATTCACCCCAGCTACAGGAGCACCTGAATTGAATGGAGCTACCTGCCAGATTGCCAGACTGAACCCTGCTGCCCTGACCCCCAGCAAAGCGTACTAAAGAGAGATTTGCCAGGACCTTCCAGGCAATCAGGTGAAACAGCAGCACGGGCTGATGGAAGCGATTTGCTTTGTCTGTGTTCAAACTTCATGCCTGCCACGACAAAATACAGCCCAGAATCTGCTCCAGTTTGGACGCCGCCATGCTCAAATGTAAAGCTCAGAAAAGAATAGAGATTCGCAGATCTGATAATGAGCCAGTTAATGACATAAATGATACCTCAAGAACCTCACTAAACCATCCAGGTCCTACAATTTAATCTGTAATAAATACTCCTGCATCATTGCGAGATGGCTGCTCATAATGGCAAATGAAATATGCTGGTATGATAGGTACAATAAATCTGGATTTTCCTATGGTTCCCTCAGGCTAGAACAATATGTAACCACAGTGCGCACTGTCAGGATGAGCAGATCTCAAAGCCATCATAAAATCTAAATGGGGACTAATTAGGAGGCCCTTCCCTTCCAGAGTTACTATTTCTATTGACATTTTCCATGCATGAGCCTCTCCATAACACCATAAGTCACCAAGATAAGAACTCCCTAGATTATAGGGAAAAAGCTTTAATGGAGAAGTTGAACTCAAAGGCGATGCATAAATTTTCCTTTTGATGTGATGGGAAGTCTGTGTTCAGTACTTTCTTTACAAACTTTCAGGCTATGAACAGGTACTTTTTAATCCCTGTGCAGGATTTTTCTCTGTCTGGTTGGTACCTGGTTCCTCTCTGATCCAAGAACAGGAGTCTCAGGGAGGATATTAAAGTGGAGTGGGCAGCTGTAAAACTGATGGCTATGGGTCAGGAGCACTTTCGGGAGCACACTTGGCAAGTTGGCTTCCAGGTCTTGACTTTTGTCTTGAAGATTCTTGTTCTCCTAAAGGTCACTGAAAATTCTAATTTCCAGAAGCTCTTCTGATGTGGAAAGGGGCATATTTCCCTAAACTGACCTTTCCTGTGCAGGAAGTGAGTTAAATCTTTTCATAACCTAGGATGCCACAGTTCCTGGGAAAATGTGTATGTATATATATATATATATATATATATATATATATATATATATATATAGAAGAGAGAGAGAGAGAGAGAGAGAGAGAGAGAGAGAGGGAGAGAGAGAGAGAGAGAGAACACTCTAATGTGTAAAGGTGGTAAAAAAGACATAAGGCCATGATGCTCTGACAGAACTACTGAACTTTTTTGAGAAACAAAATACTTATTTGAAATTGTAGGAGTAAAATGAACAACTAATCCTATAGGGATGTCCTGAAGTTAAAATTCCCTTGGAAATTAAGTACAAAACAAAAGAAAAAAGTCATCAATAGTCTTATGTGTGAAGTTTATTAATTTCAGAGCATTAAATTTAGGATAGTCATGTGGAAAGAGGATTCAAAAGTCAGTATTCTGCTTTCTCAGTATTTGCTTTACATAAGAAGAACCCAACAAAACTGTTGGAGTTGGATGCTATTAAGAAATGTAGGTAGCAATGGGGGATGGGGAACTGGGGGTAGCCACTAGAAAGTCCCAGATGCCAGGAAAGCAAGAGGCTCCCAGGACCCAACAGGGATGAGGTTAGCTGAAATACCCAACAAAGGCAAGGGAGAACCTGTAGAGACCATATTCAGAGGTTAGGTAAGGCCCCTGTTGTGGGAAGGGGCAACCCACTCATCTTCAAAATTTTAACCCAGAATTGCTCCTGTCTAAAGGAAATATGGGGACAAACTGTGGAGCAGAGACTGAAGGAAAGGCAATCCAGAGACGGCCCCACCTTGGGATTCATCATCCCATATACAGACACCAAACCCAGACACTATTGTGGATGCCAAGAAGCTTTTACTGACAGGAGCCTGATAGAGCTGTCTGCTGAGAGGCTCTGCCAGAGCCTGACAAAGACTGACAGAGGCAGATGCTCACCATTGGACTAAGCACAGGGTCCCTAATGGAGGAGTTAGAGAAAGGACTGAAGTAGCTGAAGGGGTTTACAACCCCATAGGAAGAACAACAATATCAACCAACCAGACCCAGACCCATCTCAAAGCTCCCAGGGATGAAACTACCAACCAAAGAGTATACATGGAGGGACCCATGGCTCCAGCTGCATATGTATCGAGGATTGCCTTATCTGGCATCTATGCAAGGAGAGGCCCTTGGCCCTGTGGAGACTCGATGCTCCAGAGTGGAGGAATGCCAGGGCAATGAGGAGGAAACAGGTTCATGAGTGGGTGAGCACCCTCATAGAAACAGGGGGAGGGGAATGGGATAGGGGGTTTCCGGTGGGGAAACCTGGAAAGGGGATAACATTTGCAATGTAAATAAATAAAAGATTCAGTAACAGAAAAGAAGAAGAAGCAAAAAAAGAAATGTAGGCCACACTACAGAGGTATATTCTTATCCTGACTTATTCTTATCAATTCCTTGACAGTGTTATCTGACTTTGTCTTTGTTCTTTTCATTCATGGAGAAAAAGCTCAGAAAGAAGTGCAAAGCACTGGTGGTGTTGATGGAGGCCTCTGCTCTACTAGGGAACTCCACAATTTCCTAACAACTAAAGTTTGGGACTCTTACACTCTTTAAATAGTTCGTAATCCAGGAAGAGCACTAAGAAATAGCAGGACTCCCTACATTTATGAGT
This sequence comes from Mastomys natalensis, assembly GCA_021653895.1. Taxonomy (NCBI): domain Eukaryota; kingdom Metazoa; phylum Chordata; class Mammalia; order Rodentia; family Muridae; genus Mastomys; species Mastomys natalensis. The sequence goes on from JAJTUV010001051.1 coordinate 624,423, forward strand.
GACGTGGACAGCATGCAAAACTCCACTGGGTGATGGAGCAGGGACTGTATAATCAATCCATTCAGCTGCTAGGGAAGGAAATGAATCCCTGTGCTAGATCCAGCCAGGAGATGAACAACTTTGGTAGGCATTTGGTTACTCAGCTAGCTGCAAATGTATGGATACATCTGAGTCTCAGGTTAAGCTGATAGTACTTTAGAAGAAGATAACTGTTCATTCCCACGGCTATTTGGTTTTACATTTATGTATAAACTGCTTTGCATTTTCATCTTCCAACAGGGCTGAGTGTCTTATTGGTTTTATCTTCATTGTTGCCCATCAGACTTGTTTAAACTTCACTGTGCTCTTTTAGTTGTAATCAAATCTCAGCTTTTATTTATTTAATATTGAAGAGAGAGAGTGTCCTTGAAACATTTCCATAAAACGATATGATTACCTTTGTATTTGTTTATTACTACAATAATGACAATACAGGAATATTGGGATGTCTTTGAAAATGATGGAGTCTTTCTTGGCTTTTGGTAAACTTTGCTTGGAGGGTTAAAGTCTTAGAAAACTTAGGAGTCACCAAAGTCACCCCAAACCCATAGCTTTGGGTTTTTGTCTCTTAAATTAACAGAATAAAATTTGTGGTCCAAAGAAGGTGAATCTTAGGGAGAAATTTACTGCACATTCTCATTTGGAAACTTAAGAAGGAGGTAGGGGGAAGGAGAGGAAGGCAGGGAGGGAAGGAGGGGGAGGTGGAGAGAGAGAAGGAGGGAGGAAGAGGGAGGGAGGGAAAGAGGGAAAAAGGGAGGGAGAGGGAGGGAGTGAAGGAGAGAGAGAGAGAGAGAGAGAGAGAGAGAGAGAGAGAGAGAGAGAGAGAGAGAGAGCAGTTGCTATTTATTAGGGAGGGACTGGAAACCACATAAAATAGTGCTTCATTGAGCTGCTAGTCTGGTGGTCTAGATGTTAGGGTGAGGCACAGGGAGGGGATGAGCTGGTCAGTTCAGTTGGGCCATGAATTGTTTAGGTGCTCCCTCTCTGTTTTCACATGCTTTCGTGTACCCAGTATGCAAAGATGTACACTTAAGAGATAATAAAAAGATGGGAACAAAAATTCTCTTCTGTCATTTCTGGCCTCCAGTGAGGACATTCTCAGAAATGCTACACTGGAGTCCCTGCTTTGCCTGACCAGTTTCTATCTCCTGTACTCATCTCTGAGGCTGGTGATACAACTTTATTGATAAGGGTACTATTGTGCAAACCTCAGTTTGATTCCCAAAACCACAGTAGAAAGAGAACCATGGTTACTGTGGCATATTTTCACCCACCCATATATAATAACAAATAAATATATAAATAATAAATGGATGCTGAAGGTAGCTTCAGTCTGGAGAGATGTATTAATGGGTAGAGAATGAATGATTTTGGATCGTCAGCACCCAGGTAGGGAATCTATAACACCAGTGATCTGTCTAATCTGTATAATAACAGGTCTACACTGTCTTCTGATATCACCATATCACAAATCAACTCTTTAACCATGACCCCTTAAAGAGACACAAGAAAACCATATTCAAACCATAGGAGGGATGGTAGGAAAGGACCACTGTAATTCTGACGAGAAGCGATGAATCAGTGTGCATAGTTTGGAGAAGTAGTCAGATTCAGAATATATTTTGAAATCATGAAAGCAAAGATAGGAAAAGAAAGAATTAATGTCCTTAAAATTTTCATTTAATAATAAACACTGTTGCAATTGGGCAGAGTAGCCTATGCCACAAATCTAAGCACTTGAGAGTCACAGGCAGGAGGATTAAGAATTATCAGAGAACCTGGGTTATATAGCAGTTCAAAGCCAGTCTTGGCTGTAAGAAAATTGGCTGGGAAAACAAACCAAACCAAACCAAACCAAACCAAACCAAACCAAACCAAACCAAACCAACAACCAAACCAAAACCAAACCAAACCAAACCAAACCAAACCAAACCAAACCAAACCAAACCAAACCAAACAACAACCAAACCAAACCAAACCAAACCAAACCAAACCAAACCAAACCAAACCAAACCAAACCAAACCAAAACAACCAAAAAACCAGAAACAAATGCAAAGCAAGAAAACCCAGTTATCAAACACTGCTAGTTTTTTCATATGAACATGGGCAACAGAAAGGCTATTTCCTTGTGGCATATTGTCCTTAAATGATTGTAAATTGAATTGTTAATAAGTTCTTCAGAGTCGGGCAGTGGTGGCACACGCCTTTAAATCCAGCACTTGGGAGGCAGAGGCAGGCAGATTTCTGAGTTCGAGGCCAGCCTGGTCCACAGAGTGAGTTCCAGGACAGCCCGGGCTAAACAGAGAAACCTTGTCTCGAAAATCCAAAAAAAAAAAAAAAAAAAAAAAATGAGTTTTTCAGATACAGAAGAAATATAAAGGCAAGTGCTAGGTACATAGCAGGGAATATAATGGAAAGTAAGACAGGAAAGATCAATTATCTAAAGGGTCACAAACTAATGTAAGGGATCCTTCAGACTTGCAAATAAAGCATTTCAAATCTAAGAGGTAGAAAGTGAAAACCCATGGACCACACTGATCCAGAGGAGCCCATTGTAAACAAGCAAATAACAAATACAAAAAAATATAAAGATGAAAGTTCGGTGACAGTTGAGTTTTAAATTTAACCTTAAAATTTATGTGGTCAAATGAGCCCACTAGAATGATGAAATTGATTTTCAGAAGTTTAGATTATTTAGCCTTAATTTGATGGGCAATTGCTTCACAACTTCTTTGAATGATCTTATTTGTTCTCATAATTTTAACCATTGTTTAAATGCATTGTTTAATATGCAGATGAGTATTTTTCTGTCCCTAAGAATCCATTGGACTTCTGGCTCATGTATGTCAACGTTAGCTGAGCATGTCCACCATAATAATATGCAGGTACTTTCAAGCTATATAGTTCTTAGTTGATTTTGATAAAACTTCACTTGTTTGGTTTAACCAATAAAGACTCAGGAGCCAGAAGCTGGGATGAAAGCATGTTAGCTCAGAGAGCCGTGGAAAGCGTCCAGCTGACCTTCCTCCTCAGCTGACATCCCAGCAGGAATGCCCCTTTCTTCAAGCCAAACCTCCTTCAAACTCAACGTTCCTCCCTTCTACTTCCTGTGCATCTCTCTATCTGTCCTCTTGACTGTCTCTAACTCTCGATGGGTTTTTCTTAATATTCACTTACACCTAGCTCACTTACTGTCAATTGGTTGCTTGCTCTGCCTCTTGACCTAGAGGTGATTGTATTTAACCCAGTTTACAATATTCCAGAGGAAAACTCTTGGATGAAAGGTGTGTGCTAAGGCTGACCCACGCCATAACTAAAAACAGTTTTTCCCCAGTTAATAACACAACCTTGGGGTTCTCAGTGTGATCAATATACCACAACACCAAGTCTACATATTTTCAAACTAATTTAGTTCATTTGTCTATTCAATTTTTTTTCCTTAGTTAACTATCTTATCAGTCATGGAACCAGAAACTAGTCTTTCCTTCTTTCCTCCTGCTCAGACACAGGTAATACAAAATTAACACCTTTGGCAGAAAAGACTGCATTACTTCCTAGTAACGTGTGCCACAATAATCACGCATTCTTCAAACAGTCTTTTACAATCCACAAACACTATGCTAGGGCTCTTAATTGCATGTGACATAGTATTTACCACAGTTTTGCTCAGAAGTGATACATGTCTCTCCTTTCCACATCTATGAGCTAAAATGAATCTTCCAGAGCCACCAGATACCTGAGAACCACAGTTTTAAAAGAGTCTCAAAGGCCAGGTGAGCATGTTTGTCCTTTTAAATATATATATATTTAAATACAGCTTTACACTTTTTAGTTTGCTTGTTTTGAAATCTCCAACACCATAGCATCTCCTTTTATCCACAGGATATTACTATTTATCCACAGTTTTCTGTATCTTGCTTGTGTAGCTCCTCACCCATTGGTTGAACTAGATGAGAATTTGCTTACTCTGTTCTTTCCCTCATGCACTTCACAAATATTAAGGAATTCTTTAGATGGATTTCAGGCCTCATCCTGTCCAGATGTGTTGTGGAGCTACAAGTCTTCTTTCCAGCTCGCAGAGCTCTTGGAACACATTATTTTTGGAGGAATTTTAATACATCAGCACATCAAAACAGTTCTCCATGTATCTGTGACCATCTAGCATCTGGATTACAGGTTCATCAAGGGCAGAAATTTGTCCTGATTATCTTGTATCCCAGCTTGGAGTATAGTGCTCAAAAAAGGGTGCACTTTCACAAATCTTATTGACATAAGCTATACTTTATATCTTGTTTTATTTGAAATCTGAATATCACATCTAATGTTTGAAATGCTAAAACTAATAAGGCACAATAGATTTTGTATTGTATACATTACAGGTAAGGAGCTTTTCTAGTATTGTATGTACACTAAGAGAATATTTTAACTAAATTGTTTCTAATTTTTTTTATTGTTTTTAATCTATTTTTTCCAGTCCAGTTGTTATACCCCTCCCGATCTGCCCTCTGACAATTCCCCATACCATTCCTTCGCTGCATCTCCAAAAGGATGTCCCCACTCCCCCAGTCCCCACACCCCTTCAGGCCTCCCCATTCCCTGGAGCCTCAAGTCGCTCATTGCTTCTCTCTCTTTGAGGCCAAACCAGGCAGTCTCCTGCTGTATATGTTTTTGGGGCCACAAATCAGTTTGTGTGCTCCCTGGTTGGTGGTTCAGCATCTAAGAGTTCTCAGGGGTCCCGGTTTGTTGAGATTGCTGGTCTTCCATACACTATGTCTGTTCAGTTCCCACAGAGGCCTGATGTTGAGAGAGATATTTTAAAACGGCAGCACCTGATCTGTCTTGTGGTACAGGGCCGCCATCTTCCAAACTAGGCAAGGCCTGAGGCCATGAGAGGCCTCATGCCACCGGCTCAACACCAGCCCTGCCACCCATGAAACACCTGTGTGGGATATGGCTCTGCCAATCTTCCACACTCTCTCCACAAGGATGGGGTGAGCCCAGACCACCCCACCATCCCGCAATCCATGGGTACCCCGTATGAATGAGACTCTAATGCTTAAAGATTAATCAAAGGCTTTCTATGTTTGGTAATGCTCAATAACAAGATGTCCACACAATGAGATGTGTTTCCCAATTAACTAACCTAGATATAAGTTGTTACCCAGGACTACTCTCCATACAGGTGTGGCTCTCTATCCTCCTACATCTCTGCCTCCCTAGCTCCTCCTCCTCTTCTGGTCTTCCTCCTCCTCTTCCTCTCCTTACTCCTCCCACCTTAGCTCCTTCCAACTTGCTGGGAAAATATGCTGCTACAGGCTGATACCTTAGAATCGGACTCGTTGTGAGTCCCGTAATGGTGAAGGAAAGGAAACCTGAAAGAGCAGTTAAGGACTCTTAACCTCTGACCTCTCTCCAGGACCTTTTCAGCATCTCATTTTGTTTTCTTTCTGTGTAGTAACATCTAAACTAAAATCTAGTTTGGCAGTGGTAGAATGGCTAGAAGCCAGTTCCTTCTTTCTGTCCTTAATCTTTCTTGGCAAGTTTACAGGCTATCTTGTATCTTTTGGAGATTTACTGGAGTCTTGGTTCTGTACAAATTGCTAATCTCAATAGTATTTTATGAACAATGCTATTACTCTTTTATGTAAATATGGAAATGTATACTCAGTGTGAAGAAGGATCCACAGGAAAATCTAGCAAAGGATATGCTCTCAAATACAGGCTCATACAAAGTTGGTTATTGAAACAAGATCAATCAAAGACTTCTAGAACTTTTCAGTTAGAGTAATTTCTACACTCGATCTTAGTCAAAAGGCCAAGAAGTGATTAGAGTCATTTCTTTATGTTCATAAAACATTAGTTTATATCATTTGGCTACTTGTTAAAAATCATTTCCTAAACAATCACAGGTTTAGTAATTATAATACATAATTATATTTAATAATATATTATATACATATATAATAATTTAAATAACTAATGTAAAAAGTGATTTTATTGTGATAGAGTCTAACTTTGCTTATTTATGTGATAAAGTGACAGGAAAGATGGTATATAATCATATAATATAATATAATATAATATAAGTAACCTTTCAGACTCTATGAATAGAGGTAAGTAGACCTGAGTATATAATAAAATGAATTGGCCACATTAAGGATTTAGTTTTGTAATGACATGACTTTTTAAATTTTGATTTATTGCCCTAAAAAGTATTAGTTGCAGTAAAAGCAGGAGCTTCAACACTCAGCTCTAAATTACTTTTTCTGTAGGGTCTTTTGTTCTGAGTATAAAGTTTTTGTTCAGCATTTGGGTCAAAATTTTATTATCTCACTTTTCAAGTCAATTTTTTTCTTAGATGACCGACAGTATCTTATCCTAATGACAGCCATCAGGCCCTCTGAATGTGGCCTTCTGATGATTAACCTTCAGAATGCCTACGGTCATCCCAATAGGAGTTTTAATACTTTAAAATGCAAATCTGGTCATCTGGGATGTCCAAGTGGATAGTAACCTCTTTCCAAAATTAATGATTCATATGAATTAAAAAAATACTGTACTTCTTTTGCCTGGATTGTGTTGGTATAGTTGTATCATACAATACAATGATGTCATAATATATAAATATGTAATACACTATACAGACATAGCATTTTCTGTATTTCTTCTAACTGCATCTTGAAGATTCCACGTTTTGATAGACTGAATGTTTGTGACAGCTGTGTGTTCAGCAAGTGTATTTGTGTATTTTTTTCCTCACAGCCAAGATAATCATGCAACTTTTAGCAACAAAATATTTTAATTAAGACATGAGCATTGTTTTTAGGTATTATGCTTTTACTTAATCAAGCACAATATAATATATGCATACCTTTCATGTGTGACTTGTCTAATTGTGAATTTGCTTTATTATAGCAGTCTGGAACTGAATCTGATTTAGGCACATGTGTGTGCCCCCTTCCACCCTCAGAATAATCTTTCTAAAATCTGCTACTTAGAAGAAGCAGTCAGAGTAGTCATTTAGGCAAAAAAAGCAAATTTGGTATTAATCAAGAAGGATGAGGTTTAACTGCTGTACCAAACAATTCCAAATTTTCAGTGACTTAATACAAAAGGGCTCACTTCTCAATCACCTTCTATGTCAATACTGTTTTGTATGTATAGCTAGGAAGTGAGGAAGGATGATGGATGATGTACTATATTATAAAAGAAATAAGGTTAATGATGGCTACAGACACATTAAAATATCTCAAGGGCTTGTGCTATATGTCATCTAACAGAGTGATGTAACCTGGCCTAGGGATTTCCAACCCTGGCCTCAGATTATTGCTTCTCTATTTTAATGGAAACTTAAAAATCCCTGGTTGCCCTAGAGACAAGGCTATCCCAGCACAGTCTCAAGTTTCATAAATTGTAAAATGTAGTTCACTCTCATAAAAACCAGCTTAACTCCCTTTATGAAAGAAATACCTGGTGAATGACTCAGACTGTACATAGGTATGAGGAAGAGGAAAGGATCTCTCAATCTCTGAAAAAGGCATCCAGATAGACTCTCTGCTTGATTTCACATGGCCTCCTGCTCTTATTGTCTATCTTGGAAGAGTGTTGCCAGGAAAAAAAAAAAAGCTGTTTAAGTAGCATATAGAGCCTAGCACTCACCTTTGACATGATTCCAACCAAACAGGAAAAGTGACCCCTAGGAAAGCCAGTTAATTAGGACAGTTTGCAACCCTTGAATACAGAAGGAAACTGCTCAACGGAGGAGACAGATATATGTGTTATTACAGTGTATGATCCAATAAAGCCAGGGATGAGGACAATATGTGGGGTGGAATAATGACTCCTCGCCTAATTAATAACCCAAAGCAAGTCAAGTGATGAAGCCTAAACTCCCCAAGAAACAGTTTAAAGACAGTGAAATTTTATTCTGGTCCTAGAGGAAGTGTTTTTGGGGAGAAGGGGAAGTACTTGTCAGATCACTGTCACAACTACCAAAATATAGATTTTTCAGTTTGAAACATATGAATGATCTAATAAACTTCAAAAACTATTATCATGGATAAACTAGAAATGAGTAGAGCAGCTTTGGCTCAATGCAAAACTCCCCATCATGAGAACCAAGTAATTTTTTCAAAATTGAAAGGACAAAAACTAGAATTATAGGAATAGTATAGACAACATAGGAATGGAACAATTTCTTTAGCATTTTTTTTTGGGAATTTCATACATGACTATTGTATTTACATCATTTCCTTTTCACACACCCCAGGACTACAGTTCCTCCTGTATTCCCCATATCCCTTTCAAATTCATGACATTTTTCTTTGATTATTATTATCTCTACCCAAAAACACTCAAACATTCTGAGTCTATTTTAGTGTTACACCTATGTGTACATGATTAGGGCTGACTAGTTGAGACTGGATAAACTTTTAGGGGGCCAATCACCTGGAGAAGACTGTTTCTGTAAAAGTGACTTTTATTTGTCAGATGTAATTGTTGTCTCAGAGGCTGACTGCTGAATTAGCTACCCTTTCTTGTTCTTTTTGACTTTGGCTCATTTCTGAATTTATGATAGCTAGTCTGGCTCAAACTTCTTTCTAAGCTGACGATTTAATCTGGTTCTCTCAGCTTCTGACTGAATTGCTCTGTTTGGAAAGACTGCCTCTGAACCCCATGAACTGAACTGCTCTGCATCAACTGCTCTGCTCTTAACTGAGCTCAACTGTGCTTGCCTGAATTGTTCGCCCTCACCTGAACTGAACACCACTGACTGAACTCAACTGACTCTCTCCCTCACTGCTCTTCAATAGCCTCTCTTTCCTATGCTGTTCTCATTAGAGTTGGGCATAGCCTATCTCAGACTCATTCCATCAAATCTTTCTCTGATTTGTCACTTTGTCAGACCTTCATTTAGAAATTAGATGTCATTGTTTGGGATTAAAGGTGTGTACTAAATAAAGGCATGCCTGTATACCAGTCAGAGGGATTAAATGTGTGTGGTGTGTCTGCATTCCAGCTGGATCATACCTTTACATGTGATCCCTTGACAGAGCAGCCATGTTTCTGGATTAAAATTGCTCAACAGTTTGTCCCTCTCTTAGTAGCCATCAATTCTATGGAGCTCTTCATCTGGGTGTGAGTCCTTGTGAGATTTCCTCCACCCACATTGGGATGTCAACTGGTATTGCTATTGTCCAGTTCTTGTTAACGTGACTGATAATGTATACATATATGTATATATTTAAAGATTTCAAGGGTGCAGATCCCTGTCATATATAGAAGACATGATCTCTTAGCAATATCCTAATCCCATATACTTACAATCCTTCCTCTTCCTCTTCAAATGTTCCCTGAACCTTAGGTATAGAGGTTTTTTATAGATGTATAAATTGAGACAAGCACCCTTCAGCAGTTTTTCTGTGCAGTTTGACTAGTTGTGGATTTCTGTAATGGTCTCTGTCTACTACAAAAAAAGTTTCTTTAACAGGAGATGAGAGGTAGCCTTCTCTCTGGCTATAAAGAAGGCTTTGGAGAACTGCAACAATTTTATCTGACAAATGAGTTGCAATCTGAGGATAAAAGAAAAAGCATGTATATGTTCAGTCAGTCTGGCTTCTAAACTATCTGGTAATCTTTTTCCATAGTGTGTGTGTGTGTGTGTGTGTGTTCGTGCGTGCATGTGTGTGTGAGAGTGTGTGTGTGTTTCTAGAAAAGCTAGTCAGAGTTATGAATAGCTACCACTATTTTTGTGACATGTATTTGTGAGAGCTAACTGGGATTACCCAGACTTATGCTGATCTAAGGATGATAGAGACAGCAATTTAATTACCTTGTACTAGGTACCACATCTTATATATTCTGGAACCTCTAAACATAGCTACTCTCAAGACCAGGATCATAGCCCCAAAGATATTAGCAATAAATGTTTTAAGTAACCCGGAGCAGTTAAATCAGCACTTGGAGAGAGCATCGCAGCAGACTGGTTATAGCTCTACAAGTGATTCAGGCAGTAAACAAAACAACAAAAAAAAAAAAAATGATTTAGCTAAGTTATTAAAAGCAAATAAAAACACGAATATTAAGAAAACAATATGTAGTTAAGAACTTTTGTTAACGTAGAGGAAAATAATCTTTTGACATATCATTCAGGTTAAATACAAAACAAACAAAAAACAAATCTGAAATAAAAGTACATATTTAATGGTTAGTAACATTTCTTAATATTCCAAAAGTTAAGAAACAATTCATAGTTATTTGTCTGAATTTAATGGACAAAATATAAGTATGTGTATGTGACATGAAAGTAGAAGTAAAATTGTCAAATAGAAAGTATTTGTGATTAAAGACAGAAAAGGATCAATTGGGGAGACATGGCCAAAAAGTATTGCATACTTGTATGAACAAGTACTTATGAAACCCATGCTACATGCAATGAGAATGTACAATAAAAAGCATATGTAATAAGTTTGCCTAAATTACACAAAAAAAAAATACAGAAATAATCAAATTGTTTACTGACATGTAAATTAAACAATAGCAATAAAAAAAAATGAATGACACATAACATGTGTCAGCATAGATCTAATTCATGAACATGCTATATATCGCAAATGTCAAGTTGCAGAGTAAAATGCACAGTAAATAACATTTATACCAAGTTAAAAAATTTATAGAACAAACAACGTGGGCCTCTTCAGTAATAATTTGATACGGCATTTTTTTTTTTTGTATGTGTGTACACCGAAAGAAGTTCTAGCTAGTATGGAGAGAATTCAAAAGAGGAGCTGGAGATAAAACAATGTGGTAAGCTCTAGAATCTAGTAGCATCCCATGATGTTATGGGGTAGGAAATGCATCGAAGGCTGTGGCTATACATTTGTTAATGTTCAGAGGCTGGACAGAGAGATTGTGATGTCAGAGACAGTAATGGAAGGCACGAGACCTGATACATCTCGTTTTATAATCTCCCATTGTAAACTTTACGTATCATCTCATTTGGATAGAGTGAAGAGAGAGAAACAGGAAGCAGTGGGGATTGAGCATGTGATCAGTTTGATGAGGGTCTGACTTTTGATCTTTATTGTTCTGTTAGCAGGAGCTGGCCTACAGGAACTAGAAGCACCTTCCAGAATATTTACCATGACAGGATCTTTTATCATTCAGGCTTGCTCGAATGTGAAAAACAAAACTGATAGAAGATGACTACCTTTGGAGAGAATGCAAAGACAATTGACAAAATGATGAAATGGCTGAAAGATGAGAGCCATCTAGGTGAAGTTAAGGGTGCTGGGTTATAAACATAGGCGGAGTACACCTGAGCCAGGTACAGTGCCAGGATGGAGTTGGCTACTGCACTAATGAGAGGACATTGCTCTTTCTGGTCATGGATACTCAAGCTATAGAGGTACGCTCAGGTTCTAGCAAAAGGGGTTTATGCTAGCCAGAAGGAAGAACTCAAGGCAGATCAGAAATGTAAATTTCATCTTTCCATTATGGAAAATATAGAATGGCTGGCACTAAGTGATCTTGTAGAGAGAAAGATGTGGAGGCTTGGCGGACTCTGTGGGCACCTTCACATTACTCTGTCTGTCTCTGGCCGTTCAGGTTGTCCTGATAGTTGTGGATCCCAAATGGCTCCAGGTGGTAATCAGTAGCCTGTATCACATGGTAACAGATAGTTCCTGCAACTGAAATCAAGGATATAATCTGATATAATTGCTTTTCATAAACAAAACAAACAAGTCTGCTCATAAAAAATTTAGATGGCACCTGGATTAATAACATCTGTGTCAAAATTAGGAACTTGGTTTTTTATATTATTTAAAATTTTAAGTTAGCACACAAAGTCATGGATTTCATTGCCACATCTTCATATATGTCTGCCTTTGTGTGTTTTGCTGGTTCACCTCCTCCTCTGCTGTGCTTGATGTCGCCTTTGCCTTGCTCTCGCTGGTCTCCCCATGTGTATCCCCCTCCTCTGTCTTTGTGTCACATGCATCTCATTCCTTCCCTTTTTATTCCTCTCTCCTGATTCCTTTAAATCATGGTTCTCTCCTCTCACATTTTGTGTATGTCTGTTGATATCTGTTTCAACAGTTCCCAGAGGGCTTTGGTGCTCACAAGAGCAAGTCTGAAGGCCAATGACAGGAACAGCAGGGTGGCAGCTCTCCTTGTCTAGCATGTCTGGGAAGTCTCTGGAGCAGCAGGTCTTAGCAGCTGGAAGTCTTGGAGGCTGAGGCAGGAATAAGTCCACCCTCGCTGTGTTCCTGCAGCAGTTTTGCTTAACATGGAGAGAGGAGATTATTTTATTTTATTATTTTACTTTTTGCAATAAACGAATATTAATCTTCTGCTCCCTGTAGCTACCTTGGAGACACCTACCTAACAACATATATATAAATGTAACTATCCGTATACATACATACATACAAACATATATACACGCATGCAATTTTTCTAATAAAGCAAAGTATAACAGGAAGAGGAAACAATAAGTCAAACACTAGTCAAGTCAGCTTTTGTATGATAGGGCTACCAATGTATTGTATGTCATTATTGGTTGTGCATATATACAAAATATATAAGACTAAGTAACAGAGACTGTATGTGTGTTTTTCTCCAAAAACCTATGTTATCTGCCTTCTTCTTTAGAAGGTTTTGGGTTCCTGTATTATGGAATTAAAATATTATTTTGGAAAAAAATACATATCCTTTTCATAGCCACTATGAAAAATTTTCAAGATTTCATGAAAATCTTGAATGCAGCATTTTATAAATGTTTCATACAGAATCACAATATAAAACATCTCACTGAAGTAAACAAAGGTTTGAAAACATTGAAAATAGTTGAATTCCACCCCATACACAGCCCTATAGTCAGTATACAGGGAGCCAGCCTTACGGTATTTTCATGAGATATACTTCCTACTTCTCAGAGATACTGTATTTGTGCTTCTGATTCTGTTATGTTGCCAAGCTTTCGAAAACTTTCCATGATATTGAAAATAAATATGAATACAGTGACAGTTTTCTTCCAGGCTGATAATTGTGCAAATTGAGTATTTACATGATGAGTTGACACTAGCTGCTTCAGGCGTGAGCCTTAACAGGTGAGGTCAGACACTTTAGAATCCATTTATGTTGTTTTCACAGCTGGTAGCTTTTAAAGCCTTAACATGAAGTGTATGACCAACAAAACAATGCCTCCATATGTGGCCAGGACACAATTCATTCTGCCCTGAAAGAAAAAGATTTGAAATATTTTAAAAATGCCAGTGAAGTGGAATTGGTCATCAGTTTCTGGACCTGTCACGACTTCAATCTTCCTTTAAGACTCGAATTCCACAGCCAATGTCCAATGAACCTGGCTACCAGCTTGTCCCAACTGAAAGCACACTGGAAATTTAAAGACATGAAGCCAATGTTATTTTAAGTGCATCGGCAGAGGGTCATTGCAGAAACTCCCATTATTATTTTTCTAAGGCATTAGGTGTTTTGTTTGTTTGTTTCCTTGTTCTTTGATGGCAATGGAGACTTTTTAAAAACAGTAATTATTTTGAAGGAAATATCACTAGCTGTTCTCAGTTACAATAGGCCACAGTGGTTTTAAACATCCAAAGCTATTTACACATTTCCTCTTTGTCTTCTTGGTAGAGTGTCCCAAGTCCCAAACAGAGAGCACCTCCACTATTTAGTCAACATCAGTAGTAATCAAACCAGGCAAGAGGGGAAGATGAATGTATTGTGAAAGGGCCTTTCGTTGCCTTTGCCAACCCAGGAACACACAGCCAAATCTCCAGAACTGGTCCATGGTCCTGCCCAACTGCCACACTGCTTAGGAATGCAGCTTTCTGATGTCTTTGGGGAAGAACGTGAAGTGTGATTTGATGCATTTTCTCAGCCACTCCATCCAAAGTTGTAACTGCATTAAATCTTCCATCTTTGTGCTTTCCAATTGGTATGGACATTCTGGAAGAAAAGAAATATTTTGTAAGATGCAATGCTTATTTTACTTGCTTAGTGTCAATTAAGTTCCCGTACAATTTATTATCAATTTACCCGAACCTCATGGAGGTGTCAAGAGCCTGTGCCAGTTTGGAAGTGGGGTTTGGGGAGAAAAGAAAGAAGAGTTTCAGAAGCATTACATTCTAACTTCCCAAACAGATGGTCCTTGTGTTGGCCATTGTCCCAGAGAATCATCTTCTGGAATGTTCCAAGAGACAGACTGATTTAGTCTATAGCTTGCTCTAGGGAAGAAATTACAAAGGATCACAAGATATTTTCTCATTCCCCTTGATACTACTTACATTCTTTTAACACATCACTGACTATGCAAACACAGAGAACTCCTTGTCATCTTTTAGGTCATCCAAGACCCATTACCCAGACTAATTTTTTTCCAGTGGTACCCCTCATAAAGTTTCTTTTATCTCTCTTCCTCACATCAGAAGGTCAAACCTTCTTACTAGTCTGATCTCTACTTATTAGAAATTTAAGTACCATCGAAGTACTGCTATTGAGTGGTGTTAAGGATTTGCTTACTTAATCCTTTATAGTAGTATCTGGATTTAAAATGGAAATCTGGAATCTTGGGCAAGCATTTCTTCCGTCCAGAATAATCTTTTGTCATTACTATTTTTTGTTGTTGTTTTCATGTTTTTTGGTGGCAGGATTTGATATTGCTTAGTCTGGGGTTTGAACTCACGTAGCTGCTGTTGGCCTTGTCTTCTGATTCTCTTGCCTCGACCTCCAGACTGCTAGGAATCACATATGCAAAATTATTATTAGTTTCAAAGGTGGACTATCAGATATGTCATGGTAGATTCTTAAAACCTTCAAACAAGGAGTTGTTCTAGAATGCCCTCAATATATTTTCTCTTGAAGTATCTATATTATCATTGTATGTTTTTGACGTGTGTGTTGTGTGTGTGTGTGTGTGTGTTGCAGTGCATGTGCAGAGGTCAGATAACAATTTGGTGGAGTCATTTTTGTACTTCCACCTTCCATGGGTTCTGGGAATTGAACTTAGATCATCAGGTATGTGTGAAATGCCTTTATCCTAACAATCTCACTGGTCCAGTCTTTAAATGGCTTATAAATTTCTGACAATATTCAAAATCATTTCCTTATTTATTCAGATGTTTGTGTCTTTTGCTCATCTAACATTTACTGTTTACATAACAGTCTGCCAAATACTATCGTAGTTTAGTAGCTGAGAATGTATGACTGTCTATATGGCTAGTGTTTTCAAGGTGGTACTGGAAGAAGACAAGATACTAAACTGTAAAGATACAGTTGAGTATCTTTTACCATTTTAACTTTATTGAGGTGTAATCCATATATAATAAAATGCTCTCATTTTTAAATGTTCAAAACTGATGAAATTTGATAAACTTTTCTGTCTGTGCAAACTCAACTACAATCATGTCCCAGGGTACTTCCACCATCTCAGAAAGGTAACAGGTATACCCACACTGTGCTAATTCCCAGCCCTGGCAACCTGTGCTTTGCATTCTGCTTAGAGTATTCTGTGTACATGGATTACACAGTATACACTCTTCTATATCTGGCCTTCTCTACTCAGTAGCATGTTTCTGAGATTCATCTGTGTTTCATTTCAGGAGTTTATTCCATTTTACTACTGAGTGGTACTTCACTGTAAGGCTAGCACACAGTTTGTTTATCCACATACAAACTGCGGATGGAGACTTGGATTGTCTCTAGGCTTAGACTATAATGAATCAAGCTGCTGTGAATTTTTTAAACCAGTCTTTATGTAGACATATGTTTCATTTCTCTTAGGAATAATACTTAGGAGTGAAAATACTGCATTATGATAAATGCAAATTCAACTTGACAAAAATGACTTCAAAGTGACTGTGCCATTTTGCGTTCTTACGGGTACTTCGTGAAAGTTCTAGTTGCTCCAAATTTCTAAAGTAGTCAATCATTTAAATTCAACCACTTAGCAAACTGTACTGTTGTGTAATTTAATCGTAATGTGTATTTCCCCAATGACTAGTAAGGGCAATCATTTCTTTACAAGTTTAATAGTTGTTTAGGTTCCTTCCTGAAACCTTTGTTTTATACCAATTTTTGAAGCTTGTTTTCTTTCTTCATACTGAGCTATGATTTTCATATATTCTCGGCTCCAAGTCCTTTGTCATATCATAATACAAATAATTTGTCCTAGTGTATGATTGACTTTCAATGTCTTCTAAAATCAAAAGTTCTTAGTCCTTGTGAGTCATATTTTTTCTTTCAAGATTCATTTGGTAATATAATATTCTATGATATTGTTAACTGTCCCTAAATCCAGAAGTTTTGCTTTATTATTCTCATGAGTTTTATAATTATTTATTCCAAGGTCTATTTCAAACAAAATTGTGTACATGGCATGAGCTGGGAAAGTTTCAGTTTTGAAAATGGATGTCTGGGGCTGGTGAGGTAGCTCATCCACTAAAGTGCTTGCTACATAACTGAGAGCGTCTGGGTTTGGTCATCAGCACTCACATAAACAGGTACACATGACAGTCTAGGTTTGTAACTTCTGCACAGGAGGTAGAGAGAGGAAAGTCCCTGATCCTCATTGACCAGTGTTGCCAAAGAGTAAGCATCAGGATCTGTGCAGGACCCTGTTTCAAAAATACGGCAGAGAGTGAAGGAGAAAGCCCTCTGACACTAGTCTCTGGTGTACACACGCATGTGGATGTATACATACATACACACATACACACATGAACACATACACACATGCACAAACATGAATCCCCATACACAAATGGACATTTATGCTTCTTCAGTGTTTTCTAGAAACTACTTTCTCATTGATAGACTTGACATTCTTGCTGAAAAACAATTGATTCTGTATGTGTTTAATCTGTGACTTTTTACTCCTCTCTGTGAATATGTAATATCATTAATTACACAGTGCCTTGATTACTGTAGTTATAGAGTAGACTCTTGAGGTTTTTATCTTATGACTAGAAAAATCGTCATAGTTTCCAGAATTAAGACTTCTGGAACTTTGAGTTTTAAAGACCTGTGAATTTAAAGTCCTGTGTCTTGGGGGAGAGGGATGTCCACTTTGAAAATTTTGAATCTTCCAATTCATGAACACAGTATATTTCCCTTTGAAATTAGATTGTGTACAATTTCTTTCAGCATTTTTGTTTACATTCCATTAAAGTTATCTGTGATCTCATCATTTTCATTATAACAATTATTTTTTCTTGTCCTCTAGAAATACTCTTTCACTGTGATAATGGACACACAACTGGTTGGAAAAGAAAGATAAAATCCTCAGGTTTTAACTACTTTTTGGATTATGAAATTATGCATCAAATTGGGGAGAGATGTCCCAAATCTTTCCTTAGCTATTTTCTAGGTTATTATTCAATTATCTTTTAAGCCAGGTATCAGTTGTAATTAAAATGGTATAAAAGCAAAAAGGAGGAGGGTGGATGGGATAGAGGTTATTTAGGGAGGGGGAAATGGGGAAAGGGGATAGCATCTGAGATGTAAATAAATAAAATACCAATATAAAAAAGAAAAAAAGATTCTGAGACACATAAATAATTTTGAACACAGTCATTGATTATTCTTTTCCATAACCTCTCTTTTTTAATTTTATTTTTTTCTTTTTCTTGTAGGGTGGGGACACACCCTCATAACATTTAGAATGTTCTCCTTTTTACTCAGCTATTAAAAACAATGAATTCGATAAATTCTTATGTAAATGGATGGAACTAGAAAATATCATCCAGAGTGAAGTAACCCAATCACAAAAGAACACACATGGTATTCACTCACTGATTATTGGATTTTAGCCCAGAAGCTTGAAATACCCAAGATTCAACTCACAGACCACATAAAGTTCATGAAGAAGGAAGACCAAGTGGGAGAGGGGGCTTCAGTCCTTCCTAGAAGGTGTAACAAAATACTTAAGGGAGCAAATATGGATACAAAATGCAGGACAGAAACTGAAGGAGGGGCCGTCTGCAGACCATTCCACCTGGGTATCCATTCCATGTGCAGTCACCAAAGGTAGATGCTGATGTGGATGCCAGGAGGTGCATGCTGACAGGAGCCTGACATAGCCGTCTCCTTAGAGATTTGCAAAAGTCTGACATATTCAGAGGCAGATGCTCACAGCTAACCATTAAACTGATCAATGGGTTCCCAATGGAGGAGATGAGTAAAGACTGAAGGAGTTGAAAGGGTTCACGACTCCATGAGCAGAGCAACAGATACCACCCAACCAGAACCCCCAGAGTCTAAACCACCAGCCTGGGAGCACTTAGGGAGGGGCCCATGGCTCCAGCCATATATGCAAGGGATGTATAGGTGGGAGAAGAGATCCCTGGTCCCATGAAAGCTGGACGCTGTGTGTGGGGGAATTTGAGGGTGGGGAGGTGTGATGGGGGAATAGGTGGGGACACACCCTCATAGAAGCAGGAGGAGGGGGGATGGGATAGGGGGTTCCTGGGAGGAAGGCGGGAATGGGGTAAGGGGATAACATCTGAAATGTAAATAAAAATATCCAATAAAAAAATGAAATAAAAAATAAAAATAAATAAATACTTTGGGTCAAAAAAAAAAGAATGTTCTCCTTTACAACATGAACATGTAAAGTGATAAATTTCACCACAAAACACTGCCTTGGTAAGAAGCATGATGTATTTTCATCAATATCAAACTATTTTTTTTTTTTTTTTTTTTAGTATTTTGGCATTTGATAAAGGCATCCCTTAAAACTATATTATTATATATTCTATAATTAATAACTTGTGTATTATAATGAATATTGTTTCATTTCCAGTTATCCTTATTTCCTGTCTTTATTGCTTTCTTGTTTAATTCACTTGTGGAATAGAGATACCTGTAGTATTTTAATATTTCTAAATTTGTTTATAACTCAATATATTTATTAAAATAAAAGTTCAATGTGCACTTGAGAGTGATATATAGTCTCAGGATTTATGTGGCATGATTCCTACAGTCAAAGGGTCAATGTGATTGATAGATTAGTTCAGATCACCTACATAACAAGTGATTTTTCTGTCTTTCGATCTAACAATTGCTGACAAAAGAGTATTGAAATCATCAGTAATATTTAGGTTTTAAAAACGTCTTCCTGTGCTCTTACTTTTTTTTTTTTAATGTTTTCTTTATTTCTTTAATGTTTAAGCATAGAGGTTTAGTATTTGGTATCTTGATGACTGTCTCATCATTATGAAATGATAATGTATTTCCTGAAAAGGGAGTAATTTATGATTCATTTAAAAAAAGACTTTTTGTAGCTAATGATAAAGACATCCTACGTTGTTCATAATAATGATTTCTTTAAAAAATATTACCTTTACTCTATTTTACAAATGAGAAAGTAGAAACACAGAGGTAATGTAATTAACCCACATAGCTGGTAGTTACTGTTGTGGGTATTTAAATGGCCATTCCCATGCTGGGCCCACACTTGGATTCACAGTGTTATCTGGCTTCTCAGGATTATTTTGTTGTTTCTTTTTTGTAATTAATATTTTTCTGAAGTAATTTTACTCCTTCTCTTTTCTTTACTCAAAATCTCCCATGTACTCTTTCTTGATCTTTTCCAAATTCATGGTCTCTTTTAAAATTGTCATTACACGCACACACACACATCTGCATGTACATGTGCACGCATATGCACACACATGCACATATAAAATTTGATATTGGATAACCATGGAAAGACTATTTCTCCCGCTCTTCCGCATTTTTTAGTCACTTTAGTTCTGTCGCATGAACTTTTCCTTATCCAGTTGAGTACATCTATTGTTGTAGTCCTTGTTCAGCTCACACTTTAGGTAATCATTTTCGGATGTAGCTTCTGACACTATCTGACAGAAATCTTCCTGTTCTTCTGCTTTGTGCAATCTTTGTACCCTCTCTTCCACAGTTATCCTTGTGCTTGGGTACAAGAATTATATTATCGAAATATGAGTTGGGACTGGCTCCAGAACTCTGCATTTTGATTGGCTGTGATTTTTTAATTGCATTTGTCTCTTTAAAGAGAAGTTTCCTTGGTAGGAGGTGGGGGATATGTTCTAGTATAAGGGAAAATATTTATAATGTCTTCAGGCATTATTCTGGTTTAGTAAAGTGGTAGTTATAGATTCTCCTCATGAGATCCATTCATTAGCCCTTGGTAGTTAGTTAGTTTCCAGTATAAGGCATGATTTCCTTCTTGTTGGTAGGGTCTTAAGTCCAATTAAAGATCTATTGGTTACTGCCGAAGTATGGGTAGCACTACTGCACCTTAATGATCATGTAATGCTCATTGTTGATGTGGTTTATAGGCGCTATAGTTGGGTAGGACTTTTGGTTACTTCTTTCCCTTGGAAGAGTGCTAGATACCTTACATGAAAGCTCATTCTCAGGGAGAGGATATTCAGGTCAGTTCCACCTCAGGGACCTCTGGGCTCTAAATTTGAAGTGCATGATGTCTTCAGCAATATAGAGTTACCTTCCACATCTGAGAGAAAAGCCAGAGCAATAGCAATAAAAGTTAACCTTTTAGGAGACTCACAGAAAATTTTGACCAAAAGCTTAAAACAGGGCTTCTCATAGCTATTGGTGGGTTTTTTATTAGATGGTCTTTAGATTTTGTAGGAAGCATTCTTAGCACAGATGGGACAATTCCATTTAAACTACTCACATACTTTATCGACTAAAAGTTTTGTTTTGTTTATTTGTTTTTGTTTTTGTTTTTTTTCAAGAAAGGGTTTCTCTGTGTAGCCTTGACTGTCCTGGAACTCATTCTGTAGACCAGGCTGGCCACAGAACTCAGAGATCTGACTGCCTCTCCCTACTCAGTGCTAGGATTAAAGGCGTGTACCTACACTAATTGGGTAGACTGATGGATTTTTTTGACATATGACCTCCTTTATACTTTTATTTTTCTATAGAAGTGTCTGTGTTTTTAGTTTTGTCCACACACATGATTGAGTCTCTCAGTGACAATATATGCTCTTCATTTAGAATGTTGAGATCATATTTAATGAAACTATCAGTATTCTCGAGCTTACATACGTCCTTTTGAGATTTATCTTCCATTTTTACATCTTTGCCATCTTTATTCTTCTCTTTCATTCTTTTACATGAATGTAGTAATTTTTCATGTTCTATTTTGTCTTCACTATTGGCATATGTCCTTTACATATAACAACATTACTCAATGTTGGCCAAATAGTATTTTTCTTTTTCT
The DNA here is from genome assembly GCA_021653895.1 of Mastomys natalensis. NCBI lineage: Eukaryota > Metazoa > Chordata > Mammalia > Rodentia > Muridae > Mastomys > Mastomys natalensis. Next base: position 645,710 of record JAJTUV010001051.1, read on the forward strand.
TTCAGTTTGTAGGTTACATGTGGTCTATGATATCTTTTGTTTCTTCAAATAACATTTCAAAATGTAAAAATAAAATTTCTTAGCCTGTAGAACTTACAAAATCAAAATACAGGACAAATATGAGCTATAGCCCACCTCTGACCAAGCACTATGGAAATATTTTGCATTGATCTTTTATGATATAGGCACATTTCACATCTAGTGAGAGGGAATTACCACAGAAGCAAAACATAATGTTCTTTTTCCACCTTGGCATTGTTTTTGTCACGGATTTTTCTCCTCACCAGTTTTTTGCAATATTGTTTTTAAACCACTAATTGTCTTTTAAAACACAATGTAAAGTCAAGAGAAGTATCCTTCATATTTACTCAAATATATGTCATGTGAAATGCTTTTCTCTAAGCACACACCCAGGATGCATTTCCTTTTAGCTTGCCTACGTTTTAGACATGGTAGTAATTTTTTAAACATTTCTCTCGTGTTAATGTCTTGGGTGTGAATTCTCTTAGCTTCCTGCACATCTTTGCAGTGTTCATTTAACCTACAAATATTCATTCAATCTAGAATTGTATGTTGAGTTTTGGCACTTTAAATATGATGTGTTGTTGACTTTGGCTGTGCTCTTGATGAGGAATCTGCAGCAAATCTTATGTTTGTTGTACTTTATGTAGACCATAATTCAGTTCCTTTGGTCTTTTAACATTTCCTTTAAGTCTATCACAATTTAATTATGATTTTCCTGGCTGTGGCTTTCTTTTGATATCTATGGTAATACATTTTATCAAATTTAGGTATTTTGGTTATTATTTTTTCATGAATCTTACTTTGTACATTCCCTATTCTCCTCCTTTCTTTGACTACAAAATACACATCATACATTAAGCTACTTAGTATCATCTATAGGTGATGTAAGTCCAAATAGTTTTTGAGACTTTGTTGAATATATTTTTTATGTTAATATATTTAGTTCACTGATGTTGGCTCTTCTTGAGGCTTTAATGTACTAATAAGCCTATTACTTACTTTTCCATTTAAAAATGTTTGCTCAGATCTAGAAATTACATTGGTTCTTTAAAATTATTCTACTTAATGACACATTCATTACATTATGTTTTTCTTTAAATCGTAATGCATGCTTGCTAATTTTTTCATCTTTGCTCTAATTTCTTTTGCCTGTGATTAGATATTCATAACTTTGGTGTGAAGTCAACACTGTTTTTATGGTTTTTTTTTGCTTTTGTGGTTTTTTCTTAAAGAATATTAAACTGTATTTTGCCATGAAGTATTATTTTATGGTCCTCTTGTTTGGTTTGGTCTGTTTTTTTTTTTTTTTTTTTTTTTAAGTTTTGTTAGACTATGTTTAAAATAGCCTTTACCTCTGAGTTCATGATGCAGCAAAATCTTGGCCATGGTTTT